>OZ014507.1:52596150-53341150 GCA_963966075.1 Aphodius sticticus | reverse complement strand
AAATAATAAATAAATAATAAATAAATAATAAATAAATAAATAAATAAATAATAAAATAAATAATAAATAAATAATAAATAAATAATAAATAAATAATAAATAAATAATAAATAAATAATAAATAAATAATAAATAAATAATAAATAAATAATAAATAAATAATAAATAAATAATAAATAAATAATAAATAAATAATAAATAAATAATAAATAAATAATAAATAAATAATAAATAAATAATAAATAAATAATAAATAAATAATAAATAAATAATAAATAAATAATAAATAAATAATAAATAAATAATAAATAAATAATAAATAAATAATAAATAAATAATAAATAAATAATAAATAAATAATAAATAAATAATAAATAAATAATAAATAAATAATAAATAAATAATAAATAAATAATAAATAAATAATAAATAATAATAAATAAATAAATAATAAATAAATAATAAATAAATAATAAATAAATAATAAATAAATAATAAATAAATAATAAATAAATAATAAATAAATAATAAATAAATAATAAATAAATAATAAATAAATAATAAATAAATAATAAATAAATAATAAATAAATAATAAATAAATAATAAATAAATAATAAATTAAATAATAAATAAATAATAATAAATAAAAATAAATAAATAAATAATAAATAAATAATAAATAAATAATAAATAAATAATAAATAAATAATAAATAAATAATAAATAAATAATAAATAAATAATAAATAAATAATAAATAAATAATAAATAAATAATAAATAAATAATAAAATAATAAATAAATAATAAATAAATAATAAATAAATAATAAATAAATAAATAAATAAATAATAAATAAATAATAAATAAATAATAAATAAATAATAAATAAATAATAAATAAATAATAAATAAATAATAAATAAATAATAAATAAATAATAAATAAATAATAAATAAATAATAAATAAATAATAAATAAATAATAAATAAATAATAAATAAATAATAAATAAATAATAAATAAATAATAAATAAATAATAAATAAATAATAAATTAAATAATAAATAAATAATAAATAAATAATAAATAATAATAAATAAATAATAAATAAATAATAAATAAATAATAAATAAATAATAAATAATAAATAAATAAATAATAAATAAATAATAAATAAATAATAAATAAATAATAAATAAATAATAAATAAATAATAAATAAATAATAAATAAATAATAAATAAATAATAAATAAATAATAAATAAATAATAAATAAATAATAAATAAATAATAAATAAATAATAAATAAATAATAAATAAATAATAAATAAATAATAAATAAATAATAAATAAATAATAAATAAATAATAAATAAATAATAAATAAATAATAAATAAATTAAATAAATAAATAAATATGAATAAATAATAAATAAATAATAAATAAATAATAAATAAATAATAAATAAATAATAAATAAATAATAAATAAATAATAAATAAATAATAAATAAATAATAAATAAATAATAAATAAATAATAAATAAATAATAAATAAATAATAAATAAATAATAAATAAATAATAAATAAATAATAAATAAATAATAAATAAATAATAAATAAATAATAAATAAATAATAAATAAATAATAAATAAATAATAAATAAATAATAAATAAATAATAAATAAATAATAAATAAATAATAAATAAATAATAAATAAATAATAAATAAATAATAAATAAATAATAAATAAATAATAAATAAATAATAAATAAATAATAAATAAATAATAAATAAATAATAAATAAATAATAAATAAATAATAAATAAATAATAAATAAATAATAAATAAATAATAAATAAATAATAAATAAATAATAAATAAATAATAAATAAATAATAAATAAATAATAAATAAATAATAAATAAATAATAAATAAATAATAAATAAATAATAAATAAATAATAAATAAATAATAAATAAATAATAAATAAATAATAAATAAATAATAAATAAATAATAAATAAATAATAAATAAATAATAAATAAATAATAAATAAATAATAAATAAATAATAAATAAATAATAAATAAATAATAAATAAATAATAAATAAATAATAAATAAATAATAAATAAATAATAAATAAATAATAAATAAATAATAAATAAATAATAAATAAATAATAAATAAATAATAAATAAATAATAAATAAATAATAAATTAATAAATAAATAATAAATAAATAATAAATAAATAATAAATAAATAATAAATAAATAATAAATAAATAATAAATAAATAATAAATAAATAATAAATAAATAAATAAATAAATAAATAATAAATAAATAATAAATAAATAAATAAATAAATAATAAATAAATAAATAAATAATAAATAAATAATAAATAAATAATAAATAAATAATAAATAAATAATAAATAAATAATAAATAAATAATAAATAAATAATAAATAAATAATAAATAAATAATAAATAAATAATAAATAAATAATAAATAAATAATAAATAAATAATAAATAAATAATAAATAAATAATAAATAAATAATAAATAAATAATAAATAAATAATAAATAAATAATAAATAAATAATAAATAAATAATAAATAAATAATAAATAAATAATAAATAAATAATAAATAAATAAATAAATAAATAAATAAATAAATAATAAATAAATAATAAATAAATAATAAATAAATAATAAATAAATAATAAATAATAATAAATAATAAATAAATAATAAATAAATAATAAATAAATAATAAATAAATAATAAATAAATAATAAATAAATAATAAATAAATAATAAATAAATAATAAATAAATAATAAATAAATAATAAATAAATAATAAATAAATAATAAATAAATAATAAATAAATAATAAATAAATAATAAATAAATAATAAATAAATAATAAATAAATAATAAATAAATAATAAATAAATAATAAATAAATAATAAATAAATAATAAATAAATAATAAATAAATAATAAATAAATAATAAATAAATAATAAATAAATAATAAATAAATAATAAATAAATAATAAATAAATAATAAATAAATAATAAATAAATAATAAATAAATAATAAATAAATAATAAATAAATAATAAATAAATAATAAATAAATAATAAATAAATAATAAATAAATAATAAATAAATAATAAATAAATAATAAATAAATAATAAATAAATAATAAATAAATAATAAATAAATAATAAATAAATAATAAATAAATAATAAATAAATAATAAATAAATAATAAATAAATAATAAATAAATAATAAATAAATAATAAATAAATAATAAATAAATAATAAATAAATAATAAATAAATAATAAATAAATAATAAATAAATAATAAATAAATAATAAATAAATAATAAATAAATAATAAATAAATAATAAATAAATAATAAATAAATAATAAATAAATAATAAATAAATAATAAATAAATAATAAATAAATAATAAATAAATAATAAATAAATAATAAATAAATAATAAATAAATAATAAATAAATAATAAATAAATAATAAATAAATAATAAATAAATAATAAATAAATAATAAATAAATAATAAATAAATAATAAATAAATAATAAATAAATAATAAATAAATAATAAATAAATAATAAATAAGTAATAAATAAATATTAAATAATAAGAAATACGCGAAATATTAGCCACAAACTGTAATTTTATTCAAGCGCGTTTTCATGTTGGAACATTATTTATTATTGTCACATTTACTGTTTTACAAATACAGTAAATACATATTGATAAAAAAAGTCCATGACTTACCTTTAATACTGTATATTCATTTAGCCATAAGTCATTAAATCTTTGAATTGCAATATATCGAAGAAAGCCCAAATCACGAAGGCAGATCGAAGATGAATTTGATTATTTTAATGCTAAATCTACTTGTTAATCTTTTGTCTCAGGTTATAAATCATTGTGCCGAATACTAAAAAAGTCGCTGTAAATGTAAAAAAATTGAAAAAACATTCGACTCCGACTGCAGATAATTTTCGTAGACCGACTCCGGCAAAATTGAATATCTTACGGTGTATGGAAAAGAACAAAAAAGGAAATGTCATTCTGGGAAATACTTTGCAATATTCATAACTTTTCATCCACTCATTTTTAATCGCATATCCGCGTGTAAAAATGTTCAAAGTTTATGAACCTGCTTAGGCCACAACATTATTATTATTATTTGTCCCTCACATCTCCGACAACTAATATGCGTAATTTTGAGTTGATATATCTAGCATAAGTGCAGGTAAGATTCTTCTTTGACTTGGTGTACATTTGTCACAATCGAATGAAAAAAATGACCTTTTCGATTTGTTTTTCTGAACCTGTACTCGCATGACAGAAGTACCAGTATTCATATTTTTAGGCCATTTTTTAGGGAATGATGTAGTTCGAAAAGGTTTGGCGAATATATAGATTTCTAAAAATCCGTCAAATTAAGCTAATATATACTTTCTTTTCAATTTTGTGCGTAGTAATTTAAATTTGATACATCTGCAATAACTACTTTAGACTCAACACGTTGCGGGCTTTCCAAAACCGTATCATTTATGAAAATCGGTTGAAAAAAAAGGATAAGTACAACTGCAGATCGCACACCCTCAGACTCAGAGTGTGAAATATGAAATTACGAGGAATAGGTCAAATAGGTCAAATAGGTATCGAAATAATACCTACCACTAGCGCGATGCACAGCCTCGGTATAAAGCAGCCAGCAGCGAGCACGTGACAAATACGTCGTCCGAAGTGGCGCGCTGGCCGCTGCCGTTCAACGACGTTGAAATAAGTATAATAAAACAGAAAAATATGCATGTAGGGGAGATGTAGGGTGGGTATCCCATCACGCGGCCTATGCTAAAAGTCGCCCGGTTTCCGCACCCTTAAGGCTCCCGTCTCAATTCAAATGGCGCGCTTTTCTCCAAAGCTTCGAAATAGAAAAATTACCAGATGTAGATGGCGCCAATATAACCAATTCTGAATTTATTTCGTATTTACTACATTTGACGATTTAACGTATGTTTGCGGCATAGTAGGGGAACCCCGACGCCGTGTCAGTGCTACTACTGTAATTGCCAGTTCCCGTTTCGGTCTTTGTTTTTGATTTATAGAGGAGTTAGTGTTCTTAGAGTTATAAAGCGTGTGGGAGTTTGTAGTATATGTTTGTATTATATTATTTTTGAGTGGTGATTATATAGTTTCCAGTTATAATACTTATAAACAGATTTAGTAGGTTAGGTTGTAAATAACTCGTTTGATGCTCGTTTGTGTGACGTGTGACAAATCCATATGTATATTTTCTGCCCACAATACAAAATTTACTAATCATTAGTTGGAATAATGGGTCGCTTATCCCATTCTCGAAGGAGTTATTTCAAAAAGAAGGGCATAAATTCACGAAGTGCGGCATCAAAACTAAGGTGGGCAAGATTTCAGGAGGGTTTACGGTATGTTTTATTTTATACAAATAGGTATGCTATAAATTAAAATATTATTATTTTAGATATGGTGATGTACAGCCGAACTCTCCAGAACCGTTGTCACTGGATACTGTGGAAGATTCTGCTCCGGAGATGCCAGAAAGCAGTGTGAATTTGACTATTGATATGTTATTTTATGTGGTGTATAGTGAAACAACAATCTGTTGTGATAGTTTTTTATTACTGATTTTTTTTTAATTATAATCTTGTCATAATACAATACTGTCATGAATCCCTAACAACGAGAACACTTGAATACTATCTCTGAAATCTTGGCTGACATAGTACAGTGATTCTCAACACGCCCCTTCAATTTACACAGTATTTGAACAAAAACAACATCTGTTAAATTGCTAATATAACAATATGTCTCTAAAATGTACAAACTTTTGTTTACATAGTGGTTTTGTAAACAAATCAGCCACATTTTCATGAGTACTAACATATTCAACTTTTATTTCCTTTTTAATAGTTAAGTCTTTTATGAAATGATAACGAATGTCAATGTGTTTTCCACGTTTTGAATTTTCAAAAGTATTTATATCATTGAAATAAATGGCACTTAAATTGTCCATTTTCAGTACTACGCAATTTACATGTGTGAACTCTGATAACACGCCTTTTAAATTTATAATTTCTTGAGCTGCAGCACTTGCGGAGATGTATTCTGCCTCCATGGACGAAAGCGCAACGCAGTTCTGTTTCTTTGAATGCCAAGCCACTAGGTTGCCCGCATGAAAACCAACAAATCCGCTTACACTCTTCCTGGTCTGCTTATCTCCTCCCCAATCTGCATCACAATATGCTTCTATTCCTGCTGTTCCTTTTTTATACATTAGTCCCAAATCTTTTGTAGTACTTAGATATCGTAGAATCCGTTTTCCAGCTTTCCAGGCCTCATCAGTGGGTTTGTCTAGATATCGACTTAAATACGAAACTGCATAGGCTAAATCTGGTATTGATGTAATTGATATATACATCAGACTGCATACTAAGTGACGATATGGTACTTCGGGATTTATAGGAGCATCTTCAATTTTAAAATTCACTTCCATGGGTGTTGATATTCCTTTGCATTTTTTCATTTTAAACTCCTTTAATAATTTATCTATTATTCTCGGTTGTGTTATTTTTAGTTGTTCATCTTTCTTTGTTATTTGCATACCTAAAAATGATGACACGTTTCCAAGAATTTTTACTTTGAACTCGGCATACAAATATTTGAGTAACTTTTCAATTTCTTGATCTTTTCCAGTAATGATTGCATCGTCCACAAAAAGTACAAGATACACATCGTTTTTACAATATAAACAGTAATCATATCTTGACCGACGAAATCCAAAATTTGTCATAATCTCACTGAATCTATCATTCCAGACTTTTGGTGCTCTTCGTAGACCATACAAAGCACGATTTAACTTGAGTATTTTCTCCTTGCAGTTTAAACCTTCTGGGGTATATATAAAAACATCACCCTGTACATTGCCGTTCAGAAATGCTGTTGGTACATCTATTTGTCTTAAATTCCAGCTATTCTGCACAGCCACGGACAATAATATTCTTACAGTTGACATTCTACATACAGGAGCATAATTAAACTCATTTTCTTTTTCGTACTTTTCTTGAAAGCCTCGTGCCACTAACCTAGCTTTTTTCTTTCCATCCTCCTTTATTCTAAAGATCCACTTGGTTTCAATTGCTCTCTGTTCTTTTGGTGATTCTACAGTAGTCCAAGTTTGCAATGTTTCATGTGAATCTAGTTCACTTTTAATGGCTTCTCTCAATTCTGGATATTTACATGCTTCTTTATAAGTCCTTGGTTCATCTGACGATGAGCTTAACAAACAGTAAGCTGAATAAAGTTCATAATCCTGTAGAATTCTTGGTTTCTTGATTGTTCTTCCAAAACTTGAAACAACTTCCCTTTCACCATCTCCTGTTGAATCATTTTCATTTATTTCTTCTCCTACTTCTTCATCTCTTTCTCTTTCATCAGATGTACTTTGACTCGGTTGATCTGTATCTGTAGGTATTACCAAATATTGTTTGACTCCTTCTTCATCATTGCAGTCCCTTTTATTTTTGTTTCTTTCTGTATCCCTACATTCCATTATCTCCTCTTCAAAATGAACATCTCTAGATTTGACTATTTTCTCTTCATTTTGCATCCACATTCTATATCCACCTCCACAATAGCCTACCATAACTGCACGTTTGGCTTTAGGGTCGAGTTTATTTTCTTTTAATGTATTTGTAACCCATCCTCTACAGCCAAATATTCTCACCTTTGAAATATCGTTTCTTCCATGCCAGATCATCGCAGGAGTTTCTCCTCTTTCCAAAACAGATGTGGGACTTCGATTTAGTTCATATACAGATGCTTTTAAGGCTTCACCCCACATAAATTTTGGAATACCAGAGTCTACAAGTTTTACACGTAGCATATTTAGTAATGTTCTGTTCATGCGTTCTGATTTTCCATTCATTTGTGGACTATAGCTCATGGTATACTCTAGCTTAATTCCATTCACTTTACAAAAATGTTTAAAATGATTAGAAGTGAACTCACCACCGTTGTCCAGTCTAATTCTTTTTACTTTAATTCCATCTTGCCTATCCACTTCATTTATGTACTCCCTCAAATTTTCTTCTGCTTCGCTTTTGTATTTAAGTAATTTTATCATCAGAAAATGAGAGAACTCATCCAAGATTACCTGGAAATATCTTTCTCCATTGTTTGTTACTGGTGTAATTGGCCCACAGATGTCGGTATGAATAAGCTCTCCTTTTGCTTGTGATCGTTTTTCATTTTTATAGAATGGTAACCTCGTGCCTTTAGCCTCTATACATATACTACATTGACCTGTCGGAATTGGCAACCCAAGCTGTTTCAAAGCATCTTTTCCGATATGACCCAACCTTCTATGCCACAAGTTATTATTTTTAATGGCTATATTGCAAGATTCATTCGTAAAATCATTTTTTAAAATCAATTTTAGTGTATACAATCCATTTATGTTTTTGCATGTCAACATGAAGGATTTACCACAGATTAACATGTGTTCCTTTTCCACAATTATTGTGTCCTCTCGAAGTCAATTTAGCTGCTGAAAGCAAATTGTGTCTTATACCTGGTACTATTAGAGCTTCAATAGTTAATTTTCTGCCTTGACATGTTCCTTGAATCTTTCCCTTTTTAAAAGCTTTCAATATTTGTCCGTTTGCCATATGTACTGATATCCCATGCTCAAGGTAGGTGACATTTCTCATATAGCTCTCAAGCTCCTCCTTTACGAAGTGATTACTTGCTCCGGAATCTAAGATAAAAACGTTGTAACTCGTAAATTCTTCATGGTTGCTCAAGTTTGCTGCAATTAACACAATTTCCTCTCCTGCAGAATTCGCATGTCCTTTATTTTGACTTTGCGTAATAAACCGTCCTCTACCACGTCCACCTCTAAAATTATTATATCTCCCTCGGAATGATCTCTTGGGACATCGAGCTTTAAAGTGAGTTTTATCGCCACATATATAACAACCCGTCGATACTTTTAAGCTAAAATCGCTACCACTAGCTTGATCTCCCTCACTTTTTGAATTTTGCTTCAATTCTTCATCGAGAAGACGTGCTTTTACAAAATCCATCTTCACATTTGTAACTGTTTCCAGGGCTGTGATGACTGCTTCATATTTTGATGGAAGTGACAGCAACAAATGACACACTCGATCGGTTTCGTCAATAGTAGAGGCTAAATCTTGAAGATCTCTTATTATAGTATCAAATTTCAGGAAATGGTCTTCTAGTTTGTTCTTGACTTTAGGCTGAATAACTTTCTCCACAGTGTTAACTTGGTAAAAGAACTTGTGCGTACAAAAATGTCCTTTAACGCTTTCATCTGCTCTTTAGCAGTTTTGCTATCCTTGATAATATCCAGATCTTTATCTGAAACTCCCTGTATTATTATTGACTGAGCCTTGGCATCTTGAATCATAAAATCTTTCTTATTTGCTGCAGTTTCTTCCTCCTTTGGGGGATCTTGATCTATCACCTCACACTGTTCTCTTCTGAGAATCGCTTGAATACGGAATCGCCAATTGTTGAAGTTGCCTTAACCTGTTATTTTATGTGGTGTATAGTGAAACAACAATCTGTTGTGATAGTTTTTTATTACTGATTTTTTTTAATTACAATCTTGTCATAATACTTTACTGTCATGAATCCCTAACAACGAGAACACTTGAATACTATCTCTGAAATCTTGGCTGACATAGTACAGTGATTCTCAACATGATAATCCGTTGGGAGCAAACGAGGAAGTTGAAATGTTTGTTTCTTATTATACACACATGCATATCACTGGAAACGGTGGAAGATAACTGTGACCCTTCCGAAGTGAATAAGAAGTCTTTGTCAAATATGTTGTACAGTTTCTGCGGAGAATAGTGTCATAAGTGTCAAGTTTTGTCCTTTTTCCAGAAAGTTCGTCATGACTTTTCAGTCTGTTAACATGTATAATAGACAGTAAACGTTCATCTGTTATACGTATGATGTAACTGTTCTACTATTCCCCACGGAAATTATATGTGATGTATGATATATAATTTACATACAGGTGTCCCAGTTTTTCCCACAAAATTATTTTTAGTGGTAATTGTCATACTGAGTAAAAAGTTTCATATAAGTTTCGTTTTATTAAAATAATTCATATACAGTAGAGCGTCGATAATTCGAACTAATTGGGACCGAGGGTGGTTCGGATTATCAAATTATTCGGATTATCAAATATCGAGTGTTGGATACAAGCTATAAAACAAAAGCAATATATGTTTGTAAAAAGGAATCGACAAAAATTGCTCGGTGACTCGGTGTTTTACTGTTTTATTATTTATTTTTGGGGCGTTCGGATTAGGGAACGTTCGGATTATCGACGCTCTACTGTATATACGTGAGTTGTACAGTTATTACCTAAACCCTAGTTCCTCCTTCTAAAACCGTCAGGTAAGTATATTATGAAGTACATTAATTCAACAAAATACCTACTACAAAAAGAATATTAATCAAATTGTACAAAACAAATTGCAATGAATATATATTATGATTCAAATATTTTTAAAATTTTGCGTTCTTCTAATTATAACATGGTCAAAATAGTACATAAGAAGTAGTAACAATGTTACAATTAAATATATTACATTATTTGCATTTAACAATAGTAGTGTTCGATTGCTGGCCGCGCATAGTTCTGTTCAATCTGATTAGCGCTCAGTTGGCTAAAGTGCAGTTCGATTGCTCGTTTGACGTCTGAGCCAAACTGATTCCACCAATAGGAAGCAAGTATTTCAAATTTGCGATCAAAAAGAACAGAACGCGCTCAGTTGTAAAAGATCGCGGCCAGCAATCGAACATACCTAATGACAAAGAAATTTGATAGTACTTTCACAATCGACATCACATAAAAAACACTAGTAAAACGCGGATTTAGGCCGCGCCTTCTAGTTTTGGATACCTGAACTGTCGCTATTGTAATCACTTTTGCCAATTTACTAGAATGCACCAGAATGCAATTCTAGAGAAGTTTGGAAGAAAGTAACTGTGCTCTTATAGTTAACATTTAATGTACTTTTATAATGTATTACAGCAGACAATAATCAGATGCCACTGCCATCGGAAAGCTTTTCTATATTTGAAGTCCACATTTTTTTAACACTAAAATTTGCATAAATAATCTGCATAAATATTGAAATCCTTTCCGATGGCAGTAGCATAAAGACCTACAGAATCAAATGGTAGCAAGCATTTCACGATTGGCGCAATAATTATAGCGTGAGTTACTTTGGCGTTTTGGGGGTAGGAGACGGGAGCCTTAACGTAGCAAAACTTAACGTAACGTACGGATTTGTTCACGCAACTTCAACTTAACAGAATCCGTGCACTAAGTGCACCAATCACAAGCTCTAGATTTTGACAATTTGTATGATGGTGACAGCAAGTGACAGTAACATAACCTAAAAATTAACTCGTGCGACTTGAACTTTGTTATCTTTGTGTTGTTTTGCAATATTTTTAGCTCGATTAACGGATTATTAACACGGATGATGGAACCATGATCCAACTTGAGTGTACATAAACATATTTGTATAATAAAAGCGATAGATTTAATATGGATTTCATATTGTGTCATTGTCAAATGCGCATGTTAAACACCCCACGGACCCCACCGTAAGTGAATGTAAATGGAACGGATCTAAATTTCGTACGTTAAGTATAGTTTTTCGTACGTTAAGTTAAGTTAAGTGGTTGTAAACGATACTTAAGGCGTACCGAATGTTATCGTACCGTACAAAATCACGTGATTTCGGAACGGTTCAGGCTGGAAGCCATTGCAGAAATTTGACTAATTTGACGCATTTGACACTTATCGATACGTACATATTTTTTGGGAAGTTTTTATAGAAGGATTTCCTGTCTGTGCTCCGTGAATAGATAAAATACTTACATGTTTTGTTTATTACCACGGTTATAGAGAAATGCGATCTTTATATCTAATAACAAATATTAAAGAAATTGTAGGGAGAATATTATACCTACAGTTACAGTGTAGCCGCTGACATAATGCGCAAACGTTCCTACGCATTGACATGTGTTAGAATGAAATAAAGAAGATTGCTATTTCATTCTAACACACGTCAATGCGTATAGGATCTTAACGTCAAACACACGTCAATGCGTCTAGGATCTTATGTTATCTTCTTGGATCTTAAGAGTTTGATCATAAGCACAAAAATTTAAACGAATATGTAATAGTGTTTCTATGAGAAAAACAGTAAAAAAGTTAACTACAGGAAAAAACAACATATTAATAATAGGCTTTTGTGTTAAATATTTATCAAACTATTATCTGGCGATTTTCGACTTTTGCAAGAATGCGAAAAATTATAATTATAATTTAGCGTGATTTGTTCCAAGTTACCCGATGTTACAGAAAATAGCACGTATTTGGCTAAGTACCTACCGCTGCCTCATCCCGGGTTCTTCCATTTGAAGCAATTGACATTGACAGATTGACAGCGTGTTGTTATTAATGAAGTACAGCCAGCCGAGTACTTCGACATTCAGTCTGCAAAATGCAGACGTTGCAAACAATATTGAAAGTGCAGAATTACAGCAACAGCTCGAAGTAGTGGTGAATTTCTTGCCAGACTATATACTTTTATCCCCTGGTGCCGAAGGAAATGGAAATGCTGTATTACTTCTAATAGAAGTGCATGGACTCGCGTCACTATGCCACCAGTACAGTACTACTGTAAATGGAGGAACTTGTACATTGACATCAACTTTAAACTCTTACATTGGTTCAATCATAGAGATTATCCACTTTTATGGTGGGGATGTTTTAACATACACTGGTGATGAATTCTTGGTATGTTGGAATGGCAGTGGTGAATCCTTTATTGCTTTACATAACGCAATTGTTTGTGGTCTGTTGATAACAGATATCATGAGCAATTTCAGAACTGATACAGGTGTGCGTTTAAGGCTGAAGGTTTCTGTTAATTATGGAGAAATGTCTTACATTATTATAGGGAAATATTCAAAATGCTTAATAGTTCACGGTAGCACCTTTTATGACATGAAATATGCAAACTCATTGAGTAATTCTGGAGAACTAAGCATACCCACTAAAGTTTTCCGTCTTCTAGATCCTAACAATTATAATTACACCTTCGTTACGTACGGCTTTATAAAGGTAACATTTAAAATTAAATGGTCCAGAATAATACAAAAGCTCCACTCGTATTTCAGATACATAACTGCATCTACACTCCAGCAATCGACAAACTTCGTACATTGTATGAGGAAAAATTGTTGGTAATTACTGAAATATGCAATCGGCACATGAATTACCAAAGAGAGGTACTACGTCATAAGAAATTTAACGAAACTGCAAACAATTCTGAAGAATTTGAACGTCTCAAGGCATCGTTGCCTGCAAGAGCTTCGATACAAATTGCTTTGTCTAAGTATACTGTTGAGGACTTTAAACCTTTTATCAATTCTTTAATACACGATAGTTTAGAAGAGAAGACGATTGGATCTGTCACGAATGAAATCCGAGAAGTTGCTGTGCTCTATGTAGACGTAATGACTACAAAATGTGAGGAAACTCAATTTCGACAAGGCTTAAATCAGGCATACGCTATAATACAAAATATAAGCGACGCGTTTTCTGGTACTTTGATAAAATTACTTGCTTTAGAATGGAATATGCTGGCAACAATTATATTCGGTTTGAGAGGATCGAATGAAGATAATTCTTGCAGAAGTGCGCTTCTAGCAGCGCAAGAGACATATAATTTGTTACTAGAATTTGGCTTGGTAAAACTTGTTACTATAACGGTTTGTTATGGTATGGCCTATTGTGGAGTCATAGGCCACCCACAAAGGAAAGAATACGTAGTTATAGGTTATGTAGTAAGCAAAGCCGAGAGAATAAGTCATTCGGTATCAAAGAAGGTGATATGCGATTATTCCACTTATAAAACTTCGAAATTATCGACAAAATATTTTAAAATAGCTTGCTTGTCTGGAGTAAAAATTAAAGAACTTTTATTTGAATTTAATTCGAAATGTACTCATAAGGATCTTCAGAATAAAGGTGTCCTTGTTGGAAGAGACGAAGAATATGACACGATGTATGGAATAGTAAACCATGCTGAGAAATTCAATTATTTTGGAATTTGTTTTCATGGCCCCAGTAAAATAGGCAAGTCAAAATTAATTCATTGGTGCTATCGGGATATGTTGAATGAAGGTTATCCAATAGTATCTATTGATCTATGCCAATGTGGCCGAAGACCATATTATTGCATATCAAATTTATACAAGCAATTATTCAACATAAAAAATGAGATAACCAGTAAAGACTACCCGTTCGTCAAAGAGATGCCTACGGAATTGTGGGACTTTAGTGAAGTACTCCAATGTAATCTACTCAATAAAAATCCTTCAACCATTATTGAAAGGAAGTTTAAAATATTGAGTTTGTTTCGAGAGATTGTGAAACATAGCCCTTGTGGATATACTGTTATCTTTATTGATAACATCCAGTACATAGATGTACACAGTTTGGATATTATAGAAACAATTATTGCAGAGGGTTACCTCAGATTGGTAGCAGCTGGGGAGTTTGACGAGCAGTACTGGAACGTTCGTTGGAAGATTTCGTTAAACAACCACATAAAACTATTGGAACTTGGACCATTAAAAGAAAATCACGTATTGCAATTTACATGTGATTACCTACAGGTTAATGGGGTCCATAAGAAGTTGTTGGAAATGTTGCAATGTAACTGCGCATCATCACCAGGAATTGTCGAAAAATTCCTTCTTGAATTAAGTACGAAAGGATACATAGAATTTCAATGCCCAACGTCAACGGATGAAAATGAGTTTTCTTTAATAATTCCACCATCAGTGAATCTAGTTGCCGTAAAGTTAAAAAAAAACTTCTCCATGTCTGAGAAACTAACACCATATACAATCTCCATGAATACCATCAGTAAGTTCACACCATATCAATTAAATTTGGTGAAAATATCCTGCTTACTTGGAGAAATATTTGATAGATCATCTCTAGCAGCCCTCTGTAGCTCTGAATCCGAAATAACATTCGCCAGATCTATAAAATATTTATTTATCATGAACGTTTTTGAGTGCGCGTCATCAAGCTTAACACCGGGAGGCTTCAAAATTGATAATCAAGTGTGCTATTGCCTAGACGAAGAGATCACAGATAAATCATTGGCAAAAGAGCCGAAAATCGCGTTTTGCAAATTGATTCATTTTAAGGATAACAACATAAGGAATATAGTCTATAAATTGATACCGAGAGATGTGCAATTTGATATGTTCGGTCGTATTGTACGGCATATTGAAAGTCAAAAGATAGTTTGTGTCAACTGTAAAACGCATAATAGCGCACCGTTGATAAAAATTCCTAAATTTTGCGATGCTTCTATTTCGTGCAGTCAGACGATTTTTAAAACAATGGCAGATGCTGGTGATTACATCTACGAATTCAACTTGAATTCTAAATTTTGGGATTCAACGACATGTTCGTGTTTGGAAATGTTACTTCAAATTTATAATAACTTTATAGTTCACAGCTGCACGCTTAAGTGTATCGAGCAACAAATATTTTTCTTATTGCAATACGCCAGAATTATGGAGGTGATGGATGAATATGAGGAAGCTTCAACATTACTAAAGAAAGCCCTCGATCTTTGCAAAGGGAAATGTGATAATACGTTTAAGGTTATCCATAAAGCTAAAATAAATATACTTCTGGCTAAAGTGTATTTACGTATGAAAGATATTCCACAAGCCAAAGAGTGTTTGATATCCACCTTAAAAACACCTGTTAGTTCCAATGATGTTAAATATAAAATCTCACCAAGCGATTTGGTAGGTTGCTTAAATTTGGTAACGCTTCTTTTTATAATTGAGAAAGAATGGAACATGGCTAGACTGACTTGTCACAAATGTTTGATAACATTAAAAACAAACAACGTGACACTTGATAACAAATGCGAAGCATTTTACAATGCCTTTCTGCTATATACTCAAACTGGTAGACAGTTACCTTGGCAGGTTTTAGAAAAGTTAGTTTATCGAAAGTTGTTCAAGAAGTATAAAATTTCTTCAACGTATAACTTATTTGCTATTAGTAAATTACTGATGCTTATTTTTGAAGCACGATCGTTGACGGGTAAGATAAGTTATGCAATAGCATTTGGTTACAGGGTCATATCTTTGAATATGAATTTACAAAGTCACGTTTTCCAAATGCACGTTGCTGTTAATTTAGTTTATTGTTTAATTCTCGTAAAACGAATAGAAGACTCCATTGGAGTTGCAAGAATTTTACACACTCTTGGGAAAGCATATGACGAAACATGTTTACTGGCTTATTACGTATTTAGCATGGAGTTGATTCTGGAGACCAGCTTTATGTTGGAATCATTCAAAACGATCCAAACATTCGCTAAAAACTATTTTATCATCAGGCCAAACTCGCATTATACACAATTGGAGCAAACGTTACTGTTATATTTATACAACTACCATCTCAGGAACAATAAATGGGGAGACATTTGTATATGGAAGAGTTATATAAATTTCACAGAATGGCCATGCTCGTCATTGCAATCTGCAAAAAATTTCTTCAAATTTACCGAAAGTCAACTGATAGCGATAATTAGAAACGAATCTATCAAAAGGCATTCTCTAATAGAAGATTTGAAAACAATCGAAGGTTATCTGAAGATATGCAAGAGTGTAGGGGAACGGTGGACGTTGCTTCTTCCGAGGTACCTTCACTTGAAAGCGTACTTTATGTCTATTTTAAGGAAGAAGGGTAAAGTTAAGATGTATCTTAAGAAAGGTATCTTGGCTGCTAGAGAAAACGGAAATATGTTGGAATATTGCTGGATGATGCAGAGCAAGAATTGTTGGGAAGGTGGATTCAGCTTCGAAGGAGATAGAAAGTATATTGACTGGAAGTTGGCCAACACGTATACACCTCTTCATTGGTCACAAATTATGTATGGATTACCATCTTTTTCATAAAGGATTTTCTTGTATATTATCTCTTAAACTTGTTAAATATGTACATTAAAATCTTTATTAGGAAATTATGCTATTTGAAAATAATGTACGTTCTTTCCAGCTAGAAGCGCTTCGGACTTCCTTAAATGTTTATACCTACAAACATTTTTTTACATTAACAATTACAAATTTTGCACCTCAACCTTAGAGTTTTAGTTGAAATGAAATGGATTGGTGTGACTGGAAATCCAAGAAACGTTGTCTGCAACGATATTGAATAGTCGCCCATGTTTATGAAAGCTAACCAATCACCAATGTCCAATCTGGGAAGTTCAGCATTCTTTACAATAATATCAAATTCATCGAAGCTTTGTCCTAGAAGCTTGCTATGGAATGTTGTGTCTGAGACCTAGAATGTTAAACCGTTTATTTACAGGGTGTTCAGTACCTTTCTGACAAACTGACAGATCGGGTCTGAAAAAAATATGAACATTGGTCTGATTCGTCTCATTTAAGGAGTTATAAGCTTTTACTTTAATTTTTTTTAATAATTAGATAACAAAAAAATGCAACATGTAACAAAAAAAAGAAAAATAGAGGACAACAAAAATTTTGTTGGTGACGCTAGTCACTAATATCTTCTAAATAAACAGTTGAAAGCGAATTGTCATTAATCTGCTCCAAACAAAAAGTATTGATAGTGCAATATTATGAACACGTTGTATACAGTGAATACAGCCTAGGTCATTGGTGTAACATAATCACCAAATATAACTCTATTGAATGTGCCATATATGCTCTCATCAATTCCATAAACGTAACTGACAAACTCTTCATTGTTATTCGCCATTTTAACTATCTTTTTGCTAATAATTTGATCTGCCAACGTGAAGGCCGATCGGACAAAATACGTTCCTGGTTCCGCAATAACTTGTACACCATCATTTGGAAAATACTCAGATAAAGCTTTATTGATAATATTGCCAACCTAGAGGGTCAAATAATACTTGAATATAAAAGTGAATTATGAATTTCTTCTGAAATGCGTACCTGAAAAATTTCTGAATTTTTTCCTCTCTAAATCCACCACCTAAGTCCAGTAGGTTTAAGTGCAATCCAATTTCTGTAGCACTGTCAAAAACAAATCTCGATGAAACAATTTTATTGCTGCGTGATAAGCTGAAAAATCGCTGCAGCCAGTCCCAACATGAAATGCTACACCAACAACGTCTAAGGCAAGCGTTTTAGCAGTTGTTAAAAGAACAGGTGCTTCTGTGTACGCATCACAACCATACTTGCAACCAAAAGTATAAGTTGCAACTTTCGAATCAGCCTTGATTCTTATTAAGATTCTGAAAATATATTAATTTTTAATAAGTTTACTGCAAAAAGCGTCCATTGTAAGAATTCTATACTAAATAACACTGTGACGTGGTGTCCATTATGACCCACACAGTCGTCTTGAACCAAAAACAATTCATGAACTCAACACAACTCTTAATAGAATTTATTATTTTATTTATCTACGACTCACATATAAGTTCATTGCATACGTATCTGTGACTATATAATCCCCATCATTATACGCGCCAATCATTATAATGACACTAGCGCTGTATAATAATGACAGTTCGTTCAAATAATGACTTCATTATTTGAAGCAACTTTCATCATTATACGAATGTACTGTCAAAGTCAGTCTAAACCAACGTGTATGAAAGTTATTTGACATTTCACCTCGCCACCATTGACGAATACATTTAAGAGATTTGATATAAAATAGAATTTATGAGTCGTAGATAAAACGTCGTATTCGCACACAACTGATATAAATCGCTCGCATGTTTATACGCTCGCCTACGGCTTGCGTATAAACTTCATGCTCGCGATTTATATCCTTAGTTATGTGCTCGTCAAATAATATACTATTACGACTCGCATATAATAAGTTTATCTACGACTCACATATAATAAGTTCATTGGATACGTATCTATGACTATATAATCCCCATCATGATACACGCCAATGATTATAATGACACTATGGTTTAAAGGAACTGTTAATCATCAACAAGAAGATTGTCGAAAAGATCAAGAAGACTCGAGGAAACCTATCCATGGCCTGGATTGATTATAAGAAGGCGTATGATAGTATCCCGCATGAATGGATTGTAAACGCCTTGGAGATATATAGGGTAAACCAAAAAATTATTTTTCTGGTAAACTCATGTATGTCTTTATGGTCTACTAAACTATGCTTGCGTGGAGAAGACTCCTGTGTTTTTTCAGAGCCGATTAATATTAATTGTGGCATATTTCAAGGTGATAGTTTATCTACTTTGCTCTTTTGCATTGGCCTATTTGCACTGTCTAGTGAATTGAATGAGGACAAAGCTGGTGTTCAGTTATTGCCTGGCGAAAAGTTAATTGTCATTCATTATATATGGATGACTAGAAACTTTATGCCAAAAATGATGAGCAGTTGAAAAGGAGCCTCAGTATAGTTAAACAATTCTCTGACGATATTGGGATGCAATTTGGTCTCGAGAAGTGTGCCAAAATTAGTATTGCCAAAGGCATTGGAGAACCGCTGATATATGCCTGAATGATCATACTAGTATTAATGAAATAACAGATAATACTAGCTATAAGTATCTGGGAATGGATAAAGCCTTTGGTATTGATGATGAAGGGACGAAGGCGAAGGTTATAGGCGAATATATTAAGCGAGTCAGAAAAATTTAAAATCTGGTTTAAATGGAAAATATAAAATGCAAGCGATTAATGCATATGCTATTCCAATTTTTCGGTATAGTGTTGGAGTTTTAAATTGGACGAAGAAGAAAATACGCGATTTGGACATTAAAACTAGAAAATAGTTTTAATGTTAACTGTTTTCTATTTTATGTTTCATCCTAGGTCTGATGTCTGCAGCCTATACCTGCATCGTTTAGATGGAGGTCGTGGTTTGCAGCAATTGGAAAATATTTATGATTTGGAAATTAGGAAAATTTATAAAGGCCAACAAGGGGGATAACTTCTGGTAAGTCAATAATTAGTAAACAAACTAATTTTAGAAAAATTTCATGTGGAAGAACTCGAAAATTATGGAAATAAAATTTCAGTGGAGAGTTTAAAGCGAGAGATTAAGTTCAGAATGAATCAGAAAATGAGAGAGGATTATGTTAGTAAGCCAATGCATGGTCAATTTTTAAGAATTGTGGAGGGTGATGGTAATTCAAAGTCCGGATCGTTATCATGGCTTTGTCATGGGAACATTAAGGCTGAAACGGAATCCTCTATTATTGCGGCGCCAGATCAGGCAATACGTACCAGATATCATGAACAGAAGATTATGAAAGTTGCTCATGTTGGAAGTTGTAGACTGTATCATCAGGCTCCGGAACATGTCTATCATTTATTAGCGGCTTGTCCAGTCTTAGCTGGATAGGGTGGGAACATATATACATTACAATTTGTGTTCCCAACTATTAGGTTTAGCAATGGATGTGTCTCGGTGGTATGACCACGTTCCATCTCCTGTTATGAGTAACGATCATATTACCATATTATGGAACATACCTGTTGCCACTGATAGAATGCTTGATGCTAATAAGCCAGATATAGTGCTAAAGGATTTCCAGAGGAAGGTATGCACGTTCATAGAAATTTCGGTACCTGCTGATGCGAATGTTGTAAGGAATAAGCTTGAAAAACAACTTAAATATAAGGATCTCTCAATAGAAGTTGGACGTATGTGGGGCATGAAAGTAAACATTGTTCCGGTGATTGTAGGTTCATTGGGAGCAGTTACTCTAAATTATAGTAAACATGTGAAGGAGTTGCCGTGCAAAATTTCGCCCTGGGAAATTCAAGAAATTGCGGTTTTGGGAAGCGCGAATATTTTGGGAAGAGTTTTATCATAAAAGGTCCTAAATTTACTGCTATCTTACTGCTTACTGCTCATATATAATATTTCGTCTTTACCTTCCTCTGTATACTGTCTATTAATAAATAATGTCTTCATGAGTTTTTACTGACCTATCCACAACGCTGCACGGGGTTTCCACAGTTTTCCTTTGCTTTGCAAACTTTTGTTGCAAAGCATAAATGGCGTTGTTTTTCAAAATTAGGTTGAGGTGTGATACCCGCAACGGGAGTACCCTAGGCTTCAGCGAAGCTCGGTACTACCAATTTGCCCTGATGATCCTCAGTACTTTTCAAAATCTATTAGTGTAATTTTAGTATTTATATGTTGTATCTAAATTATATTATCTAGGTTTAATATATTTAATGAGATGTATCAGCGAGTTACAATAAATAATAATAATAATAAACATAATAATAATAATAATAAAATAATAAATAAGAAATTTCACTTATATATTCAAATATTTTCTTTTAATAATTATGTTCGAACAACCGCCAGAAGTTTTCCCCCACCTGCATGCAATTTTAGTACTTAATTAGCCTAATTAAACATCGTTTCGGCCGGAATTGCTTAATTGGATATTAGCATTTCCTCTTCTCCACATTATTTTTTATCTGAATGTTTCGATATAAGTATTAGTGATATAAAATAAAAAAAGGACCAGAACAAACTAAATAACAATCAGAATCTAGAAATAAACCTTTCGCATAAGACCAAATTTTGTACTCATTTGCCTCAACATTCCTATGTTATGATTGAATGCATATGAGGGACCTTAGGATGGAGTAAAATAGGTTAAAAATGTGTCAGAATTGGATTAGTAATGACTATAAGAACCCTTAAAATATTAATTTAATCGGACTACATCTTTTGCTCGTGAAACTTGCTTGAGGTATTTAAGTGTCATGAATATCAGATGATTAATTTTTAGATTAGATCCGACAATAATTATTGGACACTACACTTTCTCAATAATTTCGTAGTTTGGCTAGATCTGTAAACAAGGTTTCTGAGCAAAAGATATTGGGTCGATCGCATTAAAATTTTTACTGTTAGTTATGAAAATGCCTCCATTGTTTCTATTTTTAACTACAAATTGCAAACTCCCTGGGACTATATTGTTCGATGAAGTTAATTTTTTAAGCGTTTCTTATTGACGTTATTCGATAACACTACTTTTAAATTTGCACCAAAGAATGTTTGGTCCGATAATTTTGACTTTTCTAATACATCATTTTGTAGATGTGCATATCTTAAAACTAAATAAAAAAATGATAACTGTTTTATTGTGTTTATTTACGTCAATAATATTAGTAAATAATACATACTCACAACAGGCCTAAAAGGGTTTTAAAATAATAGTTGTAAGACAGTACATACATTAAGATATTAACGTGAAAGACTTCTTAATATTTGCGTATACAGCAGCAACTTCTTCATCGGTATAATTTTCGGTAATCTGATAACCATACCTAAAATAACATTACATATAGTAATATGTATATTCATATAATATATACATTATTGCTAGAAGTACACCTTTTAAGGTTGCGCGTTGTAAAATATATTGGAGGCTGTTCGTATCCACTGAAACGAGTTTGATTAGCAATGGTATAATCACCCATATTCTTAAAAATTAACCATTCCCCAATGTTTAATTTTGGCAAGAATATGTCGTCGGCAACGACGTCATGTGGGGCCATAGTAGGTCCAAATACTGTACTGGTATATTCTTTTCCAGAGTCCTACAGTTCAAATTACAGTACACAATGTTGACAATAAATTGAATAATTATCACATTTACCTTATTCCATGGAAATACAACTGTAAAATCTCCATGCGTTCGTTTGTCGAATAATCCAAATATTCCATTGTCTATGCAGTATAGCAATTTGTCGAATTCGCCATTGTTGTTAACTCTATTGGGCTTTACACTTATTATGGTAGCCGCTAGCGTAAAAGCTGTCCTCACTAGGTATCTTCCAGGTTCAGAGATGACCTTACCGTCATAATTTGGAAAGTATTTGTCTAAAGCATTATTTATTGAATCGCCGATCTAAAAATAAGGGGTGATTGCTGTTAATTACATATACATATATTATACTGGTTATCACAGTTCCAGTTGAAGAGGGGTTATGAAATATGAGCATGTTTATTAAAACTAAATATTTCCATAAAAAAACAAATTTATAGAATATCCCTGTTCTCCCTAAATAGAATATTGTTCTATAACTCGATACATTATTACCAGAATTATCAATAAATTATCGTTTGTTTTACAGCAAATTTCATAATATCCACCACGAGCTCTATCGTAAAAAAATTAAAAAATCTGATGTGGCCAGGGACATGACATTATCATACTATACAGCAGTGACGCTGATGTTTTGACAATCCATACTGTCAATAGAATCAAAATATGTGTCAAGTCCTGGCTAAGTAGTTTTAATGCAGACACAACCGACCTCCATCAAATAGAAGTCGGTTTTATTATTTTTACTCAATAATAATTTTATTAAAATTATACAAAATGTCTTCTACTTTTATTTATTATTTTGACGACATTGCAGAAATGGCGGCTCATTTGCAAAATCGTTGAAAAATGCTGAGAGTAAACCTCCAGTTCCTTTGGACCCTTTTCAAGTTTCGGAAACCTCCTCATTTTTCATAAACTTACAACGGATAAAGAATAAAATGCGACAGACACGTAAGAAACCTGTTTTGGTAGCCATTTGCCATTTTTTTCGAAACTACGTCCGATATTGTGGTCCGTTTGATATATACGGCGAAATTTTCTAAGTAATTCTCTTGGTGCCGCAAATGGAACTGTGTTGATCGTTCAGTATAATTACAGATGTTTTCGTATCATGCAATTCGGTGATGCACATGGCCCTCACATGAGGGCCATGTACAAGAGTCTCCAGATTTCTCAGACCGCTCAGCCGAAAAAATGCATAACTGCTAAAAATATGCCAAATTTGAAAGCAGTGTCAAGCAGAGTTATATTTTATGTTTGGAAAAATTCATTTAATAATTTGTTGGCAGTTTTGACCAGTTACTTATTATTATTATTATTATTATTAAATATAAGTGAGAACCATAGACGGTGTACCCAACCGTCGAATCATGGAATAGATCTTTCTTTCTGGTCGACCTATGTTCTACACAATTTGGAATGCTTTACAAGAAAGTGAAATTAGTTTCAATGAAATTTTCCATAAATGTATTATCGCCTACTAGTGAGCGAAACGACCGCAACACGTAGTCGCTTTTCAAAGTCATGTAGATTGTACAATAAGGTGTTGCGGTTTATTATTGTGAATATAGTATGTTTTCAATCTTCACAATATAAGCAATTTGATTTTTAAAGAAATACATGAATTTAAGTATTACTGGAAATCCGAGTAATTGAAAATGTGTACCATTGTCTTGGCCCACAGTGTATATATTCAATGTAAATCGGGTAGTCTTTGATGAAATCTGGTCTCTTGAAAGGAAAATCAAAGCTCTTGCAAAGATAGTACGTAATTGACAAAATCATACCTCATAGATTGTGTTGCTATTAAAGGCGATAATACCACCTCCTATATCCAGAATGTTAAATTTAAAACCAATTGTACCAGCTGCATCAAATACAGATTTTGCAGCTTCAATAGCGTTACAGAAGGAGTTGGGATCCTTCCACCCTGACCCAACGTGGAAGGCAACTCCTACAACATCAAGTCCTAGATTTTTCGCCGATTGCAGCAGCATTGGAGCCTCGATGTAAGGATCACAACCAAACTTTTTATCAAAACTCAAAATGGCGTTGATAGCAGATGCTCGAATACGAATTAAGTATCTGTGAAATTACGTTATTATTAATTAAGTTATGCTATGTCCTATATGTACTTACTTAGCTTTCGGATAGTGTTCCTTGCATTTTTCTAGTTCAGATATTGAGTCGAATGTTGTGTATTGTACATCATTCGAATTAGCATAGTTGATATGGTTAATGTCCTTAATTGGGTTGGCGAAAATAATGTTGCTGGGAGACACGCCAATTTTTAGAATAGCCTCTATTTCATATTTTGTTGCACAGTCAAAACCTGCGCCGAGTTCTGCCAAGCACTTAAGTACAACTGGATGTGCATTACATTTTACCGCTAAAGAAACAATTAGAATTAAATTTGCCAGCTTGCCGCTATTAAAATGATTTGATAATGACAGGAGAAGTTGATTCAAGCTAGAAAAACAGCATAAAGTAGGTAGTAACATAGGAAACTTGTCTAAAACCAAATAAATGTTCTTTTTTTATTATAACTTATAATACACAGGTAAAAAATGCAGAAATGTTTTACCTGTTTTCATGGTGTTCTGCATTTTATTGTTGCTAATACACCGTTTTTCAGTATTATTGAAAAATATTATTATTGAAAAATATTGTTGTTGGCATGTATATGATTTTTCAAAAGCTGCTACCTTTTTTATTTAGTCTCCATGTTACTTTCTTATCTATGAATTCGACTAATAAAAAATTATTAATTTAAATTTTAATAAAAAAATTATTTATTCTAAGTAAAGAGCGAATATGTGAAAGCCGAGGACACCTAAGCCTGTTTGTAGTTTGCAGAGTTGACGTTTCTATTGGTTACGTTTGTTCTGCTGTGAATAATTTTATATCTATTATATATTATTTGTGTGATATTTTCAATCAGGATGACATTCTGTACACAAAAACACGAGAAAAATAACTTATTGGCCATAAACCATTTAAATCACGCCAGAGCTCAGAGGGTGCAGTTAATACAATATCGGCCAAAATTTGACAATTTTCGACTATTTTCACCAATTCATTGCCACCTAGAGTTTTATTTTTTAAATGTACCTCTAACTGTTATTTTTTTTTAAGTTGCATAAAATTCTGTTGTTCTTGTTGCAGTTGATATTCACATGTGGAAAGTTTGTTTAACTTCAATATTTTGGAAAACGCGATATACCTAATTGCAATACGATACAATGTAAAAAGAAACTGTACGTTTACAGAATATAAGCTAAATTTGTCACGCTTTTGATTAACTGTGGATTGTTTATAGATATTGAAACTAATAAAAAACTACGTTGGGAATTGATTTGGCTTTGCAGAGTTCTTGAGAATCTCACGAATTTCTTCTCCACAGAATGTCTCAAATTTGGATACCAGAACATTTTCGCTTCTCCGTTATAATAAGCGGCAAAGTTAGCTTTTGAACTGCAAACGCATGTGCTAATCTCCATAAATTTGTTGATTCCCCTGTATAATCAGCTGTACATTTTGTTTTTCAATCTTCCAAATACGTATGTTAATTTTGATAAATTTGTTTACAATGCGTTGAAAAATCATCATTGATTACCAAAGTTATTAACATCAAAGTTTAGGAAAATATTATGTTCCGATTTCATGTGGCCGGGAGTGTAAATTATTCTTCTTATATTATATAATTGAAAAAAAATCAGAAAAAACGTCATCGCCATTGCACGCATTCCATGCATGGTTAAGATGATAAGTGCGCACTCAGTGTTGCAACAAATAAACAACGAATATTCGCGTAAGTTTTTTACCAAAAGACATGTCAGTTTTTAGTAAGTAGGTATATACCATAGAATGGCTGTATTCTTGGCATTGCAGCTTTCCAGTGCGTGTACTTATCGATAATATCGTCTACATCGCATACAAGAAACGCGCGATCAGTGCCTTTCTTCAGAAGCTCTTCGATGACGCCTGCAGTCGGATCTTCGGAGCGATTTGTTGTTAGATCTCTGCTTATCTTGCTCATTTTCTTGAACAGTTGAATTTAACTGCAATAGTCAATAAAAAGTTTATAAACATTGTCAAGTAAATGCTAGTTTTTATGCTATTTCATGTAACCCACAATAAATTTGTACCATACAACATATTACATTAAACGTATATTCATAAAAGTTGTAAAACAAATATATGTATACAAATTTTAAAATGTTGCATGTAGGCGTGGCAGAAAAACTATGTAGTTTTTTAAATAAATTGCCCTTCATATCATACCATATTATAAGTACTAGTTTACTGTATCAAGTAAATAGTTTTTGAAATATTCATTGTTTGTCAAAAATATCTTACAACTTGTCAGACAATCATCATAAACAGTTGGTGGATGCTAATGAAAAAATTGAAAACGCCATACAGGTTTCAAATGGTATTTTCTTGAATTTTTAAACGCCTTGGAATACCCATGTATATCAGGGACCCTATTCTCGTCATCTTTTTGAAGCGAATGGTTAGGTGGAAGGAGTGGGGATATCAGCGGTTTCCCTCTGGAACGTATCTATGAGCAAATTTGCTTGTCGCTAACAACAATAACGCACGCGCCACGCCCATACGTTCCAAACACATGGCAACCGCCGATATGCCCACTCTCACCTAACCATTCGAAAAGACTCACATTCGCTTCAAAAAGATGACGAGAAAGGGTCCCTGGTGTGTCATATATCGAATGTTCCTAGCTTTTATGACATTTGACATTTTAACGAAAATGTAACGTAACTCGTAAGTACTATCTTTAATAATGCTGTGGACACAGGGTACTCAGTGGTTTGATGTCAAGTGTTTAAGGAGCCATAGAAGAGGTCATTTAGAACCCATTTAACCAGTTTTATCATTGTACAAAGTAGTATGGTGATCTTAACAAGATATTAACAATTTTATATGAAATTTTTGTGTTTTGTACTGAATACAAATCCGTTTTGAAACGTTACTCATCAAGTTAACTTTTTGCATTATCTGTTTGTTTTTGTGTATGAACCACACCTAAAATTACACTGTTTAACGTTTACTTCGGGGTATAATTGACGTTTCTAGGTCTCCACGTTCGTTTGCTATAAAACTTTGGATTTAAGGGGTTTTTGTTAAACCCGGCATATTTTTGTTTTCATTAAGTTTACTATCCTGGGGGACTTTGCATGTGAAGATGTTGAACGTTTACTTGATAATAGGCATGGACGCTGAGATCCGTGAGGGGGGTGCATAAATAAATATTTTCAATATTCTGATCTAACTTCTTAACAGAAATAGGTAGTCATCATTTGAACTCAATTTTTATCGTCAGCATTGCAAACTACCTAAAATTCTTTGTGATTACTGTTATAAGAAAAGAAGATACAAATTTAAATTTTCCTCAATCCGTTTTAATGTTCTCTTAGGTGAGGAATGGAGTAAGATTGATATAACTTTTTAGTCTTCTGGGTGATGTAACACGTTTCAAAAAGTTTGACGTGCGATCTAAATATACTACTTTGTAGTCCAATATCTTGCTATTATACGTGCACTGCCATTGCGTTGTATCTGCTTATAAGAGTTTCTTTTATTTCGACTGGCGTTGCCAATAGAACACTGTGTAGCAAGTTAGTTATGACTGGAATTTTACTTAATGATAACCATGGATGAAATTTCTTTTCATAAATTGTTGTTGATTATTTTTGATTTTACTATTTTTCTATATTGTAATAGAAATTCTATACTGCCATTGCGTTGTATCTGCTTATAAGAGTTTCTTTTATTTCGACTGGCGTTGCCAATAGAACACTGTGTAGCAAGTTAGTTATGACTGGAATTTTACTTAATGATAACCATGGATGAAATTTCTTTTCATAAATTGTTGTTGATTATTTTTGATTTTACTATTTTTCTATATTGTAATAGAAATTCTATACTGCCATTGCGTTGTATCTGCTTATAAGAGTTTCTTTTATTTCGACTGGCGTTGCCAATAGAACACTGTGTAGCAAGTTAGTTATGACTGGAATTTTACTTAATGATAACCATGGATGAAATTTCTTTTCATAAATTGTTGTTGATTATTTTTGATTTTACTATTTTTCTATATTGTAAGATTCTTTTTTCGACTTCAGAAGGAACGTCTAGCAAAATACAAGTAAGATTTAAAATGTGTTGCTTAATTTTAAACCATTGTTTTCAGGAACAATAATTATTTGAATAACTATAATCTTGTTGTTTATCGCTTCTGACGAATGTCAACCAGATCGCATTGTAAAAGTTGCCGCAAATATACTATTTAAGAAACAATACTTTTCGGTTAAATTTAAAATTGGGATATATCCCATCAACAATGCAAAGATGTTTTCTAATGCAATACTCTATATACGTATTGCGAAAAAGTTATGTTTTTTATCAATTGTTTGTTGTAGATTCGGCTGATGATGACCTCTATGTAGGTCGAAACTGGTACCGAGGACATCAAACAAATATATTGCAGAGTAGTGAAGATAACAGTTTTTTTTATTTACTGTTTTATCAGTAGACAAAAAATTAGATATTTATATTTTGGATACCCAGTTTAATCTCACGTTGATATAAGGAAAAAAAAACGTAAAATGCTATCGCAGCAGTCAGGGCCGCATTAAGGCATATTAGCGCCCTAGGCAATTGCTTTTGTGCCACCCCTTTTTATAAATAAAAATTAATATTATCAGAACAGTAAACTTTTATTAGCAAAAAAACTTCAACTTTGGGAACATTTTATAATAGTTAATAAAGAAACACAACATGAACAACCTTTCAACTTTGGTAAAAAAGATGTGATGTATGTAGTACATAAAAATAAATATTATATTTCAAAAGTTTTCTTCCTATGCCTTTCTTGGGCAAAATCATAACTTCACCTTAACATGCATTTCTTGTTATATCGTATTCCAAACACAAAATTGATAATGCATTGAGTCGTTCTTGGTTCCTGGTAGATCTAAAATTGTTTTTAATTCTACACAATTTTGGAAAGCATTTGTCTTTCAGATGACGTATTGGCAACTGGAATTGCCAAATAAATTCGCAATGCGATGTCGAAATATGGAAATGTTTCTTTTAATGTTATTTATCTCAAGTACTTACTTGCAAACTTCTAGTGAGAATTTATTGAGTTCTCTAAATGCGCCTTTAAGTGGCATTCCTGAATGAATAAATCATATAAATCTTTTTCATAGGTATTTATTATCTTTTCCGCTTCTTTAAATCAAAAGTGTACCTACTATAGAGATCACACGTGAAAATATTCCCCTGTGTTAAAACGAAAATGAAACCGGAAATTCCCAACGAATATCGGTGAGTTTAACACCATAGTGTAGAGAAAAATCAGATCCATACACCCGCACACAAGCCAGCAGGTGAGCGTAATCAGAGTAGAGAAAATATCCAAAATAAGTAAGTTCGATTGACGAATCACCAACTCAGACTGCTTGACGACTGCTTTTGGAAATACGACAAGCCGGCAAGTGGAAAAAGGCCAGACCAGCTGGCGAAACTAGTTTTCCAGAACCTAAGAGGGACACATATTTTTATTAAAAGAAATAGATTTCAGCAAACAGAAGCTAACGAGCTAACAAAAACGCGGCCCAAGCGAGCGACATCGACGACAAGAGCACCGGTTTGAACGAAATTAAGAAGATGCTGATAGACCTCCAAAGTACAATGATGGAAAAATTCGAGCAAATGCAAAAAGAACATGTAGAGCTGCAGAAAATTCTCAAAAAAGACAGAGAAGAAACAAATGAAGAAGAGAATCAGAATTCTTGAAGACACTGTAGAACCGATTGAGGGAGAGAAGGTAATGAACAATGTGGCCATAACAGGAGTCCAACAGCAGGAGAAAAATAACGAGAACACGAAGGGGATAATAACAAAGATTGTCAAGGGTTTAAGCATCAAGTTGGAGGAAAAAGATATGGCAATAGCATACAGAAAAACGGAGAATGGTCCCATAATAGCCGAATTCAAAACGCTGGAAGTCAAAAATATACTTATGGAAGCCAGAAATGAATTAAAATCAGTAACGCTGGACCCTCTTGAAACATATACAACGAAATACACAGTACTACCGCACGTCAGGAATATGTCAGAAAAAATAGGTCACATAGTGAAACCGGTTTAACATAAAAATATCTCACAAGAACATTAATAACTTCTCGAAGATTTATACCAAATCGGTGGACACTGAAACACCTGGTACTCCACACGATGAAGAAAGCGATTTATCACAGTTTATTTACATCATAGGGCAACTACCATATTCATGTGTGGGGAAACACAAACAAACATTAACGAAATTTAGACACAACAGAACAAAACAAAACTCAAAATACTATACGGACAAAATAAATGGGCACCGACCACAGAACTGCACAAAAATATTGGATACTAGAAAAAGCATTACATGTAACAATTTGACTCTCATACACAAGATCAAGAAAAAGAAGATAAAAACCAATACAATCATTTACGGCTAAAACAGAACATATAAGCCATGATTTTTTTTCTAACAATAATTATTATGGCATGAAAAAATCGATGGTAGAAAAATAAGGTTCACCCTAATTATACTTTACTTGAGTTGAAGTAATATTACGTTATAATATAAACTGTACTTACATAGTGTAGTGACGTGCACACTTTGTAGAGACTAACTTAGATGTCAAGAAATCCGCCAATATATATCCTATCACAGTATACAGTACACAGCGAAAGAAATCTTTACGACATTATTCGCTTAGCTGGTTATGTATAGTTGTGTAGGTATGCCGTAATTTCATGCTCGTGACTTATAACCTAAATTATGTGCTCGTCAAATAATATACTACGACTCGCACACATACTACTAGAGACAGTGCAGTCACAGATCATACAGATGCGTAACTCGTAGTAAAATACAGGGTCTGATTATATTTTTTTACGCAAATGGGAGGAGGCATTGCATACTCCAATCCAGTCACACCAATGTATTACGTGGTCAGTTTGTTGACATTCTCAGTGCTAGTAGGACACGCCCAACACCTTGCCTTTTTCATTGTCACAGAAGAACTAACAAATAATCAAATACTGGTACAGATATTATAAAATTAATAACAATAAACCTTAATTTAGAGCTTTTCCGCACATCGACACAATATACAGGGTGAGTTATTAGTATCCCGGCGGTCATCAAATCGTTTGAGAAAGAAAAAAAAATGTTTTATACAAGAGTTGTTTGAGTCATTAGTTTCTATAATGCAAAATTATTTTCAGTTATACAGGGTGTTGCATTTAGGCGTGACGGAAAGTCAGTACATTTTTTTAAATGGAACGCCCTGTATATCATACCATTTTATGAATACTAAGGAAGTCGTCTTTCCAACTGTGTAAGTTGTACCAATGTAAAGTAACTAGTTTCTGAGATATTCAATTGTTTGTCAAAAAAATGGCAATTGCAGGCGTTTCTTAACACCTACCTTATTGCTACATTTTTGCAGATATATGGTCCTAAAAATTTTGTAACATAATAACTAAACCCATAGCTAGATGCTGATGTCATGAAAAGTTAGATGCGCTATACAGGGTGATCGTAGCATGCACTAGTTTTTAAACATTTTTAAATGGCTTTTTCTTGAGATTTTTAAATGGAACACCCAGTATATTATTTGCTATTTGAAATTTCCCTTAAGTTCTTTGTAATTTATATTCACCATATCGTATATCTATTTTTACTAGTTTTTGTGATATTTGGAATTTAAAGAGTAGTATTCTATTTAGTATCTTAATATTGCACTGTATACATTGTGCTGGGTAGCATGATGTAAAAATTTTAAAGGGTTAAGGCTATTTTACACTGCACTACTTTCGTCTTTTTCTAAACTTCTTTTTAGTAACTAGAAAAAAGTTTTAAACTGACAGGAAATGGGTATATTAGACACACTTCTTTATCTATTCCAGAATAGCCAACCTGGTGCATTAAAGGTTATGTTGTTTGTTTACTTTATACAGGTTTATTTGTGAAATATTTTACTGCAAACATGTTAGTACAAATTAAATTACATAAATTAAACCAACTGTACAAAGCGTAGCGCTTCACTGTGACGTTAAACGTATACTTTTCTGCGGTATGCCAAAACAAAACAAAATGATTCACGGTCGCACTGTTAGCTAACCTTACAAATGCCTACACTGCGCATGCGTCTATACTAAGAAAAAGTTTAGAAATATAATAGCATGGCATTTCCAACTATACTATTATTTAGAACTTTTTTCTAGTGACTAAAAAGAAGTTTAGAAAAAGACGAAAGTAGTATAGTGTAAAATACCCTTTATAGAAGAAGCGATTTAGAACCTATTTAACTAGATAATTCATATAAAAAGTATTACGGTTATCAAGGTATCACACAATTTTATAAGTATGTTTTGTGTTAGATAAGGTAAACAATAATATTTAGGTTAGCTTTAGTGTAGAGTTGGTTGCATAACTAATAGGTAATGTAGTCAATAGTAACGTCGCTTTCTAGAAGTAGTCGTGTTCAAGTCGTCGAAGTACGCAGATGTTTATTGTGAGGTTAGATGTTCAGTTTAGTTTTAATACACTATTAATACAGAAGACACAGTGTTTCGTTTCTCCTTCTCCACTGCCGACAACAGGTTATGGGCCCAGGTACCGAAGGAGACGGGAGGAACGTGGAAGAAAGAAAATAAAAACAAAGAAGCGCAGCGATCAACAGGAGCACAGTGGAAGATTCCAGAACACACGGAACGGCGAGCGGTGACGTGCGTGGACCGGCGAACGGTGACCGACCGTGTTATCGCGCAGCAGGGACGGACTGAACGCGGCTCGACGAAGAAGTTGCGAGTACAGTGCCGTTAAAATAAAATCAAGAAAACCGGTAAGACGTTTTAAAATTGTATGTGCATGATAAAACAAAATAAAATCAATAAAAAGGCTGACATAAAAATAAAACGTAACAAGGCACGTAAAAATAAAATTAAAAATTGAATATAAAATAAAAAACCTAAAACATGGCTCAGACAAACGAATTTTTGAACATTGAGAGTTTAAAAGGGTCAGAAAATTATGAACTGTGGTATTTTCAACTGCAAATATTTTTCAAAGCTAAAGGATTATACGACATCGTAATGGGAAATAAAAAATGTCCGGCTGATACAGAACTAAAGGAAAAACTAGACTGGGAACAAAAGGATGCACTAGCCCAAAAAATAATAATAACCACTATTGAAAAACAACCAATGATATATCTTTTAAATTGTAAAACGTCAAACGAAATGATTGAAAAATTATCTACGACATACCAACGCAACACCGAAGATCTGAAATATAGATTATTGCAAGAATTTTATCAATTTCAATTTAAAAGAGAGTTGGATATGGGTTCGAATATCGCAGAGCTTGAAAATTTAACTCATAAATTAAGAGGTTTAAAACAAGAAATAACAGAGGAAATGAAAATAACAAAATTACTCTCGATTTTGCCAGAAGAATAAAAATATTTTCGAAGCGCATGGGAATCAACTACAGAAAGTGAAAGAACAATGGAAAAACTAATAGGAAGACTCCTAACCGAGGAAATGAGAAAGAAAAATGAAAATCCACCAGAACAAGTAGCTTTTAAAGCAGCCCAGAAAAGGAGAGATTACAGAGATCAGCAAGGGAAACCAATCAGCAAACCAAACGCAGAAAAAACCTGTTATAAATGCAAAAGGGTAGGACACATTGCAAGAAATTGCAGAGAAAAGACGGCATGCAGTATCTGTAAAAAGGAAAACCACACGGAAAAACAATGTTTTTTCAGAAATAAAAGCCGTAAGGATGGGAATGTTTCTTTTTTGGTAACAGAGAATAAAACAGGAAAAATAAATGAATGGATACTCGACTCAGGTGCCTCGTCACACATGACTAATAAAAAAGAGATGCTAATTAAAACAGATGAGTTAACAGAAACGATAGGAACGGCGAAGAAAAATCAAACACTAAAAGCAGTAGCTATAGGTGAAATCGAAGCAGAAAACTGTCACTTAAAAGATGTTGTATACATACCCGAACTAGAAAAAAACCTTTTATCGGTAGCAAAGATTACCACAAACGGAGGAAAAGTAATATTCGATAAGGAGAATGTCAAAATTTATAAAGACGGAAAAAGGGTACTAGAAGGTAACAGAAAAGAAAACGGACTCTACGTAGTGAATTTAGGGGAGAATAAAAACATAAAACATGCTATGATGGCGGAAAAGGAAGAAACAGCGACCCTACATAAGAAATTAGGTCATCCAAGTTATGACGTACTCAGGAAAATACCAGAAACCACTGAAGGATGCAAGCTGAATGGAAGGGCATTGCTAGAAATGAGAACGGTAAATTGTGAAACCTGTGCAAAAGCGAAATTATGTAGAAAACCATTTGGAGAAGAAAGGACAAGAGCAAAGAAACCACTGGAAATAATACATACAGATGTGTGCGGACCTATAGAACCAACGACCTGGGACGGTAAGAAATATTTTGTAACCTTTTTAGACGATTATACTCACCACGCTGAAGTATATCCAATAAAGACAAAAGATGAAGTAGCAGAATTATTAAAAGAATACGTAAAAAGATGCGAAACAAAATTGGAGCGAAGAGTAAAGAAAATTAGATGCGATAATGGCAAAGAGTACGCAAATAATAATATACAAACATGGTGCAAAAGGAGAGGAACAGAAATTGATTTCACTATTCCATACACGCCACAATTGAATGGGAAGGCAGAACGATTAAACAGAACAATCATGGAAAAGGCCAGAGCATTGATTTACGACTCCAAAGTAGACAAGAAATTCTGGGGCGAAGCTGTTCAAGTTAGTGCGTATTTGTTGAACAGATTACCAACGACAACAACAGGGCGAACACCATACGAGTTATGGAATGGATATAAACCTAATATAAAACATTTACAGATTTTTGGAACATACGCGTATGTAAAGAAACTTGGTCATCTTAAAAAATTAGACGAAAGAAGCCAGAGAATGATCTTTGTCGGATATTCTACAAATGGACTTAGATTTTTTGATGAAGAAAAGACAAAGATAATAGTTTCGAGAGATGCAGTCTTTGAGAATAAAAGAATAAAAATCCTAACTGAAGACACGGAAGAGGAAGAATATGAGAATGAAAATAATTTACATGAAGAACAAGAAATAAGAAAAGAAGATAAGGAGGAAATTATAAATGAAGATGAAAGAGAAAATGAAGGCGATGAAATCTCTGAAGTCGAAAATGCAGAGCCAATAAGACAAAACGAGAAGATAAATACTAGACCACAAGGATTAAGGCGACCACCAACAAAATTTAAAGACTATGTATATTTAACATATGAAGAGGCCATAAAAGGGGAAAACAAGGAAGAGTGGAGAAGGGCGATAGAAGAAGAAAAGCGATCATTAGAAGAAAACGAAGTGTGGAAATTAATGAATAAAGAAGATTTAAAGAAAAATGAAAAAATCCTGACAAACAAATGGGTCTTCAAAGTGAAAGATGATGGAACTTACAAAGCCAGATTGGTAGTGAGAGGATTTGAACAACAAATGAATGACTTAATTGATGAGATATTTAGTCCGGTAATAAGCACTAGCGCTACGCGAACAATATTAGCAATTGCAGCAGCAACATCCAGACATATAGCTAAATTCGATATAAAAACAGCATTTTTGTACGGACAGCTAAATGAAGACGTCTACATGCAGATACCTGAGGGTTACAGTAAAGAAGAAGGAAAAATATGTAAACTGAAAAAAGCACTATATGGATTACGACAAGCACCAATAAAATGGAATCAAACATTTACTGAAAAACTCAAGGATATTGGACTGCAACAGCTCAAAACAGAACAATGCATATTTAAAAATAACGACGGATCAACTATATTAGCTATATACGTAGATGACGGTCTAATAATTTCTGATTCAAAAGACAAAATTAGGGAAATAACAGATAAACTCAGCAATAATTTTACATTAAAAACGTGGACAAAACCGAATAGTTTTCTTGGACAAGACCTAATAATCACAGACAGCGAATTAAAAATTCATCAAATTAAAATGATCGAAAAATTAATAACTGATTTTAACATGACTGAATCTAAAACATGTCACATTCCGTTAAGTTTAAGTGATTTTAACAGAAGTGATAAGACAGTAAATAAAACCTTTCCTTACCAAGAAGCAGTCGGTAGCTTATTATATATAGCGAATAAAACGCGACCAGACATAAGCTTTGTAGTGAACTTTTTAAGTAGATACGTGAACGATATAACAAACAGTGACATAACAAACGTTAAAAGAGTGCTTAAATACCTGAACACAAATAAAACCTTCGGAATAAAATATAGCATAAATTCCGGACTAGAAAATTTAAAAATATGTGCATATTGTGACGCGGACTACGCAAATTGTCCTGAAACAAGAAAGAGTACAACCGGGTACGTGATTATGCTAAACGAAGGACCTATAAGTTGGTGCGCGAGGAAACAACCAATAGTTGCATTATCAACAACCGAGGCGGATTACATTGCAGCATCAGAATGTTGCAAGGAGATAGTCTACCTACAGGAACTGATTGAAGAAATAATTGGAAGAAGAATCGAGGCAAATTTAAATATGGACAATAAAAGTGCTCTTAGTATAATAAAGTGCGGAGTCTTGAATAAACGTAGCAAACATATAGATGTTAGGTATCACTATGTAAACGATATTATTAAACGTAAACTGGTCAATGTAAATTGGTGCAACACAAGCGAAAATGTGAGTGATATATTCACAAAACCATTACATAGAGTTAAGTTTGAATATTTCAGAAAAACTATTGTAAATGAGATTTAAAATTATTTTTGTTTACGGGGGAGTGTTAGATAAGGTAAACAATAATATTTAGGTTAGCTTTAGTGTAGAGTTGGTTGCATAACTAATAGGTAATGTAGTCAATAGTAACGTCGCTTTCTAGAAGTAGTCGTCATGGGAGTTTATTTTTTATGGGAGGTTTGTCGCCATCTAGTCGCCATGTATATGTAGTTCGCAGAACTACTACGTAAGGCGCCACTAGTTCCATTTTAGCAATTTTTACCGATTTCTATTATATCGGTTCGATCGGTGACTGACAGATGACGCGGTAGTCAAACATTAATTCGATTTTTGAATTTTATGACATAAATCAATTTTACAATTTTTCAATCTATTGACAGCAATATTGATAGTACATAAGATTACAATTAATTTCTATTACCGCATAATAGAATATTTCGAAAATGTCGCCGAAAGGGAGAAAGTGTTCTGTGCGCTCATGTAGAAGGCCTCATGCAATTCTGCATCGCTTTCCGGACCCGAAGAAGAAAATGTCGCTATTTAATGCGTGGATTGAAGCAGTGGAAAACTAAGAACTTTTGGGACTGAAACCGGATAGTGTTTCGAAATCAAGGTTTGTCTGCAGATGCCACTTTGCACCTCAACATCTGTATCCCAAACGTCTCACGGCTGATGCAGTACCATCATTACTTCTTTCGGGTAAGTAATCTTTACACTATGTACTTATAAACGCCAATATTGTGTTAATACTGAATAATAGTTGTATAATATTTTTCTTAGATTCGGAAGCAGGCACAGAAGCACGGCTCAAGTAGAATAGACAGACCTGGAGAACCAAAGGAAATGGACCTGGATGGTGAAGTATAGATAGGTAGCACGCAGAGAGGGTAAATTACCGCAGTAATATACAGAGCCTATGTAACTCTTATGAGGTAATATATCGGTAAATTACGCTGTTAATATTATGTACCAATAAGAGTAACATTGGCTCTGTAAATTAACGTGATTATTTAATATCTCTGGTAGAAGGTGTCTGTGGCTCACTGAGACCCCTGCGGTCGCAGTGGATGGGCTGGTTGAGCGACCAACTCACATATTCTAATCTAAATAGAATCTAAGAAGTGAAAAGTATTCAGTCCATTTAATAATTTATTTTGTAGGGATAATTCTCCGACGCAACTTATACTGCTGGTGGAGTACTCTATTATTGTACTCAAACTGTTGTGCATACTGCTCACAACTGAATTAAACGCTTTTTTAAAGTTGGTTTTGATCGGACATTTGTTAGAAACGTACCATTTTGTGTTTCTTTTTCACTTAAAATATAGAAATATCTTAGTGGAGATAATGTGATATCAATGCTATAAAGGTCACTGACTTTATAGAATTAAATACTTTAGTATTGGACTGCATTCACTAAACCAAATAATTCTTTTGGTGAGCAGTTTGTGGTGACATACAACCAGTGATGTGGGCCGGGTAAATACCCGGCGGGTGGGAACTTATAAAATGGGTATTTACCTGGGTATTTACCTCTACTTAGGGTAAACACCTAAATCTGAGTATAAAGTTTCATATTGACCTAATTGTTTTCTCAACTCCAAGTTACAGCCGATTGAAATATTAACTGAAAGAAAAATAAACAAGTACATATCAAACAATGCTAAAAGTAAGAAAGAGCACCATCAATTCCCAAATCAAAATTAAAGGAATTAGATTTAAGTAAAAAATTCAAAATGTTCAAAATAAACTAAATAAACGAAAACTAAATACATATGAAACTTTTTAGACATTTGTTTCTGTACAAGTAATTGGCATTCCGAGTATAAAGTTGCTTTAATGCCTACTTATTGGGTTTATCAATTCCTAAAGAAGTTAAGTCATTTAATATAGGTACAGTTTTGCAATTATGTTACAATTATTTCAAACGGTTGTAATTTTTTAAGAAATAAAGAAAACAAATAGGTCCATATGAAACTTTTTACTCAGTGTGGCATTTAATATCTGGAAAAAAGTTTTGCGGGGCAAAAGATGTACATGTGTACCTACTCTTGATTAAAAATAATGTAAGATATTTGAGTTACATATATAAAAACATTCAGCATTTAATTGGATTCATAGCAAAATAATAATTTTATTAACAAAGACAAATGCCGCTAAGTTGACATACTTAACATATAATCATAAGTTTCTGCTAAATCTTCTTCGATAACAGAATCAGAAAATATGGACGATTCGTACGATTGAATGGACGATGATGAAAAGGAAATGTCTGCTGTTGATATATCATCAAATGAGACTGATATTTTTATTCTTTGTTTTAAAAATGTTTTTATTTTTATAAGAATAACCTTAATATTGTGATACCTTTTGATTTTCTGATAAAAGAAAAACCTTTATTTAGTAATTAAATAGTTCCTTTTACTGCTATTTTTAATGACAATATATGAATACCCACTTTGGGTATTAATAAATAGTAATAAACACCCGGCTATTTAACATCACTGCATACAACCCAGTTACGCGTTGGGTAACTATTGCTTGTTCTATTCTAAGATCTGTTAAATGTTTAATATTGTAAATTTGTTTTATTATATTATTTTAATATACTGTTAATAATAAATGTTTTAAATTAAATGCATATTTTTATTATTGTGTTTGGTGCATATATTTATAGTCACTATTAGTACAGCTCTGAGAATATAGTACTTATATCTCTCTGAGAGCTCTACTAATAATTATTCTACTTATAGTTTTATTTTTAGTAATGAATGGGGGACAATATGAAATATTCAATTCAAATTTCCCGCTAAATTAATTTTAGTTTGGCAGAAAGACCAACAGCGGCGCTATTGTACGTGGCTAAACATTTAATATGGATCATAGCGTTCTACTTCATAGGTATTCTATGGTAGTCGTGTTCAAGTCGTCGAAGTACGCAGATGTTTATTGTGAGGTTAGATGTTCAGTTTAGTTTTAATACACTATTAATACAGAAGACACAGTGTTTCGTTTCTCCTTTTCCACTGCCGACAACATTTTGCAATTTTTACAAACGTACAGCGAACGAACCTGAGGACCTAGTACCTTCAGTTGGGCTCCGAAGTAAACCAGAAACAGTGTAATTTTAGGGGAACTATCGTGAAAAATTGTTCACTTGTGTGAAAATTGTGCAGATGCGTTTCATTGTAATAGTATGTGCGCTCATACACAAAAACAAACAGAAACGCTAAAACGCGTCTTGATGAGCTACGTTTAGAACGGATTTGTATTCAGTACAAAAAAAAATCTGATGTGGCCAGGCACATGACTTTATCATACTATATATAAAATTAATAGTTTAGCTGCATGAGATATTATTTGATCGAGATCGGCTATGCATTAAAATAAAGCTAGTAGAACTAGACAGATATGTCGATTAAAGCTGCGTTCGAATATTGTACTCCGTTGACACCGGGTACACCGTCCAAATGACACGTGTTATTGGGTGTAGAAAGTGTGAAGGTGCGTTCCGATTGGTGGCAATGGTTGGTAATGTCGGTGGTAGCAGACGAAATTATAGTGTTTCTCACATGTCGTGATGGTGACACATATTAGTTTGCATGTACATAAACTTGAGTCACTAGCAAATTCTATTCGAAATACTATAATGGCGTCTACTACCGCTGCCATTGGCACTAATGAAAACGCACCTTAACAGTGTGCAATATCCGAACGCAGCTTGTATTGACAGTAGTATTGTCAAAGCATTAGCGTTTGACACGTTTGACACTATCTACACCGTCATTAAAATCACATCTGACATTTAATCTGACATATCCTGGCTACTAGTTTTAATGCAGTACGACCGATCTCGATGAAATAGAATTTGCTCATGCAGCTAAACTATTGATTGTACCAAAAAATGTTATAGTAATAAATTATTCAGAATTTCCACTACTTTAATTTATTATTTAACTATTTCGACGAAATTCCAGAAATGCCGGCTTATTTACAAAATCTTTCAAAAATGCTAAGACTAAACCTCCAGTTCCTTTGGACCCTTTTTAACAGAAAGCTTTTCAGCTCTAAGTTTGGCCATGAAACTTCTAAATATGAAGTTTCGTCCCGATACCTTTAGTAGTTTCTCCGGAATCGTCGCCACAAAAAACGGGTACGGGTACACACACACACACACACACACACACACACCCACATCCACACACACAGACATTTTTTTGTACCTTGGTCAAAAATGTTCAGGGGACCCAAAAAGACGTATTTCCGCTAAAATCTCAAAAAATTTTTTTGGCGCGATTACAATACTTTACATACTACGTATGATAAAGTAACAACCAACAATATCTACTTACCATTGTTAATTGATTTAAAATAAGTTATTTTTCTGGAGAGACAATTCAAAATTGGGATAATATGATAGTATGAGTAATATTGGTAATGTGAATGGAAAGTGGGTTATTTGGAAGTGTTTTTAATAGATTTTTTTTTTGCTATGAATGAAAATCTGAGTCTAACGATGATATTTGTTGCATATTTGGTTTTTGTGCGTGAGCACAAATCACATCAAAGAAAATCTGATTTTCAACACTCAGAAGTCAACAAATTTTCACGATAGTTAACCTAAAAGTATAGGGTTTACTTTAGCAGTAATTTGAAATTTTTAAATCGCGTGTTCGGTTGTCATACGATAGACGGCAAAATATACTTACAAAATTGTTAATATGTTGATAACGGTAATACTTTTATAAGGATCAAACTGGTTAAATCGTGTCTAAATTATCTCATCTATCGCCACTTGAAGATCGAACAGACATCAAACTACCAAATACCTTATTCACAGCAATATTAAAATTTACAATTGCTTTACATTTTCGTTAAATTGCAAATATCAGAAAAAAATAATAACATTTGGTGTATGACATACTAGATGTAAATTTAGTAGTAATCATAATATAATAAAATATACAGGACGTCCCATTTAAAAAAATGTCCATACTTTCCGTTACACCTAAATGCAACACCCTGTATAAATGAAAATAATTTTACGTTATAGAAAATGGCGTGCCAAACAACTTTTGTATAAAATATCTTTTTCTTTCTGAAACGATTTATTATCTACGGACCGCCGGGATACTAATAACTCACCCTGTATATATATATATATATATATATATATATATATATATATATATATGTGCGTGGATGTGAAAAGGGACCAGTTGTCCGTTTCTAGTTACGCAGATAATCGCAAAATAAGGGCAAAATAAGCGCAAAGAATAGATATGTGGCAACAAAAATTGATTTTCTCCGCAGTTTTTTCTACAAATGTGTATATTGAAAACGTTGACACAATAACATTCTTAAAAATAAATTATTCATATGTAACGATTCCATGACCTATAGTATCATAATTGTAAGTTTTCCGAAGGTATAATGAAATTACATTTTGACACTTCCGTAACAAACTTTTACACTTGTCGGTTGTCCTAGTGATTTATACAATAGTACTCAGTTTTCTACATACTTAGATCTATCATAATGGTGTGTATAATTGTCACACAGATAAGTTCTTGGCTAACATGTTTTCAAGTGACTCTGAAAGTGATGATAATGCGCACCGTACTCAATATAGGTTTAGGGATAGCAATTTAATGCAATTTGTGTTCAGCACCAGTTTCAAAATTAATTTTAAAGTGTTAAATTACGTGTGTAGTTGAATAACATGTATGCAGGTGTCCCACTGCTGGCAAATCTTTTTTTAAATAGTAAATATACTGAGTAAAACGTGTGTACTTTTTCAAATCATTAAAAAGTTGAAATATTAACAAAATTGTATGTTAACCGAAACGTCTGTCTTAAGGAAATGATAACTCCATATATACTCCTACTAGTTTATACTCAGAATAACGTTTACTTAAAAGACAAAGAATCATTAAAGCGTTCCTTACGGTTTAAAAGATGATTTAGTATTTTAAGTGTTTTAAACATAACAACCCTGCTTGACATTGAATCTTTACAGGAGCTTCAAGAACAAAGAAAACAATAAAGGTAACAATAAGCGACATTGAAATCAAAGAAGTTAAAGAAATATGAAATAACTATACAAGATAACTAAAAATGGGACAAGCACATAAACAAATAGTCTAGGAGCTAGTGAACGATTTACTCATCATACTTTATACCGCTTCAAATTTTGTAAAAATACAGTGTGAGTGACGGAAATCCAACCCCCAGGCCAGGAGAGATGGAATATCCAGTGACTGTGTTTAGATGTATTGTAGCTACTATGTAGGCATGGTATACTTTGAAATTGTAGTGCATTATAATATCGATGAGGTGGCCTAGCTGCAATACCATGTACCATGATGGTTAAAGCATTGGTGATACGTGGTATTTCATCTAGGCCATATACAACTAAATAAACTCTTACTCTTAAAACATAAAAAACTGATAATTGCTTTGCAAGTGTTTATTTATGTCAATAATACTGTACTAAATATAATATATATATTCATATAAGTTGATAATTTATATATATTATGATATATTCATATATATATATATATATATATAGATATATATATATATATATATATATATATATATAGATATATATATATATATATATATATATATATATATATATATATATATATATATATATCTATATATATATCTATATATATATATATATATATATATATGAATATATCATAATATATATAAATTATCAACTTATATGAATATATATATTATATTTAGTACAGTATTATTGACATAAATAAACACTTGCAAAGCAATTATCAGTTTTTTATGTTTTAAGAGTAAGAGTTTATTTAGTTGTATATGGCCTAGATGAAATACCACGTATCACCAATGCTTTAACCATCATGGTACATGGTATTGCAGCTAGGCCACCTCATCGATATTATAATGCACTACAATTTCAAAGTATACCATGCCTACATAGTAGCTACAATACATCTAAACACAGTCACTGGATATTCCATCTCTCCTGGCCTGGGGGTTGGATTTCCGTCACTCACACTGTATTTGTACAAAATTTGAAGCGGTATAAAGTATGATGAGTAAATCGTTCACTAGCTCCTAGACTATTTGTTTATGTGCTTGTCCCATTTTTAGTTATCTTGTATAGTTATTTCATATTTCTTTAACTTCTTTGATTTCAATGTCGCTTATTGTTACCTTTATTGTTTTCTTTGTTCTTGAAGCTCCTGTAAAGATTCAATGTCAAGCAGGGTTGTTATGTTTAAAACACTTAAAATACTAAATCATCTTTTAAACCGTAAGGAACGCTTTAATGATTCTTTGTCTTTTAAGTAAACGTTATTCTGAGTATAAACTAGTAGGAGTATATATGGAGTTATCATTTCCTTAAGACAGACGTTTCGGTTAACATACAATTTTGTTAATATTTCAACTTTTTAATGATTTGAAAAAGTACACACGTTTTACTCAGTATATTTACTATTTAAAAAAAGATTTGCCAGCAGTGGGACACCTGCATACATGTTATTCAACTACACACGTAATTTAACACTTTAAAATTAATTTTGAAACTGGTGCTGAACACAAATTGCATTAAATTGCTATCCCTAAACCTATATTGAGTACGGTGCGCATTATCATCACTTTCAGAGTCACTTGAAAACATGTTAGCCAAGAACTTATCTGTGTGACAATTATACACACCATTATGATAGATCTAAGTATGTAGAAAACTGAGTACTATTGTATAAATCACTAGGACAACCGACAAGTGTAAAAGTTTGTTACGGAAGTGTCAAAATGTAATTTCATTATACCTTCGGAAAACTTACAATTATGATACTATAGGTCATGGAATCGTTACATATGAATAATTTATTTTTAAGAATGTTATTGTGTCAACGTTTTCAATATACACATTTGTAGAAAAAACTGCGGAGAAAATCAATTTTTGTTGCCACATATCTATTCTTTGCGCTTATTTTGCCCTTATTTTGCGATTATCTGCGTAACTAGAAACGGACAACTGGTCCCTTTTCACATCCACGCACATATATATATATATATATATATATATATATATATATATATATATATATATATACAGGGTGAGTTATTAGTATCCCGGCGGTCCGTAGATAATAAATCGTTTCAGAAAGAAAAAGATATTTTATACAAAAGTTGTTTGGCACGCCATTTTCTATAACGTAAAATTATTTTCATTTATACAGGGTGTTGCATTTAGGTGTAACGGAAAGTATGGACATTTTTTTAAATGGGACGTCCTGTATATTTTATTATATTATGATTACTACTAAATTTACATCTAGTATGTCATACACCAAATGTTATTATTTTTTTCTGATATTTGCAATTTAACGAAAATGTAAAGCAATTGTAAATTTTAATATTGCTGTGAATAAGGTATTTGGTAGTTTGATGTCTGTTCGATCTTCAAGTGGCGATAGATGAGATAATTTAGACACGATTTAACCAGTTTGATCCTTATAAAAGTATTACCGTTATCAACATATTAACAATTTTGTAAGTATATTTTGCCGTCTATCGTATGACAACCGAACACGCGATTTAAAAATTTCAAATTACTGCTAAAGTAAACCCTATACTTTTAGGTTAACTATCGTGAAAATTTGTTGACTTCTGAGTGTTGAAAATCAGATTTTCTTTGATGTGATTTGTGCTCACGCACAAAAACCAAATATGCAACAAATATCATCGTTAGACTCAGATTTTCATTCATAGCAAAAAAAAAATCTATTAAAAACACTTCCAAATAACCCACTTTCCATTCACATTACCAATATTACTCATACTATCATATTATCCCAATTTTGAATTGTCTCTCCAGAAAAATAACTTATTTTAAATCAATTAACAATGGTAAGTAGATATTGTTGGTTGTTACTTTATCATACGTAGTATGTAAAGTATTGTAATCGCGCCAAAAAAATTTTTTGAGATTTTAGCGGAAATACGTCTTTTTGGGTCCCCTGAACATTTTTGACCAAGGTACAAAAAAATGTCTGTGTGTGTGGATGTGGGTGTGTGTGTGTGTGTGTGTGTGTGTGTACCCGTACCCGTTTTTTGTGGCGACGATTCCGGAGAAACTACTAAAGGTATCGGGACGAAACTTCATATTTAGAAGTTTCATGGCCAAACTTAGAGCTGAAAAGCTTTCTGTTAAAAAGGGTCCAAAGGAACTGGAGGTTTAGTCTTAGCATTTTTGAAAGATTTTGTAAATAAGCCGGCATTTCTGGAATTTCGTCGAAATAGTTAAATAATAAATTAAAGTAGTGGAAATTCTGAATAATTTATTACTATAACATTTTTTGGTACAATCAATAGTTTAGCTGCATGAGCAAATTCTATTTCATCGAGATCGGTCGAGATCGGGAAACGATTTATTATCTACGGACCGCCGGGATACTAATAACTCACCCTGTATATATATATATATATATATATATATATATATATATATATATATATATATATATATATATATATATATATATATATATATATGTGCGTGGATGTGAAAAGGGACCAGTTGTCCGTTTCTAGTTACGCAGATAATCGCAAAATAAGGGCAAAATAAGCGCAAAGAATAGATATGTGGCAACAAAAATTGATTTTCTCCGCAGTTTTTTCTACAAATGTGTATATTGAAAACGTTGACACAATAACATTCTTAAAAATAAATTATTCATATGTAACGATTCCATGACCTATAGTATCATCATTTTTGAAAGATTTTGTAAATAAGCCGGCATTTCTGGAATTTCGTCGAAATAGTTAAATAATAAATTAAAGTAGTGGAAATTCTGAATAATTTATTACTATAACATTTTTTGGTACAATCAATAGTTTAGCTGCATGAGCAAATTCTATTTCATCGAGATCGGTCGAGATCGGGAAACGATTTATTATCTACGGACCGCCGGGATACTAATAACTCACCCTGTATATATATATATATATATATATATATATATGTGCGTGGATGTGAAAAGGGACCAGTTGTCCGTTTCTAGTTACGCAGATAATCGCAAAATAAGGGCAAAATAAGCGCAAAGAATAGATATGTGGCAACAAAAATTGATTTTCTCCGCAGTTTTTTCTACAAATGTGTATATTGAAAACGTTGACACAATAACATTCTTAAAAATAAATTATTCATATGTAACGATTCCATGACCTATAGTATCATAATTGTAAGTTTTCCGAAGGTATAATGAAATTACATTTTGACACTTCCGTAACAAACTTTTACACTTGTCGGTTGTCCTAGTGATTTATACAATAGTACTCAGTTTTCTACATACTTAGATCTATCATAATGGTGTGTATAATTGTCACACAGATAAGTTCTTGGCTAACATGTTTTCAAGTGACTCTGAAAGTGATGATAATGCGCACCGTACTCAATATAGGTTTAGGGATAGCAATTTAATGCAATTTGTGTTCAGCACCAGTTTCAAAATTAATTTTAAAGTGTTAAATTACGTGTGTAGTTGAATAACATGTATGCAGGTGTCCCACTGCTGGCAAATCTTTTTTTAAATAGTAAATATACTGAGTAAAACGTGTGTACTTTTTCAAATCATTAAAAAGTTGAAATATTAACAAAATTGTATGTTAACCGAAACGTCTGTCTTAAGGAAATGATAACTCCATATATACTCCTACTAGTTTATACTCAGAATAACGTTTACTTAAAAGACAAAGAATCATTAAAGCGTTCCTTACGGTTTAAAAGATGATTTAGTATTTTAAGTGTTTTAAACATAACAACCCTGCTTGACATTGAATCTTTACAGGAGCTTCAAGAACAAAGAAAACAATAAAGGTAACAATAAGCGACATTGAAATCAAAGAAGTTAAAGAAATATGAAATAACTATACAAGATAACTAAAAATGGGACAAGCACATAAACAAATAGTCTAGGAGCTAGTGAACGATTTACTCATCATACTTTATACCGCTTCAAATTTTGTACAAATACAGTGTGAGTGACGGAAATCCAACCCCCAGGCCAGGAGAGATGGAATATCCAGTGACTGTGTTTAGATGTATTGTAGCTACTATGTAGGCATGGTATACTTTGAAATTGTAGTGCATTATAATATCGATGAGGTGGCCTAGCTGCAATACCATGTACCATGATGGTTAAAGCATTGGTGATACGTGGTATTTCATCTAGGCCATATACAACTAAATAAACTCTTACTCTTAAAACATAAAAAACTGATAATTGCTTTGCAAGTGTTTATTTATGTCAATAATACTGTACTAAATATAATATATATATTCATATAAGTTGATAATTTATATATATTATGATATATTCATATATATATATATATATATATATATATAGATATATATATATATATATATATATAGATATATATATATATATATATATATATATATATATATATATATATATATATTCATAACAGACCTAAAGGGGGTTTAACACAATAGTTGTAAGATAGTTTATTAAAATATTAATTCGAACGACTTCTTAATTTTTGTATATACAGCAGTAACTTCTTCATCGGTGTAATTTTCTGTAATTTGATACCCATACCTAAAATAACATTACATATAGCATCACCACATAAAAAATTATTACTAGACACATACCTTTTAAGTTTGCGCGTTGTAAAATATATGGGAGGATGTTCATATCCATGGAAACGGGTTTGGGTAGCAATGGTGTAATCACCCATATTCTTAAAAATTAACCAGTCACCAATGTTTAATTTTGGCAATAATATGTCGTCGGCAACAAAGTCATGTGGGGCCATAGTAGGTCCAAATACTGTGCTGGTATATTGTTTTTCAGAGTCCTATAATACAAACTACAGTACACAATCTGGCACAACAAACTAAATAATTATCATATTTACGTTATTCCATGGAAATACACTTGCACATTCTCTAAGCGTTGATACTTTGTGAAATAATCCATATATTCCGTTGTCTATGTAGTATAGGATTTTGTCAAATTCGCCATTGTTGTTAACTTTATTGGGCTTTACACTTATTATAGTTGCCGCTAGCGTAAAAGCTGTCATTACAAAGTATCTCCCAGGTTCCGAGATGACCTTTACTGCATAATTTGGAAAGTATTCGTCCAAAGCTTTATTTATTACGTCGCCTATCTAGATAATAAGGGATGATTGTTGTTAGTAATAACATATACATCTATTACACTTCATCACAATTCCAGTTGAAGAGCGGTTATTAATGTTCATAAAAATTAAATATTTCCATAAAAATCAAATTTATAGAATATTCCTGTTTTCCCTGAATAGAATGGTGTTTTACAACACCATTGAGAGATCGATCGTGTACCATAAGGTGTATAACATTAAATTTGATAGTATTGGCCAACCCTGTGTGCCAACCTATAAACTCAACTTTCTTTAATTGCACAATTTTTATTGGTTGTGTCAAAATTTAAAGTGGCATTAATGCAGTGAAATGTAGGTAAATACATACGTATTATGGTGAATAAGTGAGCAAATGCATTTGGTATGCAACCCGCAGTGATGTGGGCTAGACATCTCTTTCTATCTCATACAGTACCATGGCAGTATGTGGTTTGACATTTGTATATGAGATTATGTTTTCTTAAAAAAAAACACTACTGCGTTCTGCTATCTACCTACGGCTGTCACACAGTGACACATACCCCACATCATCTGACATCATTGCTCTGTCTCTTTTGCTTGCGCCTGCCTCAATTCTCGCCAGCTAATGTAAAGCGCGGGTCCCTTCCAGTTGGATTAGAGTTCACTGCATTAATGTGAAAATAACAAATTACTCAGCACAGTTTATCAACGAAATTTTTTTGTGTACTCGTTTATGACATGTAATGTATTTCCCAAAGTATCGTACATAACAAGCGAAAAGAAATTGCCACCTATAGGTATTTGCATTAATATCTCTGAAAGTATTGAGCTTAGCAAAACCAAGTTATACACAGTTTTAAAGACGATGGATGTAAACGAATGTAAGTTGGGAGAAGGTTAAAAAACGGGATAGAACATAGGTATTATTGTTTGACGTATAATCATAACCTCCAAAATATCAGAATCTGTATTTCTAATTGGTAGATTTCTTTCAAGAAGAAACAAGTCTGCGTAATGGAAGGGCTCTACCAATTCTAATGCTAAATGGACGATACCATTTACTTGGCTACATCCATATTAAAAAGTTTAGATTATAATTTAACTTAAATAAAACTTCTTCTTCTTTGCTCTTTTTATTATATACTCTCTTAATTGCACTAATTGAAACTCAGCTTACGTGGGGCAGACAGGAAGATCTAGCTAAGAGAATAGCGGAGCACGCTAATAAAATAACATCAAACGTATGCTAATATTCTATACCAACTGGACAAAAAATAGATCATAAAAACGTCAAATAATCCATAAATGCTGTAATGGGTTTAAGATGGATACATTGGAGCAGTTGGAAATAGAGGGACAAAACAGAAACGTACAAACAGAATTAACTAATGACCAACTACAATTTTACCAAAGGCCCCTACTTACATACGTAAATGCGATTTAAAATTCAAGTCAAATCGACTAATATACCACAATAGACACCACATACAATACTCATATACAACGTCGGTTACATACACACGCAAGACAATATACAAAATAGAGTTACAATTCTGCATGGCATACAAGTTCATAAGTCCACCAGCTCCTTCCCTAAGATCTCTGATACTGATACTGAAAACCACAAATGTTAAATTTTAACCACCTAGACTCTACAAATTGGCTGTAAGTAATTTCTATCAGTGGAATACAAATTAGTATACGATACAAAATTTTGTAACCCAATTTGGATTAAGTCACGTAATTTAATGCAGCAGATTAAGTTTTTTAATTCATTTGTAGATACTCGACTGAAGATGATCTATTAGGATCGAAACATGTCTCGAGTATATTAGTTATTAACAGCAAAGAAGAAGAGGTTTAAATTAAATTAAATGATACCATTCACGTTAAAATTATCATCATTCATAAAAACATTCAAAAGAACATCCATTTTTTCACCAACGTCATGTTTTGTCACAAAATTTTCTTTGGTTGTGTGTTAGCCGAACGACGTTTGTAAAACGCAGACGATTGCGTCTGCAAAAGTAAACAGAGTGTCTGGTGAACGTAGCCATTGGTCGATTTTCATTTCTGGCTTCGATAGCGGGCCAGAATTTGTCCAATATTGATATCGAACCTGGCGCTTCGCGCCCTAGCCCTGAGACCCCTATATCATGTGACTCCCCATAAATCATGGGCGGCGTCATACCCCCTCCCCCTAACCAAAATATAATCAAAATAGGATAAAGAGTATAAAACATGTAGTTCAAACAAATCGTTTTCCAAACAAAAATTAAAAAATTATTGCCGGACAAATTCGTCCATTTTGTGATTTTCTTAAAGCCATCTTGACGTGGTGATATTTCTTATTTCATGAAACAAGAAGAACCGATCATCAGACATGTGAAAGCAAATTGTCATCATTTTGGTTCAACAAAAAATATGTCGATTTTAGTTCCAAAACATTGAACAAAAACTGAAATAGAAAAATTTGCGAAAAATCTACATCAAAACAATGTACCATCCTCAAAATCAAACGTCTGACTCCACTGCTTTTTAAGTAAAAACAAAAAAAAAACGATGTTCGAAAATTTAAGTCTCTATACTCAAAAGAAAACCCTGCATATGATGTTATAAAATCTCCTCTGTTCTCTCTCCTCAAAACCAAACAAATGTCATTACATTCTACTACATACATATTACTAAATCGACATGATTTTATAAGGAATGCTGCATAGCCATACATAAAGTAACATCACATTGAATTGTAACGTTATATTATTGCGAATATGGATGGTATCTCCAAAATATAAACAATTTGTTTTTTAAAGAAATTTATTTTTTATTGAAAGGAATTTTTAAATATTATTGGAGATGCGAAAATTTGTACCGCTTTTCACTGGCCACAGTACATAAATTATAAGTAAAACTGGTAGTTTTGGATAACATCGGGGCAATTGGATTTAAAATCAAAGCTGTGGTAAAATGAGTACGTAATTGACAAAATCATACCTCATAGATTGTGTTGCTCTTGAACTCGATAAAGCCACCACCTATATCCAGAATGTTAAATTTAAAACCAATTATACCAGCTGCATCAAATACAGATTTTGCAGCTTGAATTGCGTTATAGAAAGAGGCGGAATCCTTGCACCCTGACCCAACGTGGAAGGCAACTCCTACAACATCAAGTAGTAGATTTTTCGCCGATTGCAGCAGTATTGGAGCCTCAGTGTAAGGATCACATCCAAACTTCTTATCAAAAGTAATAAGGGCATTGATAGCAGCTGCTCGAATGCGTATTAGGTACCTGTACAATTAAAGTATAACTTGTGAATTATGTGTCATGCCATGTCCTATATGTACTTACTTAGCTTTCGGGTAGTGTTCTTTGCATTTTTCTAGTTCAGATATTGAGTCAAATGTGGTGTATTGTACATCATTGGAATTAGCATATTTGATGTGGTTGATGTCCTTGATTGGGTTGGCGAAAATAATGTTATTAGGAGAAACGCCAATTTTTAGAATTGCCTCTATTTCATATTTTGTGGCACAGTCAAAACCAGCGCCGAGTTCTGCCAAGCACTTTAGTACAACTGGATGTGCGTTACATTTCACCGCTGAAGCCACAATTATAATTAAATCAATCAAATAACCTGGATAAACTTTAAATGTCAAATTGTTTCTTTATGTGCAAGACGAACTTAAGCAATTTACCAGCTTGACCGTTATCAAAATGATTTCAGAATGATGCTGATGTGGTGCTGATTCAAGCTATAAGAACAACATAAAGTAACTCTTATAAATGTTGTCTGATGTTTTTTTGATTATATCTGACAGTTAAAAATGCATATATAGCTTTTTTCATGTTTTTCTGCATTTTATTGTTGCTAATACACTGTTTATCAGTATTATTAAAAAATATAATTATCAAAAGATATTGTTGTTGGCATGTGTATGATTTTTTGTCAAAAGCCATTTTACAACAACTTCTAACACTTTATTTAGTCGCTATCTGACTTTTTCAACTATGAATTCGTCAAATAGTGCAGGGAAATTGACTGATTTAGAAGCCAAAACCACTATTAATTGTTGATAGGACTTTTATAACCCGGATGGTATAGTGTTTATTGTATATTATTGCGTTTTCCGGGGAAACTTGACGTTTTATCCAAAAATATATACTATACAAAATAGTAGATAATAAAAAATCTACAATATTCATAAGAAACTTTGAAATAGTTAATACAAGATGGCGGTAATTTTTAAGTTAAAAAACTACAGCCACGCCTGGGATTCGAACCCAGATATACGGATTGCCGGTCCGAATATCTGCAATATCGGCAATCCGTATATCTGGGTTCGAATCCCAGGCGTGGCTGTAGTTTTTTAACTTAAAAATTACCGCCATCTTGTATTAACTATTTCAAGGTTTCATATCAATATATGCAGGTTTCTGCAAAGAATTACCATCCATTATAATATTCATAAGGTACAACTTTTTACTATGACCTCAAAATTTCCGAGAAAATTGCAAATGCCAATGCAAAAACGATTTTCCTGTTACTAATTTTTCATAATCGCAAAAATAATTTTGGTGAAATTTTGTGAACGCATGCCTTTTTATGTCTTAAATAAACATACATTTTTTATATACAAAAAACAGGAAGTTTTTGAGATATTCAGTTTTTTCAGTCAAAAACTGTTTTTTTTTCTCAAAAATAAATTCTGTGGTGAAAAATCATCGTACAGAGTTCTTCTGGTGCTAATTTTGTTTGTTTTTACATGTACTTATTGATACAATAATAAAAATAATAGTCCCTATTTAACAATAAGCTCAAAAATTGAAAAATCTCAAAAATGTCTTATGCAACAATAATTTTTCACTAATTGCTTATAATTTGTTTAAATCTTTAAGAAAAGGAAAGGTAATTTTAAGGCAAAGTAAACAGTGACTCTTATGAATGTTGTAGATTTTTTTGCCTACAACTTAGTATAGGACATTTTTGGATAAAATATCAAGTTTCGCCGGAAAACGCAGTAATATATGTATGTTGCACCCACTTTAACCCCCCAAATAAACAATATACCACCCCATGTCCTACATTTGTTTTTTTACGTTCATTATAAGCCCCTTTATCATTTCCAATGATAATAGTCCTGTCTACAATGTGTACCACTTTCAACTTTATTTGCCTGCACTAAAATAAACTTTTATTAATTTAAATTAAAAAAATAATATGTGTTGCGTAATAATGTTGCATAATATGTGTCTTAAGTAATGACAGAATATGTGAAAGTCAAGAATGAGCCTGAGCCAGTTAGCAGGTTTGACGTTTCTATTGGTTACGTTTGTTCTGCTGTGAATAATGTTATTTCTTGAAACTTAACCATAAGGTTTAAATATATTGTAAGTGCAATTGATTTACGTTGTTGCTACATATTCGTATATTTGGTCAATATCGTCAAATAAATCATAGTAAAAAAGTGAAATATTTGTCAAATACTGGAATTTTGTTTTTAAATGTATCTATTATAATTGTTAGTACTGCATTTTTTCTGGTGTTCTTGTTGTAGTTGATAATATTGTCACGTAGGGTCATTCAGAGCATAAAACATAAGCGTCGCGGAAGTTTTTTGTTTTGGAAACCTTGTTCTAGGAATATGCAGCAATCAAACACAAGTCGACACCAGGAAGGTCGGCCATCACCCAGTACCTTCGAGACCCACTATAAAGAACAAAACCATTTTTGTATTGGAATCAGTTATCATGTAGTCATCAGTTAGTAATTAAGGATCTGTGTAAAGGGCAACGGAATAAATTGGTTGTATAACCGTTGTAAAGCGTATTTATCCCTTCGGGGAAGCTACCATCTCTGCTACAGGCACACAAGAAGATACAACAACGTTAATGTGATTACTGATTACCCACAAAAGGGGTAGCTAACCCTAAAAATGTCAGTATTCACATATGGCCCAAAGATTGTTTAACTTCAATAATTTTCTAAAAGCGAGGTGTTATACTTATATCTTCAAATGATGTAGCTGCTACGCAATACAATATCAAAAGAAATGCTGAACGTAATACAATATCAAAAGAATGTAAGCTAAACTTTCCAAGTGTCTGTTTCAATGTGCATCCTTTATACAGTATAATTAAACTATACTGGATGCCCAACGTCATAGATACGGACGTTTATTTTTTATCTATGACACTGAACTAAAGAAATTTTGAACAGAGCTAATGAACAAAAAAATGCCATTTTTTAATACTCTTGAGGTTAGTATGACGTCATCATTGAAATTTGAAATTGCACCTTATATTTGTGTAATATTTTCAATCAGTATGTAACTCTAAACACAAAAGAATATCAATCGTCAATTTTTATTACCAAGGTGTAAAAAATAACTCTTTTGTTTGTTAATCTAGTGGCTATGAATTCGTGAAAATATTCGAACATTGTCAAATATTCACTGATCAAATCGATTTTTTCGCCGATATTGTATTATTGTCGCCTTCTAGCGTGATTTTATTAGGTTTTGGAAAATACGTCACTTTTTTCGTATATATTTATGTGAGCACACTGATTATTTGATTGATAACAGTTCGCCGATTATAATGTCACCAATACTTGATATTTTGCGGAATATCGTAGCGTGGTCTAAAGTGTCGTCTAAAGCAGGGAAAAAAATTATATGTTAATGATCAAAATCAGGGTAGTGCACTATGGACGAATGCTAACATTCGAATTTGACAGTTGTCTGTATTGCGCGTCAACCACATGATACAAAATAGTCCCTTAGGAAAGGCATTTTTATACCCCCCACATTTACTGTGGTAGGGTATATTCACTTGTCACAATATTTGTAATATCCTTAAGGAAGCGTGTCCGTCTATCTGTCCGTCTGTCCATCTGTTCGTCTGCCCGTCTGTCTGTCCGTTTGTCTGTGAACACGATAACTGCCGTAACTTTGAAGTAATTGATCTGAAATTTGGTATACAAGCCAAATATATAAAAAGCCAGGACGAGTTCGTGGCTGGGCAAAATCGGTTAACTTCTTTTTTTTCAAATTCACACGATAACTGCCGTAATTTTAGAGCAATTGATCTGAAATTTGATATATCAGCTTATCTCTTAAAAAGAAAGGACAAGTTCGTGAATGGGCAAAATCGGTTAACTCCATTTTTTTTTTAAATTCCACACCAAAAGTATTTTGCGGTGGGGGCTATTTAACAGCCCGGCTGAAGATAATTTTCTTACTAGGTTTTTCTATTTTCAGCAAAATATCACGTATTTGGTGTGGGAGAAATATTATCTATCGAATAATCAGGGTCTGCCATAAAGTACACTAATTGACCAAAAACCAATTAAATCACGCTAGGAGGACACCAGTAGTACAATCGGCCAACCTCTTTAATTTAATTAGTCCAACTTAAAAAAATCTGATGTGGCCAGGCACATGACTTTATCATTCTATGTATATATAAAATTAATACTTTAGCTGCATGCGATTCTATTTGATTGAGATCGGCCATGTCTGCATTAAAATAAAACTAGTATAAGTAGACAGATATGTCTATTAAAGCTGCGTTCGGATATTGTACCCCGTTGACACCAGGTACACCGTCCAAATGATACTTACGTGTTATTGGGTGTAAAAAGACCGAATATCCGAACGCAGCTTATATTGTGTCCAAACATTAGCGTTTGACACTACCTACTATCATTAGAATCAAAATTTCTGACATACATAAATTTCTGGCTACTAGTTCTAATGCAGAACTACCGATCTCGATGAAATCGAATTTGCGCATGTAGCTAAACTATTGATTGTACCAAAAAATTTCATAGTCATAAATTATTCAGAATTTCCTCCACTTTAATTTATTATTTAACTATTTCGACGAAATTCCAGAAATAGCGACTTATTTGCAAAATCCTTCAGAAATGCTAAGACCAAACCTCCAGTTCCTTTGGACCCTTTTCAACAGAAAGCTTTTCAGCTCTAAGTTTGGTCATGAAACTTCTAAATATGAAGTTTCCTCCCGATACCTTTAGTAGTTTCTCCGGAATCGTCGCCAGAAAAAACGGGTACACACACACACACACACACACACACACACACATCCTCACACACAGACATTTTTTTGTACCTTGGTCAAAAATGTTCAGGGGACTCAGAAAGACATTTCCGCTAAAATCTAAAAAAATTTTTTTGGCACGATTACAATACTTTACATACTACGTATGATAAAGTAAAAAAAATAAACAAAATTATTATATTTTCGATGTTTTTGGGTTCATTCTCGTTTAAAATATGACCTAAATAATATTGGCATTTAAAATTTCAATGACGGAATTCCGGAAAAACCGTAAGTCAAGAGTATCTCAAAAAGTTGCGTTTTTTGTTCATTAGCATTTCTCAAAACTTCATTAGTTCAGCGTCATAAATAAACTGGCGTACCTATGGCGTGGGACACCCGGTATACGCCCTGATATTGAAACCAATAAAAAATATATGTTGGGCTTTGTACAGCTTTTGAGAACCACAGGAGTAACTTAAATTTCTCAACAGAATGTATCAAATTGTGACCACCAGAACAACATTTTCGGTTCCCCGGTATAATAAGCTGCAGATATATCAATTGAACTGCAAAGGCATAAATTTGTTGATACCCTGTATACTAACGTTGATTTTCAAACTATCAAATACGTGTGATAATCTTGATAAATTTGTTGACAATTTATTGAAAAAAGCATCTAAATTCATTATTAATTACAAAGTTTAGCAAAATGTTAGGGGCCCGGTTTCATGTGCCCGCAGTGAAATTCTTCTTATGTTGTTGAGAATAAATTCATTCAGTTTTTTCTGACGGTACTGATACATCCAATTTTGATTACTAAGTTAACCCTTTCGTCTTGTAACGAGATCAGCGAAATACAAGGCGATATGATTGTACGAATGAATATAAAGTGCGCAATGTCATCGCTATTGCAAGCATTCAATTCATGGTGAAGTTGATAAGTGCTTACTCAGTCTTGCAACAAACAACGAATATACCATAAAACGGTTGTATTCTTGGCATTGCATCTTTCCAATGCGTGTACTTATCGATAATATTGTCGACATCGCATACAAGAAAAGCATGATCAGTGCCTTTCTCCAGAAGCTCTTCGATTACGCTTGTGGTTGGATCTTCGGAGCGATTTGTTGTAAGAACTTTGCTTATCTTGTCCATTTTCCTGACAGTTGAATTTTACTGCAATGTCAGTGAAAAGTATATAAACTTTGTCAAGTAAATGCTTTTTATGCTAATTTTATGTAACCCAAATTTTTTTCGATTATTGTAGAATTTCGGAATTGGACATTGCGCAAGGAATAGGATTGACGATGTAAACATTGCAAAACCAGAATTCAAAAGGAGTAGTGTATTCCACTAAAATTATGGTCAAATTTCGCCTGTCGTGAACGTCCACTTCAGAGTCGCATAACATCATTTTGATGTATTGGTAAATTCCAAGGGAAAAATGTGAACATTTTGGGCACCACGTTATACAATATACAATATATACATACCTACTAGGGTTTACCACCTTTACAGTCCGTTTTGTTGATAAAAAAAATGTTTTACAGCCACTTTTACGACAAAAAACTTGTTTTGAATTGTTTTTTTTTTCATTTTTTACTTTATAATCGTTGTTCTTGAATAATCTAGTATTTATTATATTCCCGGATCTTGTTTTCCGATTCAAATGATTCATCACAACTGAGAACTGAGAACTGAGTTTTGTGCTGTAAGGTTTGCTTATTGGTTTGCTTGTTTTTGTTTATTTTGTGAAGCGTTAGTTTTCTCATAGTGATACAACTTAATCAGTAATGAAGAGTAAGATGATCTGTGCCAAAGCCACGCGAACTGGTGGCGCCCTCTACCACATGTGGTTGGTATACATTGCGTACCCAAGCGTACTAGCGCCCTCTTATTACAATCGGAAATGTGTACCGGCAGTGGCGGACTGGGTCCAAAAATATTGGTTGCCAGGAAGCCAGGAGGGGGCCCACATTTTTTTTTGTTCATGCTGTCGGTATATACATATACAGATGTCCCACTTTTTTCCCCGCAAAATTATTTTTAGAAAGCAATTGTCATTCTGAATAAATTTTTTATAAGGACTTATTTGTTTTCTCAATTCCTTGAAAAGTTTCAGCCGTTTGAACACACCCACTACACCTTACAACGATAGAAAGTAATTAAATTTAAATAAAAATATTTAAAAGAAAATCGACATAAATTGAATAAAAATGAACCAAAAAATTCATATGAAGCTTTCTATTATTTTTTTTCTAGAAAACAAATGTCATTTTGAGTAAAAAGTATCATATGGACTTATTGGTTTTCTTATTGGTTTTGCTTAAGAAGTTAGAGCCGGTTAAAATACGGTTTTGTTAATAACTCAAACGGTTGTAACTTTGTTATAAATTGAAAAAATAATAAGTCGATATGAAACGTTTTACACAGTATCTCATTTACTATACAGGAGAAAAAAGTGAAAAATGAAAGAGTTACAAAAAAAAACTTACAAAAATATTATGAAATAAAATGTTCGACTAAATATTATGGAGGTAAAGTAAAACTGTGTTTGGTGTACAATAGTTTTAATAATATAAAAAAAAATAATATTCAAACAAAATAAATAGTATTCTTACAAATAAACAAACATAAAAATATTAAAAATATATCATAAATGTATATTTATCGATCTTATATATCTTTCAGCTTTCCTAAAATGTCTAACTCGGTGGTCTATCGTCAACAGCTAAAAATATATTAAGCATCTAATGTTACATTTGTAACTTATGCACAATATTCCCAAATTACTACTAAATATCCGATTGTTCGATGAAATCCAACAATCTCTAAATTATAATAATTCTTCTTTTCATGCAGCAGCTTTTAGTAATAGCATTTTGCAAGTTTGATTTATACAAACATAATTTTTGATGTTTATTTTCTTCAAAGATTAAGAATTAGTAATTTATGTATCAATCTAAAATTGTTTAAATAATACTTATCAAAGACATTAAATTGTTCATGGTGGTCCAACGCATTGGAAAACTAGACGCCTGATTTAATCGGGTTTGATTTGTGACTCTGAAGACATATTGAGGAAAACATTTATGGGAATATTACAACTACCTACGATAGCAAACATGAAGAATAGAAATAAGGAGGCGTCAAAATGTTTTTGTGGAAACCATGGAAAATGTAAGATTTCCACCGAGAATTTGAAGCAAGACTGAAACGCATTGACCTGAGAGGGTTGATATGTGCACTATTGACAATCGTACTGAAATAATAATTATTTATTCAGTTTACAATTATCAATTTATTTAGTTATTTATTCTTATGAGAGTACAGAAATGTTTGGATGTCTGAAGAACACCACATTGCTACCAAAGCACTCCTTGCTTTTGTTATCAGTAGTAACTGGAACATCCCTATAAACTTATTCCTTAACATGTCCCGAAATAAATAAATTGAACAGGCGATTTAGCTGGCTAAGGCGTTAGACCACTACAACCAACCCAAGGATCCATTAAAATTCTCTAAATAATTTAGAATATTACGTAAATAAATAATAAAAATTTTAAATAAGTTTCGACTGGTACTAATAAAACTAATTCTTGGATGATCATAAATTGTTCGTTTGTGTAACTCATAGTAGCAGTTTTCAATGACTAAATGTTGCTGCAGAAGAATCTTTACATTTGTGCGATTGGTGAATTTCGTCGTGACAACTAGATATTTTATATTAATTTATGAAATATTTTGCATGCGTATAAATGTTATATTAGATGCTTAATAACTTTTAGCTGTTGACGATAGACTTACCGAGTTAGACATTTTAGGAAAGTTGATTTACCGATCTTTCGATGTCAAGATATACAAGGCTGTTCCATTTAAAATTCTTAAGTTATTTGACATTTAGCAAATCTCCAGTTATTCAGGATAAGTCATATTTGAATCGCAAATGAATAATAACTGTAAAAAAATGCGATACTTTTACTATGCAAAATGAGTTGTTTTATTTCTCTATTCTTGTTAGTTACCTTAGAATAATTTTTTGAAAATGCTAATTTTTGACAAACATTTCTCAATATCTCAGAAACAGTTGATAATAGCCTAATACAAATTGATGTCATAACAATTAGGCTAAAAATGTTCATCAAAAATTGCAATAATATACCTAGTGTTCATTTAAACAAACATAAGTTTGTTGGTACGTTATTGTGGGACACCCTGTAAGCATGCCAATATTTTCTGGCTGTAGGGCGAATGATTATCTATAACTTTTATAACACCCTGTACATCAATTTTATGATATCTTCGAAAGTGAAAAAGATATATTACTTTTTATATCATTGATCAACACAAAAATGCGCAACTTTGTTTCTAATATTTTTTTCTATATTCATGTTTTTTTTTAAATTTATTTTGTTTTAAATTACATATTGTATTTTATAAATAAATTTTATTTTATTTTTATTGCATGTATAAAAGAACATTCTGTACAAGTGATTCATTTTTATACTCAAGTAAAATTTTATTTATTTGATTTATTTTGGTCCCTTTCATATGTTCAGCCAATATTCCATAATGTTTTCCTATATCAATTATCCGATTAAGTTTTAATTTTGTTCATCATAGCATTGATTTTTCTATTTTTAATGTTTCTTGGTAAAAACTACCACATCATGCCATAATAATTCTGTACTCTGTGACGTATTGGTATTTCAATTTCGGATGAATAATATTTTTGCCAGAAACTGGTCAATAAAATTTTTAAAAAAACTTGTGTTTTTATGAAATTTAAACGTCTATTAAAAAATATCAAGTTCGATTAGTAATAGATTTTAAGTTCTCTTAACAAGGGCCTTTTGGAGAATTTTCATTGTTTCCCAAAGTGGGTTTCTTAAAACTCACCATGCAGTTTTCTTATGGGGTTCATATTTATTGCCAAACATAAATCTTACCGAATTTATTGCAAATAGGTGGGGCCCTCTTATTGCCTGATATCTTTTCGTGCGGCGGTCCAGTGATAATTTCAGTATAAATAAATGTATTATTAATATTATCAACATATTGTCTTAAGGGGGGCCCACTTAAGGGGGGGCCCACTTGCCATCGGGCAACCTGGCATTATGGCCAGTCCGCCACTGTGTACCGGTACTTGTTTTACCGGTACTGTCCGGTGCGGTACAGAAAAAAATAATTCTTTTTTGAAAGAAATCTTTCATGCCGACATTTGCCGATTATGTCTCAACTACGTTACCACTCGCGATTGAAGTCGTGCGCGCTGCAAGAAATTTATAACGTTCATATAAATCGCTTGAAAAAAATTTCTTACAAGCTTCTAAGTAACTCGTTTTCCACAGCCGCATTAAATAAAATATGACGCTTGTTTACGTGCATATCGGGTCAATGTCCTGAGCCCCCCATATTCGAAATTTCAAAATTTTCTTATGTCAAAGTTTTGTGCTGTTTTGTGCCGCAAACCAAAACTGTTGCGCTCCTTTTATTCCGGAGGTTTAGGCAATTCTCTGAGGGGGGTCTGTGGACATGCCAGCCCCTCCCACTTTTAAATTTCGATGTTTTTCTAATGCCAAAGTTTTGTGCTGCAACCTAGAAATATTGTGCTTCATTCGTTTCCGAGCAATCAGCATTTTTCTGAAGGGGGGGGGGGGCTGTGCAGGCTGTGAAGGAGCGATAGCGGGCGCCATGTCAAAATGCGAAATGACAAACAATATGAATGAACAAAACTACTACCACAACTTCACACGACACATGCGTTATCTGCCATAAAATCCCTTCTGAAAAAAGTACTTCTAAATGAAACACCCGTTATATGTATAAGTAACACATATTAATGTTGTTATAATATAAATCTCTAAGACAATTTTGCATCTTTTTGTATGTAGGTATGTCGCCTGTATATCGCCTGTATATATTTTCTGGCATGTCCACACTCACAGTCGCCCTTCAGAAAAATGCTTATAACTCGAAAAAGAACGGAGCACAAAACTTTTAGTTTGCGGCACAAAACAGCACAAAACTAGCACAAAACTTTGGCATTAGAAAAAATTCGAAATTTAAATGTGGGGGCTGGCATGTCCACAGAGCCCCTTCACAAAATTGTTTATAACTCCGAAACGCAATGAGCACAAAACTTTTGGTTTGCGGCACAAAACAGCACAACACAAGCACAAAACTTTAAAATTTTGAATGTGGGGGCGCTGAGGTCATGGACCCGTGCATATCCCGAAAATACTCGTTACCGTGATATTTGTTCACAACCTTTATTACATAAAGACTACCCTTAAGAAAACAAAGACGCCAATCTATAACAGAGACTCTAAATGCAACATAGACAAAAATTAAATTTTTGTGGTAAACGGTTTAGGAGGAAAAAACTTCTCTCGCGTGTTTACACCGAGAGGTAAACAATGTTGATAGTCATACAACTTATGTAAAAATCATTCAGGATTATAACACATTTTAAATTTTTTTGTGTTTAGAGTTTCAGAGTTATGGGCCTGTAAACACAGGAGTCAATACTATCGAAACGAGAGATGGCTGTTCTTTCGTATTGTATTATTGTATTGATCGACCTCCAACTTCAAGTATGCATACCTATAATGGATGAAATTGAGAGAGATCTGCATACAAAAATAAAGTTAAAAATATGACCACCTTTGTACATATTTTAACCGATTTAGTTTGCTTCCTTTTTCTAAAATAGAAACCATAATGATGTACTTATTGCCAAAAACCATTCGTCCTCTTAAAATTCAAAGCTTATTGTGTCCCTAAATAGAAAACATCTGATGTTTTAATGCAGGCACGACAGATCTCGATCAAATAGAATCTAGTGCAGCTTAAGATTTTTTTATCATTTATTTTAACTTTGTATGTGAAGAGAATTACTAATACTTATGTGTATATGTATAAAATATGATCCATATTAAAAAAAGGCATTATCGCGATTCGTTTAGAAACTGTTGTGTAAGGATGTTTCACTCTTAAGTGAGACACATGGATACGTAACAAGAACTTGAGTTGAAGTAATATTCCATTATAAAATAAAATGTACTCACCCAGTGTAGGGACGTGCAAACTTTGTAGCGAATAACTTGGACATCAAGAAATCCGGCAATATATACCCTATCACAGTATATACGGCGAAAGAACTCGCTTACGCCATCATTCGCCAGGCGGCTTGTATACTTGCATACACTGTATACACTGTATACACTGTATACTTGTAACGTCATGCTCGTGACTTATAACCTAAATTAAGTGATCGTCAAATAGTATACTATTACCTACTATTAACTACATTCATTCATTATGTATGATGACTAGGGTGGCTTATGGTGATAGTACCGTAGTTTATGGTTTGACGTTTACGAAGAAATGATATTTACGTAAATTTAGGAATTATTTATAAAACATTTTGTCAACATTTCGTCGGTATATTACGAAAATGGACGAAGTCGATACGAAATGTATATCTCATCGATTACAGGACGCAAAATCTGTTGATATTGGTTTAATGTCAAAATTTAGTGTGAAGCTGTACTCCAAAAAATGACCAAGTGCCACACCTTGGTCAATTCAACTTTATTAGTCGTAAATGTCAACTTTGTCCAAATATATTACAAAAAAATGCAAATAATTATTGTTTTTACATTGCATACTAAGAAAATAAATATTTTATTCATATCGTGCCCTAGAATGGATTACTTGCCAGTTAAAATAATACATATTGAGCAGTAAAGAAATATGAATATTACTGTAGGTGATAAGCCGATAAGCCGACCGCGGTTCCTTTGACTTTTATTGATGCATTCGAAATTATTATAAATATATTAATGTAACACGGTTATAGCCTTATTAACGTCATTACTTACAATTACAGCAATTTCCTTATTTCTATTATCACTATTATCACTAACGTCACTGTTACCACTAATACTTATAACTAAATCCTCGATACCTGTATGAGACATTCATTACATCATACATGACAAACTCAAAGGCTAACATGGGCCAAAATAAAAATGATTAGGCTTAGGTGGGCCCATGGTGGGCCGCAAAAAAAAGCTTCAATTTCCATAATTTCCATTCAATTACAATACGTCGAGCTGCTAACATCCTATATATCTGATAGACTATTCAGAATAAAACAGATCGATGAATACTCGGAACTAAAAGAAGTCAAAGCTGGGGTACCCCAGGGTAGTGTATTGGGACCAATTCTCTATCTACTATATACAAGTGACCTTCCACAGATGGAAAATGTAACAGTCGCCACATTCGCAGATGACACGGCTCTAATGGCACTGGGATCAACTATTGGTGAATCTACCAGGAATCTTCAACAAGCTAGTAACAAAATATACAAACCAGAAAATGGAAGACCAAGCTCAACGAACTGAAATCTGTCCACATTAACTTCACAAACAAAAGAATCGAGGACATACCTCATGTCAAGATTAACGACGCCATAGTTCCATATGCGAACACTGCAAAGTATTTGGGTATGACACTGGATACAAAACTAAGGTGGAAAGAACATGTTAAGAAGAAAAGAGTAGAGCTTGGCCTCAAATACAGAGAACTGTACTGGCTTCTGGGAAGAAACTCTCAGTTGTCAGTACAGAACAAACTACAAGACTACAACCAAGTACTAAAACCGATATGGTTACACGGCATCCAGCTTTGGGGCTGCGCAAAAAGCTCCAATATACAAGGAATCCAGATCTTCCAAAATAAAGTACTAAGGAATATGGTTAACGCTCCTTGGTACATACGGAATAGTGACCTGCACCGTGATCTTGGTGTCCCACAAGTCATCCAAGAGATAAAAAGATTCGCCACTAAGTATGAATCTCGCCTAAGCCATCACGGCAACGTAGAGGCCCTGCAGCTGCTGGACAACCAGAATCTAGTGAGAAGACTAAAAAGAACTAAACCCTTCGAACTAGTGAATCAGTGAAATGTGTAAAAAGCAGAGCACAGTGAGTGAAGTGTTAGTGCTTCTTGTTTGGGACAAAGTAAATATAGGGACATCAGTGGATAGCCTATTAGAGACAAGTACCTAGTTTTAAGAATTCAGATTTAAATTGATTGTTAATCTTTTGGATTAGTTTCAATATGTTAAGCATTATATGCTTATTAATAAAATAATCTGATGTGGCCAGGCACATGACTTTATCATACTATATATAAAATTAATAGTTTAGCTGCAAGAGTATTTGATCGAGATCGGCCATGTCTGCATTAAAATAAAACTAGTAGAACTAGACAAATATCTCGATTAAAGCTGCGTTCGGATATTGTACTCCGTTGACAGCGGGTACACCGTCCAAATGACACTTACCTGTTATTGGGTGTAAAAAGTGTAACGGTGTTCAATATCCGAACGCAGCCTATATTGACAGTAGCATTTTCAAGACATTAGCGTTTGACACTAGCTACTGTCATTAGAATCAAAATAATCTGACATATCCTGGCTACTAGTTTTAAAGCAGTACGCCCGATCTCGATGAAATAGAATTTGCTCATGCGGCTAAACTATAAATTCTACCAAAAAATTTCATATACATAAATTATGGAAAATTTCCTCTCCTTTAATTTATTATTTAACTATTTTGACGACATTACATAAATAGCGGCTCATTTGCCAAATCTTCGAAAAATGCTATGAGTAAACCACCAGTTCCTTTGGACCCTTTTCAACAGAAAGCTTTTCAGCTCTAAGTTTGGTTATAAAACTTCTAAATATGAAGTTTCGTCCCGATACCATTAGTAGTTTCTCCGGAATCGTCTCCACAAAAACGGGTACACACACACACACATACACACACACACACACACACACACACACACACACACACACACAGACATTTTTTTGTACCTTGGTCAAAAATGTTCAGGGGACCCAAAAAGACATATTTCCACTAAAATCTCAAAAATTTTTTTTGGCATGATTACAATACTTTACATACTGCGTATGATAAAGTAAAAAAAATTCCATAGGAACGTAGATTTTCGAAGGTACAGAAATAAAAGAGAACAAGGATAATATAATGTTTTCTTGCCGATAGTCGGCTTCTCTTCTCTGCCTCTATCCTGCTTCCATCCTGCTTCGAGGGAAATATTGCTGGCAGTGATTACTTTCAAAACTGACATAAGGTGAGCGTCGTTAATTTTGGATCTGACAGATGACTTATTTCTTTAATCAAATTATCTATTTTTTTTGTCTTTAGTTATATTTATTTCACAGGGTGTCTGGAAGAGCACCGGTATAGATATTCCTCAGGGGTATATCTAATACCGGTGAAGACAACCCTTTTGGCCAATAGGGTATTCCGGTCATGTCAAAATTTAAGCAGATATTCGGTTTAACCTATTGTACAATTTATGAGGATTCATATAGTTAAGCTATGAGCTTTTTGATTTAGTTTTTCTATGAGATAATTGCAATTAAAAGTGCATTTTGTTTGAATTCACCGACCACCCTCGGAAATACACGATGATTACCGATCCCTAGTAGCGGTGGCAACAGCGGACAGCTCTCGAACAGCTGATCGGCCAAGTTGACGGTTGGCGACCCTGTTGTTTGACAACTAATAAAGGTAACTTTTTTGAGAGATGATTTGATCATTGAAACTTGAAGCCAAACATCTCTCATCTCGCTAGTCGGCAATGTAAAGAAAATCTTATCAGGAGTTACTGTTCTACTGCTGTTCCAGCCCGGCACAGAACAATGTCGGCGTTGGAGTTTATACATTTTGAACAAGTTTTTGATGTAACCTCAATAACCAAAGCAGGTGTCAACAAACGAGCGATTCTAAACGTTGACACAACAGAAGACAAAAATTTACTACGTGCTCCCTAGATATAGCAACGTTGTCAAGTCGCTCACTTTGAGCGGTCTTTGTGACGTCACAAAGACCAATCCTAATTCAAACTTCAAACAACGATTTCTCTTAATTTAAAACAATGTTTGATATTTTACTTGTGAAGTAGCAAACAGTAGCACCCATACTTTGTAAAAAATGACAATTTGAAAAACACCGGAATACCCCATTAAGCAATATAATATTTTAATGTTATACTGTATTGTATATGTATTGTTTTTCTTTGCTTTTGGGTCAATAAATAATTATTATTATTATTATTTCCTTTCATAAGTGTAAATAACTGCTCACACTGATAAATACTCCCAACCATGGAACACGCCAACTTCAATGGATTTTGTCCTCAAATTTGAATCACACTAAATCTCAATCATTTCTTTTTGCATATGGTTAGGTACTGATATATGTATGGTTCAAACGCTTATTTTCACCCTTTCTCCCACCCACTTACGTTCATCCCCAAAATAGCTTATGACATACTGAAGTTTTGTACCTCCTGGCCCTTATTCGTCATAAAACACCCGTCTGGGCGCATTAAAAAAGAACTAGTGCTAAATTTTCCAAAGCCATCTGATTAAAATTTGATAACCATTTGATTAAAATAGCTAAGGTAAAGGGCAATAGTTCGAACAGAAGATATTGTCCGATCGGCAAAAAAAATATAGTTGGAAAGGTGGCATGAGTGAGCAAACTTTGCGGGGCCAGGCATTTTGATAAAAAAAGTTAAAAAACAAGCCACCCTAGTGTACAATGAGCCGTGCGATTTTGTTTCAAACTTACAAATGTAGGTGATAATCTTGATGAATTTATTTATTTAAGTGTTGAAAGCATCATCTAAATCCATTGTGGATTACAAAAGTTATTAACATCAATGATATCTACCAAATATTTTGCTAATCTTTGATCATGTTTTCTTGTGCCCGGGCCCCGGAGTGTAATATTTCTTATGTAATTGAGAAAAAACATTCAGATATTTTTGAGAGTACTACAATAATTTTAATTACTAGTCAATCTCTTCGTCCTGCCACGTCGTCGGCAAAATAGGTCCATGTCATCCGAAATTGACCCATTTACATTTACAATAGTCGCGGATTACATGTCGACGTTATTTTTCATTCATAATGCGTTCGGATTCACAATACCAATATTCCCGATATACAGTGTGTCACCAGATGGACCTGACCATACGTATAATTGGCCTAATTTTAATTTCTCGAGAATAAGTTATTTTTTATAAAGAGTTTAGGGTGCTCTAAAACATCTGAGCAGTGGCGGCGTAGCGTGGGTTGGCACCCAGGGCGGTTTTCTAATGAGCACCCCCAAAATAAAACAAGAAATACTAAACGTGCTTACGGGACTCTATTTTACTAAAGTGTTCTATTACATTATCAAAATTAACTTTCCTGTCCTTTTCAATAGATAAAATTGAAAGATAGATTAGTCGCGTTTGGCTCATTGTGGACCTTATGTTCATAATTTATAATAATATTTTGACTATTAGTGATAGTGTTTGCTTTTGTTTAATGAATTACATACAACTATCAACAGCACCTGTCTCTAGTTAGATGGACAAACTCAGCCGTATCCAATATGACCATTAATATTTCTTAAATATTGTCCTTCTGTGTTAAGATAAATTTAATCAGCATTTGTTACTAATATAAAATAAAGTCGTCTATTAACCTAGAAAATATGAAGTCAATATCATTGAAAATAAATGTCTGGTATATTTTTGCGGTTCTCTCGAATTTCATTTCAAAGGACGTGTCGCATTTGCATATACACCCCTGATTTGATATCGATGCCACCAATTCTAGAAATCTAATAGTTACTAAAGATTGTGAGTAATAAAAATTTGTTGCATTGGAACAGCTAAAAAGTACTATGTATCAAATGTTAACGCAAAGTAGAAAAATTATAATTAAGATGTATCAAAGTCAAATCAAAACTTTGTTAAATCTATTGACTTCTAAAAAACAAATTTAGCGTTGCATAGTGCGACTACGAACATCAATTGTATTTTTTTTTATTAAATCATTTAGTTAAATTAATTTAATTATGTATTTGTTCCACTAATGGTGCATTAAAGTGTAAACTGTAAACGTTTGAAAATCAGAGATAATTATTTTTGACAATTTAAATTAATCAAAATGTATTCATAATTCAAGTACTGTGCCCAATCTTAGCCTGTTTTGTACATTGTCTAATAAGCAATATTCGCATACATTCATGAAAGGTAAATGTAAAAAAATGTATACAGTGTGTCTCCATACATAATAATACCTAGAAATACAATAGACCTAAGTTTTCATATCTCGGGGGAAATAAATGCATTATAAATAGCTTTAGTTACTATTAAAAAAATCTGTAGCCATAGTCAGTATTTTGATTGACCTTATTATGTGAACTCATTCTTTTAGGAAATTATATTCGAAAGTAAATGAAAATAAAGTTGCGATACATATTGAGATATAATATAATATTAGCATGCAGATAGATCCTAACTTCTAGAGTATGTAGCTATTTATTTATTTGTATGTCTTTGCGGAGTGATTCTTCTGTAAGTATTCTTTGGCTGTGCGAGTGAGTTGTCGTTGTCACCCCTAGCAGCTTGGCACCCGGGGCGGACCGCCCCCACCGCCCGCCCTTTACGCCGTCACTGCATCTGAGTCTGTAAGCACAATCAGCAATTTGATTTAACATGCAGGTTGGTCAATAAGAATAAGAAACTATTAATTTGCTCAACAGTAAATTTTCTATTTTTTACGTTTAAATTAAAAATGTTTTAGGGAATAGTTGTTTTAAATGTAATTTCATACTCAAATATCAAATGGAGTGTTGCATCTCAAACCTCAGATTTTGGCCCACTGCAGGGCAAATCGGTGAAGCGGTTCGTCAGTAATTAGAAATAATTGAGATATATCTAATAATTGAGAAAATTTTGGAAGCGGGAATTAGAATCACACACTCACAGTGTCTTAAAAATATCACTTTTTGGATGTAATGTCACAATCTTATAAAATATGGAAAATCTTTCTAAACACCATCTAGAGTTCTGAGGATGTTTCTCAGATTCGCAGAATCTTAAAAGCAATACGCTAAATTAGTAAGGAATGTACAATTTTCCATCTTATATCGAATGTTCAATTACTTTTTTTTTCTTCTGTTTTTGAAAATTAGGGACGTAATCTGACCCTTCGAATCTGACAAACAAAACTGCTAATTTATTTTTTTTTTTTACTGAAAATACAGGTTTTTGTAATTATTTTGACTCAGTTAACACTAATAATCTAATGTAGTTGTCATAGTTTAGACTGTTAATAATAATGTTGACTTAAGAGTAAACGATAAAATATGCACAAACGATTAATAAGATACAGGTATCTATTAAACATTTAGTTAAACATTCAAGTTTGATATCTAAGCATTAAATTAAATTTTCCGTCAATCGTTTATTTATGCGTCAGTTTAGTGAATAGGAAATCGTTTATTAAACAACTCTATTAATGCACGATTTCTATTAATACATGATTTGTAATAGCCAATCACACCACGTAATGATGTCGCTTCATTGGCCAATCGAACAAAAGTGAAATGAAACCTTCCAATCAAAACATACCGCCCTCTAGAACTGTCAGTGTCAAATTACCTAAATTGTCCTATAACCTAAAAAGACATCGACGAAGAAAAATCTATGTAGACGACGCCGACGCTAGAAGAATACGATCGACGAAAAAATTTTGTAACCAACTCTAATATTAAACGGCGATTAATGATCTCGACAATTAACGCGCACGCTAATCGCTCGCGCGTTAACCAGTCTCGATCATTAATCGCTCTTTTTAATATACTTGTTGGTTAAATAACTAGTAAAACAACTTTTCCCTATGAAATCTTACATTTAATTTTGAAAACGGATACTCAACGCTTAAGCAAATATTCTTGAGAATTTTTTTTGGAGAAATAAAAATGTTGGTATATTATAGGTATGATTAGCTGGGCTCTGGCAAAATGTGATGTTATTGATGTTTTGGATTTTCGTGTTCTTATTTTAACGAGCCATAAATTAATTATACAATTGCTGGTTGTGCTGGTTGTGCAAAGTAATTAACAAGATTCTAATAATTACAAAAATAGACACAAATTCTTAATAATCCATACGGCAGTTTATTTTAACCTTGTTCTATTACATAGTTTTCATGGTCATAAACATTCCCGGACAAGCTGATAATTTCGATGTTAATTACATTATTGCGGACGTATCCATGGTGGTTAATCAGCTTTTTTAATGATTTTTGATGAACTTGTAACGAAACCTTGAAAAAGAAAAACCGTAAGAATTTCAAATTGCTATGAATAATACATTTCATAGCTTTTTGTGGTTAAAATGACGCATGGAGGCTTGAGCCCGTGAAATTGTGTTTGGACGGCAATTGTGTAATCACCCATATTTGGAAAAATTATCCAGTCATCAACGCTCAACTTTGGTAGATGTACATCTTCTGCAACAATGTCCACGGGCGACATTGTTGGTCCAAATACCGTAGAGGAATATCTTTTAGAAGATGACTACAATGTGTGCACATGTAAAAATAATGAAAAGAGTGTTTGTTAAAACGATCTTACCTTTTTCCATGGTATGGGAGTTACATAATCTCCTAGTGTGACTTTATAGAATAATCCATAGATTCCATTATCAATGCAATATAAATACTTTCTGTCCTTATCATTGTGACTTAAATTGCTTGGCCTTACACTAAGTACACGCGACGCTAGCGTGAAAGCTGATCTAACAAAGTATCTTCCAGGCTCTGAAATAATTTGTATGTCATTATCTGGAAAATATTTTTCTAAACTGGTATTGATCACATCCGCCATCTAAAAGCCAATTTGTAGAGTTTACTAGATAGTATGTGCATTATGATGACATACTGACATACCTCGTAGATAGATTTACTATTGTATGCAATAAAACCTCCACCTATATCCAGTAGATGAAAATCAAACCCTACACTGTAAGCTACATTAAAGACATATTTAGCTGCTCGTATGGCTGTTCGGAAAGAGTACGGATCCTTGCATCCTGTACCAACGTGGAAGGCGACTCCAACAACATCAACCTTTAACTTCTTTGCCGCTTTAAGAAGTAGATACGCCTCGCTGTATGGATCACAACCAAACTTGTTATCAAATGTACACAAAGCGGAGGATGCGTTTGCTTTAATTCGAAGTAAATGCCTGTAACAAAAATAAGCAGCGTGCGCATATTAAAAACTGTACCCACGTTGAATAACATTAGTTGTGAAAAATATTTTGAGGAAATATTACGGTTTTTTAAGAAAAATTAAGTAAAGATCGATTAGATCGGGCCAATCGATCACATCGAAAACATCTAGCAGAACGATCATATCGAAACGATCGATCATATCGAGCGTACTCGGGGAAACTCCAACAAGAGCATTGTTTAGTGTATTTCCCAATGTCATACCGATTACAAAGTTTTATACACATAGAAAAATTGCAAAGCACTTTTGCTGTAACCAGCAACAAAAGGAACTCAGCTCAATTATTAAAAATGTACACTACCGTAAACTTACTGTACCAGTTTGATAGTGCTGTAATTTCGCAGGAGTATGTTTGTGGAATATGTGAATATTGTAAAAAACAATGCAGCAATATACTCAGTATCGACTAACCAGCGATGTGACAGTACAAAGGAAACTTCGCAAATAACGGCAAATTCTTCTTTTAGGGCATTTTTTATTTTTCTTTGTGTATAAACTTATTCGTTTTTGTTTTCTCCCTTCCTTTAATTGTTACAGCCGCAGTCGTTTTAAATATTAATAAAATGAAGAAGCAAATATACATATCAAACAATGCAACAATGAAGAACACAAACAATAATAAAATGTAAATAAATTATATAATTAATAGATGAGTGAAAAAATATCAGTAAAAAAATTCAGTAACATTTATTTTGAGCAGGGTTGTTACGTTTAAAACACTTTGTTTTAAAACAGTGCTTTAAACATGTTTAAATTGGATGATTAAATGACAAAAATCCACTAAATAGTGCGAATGCGGGTTAAATAAGCAGTACAAACGTTAAACATATCTTGCATTACCAATGTTGTTGCTGACTTACTATAGGTGGTAGCTATTACGTAGGTATGTTTATTTATCTTTCTTACTTTGCGGACCTACTGTACTTCTTATTCTTCTTCTTAATATAAATGATAAAAATCCACTAAATAGCGTGAATCCGCCTTAAGTATACAGTACAAAAATTAAACAGTTACTGCCGATCTTATTGCTGACCACTCTAGCTCTATCTACTATCTAGGGCAGGGTTTCCCAACCGGGGTTCCGCGGAACCATGGGGTTCCGCGAGATGTCGTCAGGGGTTCCGCGGAAAAATATTAACAAATAGCGGTGGCGGTCGCCGGTTCATTGGCACATTATTCAGTGTTATTTTTTGTATTATTTTAGCATGGGATTATTATTTCAAATATTGGATTAATAAATAAGGTCAATCCATGAATAATTTTGATTTGGAGCCCTTCTAACCCAATAAATCACTGTTATTTCAATATTGCATCCAACGGGCACATTCTAGATTATTCATTAACTTCAATTGACAATATTGCTTACGTATTGTCTGTTAAATATAAACAAAATAACCTCCAGAAAACAACAATCTGGCAGAGTTATTGGTCACACTCTAACATTATTTGCTTTCAATAGTTTTGCTTTTCCAAATGTGTGACAAAATAAACCTATAATTTGAATCTGCTGCTCATAATGGTACTTTAGGAGAAGAACAGAGTTGTAGGTGGTGGATTTCAATATGATCTTACAGTCCAGATAAGATAACTAACCTATCACCAGACAGGTTCTGAGCTTCTATGACAAAAATTATGTCGGTTCTATTAATAGAAAATCAAGAAATATACACAGTGATTTGCTATTCTAGACGAAAATTTATGCGGACAGGAAACTAAAGTGTAATTTCAAATTTCGTGTGACTGCATGTAATTAAACAAAGTAATTAAATTAAATTGAAGTAAGTACTAATTTTAAAAATGAAACATTTCTAAAGGTTCTTCACTTATTTTTATTTATAATTTGGTAAGCTTTTGCATTTAATTTTCACCTCGAGTTATAAATTATTTTGTATCAGTTCAGTTTTCAACATTGTGTATGTATGAGCAAGGTTCTTCTTATTTAACAAACTTTAAGAGAAAATAGATCATCTGTTATAGATGAAATTAGTGGGTACAAATATCTTCTAGTTGGGTGTTTACTCCCTAATTTTTTTTTAGAACTATTGTTCTGAGTAAAATGTTTTATAAGGACTTATTTATTTTTTCAATAGCTTAAAAAATAACAAAATATTAATAAAACAGTATTTTAAGTGGTTCTAATTTTTTAAGGAATATTAAATTGTTAGGTCCATATGAAACCTTTTACTCAGAACAAATGTTTCTTAAATTTTGGTGTTTGACCACTGATTTTTTTTCTAATTTTTTTAATGAATTAATTTATTTAATTTTGTGTAGAATGTACTTTTTTCGCATTGTTTGATTTGTATTTTCCTTTTCCTCCTTTGGTAATACTTGAACGAACTAAAACGAACAAATAAGTTTAAACCTAGAGAGAAATATCTGCAATGTTACAGAAAATGAATGTAATAAACTACCAAACAAGCTTTAAAAGAAGCATTAACTGTAACATCGCTGGTTATTTAATACCAGCGATATTTCTGAATTGTTTTGACATAATTTACATATTCCACATACCTACATTTTCCTGTGAAATTACAACAGTACCACCGTAATTTTGCAGGGCATTGTACTTTAATTTCACAGTAGTAAGTAATATTCAATCATTGAATTGCGTTTCTTTACAGACTTGTATCTGATTACTTGAAAAACTGCGTTACACGTTTTTCTCTTTACAAGAAATTATTCGAAATGCCTTGGAAAGGACAGTGTATATTTTTTTTTGTTGGGGTTCCGCCAGGTTCCAACCCAATTTGAAGGGTTCCGCAAAATTAAAAAAGTTGGGAAACGCTGATCTAGGGGATACGTATACTGATCCTTCTTACTTTTTCTGTAGTTCTTATTTTCCTATCGAACTGTATTTAGACATACCTACATACATTTTTATTACTTTTTAGCACTTTTTATTCATGTGGGTCGTTCGTTGATAAGGATTTTGAAATTGTTTTAAACATAAAATTAAGGCTGCGTACAATAGTTCAACATCTCTGTTTAGAAATTCAACTATGGTTGTTAGTGTATCAAATCATCGAGATAGTATAGAAAGGAGATGCTATGATGACGTTTTTCTTATACTGAAAACGGCCTCAGTAGGTGTGGCTTATGGGACTATACGACGGTCGGTCTGCACAGGCCAGGACTAATTATTATTATTTTCTGTAATATTGCAGACAGTTCAACATAGCACATATTAACTATATATTTTGTTTAACTAAAGAAAGGAAGAAAATATATAATAAACACAAAAATACTCTGGATTGAGGTTATAACAAATATGTTAAAATAAATCTTGTATTTGTTTAACTTAATGTAAAATTAATCTTATAAGTGTAACATTAGTCTGAATATGAATATGAATGAACAAAATAAGTATTATACATTTTGTAACCTAATGGCCATTAAACAAAACCATTTTATTATTTTGGTGTCAAATGCTGGCGGATTTATATATTTTTGTTTTCTGATGTAACACATTCGAATATGTGTTTACCTATTTATAATACTTTTAATTAATAATATTCTGTGACTATCCAACACATCTTGATCGAAACTATGTTTTACTAAACTAGAAAATATATTTGATGCAATTTGGTGATGTTCTGTCTATAGTATACAGATATCCGTAGAATGCTTCGAACAAGAAACACTGGACTTTGTCGGCTTCCAGTTACATCGGTCTACACACTGCATCCATAATTCCTGCTGGGAAGGAATCTTTGGAAACCTACATTTAATTGTTAAATAAACCAAAAATTAAGCCAATCAATTAGAAAGATTGACAGACAAACAGACGAACAAACGGGTGATCCCATGAGGGTTCCGTTTTTTTAATATTGAAGAACGGAACTCTAAAAGACGAACACTTTCTTTCTGTTGTTTCCGTGATAATTGTGCAAAATCAGACAGTATAAATTAAATTTGATGTATTGATGAAGGACTTACTTTGCTATTGGATACGATTTCTTGCATTTCTGCAATTCTGACAGGGAGTCAAATGTGGTGTACGACACTCCTTTCAAATTAGCGTACCGTATATGGCTGATGTCCTTAATCGGATTGGCAAATATGATATCATTAGGAGATACGCCAATATTTAATATGTCCTCAATTTCATGCATCGTGGCACAGTCGAAGCCAACTCCGAGAGCTGCTAAACATTTCAGGACTACAGGGTGCGGATTGCATTTGACAGCTGAAAATGATGAAGCAAAATTTATAGGTAGAAAAATATCTACCTAGTACTGACCATAGAACGGCTTTATCCTTGGCATTGCTTTTATCCAGTGACGATACTTCTGCACAATATCGTCCGTATCACATACAAGAAAGGCTTTTTCTATATTTGTCTTCAATAGTTTGTTTATCTCTCTAAACGTATCTTGATTGTAGGTTTCCGTGATTTTAGCGAACTCCATTTTGTTTGCGTATTAACGTTTACTAAACTAATTGGCGACTGGTCGAGTCGGGTTCGAATCTTCACTTATATATTATGTTCTCAATGTCTACTTACTACTTGTTTTTTTTTCTAGATTTTAGCATACTTTCTTTTATAATTCCAGCGTATTACCATTTTTACGTAGTTCAAGGTAGCCTGAGAATTGCTAAACAACATTAATTAAAGATTATTTCAAAAGCACTTATTCTTAAATAATGCGACCAAAACTCGGCTGGAGGGATGCACCAAGCTCGCAATTACTTGATAGAGAGGGTGTTCCACCTAGCGTGTGTCAAATGCAAACTGGTTGTAGATACAGATATTCTAAGCATACAATATTATATAAATAATATGCTACTCGGTGAAGTCAATTAGTAATTATATTTATTACGGCCAATTACTTACACAACAGTCCAAAAGCTAAAGTTGTAGGATTGAAATTTATGGAGGTGACTAAAAGCGCATTAACATCAATAAAAAATTTTAAATGTTAACTTTTGGAAAATACTATAAAATTGCCTCTTAAACTAAACCTAGAAAAATCATATGTATTATAGTGTGACCATGCGTCCGGTATTGGGCGGGTTAGTTTCGAAATTTGACAACTTATCCCGTTGGTCAAGCGGCCCGAATGTTGTGCCGTTTTTTGTTAATTTTAGTTTAAGGAGGCGTTTAAATCGAAAATGCGTTATAATCGTCAATCGGCTATTACATATGCATGTTTCAGTTTGTACATTAAAAATATGCGTTACAGTGAACTTTGTACCTTTGTTAATAATAAGAAAAATACTTGGCTCAATTCTGTCAAGTGTAGGTGACGAATTCTGTCAATATCGGCGTTTTCTTGTTGAACGCAAGAAGATTACGACATCCACTATCTTAAAATCCGAAATACAAAATTTGAATGGAAATACCTAATCATTTCGGTGTAATACTGATCACAAAATTATGTAGTATATTTGGTTGCCTAGTCATTTCGAAGCTCATCTTAATGTCCAGAACTTCCAAGGCACCACCCATTTAAAAGTGCATTACTGTTAAGGACATCATTATGTGTTTTACTATTTGTACGTTTTGATAAAGTTATAAGGTAAATAGTTTGTGAATTGCAAACTGTGAAAATTGAGAAATTACAAAACGTTTTTAAGAATATTTTAATTAAGAAATGTTTTTTAAACGGTTAGTAAAATATGGTAGAACTAGTAGAACTATTTGAAACTACATGTTTGCCTTTGAAACTACATGGGTTTGATTGATTTGATTAATAGTCATACCAATGCAGAAAGTAGTGCAGAAGTAGGACGACAACATAATAAATTATCAATTATAGATATTTTAATGTTTGTGGATTGAGTTTTTAATTTACCCAAAAAGATTGTTATTTGTTTTAAATTTTTAGAGAGAAAAAATATGTTACAGTGCAATTATTTTTTTGTTAATTTGTCTTTTCTTTCTTCAATAAAGAATTATTAAGAATTCATTCAAGAAATTATTAATTAATTATTATTATTATATTTGCTATTTCAAATAAAACAAATAATTTTCACATTCAACCACAGAAAAGAAACCAGCAAATTGTTACCATCTGATTTCATACAAAAACAATCATATTCCAGTAAACGCTGGTTTAGAATTAGGCAAAACATATTTTTTCTACTTTGCATTCACAACGCACACATTGTAACACTGTTTTCGGTGTTACAATTAACACATTGATTAATACCGAAAACAGTAACATTTTAGTCTAAGATTGGTACACATTGATATCAAATGCCATATGTCAAACGTACAATACATAACCCAACATAACCACACACTGCATCTTCTTAATCGCTTGCAATCACATAAACTGCGAAATATTAATATTCTATACATATTTAAACATGGATGTAGCCTGCTATAGTATGGCCAAAGGATTGGGGCTTTCTTAGTTTTACAGCTTGACGTTTTCGGTGATGTTTTAAGACTGGTAAGTGATCGTTATTCATTCTTTTCAACTAAACATCAAATCCCTTTTCAGATATAATTCAATGACCACATTTACTTTAATAAGGTATTAGGCGAAGATCAAACCTACATCGTAGATATGAACGATTTTAATTACTGCTGCGTGATTGTATATGCGCAATAAATGGTTTATCAGCATACACGTACGAAGCTATAGTACATTTAAAGTGTAGAGGATTTCTTAGTTTATGTAACGTATAAGTTTTCGGTAATATTTTGGACGGTTAGATGCTCGGTTCAATTCGTATTCGTTTTTGTCCGTCGCTTTCGACTTCGTCTTAGTTCTGGTTGTGTGCAAAGTATTTGTATTACCTCCATCACATGTAATTTTACTAAGTATAATTTATTCTAACAAACTACTTTGCCGAAATTAGAATTGGGTTTCAATTATAAGTGCTTTGAAAATATATAAGCCGTAACGGCTACGTAGCGGAATTAGGCAGACACCGCTATTAAACGTATAGCGTTATAACAATTCTTTAGTAAGTTCTTGTTCTTCGAAGTAACTAATCAGTCACCGCCAAACACTTCTATTCTGATTATTATACTTATGAAACCACTATTTTAAAGTTGTTAACTTTTTAGGTTAAGTTTCATGTATTTATCACAGTAGGGTTAAAAGTGTTGCCCCATGCTCCCTTATGATCATCGTTGCGACCTCGCTGAATATTTATTCAAACTTGTATGCTAAACTAGAGTAAAATTATTCACAATTAGATTTTGTCATGATTTTATCTCATCGATCTTATCCTTAACGACCTTAACGAAGTTGACAGTTACTACAGTGCTGCCACGTGGTAACCGCAAAATACCCTAGATTCTAATTTAGCGCGATATAGTAACCACAATTTCTAAATTTATATAAAATTAATGACGCAAAGTAGAAAAAATAGTATATTACACTCGTTTTATAAGACGTATTGGCGCACTCGTTCCATTTGTTCCAAAACAACTCGTGCGCCAATTTGACGTCTTACAAAACTTGTATAATAATATACTATTATGTCCTACATGATCATAAAGTGATATTTTACATCTTAGTTACCGGGACAAAACAGCTACTTTTCGTGCCCTAGGGCGATAAAGATTCTTTATGCGCCCTAGGGCATAAAGGATTGCCATGGTTATATGTCAAATATATCAAATATTTGTTATTCAAATTGTAAATTTTAAATCGTCAAAGTCAATTATTGGCGATTAAGGTTATAAGTTTCACAATTAATTGTCTGTATTGTCACTCATCAATGTCAATTATTGGCGATTAAGGTTATAAGTTTGACAATTAATTGTCTGTATTGTCACTCTACTCCGAATTGTTTGTATGGTTATTCAACTCCGTAGATACGCTGTCACTTGATAACGCCAACATATTTATTAATATTATTCAAACGGAGGAAAAAACATTGGAGGACATAAAATTTTGTATGTACCTCAGGCATTACTTGATGTTTATACCCTCGGGCGACTTAAAAAGCTCTCGGGCCTGTCGGCCCTCGCGCTTTTTTAAACTGTCACCCTCGGGGCATAAACATCCGTCTAATGCCCTTGGTACATAAATAACTATTACGGCATTCTCTTAATCTAAAAAATCATAAAATATGGATAAATGTAGTTAAAAACACAAACGCACATTTAACTAAATTTTAACAAACAAAGTTCCATTATTGGGCCATATGGAACACATTTCCATTCGGATCTAAAGTTTTCCATCAGTGAAGAAAAATGAAAAACGTGCATGCAACATTTAATTAGCACAAACAATGGCTTGACACTGGAAATTCTAGAAAATTGAAGCAGTAAACAACTTCTTTAAAATTACGAAAATTAATGAGCAAAGTAATTATATCTAATGTTTGTCATTGGATTGAGGAATCTGTGAAAAACCTAAGTTATGGAAGTAGACCGACTTAAAATAAAACAAGTTAAAATATGAAATCGTACAAAGAAAAAGGGGCAGATAAAAAGGGCATTCGAAAATTATGACCATTTAAGTTAAAAATATGATTTAATTATTGAAAATATTTATTTATTTATTTATAGTGAGCGATCGAATTAAAATTGTCGCTGCGTCTTATTGATGTCAATACACACTCACTCAAAATATTTAACTCGATAATGGCAACAAATTGGAGATGTGTTTAAGTATATGAACTCGTATGCTTAGAAAATAACTGTTTCTCCGACTTGTCGGTGTTGGCCACGCGTGGTGAAACACACTCTACAGGTTTCATTATTTATCGAATCGTTGTCGTAAGGGATCCAATGATAGGTGCTTGGTTTAAATAATTGTTTTGAAAATATTTATACTATCTCATAATTCCATTTTATTTCACAGCTACTTTTTATATACAAAAGCATTTTTAAAATATCGCTAATAAAATCATTGGAAACAAATCAAACTTTTGTGTATACAAACACGACTTTTAAGACGTTTTCAAATCTCCAAGAAAGACATTTTTTAGATTTTTTGTCTACAATTGAAAATTAACTTCATTTATACAGTATGCATTTAGGCGTGAAGGAAAGATATATTTCTTTAATGGAATGCCATATTATGAAAACTAAGGAAGTTGTCTTTCCAACTATATCAAGTTGTACCAGTGTAAAGTAAATAGCTTCTGAGATATTCAGTTGATTTTAAAAAAAAATGTAACTGCAGTCCCATCTTAACTACGTAAAAACTACATTTCTGCAGATATTACATTACAACTTTATCAGACAATCACCAAAACCAGTAGTTAAATGCTGAATTTGAAAAAAAGATGATTATGCTATACAGGGTGATCCTACCATGTATTAATTTGATAACATTTTCAAATGGATTTTTCTTGAGTTTTTTTTAAATGGAACGGCCTGTGTAGCATATGTTGGCTATAATAACCATTTACTTCTCTCCAATTTATATCTAGTATGGCGTACACCGACTGTTACTAATTTGTGTGATATTTGAAATTTAACGAAAATATAATATACGTACTATACTAACTATAATATTGCTTTGTATACAGGCTATTTGGTAGTTTTATGTAAAATGTTAAAGGGGTGATAGAAGAAGTAATATAGAACCTATTTAACCAGATTTATCCTTATGCAAAGTATTACGGTTATCAATATATTAACAATTTTATACAAAATATTTTAAGTGTGTTTTGGAGTGTTTGTAATCGTAAGGAAAACGACCATCTCAAATTACTACTAAAGTATACCCTAAACCCTGTACTTTTAGGTTAACTATCTTGAAAATTTGTTGACTTAAGGTACGGACACACATGCTTATTTATAAGCATGCTAGTGAGCATGCTTAAATCGAGCACGCTTGTCAGTTGTTCACATTTGCTAGTAATAAGCATGCTAGTTTTAAGCATGCTCCCTAAATAAGCATGCTTAAAAGCTGTTCACACGTTCTTAGAGCACGCCCCTGCCACCGCACCGCAGGTAGCGTGCTCAAAAATCAAACGACTAGTGATTTTTCAGCATGCTCGAATAAGCATGCTTATTACTAGCAATGTCTAGACACACATGCTTTTAAGTAGCAAGTGCTCGAAATAAGCATGCTTATTAGAAGCACGCTACCTGTGGTGCGGTGGAAGGGGGCGTGCTCTGAGCACGTGTGAACAGCTTTTAAGCATGCTTATTTAGGGAGCATGCTTAAAACTAGCATGCTTATTACTAGCAAATGTGAACAGCTGACAAGCGTGCTCGATTTAAGCATGCACACTAGCATGCTTATAAATAAGCATGTGTGTCCGTATCTTTAGTGTTGAAGCGAAGGCGATCTTTGATGTGATTAAAGGTACGGACACACATGCTTCTCCCTAAATAAGCATGCTTAAAAGCTGTTCACACGTGCTCATAGCACACCCCCTTCCACCGCACCGCAGGTAGCGAGCTCCAAAATCAAACGACTGGTGATTTTTCAGCATGCTCGAAATAAGCATGCTTATTACTAGCAATGTCTAGACAGACATGCCTTTAAGTACCAAGTGCTCGAAATAAGCATGCTTTCGTGCTTTTAATAAGCATGTGTGTCCGTACCTTTATGCGCTCGCACACAAAACCAAATACGCAAAAAAACAAGCTGATAGGCATCTTTAGATTCGGATCTTTATTCTGAGCTAAATAAAATCTATCTCCAAAAACCTCACTTTCCAAAATAAAATACCAACATCGAAGCGCCACTGGTTCAGGAAAGATAAGTTTAATTATTACCGGATCAGTTGATTGTCCGGCAATCAACTGAAAGCAATTTGACAACTGTCTTTGCTGAATTTATTATTAGATTAGGTTTTTAACTATTATTTTTTTAACTTGCTTATTTTACGTCGGTCTATTTCGGCAACATAGGCGAAATACCGACGCCGAGGACAGGCTAAAAAAATAACTATTTTTTTTAACTTGTTTTATGTTATGTTGGTCAATTTCCGCAACTTAGGTGAATCACTGATGCTAAGGGCAGGCTTCACACACCAAGGAATTTTGTCGAACGGAAAGAATTCCAACCCCCAGTAAGAATTCTTTAACTTAAACGTCGCATCAAGACAGGTATTTGTCCCATTCCTAACATATCAGGGCAGTCGCTTTTTTGCCTGGAGATCGAACCCGGGACCTCCAGTGTAGATAGCAGCCGCTCTATCATATACACCACCGATCCCCCAAATTTACTACTTTAATTTGATTACTGATTGACATTGATTGAAGATCAGGTGTCCAACTTAAAACTTGAACAATGTTGCAACTAACGATAATATCCTCGAGATACAGCTACTACACAGCTTGAAATTTCGTCTGAAAGGTATGAAACAAATTTATTAAGATTGTTTCTTCCTCATATTGAGTACCACCCGTTAAAATCAATTCACTAATTGTGGATACAACATGTATATGTTGCCTCTAGAATAAACGATAAGATAAAATATTAAAATTGATAGTTCACAATAGAAAATATTAAAACAGCATTCAAATTTTGATCTATATGACATTTTAAATTTAACGGTGAAACCTATAAAGTATTTGGTAAAATTTAACAAAGCCTTGTTTTACAACCATCCTGTATATTAATACAAAATACTGTCTATGGCTATGGAATTTTTAGGACAACCGAAACGCTTGGGTTACAAAACAAAATTTTACTGATATGATTTTTTATCGTATGACGTACACAACACAAATATTAAACAACGCCGATAACCGTGTAAAATATTGCAAACATTATATGTCCTTGAGGTTATATTAATTAAGAATATAATGTAAGTATGTAAATAATTTCTAGTTGCTAGTCAATAAGCGAGGAAAATAATTACGCATATTACTTATAAACGCAAAATTTTTCAGAAAATCATCTCAATTATCAAATTTTTATTTGCCGTGTTAATGTAATAAATTTAATAGGTATTGGGTTATCAGCAACTTTAAAAACTTATTCAAGTTTTTTTTATTTTCAATATTTCGCCTTTAACAAAGGATTTGTCAAGAAATTTACAACAAATGTTTTTCTATAATTATATAAAGGAATATCTTTATCGGCTGTAGTGTAACTAAACTAAGTAATCATATGCGGTTGGGGGAAGCAGCCAGGTGGAGGATAAATAAAACACTTCCTTTGATCGATCCCTAAGCTTTCGACAAATTTATTGGCTTCTTCAGAGGGTACGCTGCAAAACAGAGACAATAGTACAACGAAAAACAATCAAACATTCGACTCACATCCAGAAGCGAGTAAGCGACTGCTAGCAAAAACATCAAACAGTGAAGCACGGAAACGGGCACTGGTACATTATGGTTACAATCAATTTGTTCTCTAAAAAAAAAAACAATACACTTTCACAAGAATACAAACTATACACACAGAACCAAATTACCAGGTATTCCTCCCGAGAGGTCACAATAATAAATTTTTTTTGCAGTTCTCTCGTTTATTTGACGTTAAACGTGACCTAACAAAATTTATACATGGCCTCTTTATATATGCTGCTTATACCACGCGCTAATTGATGATAAGTTTAGCTCATTCCCTTTGTTTTGAGACTGTGCTTGTTGTGTTTTTATTGACAAATTTTATTATTGTGACCTCTTGGGAGGAATACCTGGTAATTTGGTTTAAGTGTCTATAATTTGTATTATTGTTGAAGTGTATTATTTTAGAGAAAAAAAATTGTAACCATAATGTGCCAGTGCCCGTCTCCGTGCTTCACTGTTTGATGTTTTTGCTAGCAGTCTCTTACTCGCTTCTGGATGTGAGTCGAATGTTTGATTGTTTTTCGTTGTACTTTTGTTACTGTTCTGCAGCGTACCCTCTGAAGAAGACAATAAATTTGTCGAAAACTTAGGGATCGATCAAAGGAAGTGTTTTATTTATCCTCCACCTGGCTGCTTCCCCCAACAGCATATGCTTACTTAGTATAACTATATAGTATTATAAGAAAATTATAAATACAATTTTAACAAAACTTAATTAATGTTAAAAACATCGACCAGATTGGCAAGCAAGAATATTTTGACTAAAATGTAAGTCAGCAAACAACTTTTAGATTAGATATGAAACAAATTTGAAATTTTGAAATTAGTAGTACCATTTGTGACATTTCTGAAATTATTGATTGAATTGCAAGTTGAAAATTCTTATAATAAAGACTTTAATAATAGGTATAAAATTTAAATCTAAATAATTATTCTCTTACGTAGTTTAGTTAAAACTGATGCCCCCTTTACAGACAATTCAAAGTGGCTAGTTAGTTTAACTGATAAGCAAATTTCAAAAAACATTTTTCAGATTTTTTGGCATTGGGTCCAACATTTTCTTTACCGATCACTATTGCTGGGTACATTATTTTGTCTATCTGTTGTTTTCATGTTTAAAAATACATTATTACCGGGCTAGTATTGTAAAAGTACGGGTGTTGCCTAGGAATAGAAATAGTTTTTAGTAGAATAATAAGTTTTTGACGAATTCATCGTTTTGTTTTATCCTGATCAATAATAACTACATTTGAGAACCTGCGGATGTTCATTATTACTGGTAGTGGTTCTGGGCATTTCAACAACAACTATAAATAATTGGGATTACTGTAATCAATGCAAATAAAAGAGATATCTTTGTGACATAGAATGTGTTTTAAGTTGTGGCCATCTGATTCTGTTGATATTTGTAGAGGTATGGTAACTAATATTATTACTATTTTTTACTTAAAAATAAAAATGTAATTTTTTGTGCGACAGGGTCGAGAGAAAAGGCTCGGTTACGGTTATTATGTCCAAAAGTGAATACCTTGAGAACAGTAATACTTTACATAAAATCGAATGTTAATAAAATAATTCCTTGAATCCTTGAAAGATGTTTCAGGATGGATGAAAATTCGAAACGGAAGTTACAATTCAGAATTTGTTCCCCACTTTACGATTTGCCATCTTTTGCTTCTAAATTCCCAATGCCTTTTTTAATAATGGAGGAGAAAGGTAATTTGTAGGGCAATTCCGTCATACGAAGAAGCAACCGTAGACATGTGTTTCGGACTATTAGTCCTCATCGGTACGGTATAGCCAAGGAGCAAGATGGACACTCAATAGAAAAACACTCAAATGTATTTTGATATATTTGACTGGTATTAATAATTTTATAATAATGACTGGTATGATATAAAAGATTCATTTAATTGTTTTGAATAGCATCAGCATTTTTTTTATATCCTTAGACGCCGTTTTTTTTTCGATTACAAAATTTCCTAAAGATTCCAAAATTTTGTTGTTGGATCTTTTAAAGAATAATTGGCAATTGATATCAAACAATAGTAAATTGATCGAAATTTCTCTTTTTACTATGATTACATTAATTTTTAATACTGATAATTTTTCTTTTGGTGGTGTTGTCAGGGCCGTCCTAAGATTTTTTGCGCCCGTGGGCTACTATAAATAATGCGCCCCTCTTTATAAAGAAATGCAGGGAATGGCTAACGGAAGCGAGGTGGCCGGTAAAATTATACGAAAGTGTCAGAAGTACAAAAACCCAATTCATTACCATTAAGCAAACTAATCAAAAACAAACATTCATAAAAAATTAAAAAACAAGGAGTAGTAAGTAACTTATATAATATTTATTGTCCTAGGTTTTTTTTTCCAAATTGATATCACACGTATTTAAGTTATTAAGTAAGTCCACTCTCCATGCATAAAATACTAAAATCATTTAATTTGGTCTGCCCCAAAGCAGCACTTAAGTAATTTGTTATCGGTTCAGTGCTGAAAAAGAATTTTCGCAGCTACAATTTGGAATGACATAACTTAAAAAAATGCGCAGTGCTTTGGCCACGTTAGGATATGTAGACCCAATTTTTGAGTCAATTATTTTACTTGAAAAATTGGCAAACACGATACTATTTTATATTGGAATTTATAAATAACGTGTTGTTAGAGATCACACACAAAAATTAGCTATCTCCAATTTTTGGCAAAATAGCTTTTGTGTTACATAATTCTATAAGCAAATTTCTCACCGATTATAATTATAGGACGCAAAATTATAATAATAAGAATCGTAATAGTATATGTTTTGCATCCCCAATATAAGTCTTGCATCGCCAATATAAGTCTTGCAATAAATAAATCATCTGGTTCTATACAAATCTGAACGTTATTTTCTCTACTGTAAAATTTATTATTTTGGATTTTAGACATCTGAGTATAAGGCCGACGCTGTTCAACATTTTAGTGGCAGTTGATAATTTTTATATACATAGTGTTTCAGAAATAACGGCTAACCTTGAAGGAGTATGTGCCCAAGGACGTAAGAAACATTTTTTGTCAAATAACGTATGGTCTAACGTAACGCATTCTTGAGGAAATTAATTATGAAAAACGGAGTCCGACCCTGGATGCGAGAGTCAAAACCAACCAACCACTCCCCATCCTCCCATATCGCACTGATTTGGTGGACTCAAAAATCCCACTATTTAATACTCCCCACTACTGATAACTGGGAACCACCACACCACAGTATAGGTATACATACTGTGTATACTGTGTATACCTATACTGTGACCACACTACCGCTTAGTTTTCGTGTTACTGCCGGCTTTTGATATTGCCAAAATCAGTTTTGACGGTTTATTAAGATGTTTTCTAATGCGGAAATAAATGACTTTGTGAAGAGTACGAGGAAAGATATCTTGGCAGAAGACACCCGAATAGGAGTCCGGACATGAATCCATTGGACTTTTTTGTGTGTTCAGGACTGGAATTGTAGTGGTAAGTGGTAAGTGCAGTTGACCTTCACGAACGCATATTTGTCGCATCAAACTCAATTCGCGAAATGCCGTGAGTTTTTGCTCGAATTCGAAATAACTTTAATCGGCGCTTAGTGGCCTGTACTTTAGCAGGCGGAGATCACTTCGAACAGTTTTTGTAAATCAGCACCCCTCAGCAAGCTTTGCTAAGTACCTCTAATCTACATTTTGTCAAGTGATAAATGTTCATCGCCTCTCTGTGCGCTATGAACAATGGAATTAGATGCGCCATGCGCGGTGCGCGGTATGTAACCAGGGTCGGGTCCAGACGACTTTTGTGATACATTTTTTTTGAAACTTAAAAGTTTTAAAAAGGCCATACGGTATTTGACAAAAAATGTTTCTTACGTCCTTGGGCACATGCTCCTTCAAGGTTAGCCGTTATTTCTGAAACAGCCTGTATATTTTATGTATATAGTGAGTACGTAAAGTATGGAAACATGAGAAAATCTCTGAGAGGGTTTGTTATTTTATAAAATTCTCGTTGAATTTTAACTAAGAAAATAAATATTTTTATGTAAAATTCAATTTTCGACCTTCAGTATTGTTTCTGGCTTAGCACATCATCGACATGGCAACCCCAAATTTTTCTTAGTAATTTTGCCTACCTTTAAGCACAATTTAAACTTTTTCTCAAAAATTTCCTTAAGTATGGTTATAAAATTATTATGCTAACATGAACAAAATTAACGGATCAATCATAATAAACAAGAACAATTTTAAAAATAAGTGTCGATGACGTTATAAGTAAAAAAAGCAATTGCAAGAGGGAAATTGAATTTGTTACAAATATGTGTATAATTAAAAATCGAGGTGTCCAAGGATGTTTGTAAATAAGAAACCGTTTCCCAGATTTTGTGCTGTTCCATATTTTGCGAGATGATTGTATATTTCTTAAAACATTACAAAAAAATCAAACACGCAAGGATAGTTCATAATTTTGTAATACCTTATTAACATTTCTAAAAAAAAGTAATACATAATAACAAGCCCATATAAAATAAAAGCACAACATATGGAACACCAAAGTGAAAGGTGCAATGTCTATTATCAAAAATACTATGTGCTTCTGTGCAACAATAAAACCATTATCAAGTTGATTAGTATCTCATATATTTTCTCATGATCTCATACAATTTTAGTCTCATATAACTAAAATCGTGATAGAACTGGGCACTGGCGCGAACCGAAAGAAATACACTTTATTACCAAACTTCAAAATAAAGTAATGCGTACCTACATATAATCTTTTCTATTTCATTTAGAATAGGTTCTTTGGTTATTTTTGTCATAAAAGTTGTTTTAATAAAGCATATAACTAATAATAACAAAAAAATAGTAGTGCTGTAGGCTGTAGGCCATTTAGTCCTATTGTTAGGGTGACCCTGAGTGTATTGTTTTCACAAATTGAATGCTTTTAGATGATGTAATTAGAAAATTAGTTTTTAAATTTCCATAAATTGATAAGTAGGTGGATGACATTATTTTTGCTTTGCCTGAATTGTAAAAGATTGTTTTGATAATTTTCATCAAAAACTATTAATGTTATTAGGACAGATGAAAATATTTTGCTTTTAGATTTGTTTACAAATGCTACAAATTCTGGTAGATATTTTATTTTTTCTTTTATCATCATTGACAAATCATTAATGACAAAGTTAACATCTAATAGAAAAATGCAATTTTAAATTTTTTATTTAAACAAGAATTAAAAAAAAAATGTTTTCAATATTTTTGAATCATGGATTTCAAAAAAAAATACTGGTGTATTATTTGGTTCTTGTTCTAGGCATAACAATACTCCTACTTTTTTCCCAACAAAACTGCTTTTCAAATAGTAAATGCACACTCAGCAAAAAGCTTCATGTATAGACTTTTTTGTTTTCTTAATTCCTTAAAAAGTTACAGCCGTATGAGATAATAGCAAAACTGTATTTTAAACAGCTCTAACGTTTTTTGTAGTTGAAAAACCCAATAAGTCGACATGAAACCTTTTACTCAGAATGACATTTATTTATAAATAGGTAAACAAATCTTTAAAAAGTTTCATAAGCATCTTCCTTGATTTATCTAATTAGTTTATTTTTAATATTGTGAATTTTGAACTTTTGGGGTTAAATTATTTATTTACATTAAGTGTTGAGCATTAATTGTGTCCTTTCTTCATTTTCGCGTTCTTTTATATGTATATTATTGTATATTTTTCTTTATTTTGTTGTTATTTCAAGCGGCTGTAACTTTTTATAGATTTGAAAAACAAATAGGTCCATATGAAAAGTTTTACTGAGAATGATATTTACTGTCTAAAAATAATTTTTACCGGTATAAAGTAGGACACTCTGTATAGTGGATTTAACGTCTAGTTTCTTTCCCGCATTATTGATTGCATTTAATAAGTTTGTGAAATTTCTTTGTAACTATTTGAAAGTTTGTTTAATAAAGACATTATTATTATTATTATAAATTATTATTATACATAACACATATACGATCTATCACCTTGACGGGTGTTACAACTGTTAGATTCGTTTTCAGCAAATTTTGCCAGAATTGCATTTTCCGCAAAGTCTGTATTATCTTTAAATGGTATCTTTGAATAATATTTCCTTTTGTTGTTGAGTTATCACTGTACCATTGTACTTTATATTTATAAATTGGAATCATCTGAAGGTCAAGGTAAATGGTCAAGGTAAATGGTCAAGGTACATATTTGCACAAGGATGGAAATAAGTTTACATAATTTAAACAATTAATCAAATGTTGGAAGTAAACACCAAATTAACTAATTGCTAAATTACATGTTTATTAATCGAAACTAAACGCTTATTCTAATTAATGCCCGCTACGAAAGTGGTTAGGCAATTGGATTTATTGTGGTAATAAATTAATAAATTTGGAGTATTATTTAACGTTTATTATTATATTAGTTAACCTGTGTTAAGGCGGTTCTACACTGTAGAACACTATACAGTACACTGTATAGTTTCCTCTAAATGATTTATATCTCTAAATGGTCGGAGTTTGTATACTTTATTTTTTACGTAACTCCACAAAAAGAAATCTAACGGGGTAAAGTCGGGGAATCTAGGTGGCCAGGATCTTGATTCCGATCTTCTGCCCATCCAGCTATGTATATTTCCAATAGTTTAAACAATCCTGAATTGGAAATATTATGTTATTCAATATTCTAAATTGTACCATGAGAAAATCAAGACGCGTCCAAGAAATAATATTGTGTCCTAGAAAGAATATATTGTGCATTAAGTTCTGCGACCTGTAGCGCACATACAATGGCAAGTATGGAAACATGAGAAATTCTCAGAGGTGGCTTGTTATTTTAAATAATCTTCGAACACACTGAATTTTAATTATTAAAAATCCTTATTTTGTTGAATAATAAATTTCCGACCGCCAATTGTTACTGAGTTATGACGTCGTCGACACTTTTCTTAAGGCTCCCGACTCCGACCCCCAAAACGCGAAAATAAACCACGAAAATAAACCACCAATCATAATTATTGCGCCAATCGTGCAATGCTCCTTACTATTCGATTCCAAAGGTCATTATGCAACTGCCATCTGAAAGGAATTTCAGTATTTATGAAAATTATTTATGCAAATTCTGGTGTGGACTACAAATATAGAAATGCTTTCCGATGGCAGTTGCGTCTGATTATTGTCTGCTGCCATACATTATAACATATAATTAAATGTTAACTATAAGAGCACAAGTTATTTTCTTCTGAACTTCTCTAGACTTGCACTCTGGGGTATTGTAGTGCGTGTTTGTAGTGAGTTGGAAACCATGTTTACAATAGCGCCGATTGTGAAAGTACTATATTATCGACTAGAAACCTCAAACACTGTCCAGTATGAATATTCGTACAAATAGAAAGCAATACATTTATTCCTTTAGGTTATTTGCTTGCCATACGTCAAATGTAATAAATACGAAATAAAAACAGACATGTTGATAGTAGCGCCATCTACATCTGGTGATTTTTTTATTTCGAAGCTTTGGAGAGAAGTTTGCTACAGTTCGCTATTTGAATTGAGACGGGACCCTTAAATGGCAACCCCATGTTTTTCTTACTGATTTTGCTAGATTTATTAATTGCGTAACTGGTAGTGGAAATATCATATTTTTGGCTCACCATAAGAATTTTTCGACAATAGGATAATTGAAAATTGTAAACTATTGATAACTTTAGAGCACTTTTATTTTGTGAACTGAATATCATATTGCGTTTTTGGAAGGATTATTTTCTCTGAAAACGAATCCGGGCTCCAAAATTCTCTACCGGGTTGGAACCCGACTTTCGTAGTATTAAAAAATGTATACCAGTTGCAACCATTCTTCAATAAACCGAAAAATGATCGCCTGATCATGCTGACTTCAGGTTTACCAGAATCATCGCACTTGTGCCTTAAAAACTCCATAGAGAGACAACAAAAAACGCAATACTCTGACGTGATATGCAACTTTAAGATCGGATTCGTATTTAGGGTAAATAAATCAATCAAAAACGTATATTCGCTTTCCATAAACAAACAAAAGTTATCAATATTACCCTAATTTTCAATTGTCACGTAAACATACTTATATAAAGCAATAAATTTTGTAAATTAATGTTAAGACAATTATCAGATCTATCAATATCACTACATAAAATATGGGGTTTACATTTAAAAAGCGTCAAAAACAGTTGAAGGTCGAAAACAGAATTAGATGTGTTAATTGATGCACAGTAGATTCATTGCTCAATATTTATTATTCTAACGCGCAAGTTATTAATTTTAGAGCACAATATGAATAAATTATTGCTAATTATAATTTTTCTAATATAATCATTTTTATTTCATGGTCAATGTGAATTATTTTAATGTACATGTTATCTATTCACTCAGGGCACATCTAAAGCACACAGTAATTCTTTAAATGCTCATATCTATGTAAATAATTCACGATTTAAGCAATCACACCCTCTTTATAGTCCACAAACCGTTGACTGAATGTAGCCGTTTGCAATTTCTAGCACAGGCTTACAGGCATACAGCATTGTATGCGCTACAGAACTTACAAACTACAAAGATATAACTTAGATATTTACAAGAGATTATGTTGCAACGCAACTCAATCCCTAAAGTCCGGGAGCTATCAACACTAATTTTTGTCTTATTTGATTATATGTAACTGTAAATGCCTTGCCTACTATAATTTCCTTTGATTCTGCTCAACTGCTCATCCTTTGAAATCGATGCATAAAGTACCCCATTAGTTACCAATCCAGATTCCATGAATTAAACTATACAGGTTTTCACGACTATCTGCCATTAAAACTATATGGAGAACCAAATAAAATGAGGGATTTCAAATTTGTAGACTTTTGTTGTTCGACACGATCTTTTCAACTAAAATAAGTTTTCGGTTATTTCGAGTTTCATCGAATATTGTGTCAACTTTCATATTTCAATTGCAACAACCCATATTTTATAGCATTCAATTATTTATAAATTATTCGAGTTTTGTGACGCCATTCCTCCATTGCTTGACCCCTGTGGTTTTTCAATCGTTTCGCCGCTTGCTTCTTCAAAGTATTTAAGATAATCCTTGTTACTGTATCGTTCTTGATGATTGGTTGGAAGACAAGAAACCAGACTGTAAGTTTCTAATACTTTTATGTAATTAATTTTTACTCGAAAGTTATATTTTAAATTTGGCTGAAGATGAAGTAGTACTTCGGAACAAGTACCCAGTAAATTAATTTAGCAACCTACATTGAACTACATTTAATATTTTGACTTTTTTACTTATATGTATTTACTTTTATTATTGCTATGGGTATTGAAAACACAAATGTCCCTACGTCTGGCTGTAATTTTTTAATAGCTTTTACGGAATTTTCCGCGCTCACATTTGAGGCGGGATGTTAAGTGGGTGACGTAATATGAGTAATGCGGTTAGATTTAAGAAAACTACCACTTTGACTCATGTAAATCTGGAACACAGATCTCTTAATTTAGTAATAATCATTAATACAATGGTATTATGAGTAGTGATTGCAGTCATTTGAAATAAATCCACCCATTTAAAAAGTGCATCTACCAACAATAAACAAAGTATCCTACATTATATTCTTCCCATTACACCACTATAGGAGGTCAATATTGCAATATAGGTTTGTTAAGACTTGGGCGTACTTTCTGACAAATTTTGCAATTATTAATCAATGAATAATCAATGTCCTCATGGTGGCCTGATTTGAGGCCATATAATATATGACCAAAGTTGCCAAAATTCTTCGTCTTCACGATGACACTAAATAACTTTTATGTAACTCAATTGCTTTTGCAAAACCTTTGCACTTTATTTCAATGTACATTTCGTTCTTACGGCAGCAACATTTTATTAACGAATCGATAATTTCTGTTGGCCATCCTAATTGAGCATATTCAAAAACTTCAGATAAAATTGTATCTTTCTGTAATTCTTTACGAATGTAATTAACATTTATCGGTAATTCGGAATTGTCAGCGATATAATTAACATAATGATAATCATTAATCATCTTTAACTGATTCTACTGTTGGCAATGACATTCGTGACAGAAAATCCCCGACATTCATCGCTGATACAGAAAAATAGCATACCGCTGCAACCTCGTCTTACAACACCTGATTCATAAACATGCGACAGTGTCGCTCCAAGTCCGTTATCTGACGCATCCACAATTCAATTTGTATGGGATAATAATGAACTAAAAACTTCTCAGAGGACAAATTGTCCTTTATTTGATTAAATGCTCTGTCGCAACTTTTAGTCCACACCCGGGATGAATCCGTTTTACTCAAGTCATACAAAGAATATAAAATGTGTGGCATGCTGGGTACAAAACAATATTAATAAAAAAAATTGTACTAAAAATGACTTTAATTGATTGACATTTTTATCGATAATATATCCTAAATAATAAATAGATGGAGCCAAATATTAACATATCTCTTTGACACTCGTGAGACCACATTCATTAAAACTGTGCAAAACGCTTTCAGGCGCTGACATGTGTTTTCTGTTGTTTTTATCTGTAATAAGTATGTCGTCCATAAAACAGCAAACTCCATCGATTTGATATAATAGCATCTCCATAATTGTCTGAAAATGAGCGGGCCCACATACAACACTGAATGGTAATCTATTATGAGAAGACAATCCTCTATGAGTACTAATAACCCTCAATGTTTTTGAGCTTTTCTCCAAGGTAATTGCTAATAAACCTGCGATAAATCGATTTTAAAAACTTCTGCGCTCCTCTTAATTTAGCGAACAAATCATCAATTTGAGGCAATGGGTAATTATCTACAGCTAAAATTGGACTTAGGGTTATCTTATAATTGCCCCGTTAGCAGTCTTTATTGCTTCGGTATTTGTTGTTTGTTAGGCACATATAAGGTTTTTATCAGCTTGTTCCGGAAAATATTTATAACTTACAAATATAAATACAAATACTGTTTCATAACTTTCGATCATGCGTCAAATTGTAGACAATTTACTTTCCTCCAATTTTGAGAATGATAGAAAGTTATGCAATAATTTTTGGTGTACTTAATTGCCTATAATTTGACGTAGGTAAAAAAGCTGCAAAATTTTAGCCTCTCTTATATTCACTAGTAGCACTTCTTAGTCGTACAGCCGACCAGTTTCTTATATTATAGTTGTGTGGGGGTTGGTAATCTTAAGGCTTTTCCAATACAATTGGATGCAGCAGAAAATGCTGCATCCAAATAAAATTTTCAGACAAAACATTGGCGTAAAGTACCTACTTGAACATCTCTGTCATTTGGCAGAGAATGTAATAATATGTGAGTAATTTTTTTATGCTAGTTTGTCTATTTGACGTCCTATTTCGAATTTAGATTATTACCGAAGTCATAAGTTAACATAACACCTCTCTACTTTTGATCAGACAACTGTTTTGCTCAACCCTAGCGAGTAGCGACAGAGAAATTAAAATGTAGGTTAGATCGTTGGCCGAGTACCGGTGTATATCTGCACGCGTAATCAGGCGTTCAGGGGTGTCCGCGTTATCGGCAATTTGAATTTGACGTTTTCAGCGGCGTCGGCGACGGCGGCGTTGTCGACAACGGCAACGGGCGTATCGTGCCGCGCCGGTGACGGCACTGGTTGGGGGTTGGGGTGAACCGGGTGGTGCACTAGCGCAGACTGCGCGGCCGGGCTCCGTATCGAGCGACCTCAGTCCGCGCCCGGCCTCGCTGCGGCAATGACCGACGCCTCTCCGACGCTATGACCAACCGTCGCGTCGCGCTCTTGAGCGCGCTTCTTGCGCTCTACGTGGTGGGCACCCTAGCCTTCCACGACCAGGATGATGATGCCGTGGAGGAGGAATCACCGACTCTGATGTGGAACGAGACGCACCCCCTGATTAACCACACACATCCCAATGGGACGCACTTTCACCACGATAAGGACCCGCTATTTCCTAGAGATCTCTTCACGCTGCAGCAGCGGAAAAGAGGTGCCATATTCTTCCACGTCCTCGGAGTGATTTATATGTTTGTCGCGCTGGCTATAGTTTGCGATGAATTCTTCGTGCCGGCCTTGGACGTGATCATCGAGAAGCTTGACATCCAGGACGATGTCGCGGGTGCCACTTTCATGGCCGCCGGTGGCTCAGCCCCCGAACTCTTTACGAGCGTCATCGGAGTGTTTGTGTCCTTCGACGATGTTGGCATTGGCACCATCGTCGGCTCGGCTGTCTTCAACATTCTCTTTGTGATCGGAATGTGCGCTATCTTCTCCAAGACCGTACTTACGCTCACATGGTGGCCGCTGTTCAGAGACTGTATATTCTATTCTGCGAGCCTTATTACGCTCATCTTATTCTTTAGGGACAATTACATTGACTGGTGGGAGGCCCTCATCCTCTTCTGCTTTTATATCGCGTATGTAAGTTTCATGAAGTGGAACCAAACAATGGAGAGGCTGGTTAAAAAGCTTATCAACAAAAACAAAGTGACCAGAGTACGCAGCACAGACCAGTTGATGCCCACGGTAAGATCCAACTGCCGATGACTACATATGTACAAGGTTGGCCATAATTACACCGAAAAACTGCGTCTGGTTGTAGGTTTTGGTTAATAACTCGATGCCCAAAAGTCACTATGTTAAGTCACTATGAAGAATTAAAGAAAATGGACAGATTGGAAATAATGTGTTCCTGTTTTTAACGATTTGTCTCATGCGGGGTGAAACGTAATGCCAAAACTATTTCTTTCAATCTGACATTATTAGTTTTGCTCATAGTCACCTACTTATACATATTGCTACTAGTAGGGGAATGAAATTTCGAGTACTGTAAAATCATTTTTGAACCACCACCCTATGCACTTATATATTTCGCGTAGTAAATGTAAATTATGTAAATAAATCTTTATTTTTTTCATTCCCCGTAATGTCCAAACGATTTGTTTACGAACAATTTATTTGTCAGTACTTCTTAGTTTGGTGCATCCTACAACCCTTCTCAGTGGTGTGTGTAATTATCGGATACTCCGTTAGTATGAATTTGTAACATACGTGATACACACATAACATACATATGAAATCAAGCACTCTATTATTCATCGTGTCCAAAGTTATCTGTTCAACCTTGCTAACTTATTGGAGCTCGAAATTGGGTCATATTTAGTGGCATTTTCTTGCAGACTTAATTAAAAACAATTAAAAGTTAAATTTTCGAGGTATTCCCCAAAATAACACATTTTTAATTCATTAATTACAAATAATTTGTGGGGTACCTTATACATTATGAATTGCCTACTTTTCATAACTTCTATAGTCTTTTACATCATTTAAGTATAATGCGTAAGGTGATTTCCCGTCGTCTCATGCCTCATTATAATAGTTTCTTCACCTCAAAAATACGTCTTTATTTTTCGGTACACGAAATACGCTAGCAAACACGGTAATTTGTTACATACCTTAGGGCTTAGACGCTCACGAATTTGTTGAAGTATTTTTGTTTCACTGGTGGCAGAAATACAACACCTAGAAAGGGGTAACAGCTTAAGTTCGGTTTGTGAGCCGAAAACTGTAACCCCGTCCGGTCATAGGGGCGTTTTCTTAACGGAGAGCATTTTATGTACCTACGGTTACGTAGTTGCATGTAATAAAAATGGATTGTTTGAACTAAAAGCTGGTAGAGTATACAGTGAGTTAGAGTATACCAAGAGGAGACAACATTGACAGAAAGAACCCGTTTAGGAGCTGCAGGGAGTAGAGAACCGGCAGATGGTACTAGCTTCAGAAATAGCATAGTGAAAGTAGTTCATGTTTGGTATCATAGGATAGATGTTTTAAAATCATTTAAGTTTCGTCTGATACTTCTTTTATTAATCATCAGTGAATAAATCTGTGGAGAATCTGTTACTATTATTTTTCTAAGATTGGTACCGATATTATAATATTATGTAATCAAATCTTGATTAGTTTTAACTCCCTTCAGACTAAATATTTTGGGTTTTGAAAAGCCATCATACCTCTCATGTCCTACTTTACCTCTCCGAGAACAATTATTTTGTTTCCTGTAAAAGTTAGTCTTATTACTTACTAGTTAGTTTGTAATATGTATTCATTTACTCTCTGTCTTCGGGATCAAAAGTGTTGATATGAATTCGCCCTAACGTTAAATAAGCTAACTCACAATAATGTTCGGGTTTGTTAAGTAAAAGCGTTGCTATGCTATTTTACCTACTATGTAGATGTAGCTCCAATAATAAGGTTAGCAATAGTGGATCGATCTCTTTGAACAAACTGTATATTATTATCATTAATGTAAATGACACATTATAAATAAATATACGGTCTTTTAATTCTACTACGTACACTGCCGCTCATGGTAGTTCGGACACATAGTATACATATAAGAAATAATGATAAAATCACTGATAACTGATAACGTAGCAAAAGGCACCGCTATTTCTACCAAATAGCGAAAACATTCTTATCGTTGATTTCCAGTAACATACGACATCATTAAATGTGCTAATTTAAAATAATTTTTATATTTAATTATTATGCAACATTTATGCTGTTTTGTAACTGGTTGTTGGTCATTTTCTAGTTTCCATTAAAAAGGATTAAATACGAAATAACAAATAGAGTCATAAATACTGCATCTCAGACACATGTTGCGACCCCATTTTTACCAGATTTTTGCATCAATTGCTCGAATTCGTATTCAAACTAGTCTGTGCCTGCAATCTGTAGTTTGCACAAGATAACTCTGTCACGCCGAAGACATCATGCGACGCGGAAAGCCAACAAGCCAGGAACAGCGTTCTGTAATTATCGCTTTTCATCAGGAACGAATGTCAGTTCGTGAAAATGCAAGAAATAAGTGAATGATAAGTGACACTCTTCACCAATATGAAGAAACATGGAATTTGGATGACGTTTGACCATTGCTTCGTCGGGGAAATCGTCAGAAACGACTTCAGTCGGCACGAACTCATCGAAGTTGGACAAATGAACACTGGAAACAGTAGTGTCGGACGATTTTCCCGACCAAGCAATGGTTAGCGTACGGCAACGCATCCATGCAGATTTTTCACTTGGAGACGTCGTTTCCCTGTGCTTACGAAAATTGGTCTTTCACGATCGCGATTGACTTCAGAAGTGATTTTATGCGCGGTTGGGAAATTATTCGTGATAGTCCCGGCCGTACACGTCATCCGAATTCCATGTTTCTTCATATTGGTGAAGAGTGTCACTTATCGTTGACTCACTTATCGTTGACTTATTTCTTGCATTTTCACGAACTGACAATCGTTCCTGATGAAAAGCGATAATTACAGAACGCTGTTCCTTGCTTGTTGGCTTTCCGCGTAGCATGATGTTTTCCGCGTGACACAGTTATCTTGTGCAAACTACAGATTGCAGGCACAGACTTGGTGAATACGAATTCGAGCATTTGATGCAAAAATCTGGTAAGAGTGGGGTCGCAACATGTGTCTGAGGTGCAGTATTTATGACTATTTGTTATTTCGTATTTAATCCTTTTTAATGGAAACTAGAAAATTCCCAACAACTAGTTACAAAACAGCATAAATGTTGCATAATAATTAAAATAAAAATTATTTTAAATTAGCACATTTAAAGATGTCGTACGTTACTGGAAATCAACGTTAAGAATGTGTTCGCTATTTGGTAGAAATAGAGGTGCCTATTGCTACGTTATCAGTGATTTTGTCATTATTTCCTATATGTTTACTATGTGTCCGAACTTCCATGAGCGGCAGTGTACATGGAAATAGGTATGACATGAAATGGTACTGACAAACCTAAGTTTCAGTCTAAACGAGATTCTCATTCCTATTGATTTAATGTATGCGTATAGGTAAAACTACGAGAGCTGAAGGTGAGTCATCGATTCCAGCTGTTATTTTGCTGATACGTTACAGACCATTCCCGTGCGTTAGAAAGAAACAGAGTGCTTTTTCATGCGTCTGTTCTTACGTTTTTAGGCGATGATTCACCTTCAGCTCTCGTAGTTTTACCTATATATTTGATATATTGGCACTTGCAATTTCAGAATATCTCCAGATTAGGTAAATATGTCTGGTGTCGGAACTACAAATGTAGGTATTTTTAGTTAAACAAAAGCTCTATTTTTCAATATTTTCATTCTTGTCCATATCTTGCTAAAGTATACCTCATAATGCTAAATTATGAGGAACGTTTTTTGACATAACATGAAGTTGTGTTTAAATTTGAACACCTGTATATAAACATGAAGAATGAAATAGCCAAGTTCAACGCTTGTTAATGTATGTGTATCATACAATCTTGAATTATTGAAATCTTTAAAATATTTATGCTGTTTTCTTCTTAACACAAATAACATACATACATACCAGATACCTGATTTATTGCATGAATTCTCTAACGTACCGGTTCGTCTACCAATCGAGTCGTTGTTATCCTTGCGATATATGTTACTCCCATACACTTTCTTTTATACAGTATGTCTCCCGAGGAGCTACAAGGAGGAAAATAATAGTTTTGATATCTGGAAAATGATGCATTTTTAGAAATTAAAGCGTTGGCTATATTATGGCCAAAGCACGGCAATATATGAATTCGCTATGTATGTTAAAAATTACAATTAATTAATTAGGTTATTAACAACATAGGTACATTTGTCTAATGCTTATATTTGTGCAAAATAAAATATTTCCTCGATTCAGAGCTGCACTATACCTAAATTGAATAAATTGCTCAAAATCCATATATTTATAGACCACCTCACGGAATACGATGACGTCTAAGCAATTGATTTAATATGATTGCCACTTTATATATAACGGGTTTTTTTGTTTATAAAGCTGGGCGAATGAAATTTGGGAAAGTGTTAATAGACAAAAATGCCATTCTTTGGGATACTCTTGAGGTTAATATGACCTCCGGTTTTTTCGGAAATGACGTCATCATTGAAATTTTAAATGACACCCTATATTCTTTGTGTGATATTTTCAATCAGGATGCCATTCTGAACACAAAAACATATCGATCGTCAATTTTTATCACCAAGGCAACGCAAAAATAACTTTTTGTCCATTATCTAGGTGGCTAGGAATTGGTGAAAATAGTCGAAAATTGTCAAATAAACACTAACTAAATCGATTTTGGCCGACATTGCATTACTAGCGCCCTCTAGCGTGATTTAATTGGTTTTTGGCCGGTGAGTCATTTTTTTCACGGGTACCCAATGGCCACACCCTGATTATTTAACAGAAAACATCTTTCCGATTACAATGATACCAAATACTTGATATTTTGTTGAAATTCTTATCGTACAAATGTTGTAACGGTTAATGTTATCGATCGTCTATTGTTATAAACTTTGTCAAAAACGGACCGACCTCATAATACCATATAGAGAAATATCTCTTAGGTATATGTTATCACTTTTTTGACAACAGTGTACCAGCTGTATTTATAGGTATTAGATGAAGAGGAAATTAGCATTGACTCTACAGTCTACACTCTCCGTATTGATAATAAAAGGAGTGCAATAAAGTTGTTCCTAGAAATGAATCGATGTGTAACCAGGTTACTTAGATTTCCCAGATGTACTTTAGAAAATGTACTTGTATTTTTCATGGCTTCTTAAGATCTTATTTTAGCGACCAAGGTTAGGTGCTCTAATTCCATACGTTGCATGTCCTTAGCGCTAATTCTGTAAGCCGTTAAGGGTCTTATATCTTTGAGGATAAGTTGCTATATCCTATAAGCTCACCATTCCTCCAACGTAATATCCTCGAGTCACGTGATAAGCCTGACACTGGTAGGACACATTGTTTCAGCGAACACAAGTAACCGAATAATGCAGGTGCAAGGCCTTCCTTTTATTCCTATCTGCGCGAACAGAAAGATAGAAGCCGAGCAAAACTAATAACGTTGAGCGCAATGCTCCTTTTGCATATGCAGTACCGTTCCAGGGGAAAACTGGGGATCCTGTCACAGGATTGCGGATCTTTTATTAAAATTCCAGGACATACGCTCTACTATAACCTTCAGCACCTGTACCCACTTTACAAAATGAAGACCGTAAAGCTCCTTCGCTTTGACGATCGTTTTATTTGATAAAATTAATAAAAAAAGACAATTGGAGTATTTAATAACGTGGAATTACTGAGTGAAAATTACAATTTAAATAAACATAGTAGTGCTTTATAAAGTACTACAACTTAAAGTCAGAAATATCAAGATATAAATTAAGCTCTTTATAAACTTCATTAGTTACGTTATTAGAGTAGTACGAGTTTCATGAGTCAATTTAATTTTATTAAGTTAATAAAGAGAGTAGATTTTAAATTGTTATTTTCACTAAAGTGTGAAAGATAACTGTGGCAACCATGGCGTTTGCCGCGTCATGTTATGTTATGTTGCTATGTGGGTCGCTTGTCTTTCCTGCCTTTCGAATTAAGTCAACAAGGCTTGTTTGTTTGTAATTTCTCCTTATGCATCTAGAGTCCATCGATGCTTGGCCCTTTTATGAAGTCTATGATGCTTCGAAGAGGCAGTTGTACCAGTTCTGTGGGTACTACAGTTCTACGTACAATACCCCGGTAGTATGTACGTGCTGGTGCGAAGTTACATAGTATCTCCTCCGCAGTTTTCTGTTCAACTTCGCAGAATCTGCAAGTATCATCAGTTGTCTGACCCATTTAATATATGTAGGTGCTGTTTGAGTAGACACTGTCGTGTGAGGAGACCTGTAGTCGTTCTTAGGTCTTCCTTTTGTAGCTCGAGGTGCTGTCTTGTCCTTCTGATAGAAAAGCCGATAAACTTTGTTGCTTGTTTCATGCAAGACGAATGTACTCAGCTAGAGTTCTTGATTCTCTCTTCCCATATCTGAATCTTTTTCTTGACAGGCTTATGCCACCGAAGGGCTCTGGTTAGCGAAAGCAAGGATATTTGCAAGTCTATCGGCAGTTTCATTTCCTTTGATTCCTTTATGCTCAGGCACCCACATCTAGTTGACCCTGTTGTTTTTTTTTTGCCAACTGACGTAAGGATTGCTTGCAGCACCAAACAACAGCTTTGGATTTGCATGTTATTGATTTAATCGCCCTTAGTGTTGCTTGGGTATCTGAGCAGGTGCACACTTTGACTTAACGGAGACTCCTTCGTATGCATTCTTGCGCGCATAGTTCAATGGCGTGTGTCTCCGCCTGATAGATGGTTGGTGTATTACCCATGGCTATAGTTAGGGTGTAGCTTGGTCCGGCCACAGCTATACCAACTACCTCATCTATTTTTAATCCGTGAATTGTCTGTGGACTGCACTAGGTACATTCTCCTCAACGTCATTGTGATCGTAGATTAGTCCTTGGATAGAAGAAGGTTTAATGGAATGCTACATCGCGGCACGGATTGTTGTTTCAATGGACATTACGACGTCACCGACAAAGTTTGTGATTTCCGTGTCTGTTCAATAATTTACAAGTGGCATACAAGTGACGATGGAGATGGTTGCATCGGCAAAAAAAATGCCGCACCGGCATTGAATGCAATTTCTAGGAGGTCTTGTAAAACTGCCTCTATGTGCAGAGAGTGTTACTATGTTGCACTGTTTGGAAGAACTAATTTAAATTAACGAACCTAACGAACACTTTTTATAAACAATAGTCAGAACCGCTGTGTGCCATTGAATGCAATTTATAGTAGGGCCTATAAAACATTGAACCTTCCTCTTTACAATGATGTTTGGCATGTCTTTCTATCTATCACACTTTCCCAGCAGTAACAATTTAAAATTGAATCTATTTGAATAACGTGTTTAATTCCAAAAGTTGGGTAAAGACCAAATTTGCAAATTTATATTGCAAATGCACATGTATATTTTACAATGCACATGCCTTTTTTTTTCATCAACGTCGGTAGTTTTTTATGCTGGTGATATTTCTGGATTTTTTATCATACTTTCCGGTGACATTGAGATATTTGAGTTGAATTAGAGCAATTAAACAGTAATTCTACAGGATATTTCTCCAATTTCACAGTAGATTGCATTTCTATTATGCTGTAAGAAAAAATCAAGCATTTGGCGGATTGTCTCTGCTACTTAACCTCCTTACAACACACCGTTATACCTACACATACACAGGACACCCTAATGTTTATTTAGAATAACGTAAACTTGGAATAAAGTTAAGCGCAGCAATACTTTTTCCGGGAACAGCTATTCAACTAATTATACCACACTTGTAAAAACGGCCCTAAGGGTAAATAGTAGCACAAATAGTAGAGTGGAGGGGTATATGGATATGTTGAAGGAGGCGTTGATCGTCACGTTGTCGCACAACCACGGTGTAATATCGACGATTTTTATACGGGGAACAGGGCCGGACTTCGTTTTCCTTATGAATTTTCTATGCGTTAAGTTAAAATACAAGTTATTTAATACAAACTGTTGGCGTCGCAGAGTCTGAGTTTGGGGATTGATGGTGTGGCGATAACATTCCAAGATTCAGTTAAAAGCTTGGGTGTGATTATTGACTCGGATTTGAGGTTCAGGGAGCATGTGACTAGTTTGGTTCGGCGAGCGTTTGGCAATTTGAAGCTTCTTTCAGTCATAGGTCGGTACTCTCTCTTGAATTAAGAAGGCAGCTATGCGATACCCTAGTTTTGTCACACCTTAATTACTGCGACGTTTTATATGGTTCGTTTTTAGATAGGGTGAGCGTGGCAAGGATTCAGAGAGTGCAGAATAGCTGCCTTAGATTTGTTTTTGGGGTGCGGGGGAGGTGTCATATATCCCATAAATTGGTCGATGCTGAGTGGTTAAATATGGATAACCGACGATACGTGCATACTGCAACATTTTATTTCAAAATATTAACTTCGAAATCTCCGCCTTATTTATACAACCGCATAACCTTTCGAACGGACGTTCATCGTTTGGGAACGCGTTTCAGGGGCCTGGTGGCTATATCCAAACACAGAATGCAGTTATTCTAGCGAACCTTCTCTTATAAGGTATCTAAATACTATACGGAAATTTACCTCCATCTTAATATGAAGCTTTATCAGTTCAGAAGAACACTGAGAAATGATAAGTTTCGTGAACAGTGTGCGGCTTGACCTTCTTACTTTGTTATTGTCCAGTCCTTCCCTTGTGTTGTGGTGTATGTTGTGTTATTTGTTGTGTACCTGGTATTGTCTCCCGTGGGTGCGTGTGGAAGAATAGGTTATGGTTTTGCCATAACCTATGGTTTAACTTATGGTTTTGCCATAACCTAAACACGAACCTTTTGGCTGCAAAACTATAATTCTGGCTCTGTACTTTAGTTAATACTTAGTTAAGTTGTATTCTATTACATAGTGGTATACAATCTTTATACATGTATATTGTAGAACCAGGGTTGCAGTCAATAAATATTATTATTATTATTATTATTATTTGGAAAAAAAATTATCGAATTTAGGTATTGAATTTACCTCCAAATGGCACATAATATCAATAATGTGACCAGAACAACAATTTTCAAACAAACTTCATTAAATTTGTCGGTATTAAAAATCAAAAATACATTTTCTTTTTGTTTTGTATAATAACCGTGGTTATTAATAAAAACAAAATAAGGTTGTTTGAGTTGATATCACAGCATTTCACAATTTTCATCAACATTTTTAAAACGCTCAACTAAACGACTACCCTGGCCAATTAAAAAAATAAAATAGAAATTTCTTATTATATCTTATTTTTGAAAAAAAATGCGTATTTTTATATTTTTTTGTAGTTTTTCGGCACAGTTTCTGAATTTCTGTTTTCAAATCAATTTTACGAAAAAGAGCTCACCAGAATCAGGTGATAGTTGTTCGATTTCTTTAATTGTTCGCCAGGGTAATTATTTGTCTCAAATATTATATTTATTGTATTTTTTTTTACAAATTAAGTAGTTAAAGAAATCTGTAAAATTTTCTTACATCTGCACTCAAAAGTTTATTGACAATTTGTTAAGTAAATAACTGTGGTATGCAAACTTATGGTATTTCATACAAAGTTAATTCTTTTTCCATAATTTTGTCAGACGGTAGCAAACACAATGATTTTTTAATTATTATTATATTTATTAAAAATACTGTAATTGTTTCTCAGGTCATGTAACATTCTGAAGGTTTGGCAATTTTAACAAATTAAGAAACAAACACCAGAATTTCTAAACTATGAATCAGAGGATTAGAGTTTATCCTAGCTTCTGGAAATAGTTTGAGTAATCTATTGAGCACCTCATTTATGGCTGGCCTGAGTCAAGAAATCCTTTATCCACAATATAACTCAGGAAACTAATTACTTCGGAAAGTATAGTGGCGCCACATGCCGGCCGATATAACGAATTCAAAAAGTTTAGTGAAACACGAACCGAGGCAAAGGTTTGTCGGGTGTCGGGGAACTTTGGCTAACTCGCGTAATTAACTTCGAGAGTTGTATGTAAATATACAAATCTAGATATCAAGGGTCCTACAATAACTCCGCAGCAATGTCAGATTTTAATAATTTATGCTACCTTTTCTGTTGGCCCGCACCCCCTCAAAATAAATGTGTAGCGTACACAAAAGTGCTCCTTTGACGTTGCCGGGTATTCAAAATGATATACGGCTGCTATTTATAGCTTAGCTTTGGTTGCACGCAACCTCCCTAGCCAATATCTATTAATACCAATTTTTGTATTAGTTTAAACATCTGTATTGTATCAAAATCGATTTTGTGTCACAATAGGGTATTTGACTATTTTTGGAAAACCATCTTAATGTGTTTATTCCTTCACTCTACATTGTAAATGCATTATTTTTTGTAATTATTTCCTCAATATTTCATAAAAATCAGCGTTAAAAATTGAATCACAAAAAGTCCCGCCAAAACGATACTTTCTGTTGTGTGACGTCACCGGTTAGTGATGTCAAGATGTCAAGATGATGTGATGTCAAGATGTCAAATCGGCCCATATGGTCTGTCAGCATCGGCATCGTCGCCGTTTGGTAATTGTGTTGTATGATGTGTTGTTTTCACAATTTCTACATAGTGAGTAGATTAAATGCGCAGAATAGTGCAGATTTGTGTGCTCTCTAATAATCCGTTGAGAAAATGGTTGAGAAATATGAGAAAATAGTTCCTAATCGTTTCATAGATATTATAGGGAAAAAAGAATGTTATTTTTAAATATGGGTGTACCATTTTTATGTGTCGTCTAATAAAGATCTCGCCGGTGAATTGGCTGGAAATAAATATCAGATATGTACCTATAATTCTAGAACAGCTATCATAATAAAAATGTATGTTTTATTATTGTGTTCAATAGTTCATCAAGAAATGCAGAGACGCTTTCTTAACACGGCTACAAATGAAGTTCTGAAAAATTACTGTCTTTTGACATGTGGGTGACAGCACATTATTTTACAATTTGTATTTTTAATGGCACCATGCGATTTTTAAAAAATTCTATTTTTTAGTAAATTTATCCATTTGATTGTACTAAACAGATGGCACGTGTCATATCAAATTACTGAGAAAAAATGCTGAACCCGAATATCTATAAAACACATTTAGACCACTTTTATAATAAAAATGTATGTTTTATTATTGTGTTCAATAGTTCATCAAGAAATGCAGAGACGCTTTCTTAACACGGCTACAAATAATGAAGTTCTGAAAAATTACTGTCTTTTGACATGTGAGTGACAGCACATTATTTTTAATGGCACCATGCGATTTTTAAAAAATTCTATTTTTTAGTAAATTTATCCATTTGATTGTACTAAACAGATGGCACGTGTCATATCAAATTACTGAGAAAAAATGCTGAACCCGAATATCTATAAAACACATTTAGCGCCCATAAGAACAACAAAGGTTTTATTTGTTTCCAGCAAATTCATTGGCAAACATAATCTAACTGTAAATAAAAAACGTGCCCCAAAGATGTCAAAATATGTTGATCGGCCCAAAAGTAAAAATGTTATGGCTATATTCAAGGTAATAAGTCTCTTGTTTTTTCTTTAAAATATATCTGAATCCATTAGGAGTGTATTATTAGAGAGCACACAAATTTGCACAACTTTATTCATTAATGGATTTTGCATCTCTAATACCAACAAAACTACCCATACAATCCAACGTCTCGTCAGACACACTGTATACTTTATGCTCAATAGGCGAACACACATGAACTGATTTTTAAAGGTTTTGCTCCGGCGGATCAAGCCGGATGACGTCACGTGAACTTCTCGCCTATTTTGTAATATAGGAACGTGACGTCATCCGAGTTGGGCGGCCGCACCAAAATCCTTCAAAATATCCGTTCAAGTGTGTCTGCCTAATCGGACAGTGGGTGTTCAGCGAACGCAAACGTTGAGAGTGATCGGGGGTTTCAAATCATTCAAAATTGTGGTTATGTTTGTTTGAAACGTCAAACTAACTATGCGTTGAACTGTATGCTAGTAAAGGATACTAGTTTTGGAAAAATCATTTATCACAAAATTTGATGCCACTTAAAATGGTCTCTGTATCCTGGACCCCTATTCTGACCTAGCGTTATTTGTCACCGTTCGTTAGAAGACGAACAGCCTAGGATGCAATCAATGCGAAACGTATTCTATGGGCAGTGTCGGCAGTGCAGTGTCCTTTACTACCGGTAGCGTATCCGCGTTATATTATTGTGCTTGGCGGCATTAACCTACAAATTTTCGGTTACTATTTGCGTGCGTTTACCACTGAAGGATAATCCGAAAACCGACTTGGAGTAAATTGACTAGTAAAGGTGTGAAGAAACACTTGGCAAGTAGGAATACATAATTTATGTGTTATGTCTAATGAAGAATCTCTTATAGTTACATGTTGTTATTAAATTTGCAATCAAATGGATAAAATCTACCAAATCCATCCTGTAGAACAGCTAGGTGGAGCTGAAGCTATATCAAGAAACGCTTAATCATGGACAATTTATTAAAATGTTGCGATTAACCAAGAAGTTGTTTACAAACCTTGTTGCGACCATTTCCGAACCAGCAAGTTAAAGAAACGGATTTGGATGTTGCATTAGGGCATTAACAATTGGACAAATTATTTCATGACTATCACAACCTACACCACCTCAACCTACAACAAAGACGCATGGAATCGAGCCAAAATATTCAATAATACACTATTGGAATGCCAACCTGCTCATAGCACAACGGAATATCTGTACAATAATGCATAAAAGTAATTGAAAAGCACGATACAATCAGTTTAGGTAATTATTTGATTATAAGACGTTTTAAGACTTGTGCTTTCAGGAATGAATGTACGTACTCGTAGATACAATCGCAATGATGAATGATGAAGTACAGTACACTCTCACTAATCCGAACCCGGTTTTGCATACCCCCATTCGCACTAATGAGTTGTTCGGAGTACAAGGTTGCCTATTGATAGCAAGGGCATACTATGATTTTTCTGTTCAGACCAGGGTAAAAAAGCAGGTGGGGCATGCGGATTACGAGGTAGTGCAGAGTTGTAGGCTGTTCGGACTACGGGGTAGTACGTATTAGACCATACTCGGATTAGCGGGAGTCTACTGTATTTAAAGACGCATTAAAAGGAATTAGTGGAAGAAAGACAAGAGTTCATTCACAGTCCGCTTACAAAGTAACCTACGAGCACATTTTGTTTTGCAGACATGCTTCCGAATTATGAAGAACATGAATTGAAAAAATTGCACAATGTCTTCTACGTTGAGCGATACAATCTGCCTATGAACCTTAAATTCACTCGGTTTACCAATTTTTGATGTAGAGCTGGAAATATTTAATCGTTAATATCTCGTATTTGCTGTAAGAAAACAATTGCATATTATATAAGATCTTTTTGAGCTAATAAAAACGTTATTTATGTAATTTTTTATATATTTTTTTGTTTAATAAATCTATTCATGTTATCTGCTTGGTTTTACTTTAAACCTGCATTGTTTGTAATTTTGGTTATATAGATATAACGCATGTTTTGCTTGTGATATCTAAATACATTTGAACCGGACATTAGTCAATAGAACTGTGTTATACGAAAGGTAACTTAATAGTTTAAATTATTTTGTGCAACACACTCTTACTATGAGATTTAATAATAAAATTGAGATTTAATTTATAATACAATTCTAATAAACTTTTAAGTTTAAAAAATAATTTGGAGAATAATTATTTTGGTCCTCCGTTACATCCGTTAAATCCTCCGTTACCTCCGTTACATCCCTAAGAAAATCTTTAATAAGCATATAATCAAAAGTTGGCCATTTTGGATATATATTCTTCAGAAGAAAAACGGGGTTTTATATAATTATCTCCCTTGTTTTTCATGGGTCTTTTCTATAACTAGTATCTTTTACTAGCACATTTGAATACATAGTTACAGAAGTAGTGTGTCGTTTCCACAAAAGAGCAAGGTGGTTCCTACATAAGACACTTCTAAAGGAAACATCTCGGAAATGGTCAAGTTTTAACTGCATGCCATTGTTTCTCTTATTGTAAAATATGACGCTCAATCATGTTTTCAATAACTTGGGTAGCGGAAAAGTTTTCCCATCGCATCACAGATATGCGTTGTTTCTCGTATGTGGTTTTGACGTTTTTCAAGACCAATTACTTGGAAACGCCAACTTGCACTGAAACATGTATACATATTTTTTATTCTACACTATGCGAAAATGTCATTTTCGCGTCTCTATGGAGACACGAAAGATGGTATTTGCCCGCCAGGACTGTAATGAACACTTTTCAGCGCTAGCCACGAAAATAATTGTACACAATATTTCCAACAAATCCCAACAATCAAAACACAGCTTTCGATTCGGTTTGCGATTAAAACGTCAACGTTGTTTAATAGTTGTTTATTTGTCAAAAGCCAATATATGGCCAATATGTCAGTGACTAGTCTTCAGAAACGGGTGATTTTATTATGATATTGTTGTGTAGGATAAAAAATTATGTGTGCACCACGCCCAGAAAGTGATTTTCCGGGCCTCAAGAAGTGCCCAGGTTCGTTACGCTCGCCTGTGCAACTCTTCTCTCGGCCCGGAAAATAACCACTTTCCGGCTTGCTACACAATATACTGTTGTAGATAATTAAAAGATTTAGATATTCGCTAATGGCGCTCATTGACGTCTGATCAATAAACGGCAACATATAGTTAAAAAACTCAAATCGTTTTCGCAACGCGAACACGATATCGATGGGCACTTTTTACACTTTATTTGTAGAGCCCAACCAAGCACAACCAAATGTATACAAAAATCCGCTGGGTTGCACATTTTCAGAAGTGAAATCCTAATTTGACTTAGCTAAACAGCAGACCTCTCAAAACCACATTTGATATTTGAAGCTTGGATATATATAACCCAACGATGAGGCATGAACTGCGTTACCTGCGTTGATAGTCAATTACTTAAAAATTGCCATTGAGCAATCCTTCTAGATAATACTATTCTTTCGAAAATTTTTACACATTTTGGAGTTAGAAGGGAATAGAACATCTCAACACATACATTTTCCGCTGAAAAGGTTGTGGATCGCTTCCGTTCTCTGAACGCTGCCATTGACATGGGGTGATTTATGTAAAAACAAAATTTTTTACTACGCGTTATAAAAAAATGCACCAAAAATAAAATAAAAATTACAAAAATGTGCAATTTTTAATTCGTGCATTGTGTGTCACCGAAAATCAGTTCACATACAAAATTTCAACTCCACTGGAAAAAAAAATTATTAGGATTTTTTCCTTATATTGAGTTTTTCATTACCCCTCAAAATTAATGCACTCAATTAGTCTACAGCCTGTATACTCATTTTATTTATCACCGTACACGGTTTAGGGGTTTGAAACAAAAAATAACACTTACAATCAGACAACTGTTGTAACCATCGAACTTGTTTGCATCATGTAACCAACATTATGAACATCTTGTAGCAAACGTATGTTAAATTTCCAAATACATATCTCAGAATTAAGATTTTTTAAATGTTGTTCTTTGCTTATATAAAAGATGCAATAAGTTAAATAACAACGGTGTTTTAGAGTTCTACAACCTTTAGTACCTAGTTACTGTTCTAAAATTTAGCAAGGAATTAAAAATCTGCCGAAATATATTGTCCCATTAAAAATAAACATAATACTGGTAACCTGTATAAGGGCCCGGCGCCGGCGCGTGGAATTTTTCTTGTGTGTGCGAAGAAAAGTTTGGCGCGATTCCCAAAAAGTTGCCGCAGTTGCCGCTCTATCGGCTATTTCGTACGATTGGTACTTTAGGTACTTTCCTTACCTATCGCTACTGTAATATCTCTGCAGATCGGAAAATGTAACATATATGTATACAGGATGACTCTGAAGCGACACAATAAGTGGTTGATACCTCAGAAATTCAGAAAAAAACATGTGACGTTACAAGGTGTCTATTTTTAGAATGAAATAACATAAGGGTACCAAAGAAATTAAAAAGAGGTTATGAAATCAAAAATGCATAAATAATCGTTAAAGTATTGATTATACCCACTTAAGTTAACTTAACGTACCAAAACTTGAAAAATAGTAAAAGCTGAACTGTATTGAATTTTATGTCTTCCTTTACATTCACTTAACGTACAAGAACTTAACGTAACGTACGGAATTGTTCACTTAACCTCAACTTAAGAGGATCCGTGCGCTCACAGGCTCTCGATTTTGACAATTCGGATAGTGGCAGTAACCTAACCTAAAAATTAACTCGTCTGTATTGAACTTTGTTGTCTTTGTGTTGTTTTGCAATATTTTTAGCTGGATTCATGGATTACGATCATGGATGATGGAACCTTGATTCAACTTGTGTGTACATGAACATATTTGGGTGATAAAAACTATAGCTGATATCATATTGTGTCACTGTCACATAGGTCATGCACCCCAACGTAAGTGATTGTAGATGGCACCGTTCTAAATTGCGTACGTTAATTATAATTTTTCGTACGTTAAGTTAAGTTAAGTGCATTTAAACGATACTCCGTACCAATTTAAGAGTTTTTATTTCATGACATCGTTCTTTTGTTGTTTAAAAACGGTGGTGCAAGAAAAACTACCATCAAATTTTTTTAAATTTTGATTGTCATTATTTAACAGGACTGTCAATATTATTTAAAACTGTTGTCATTATAATTATCTGCGTGGATCATGCGAGTAATTATATACTCATAGATACGTAGGTACATAATCAACTTAGTATGTATATGTAAGTTGTGGAAAAGCGTTTTCATATCATAGCCTTGTACTAGATTGAATATAATTCCTATTATTGTTATTGATGTCATTAATACAATTAGTAGTCTATGTATATGCTTACTCTAGCTAGTCCAAATTTAACATAAAACTGCTTTATTAAAATAGAACTTTACAGAAAGAGAAACTTTACACCTTAAGGAGTTTGACATTTTTGAGAGTAAACATTTTTTCCTCTTTCTACCTCAGCCCAAGGAGATATACTGTATATTTACTTGAAAGTAACTCGTCCAGCTTTCATTTTTGAAAACTCCTCTAGTAGTTTGCCAATACTATATTCGGCTTTTGAACTGAAATAATTGGTCAAAATATTCCATTTTTTCCTGGCCCATGCAAGTAATTTTTAACTATGTTTTTATTTAGAAAAACGTCTTTACTACAGAGAATTTTTATCCGCGATTATGAAATACACGGTTTGTAAGGAACTACCATATACAATGTGCAAATTTTTACCCGCGGCGGTAAAAAAATCACTACTGCGCTCCTTATAGGCTTAACAACTGAAACAGGTAAAGTCAATGCAAATCTACATTTGGGAAAATCATTATTGTTTAATCATAATCATTAATTCTTAATATAAATACTTGTCTTACACTTATTTTTAAGATCTTTTAGGCCCCGCACACTTCGCACACGCCACCCGCTGCGCCGGCCCTCCACGTATATGCAAAAATGTACGCCCATTTCTTGTTCAATTTTAAAATATCTTTATTGAGAGAGACACCCTCTTTAGAGACCCGGGGGAAGTTAGCAATAAAAGTTAGCAATAAGTTTGTTTTTCAACCGATTTTAATAAATGATACATCATTTTAAAGCTCATAACGTCCTGATAGCCCATGAGTTTTGCCCGGTCGATCAAATCATAATTAGTGCCCTAAAAATACGAATGAAAGTTGACATTTTCGACTATTTGGTAAAGTTTTAGGCACCATATCTCGGCTATGACTTAACCGATCATAATGAGCAATACATTAATCGAAAGCACAAGGCTTCATGTACTCTATATAGTTTTGCCCGATCGAAATTATAACAATTAGCGCCGTGGGAAATTAACAAAGTTTGCGTGTTCTGGGGCGCTAATGACGGCTATACTCGGTGCACCGTTCGGTAAAACAGCCAGCAATAAGTACTTTGTCTCATTCGATTTTGAAAATTTATACACGTCGATAGCCTAGGACTTTCTTTATCAGCATGAGTTTTGCCCGATCGAAATTATAACAATTAGCGCCGTGGGAAATTAACAAAGTTTGCGCATTACGGGCCTCTAATACCGGACGTACCAGGAGCGCCGTTCGATAAAAGAGCCAGCAATAAGTACTTTTTCTCATTCGATTTCGAAAATTTATACATCAGTCGATAGCCTAGAGCCTCCTTTATCTGCATGCGTTTTGCCCGATCAAAATTATAACAATTAGCGCCTGAAAACTAATAACAAAGGACTAGCGTCGTGGGGATTTGGACAACACAGTTCAACCGGATGGCTTGAACACCGAACAACAAAAGCATAAAAAATAAACACTTCCTGTCATCCGATTTTAACAAATTATACACCAATCGATAGCTTAGGGTGGCAACGAGTTATGCTCATTTTGCCCGGTCGAGATTCAAACAATTAGCGGGAAGGAATAATTATCAAAGTTTGTGCTCCGAAGACATCGAGAGAGGACTGTGCGGTTACAACGGTGAACAAAAGCACGCATTTTAAGCACTTCCTGTCATCCGATTTTAACAAATTATACACCAATCGATAGCTTAGGGTGGCAACGAGTTATGCTCATTTTGCCCGGTCGAGATTCAAACAATTAGCGGGCAAGAATAATTAACAAATTTTGTGCTCCGGAGACATTGAGAAACGATCATACATGGTATACCGATCACAAACTTTTTTAATTGTATTCCTGACACATGTAGATATTTACGACAAATTAGATCGAAGCTCGTCATACATTTTGTGAAATGCGAATATGCACTTCGCGAAGAAGTCAATTTTAACAATTGAGTTAATGATTTCAGTGCATTTTAATAGTATTTGTTATTTTTGTAATTAAATTTAAATTTCAAATGTTATTGTACACTTGTTTTGGCGCCGTAGTGGGACTTAGTCGAACGCCGCACCAAGTGATGCCGCCACCGAATGCCGACAAAGACACAAAGAAAGTGCCGACATTGGGGCTTTCGTTTGCTAATATCAAAGGGTGCCGGTAGATCGTTTTTGTCAAGTTCTTGCGGGTAGATATTGAGTGCAGTCGGAACTTTTGATGTCGTTCGTGGGAATATGTTCGAGTGGATTTTGTTTCAGTTTTAGTTCGCAATTGACGCGTTGTGTATCGACAGCATCATGTAATAAAAACTAAATAATAAAATCATCGTGATCATAATTTCGATCGCTATTAGCGGTCCAGAACGCTCAAACTTTGACCGCGAAGAAGTTAGCCATAAAAGATAGCCATAACTTTTCTTTTTCGAATTTTGCTATGAAACATATATCAAAGGATAGGGGTGTTCAAGTACTATACGGCAGAGTTTTGCTCCAAAAATTTATCAAACGGTGTTGTCGGAAATTTGATTTATATCATTACGCGTCACCTTATAAGAGCACTTGTCGTCTCAATAAAGAATTGCCCATAACTTTTTGCAACAACCCCATAGAGAAACAAGTGTTACAAATTCGGAAAGCGCATTAAATTTTGCATCCAATAATGGTATTGGCAAGGTGCTACCCCTAATATCCCCTACCCCAATACACCTATAATACAAGAAATTGGCGCGCCGGTCGACTAAGAAGTGGTATTAATGAACATAACTCACGGTAAAATTATTGCATAACTTCCCTACGTACGTAAAATTATAGGCAATTAAATGTACTATTTACCTCTGAACGCCCGGAGTTTTGCTCGACGGCGAACAACCCTTAAATAACGATCATGTCCGAACACAACCGTCCCCGCCGGCAATCATATGTCAGGTGGTTGTGGCAGGAAAATGTTTATAACTTTGGCAAATATTGTTGCATAACTTTCTATCACACATCAAATTGTAGGTAATTAAAAGGACTTCCCACCCTTCGCCGCTTGGAGTTTTGCTCGATGGCGAACAACCCTTAAATAACGATCATGTCAGTACCCGACCGTTCCCGCCGGCAATCATATGTCGGGTGGTTGTGGCAGGGAAATGTTTATAACTTTTGCAAATATTGTTGCATAACTTTCTATCATACATCAAATTGTAGGTAATTAAAAGGACTTCCCTTCACCGCTCGGAGTTTTGCTCGACGGCGAACAACCCTTAAATGGCGATAATGTCCGTACGGAACCAGAACGACGGGCAATTACATATTAAGTGGCTGCTGCAGAAAAATATTTATAATTTTTGCAAATATTGTTGCATAACTTTCTATCGTAAATCAAAAGTGAAATTAAAAGTATTTAAAAGTGCTTCTCATGCTTCCCCGCTCGGAGGTTTACTCCACGGCAATCAACTCTTAAATGACGATAATGCACCCAGTTTGAAATTGCTGTATTAAAGGCAACTGGTCGACTGACTCCACGTAATATAATAGTATATTATTTGACGGGCACATAACTAAGGATATAAATCGCGAGCATGAGCATGTATAAACATGCGAGCGATTTATATCAGTTGTGTGCGAGTCGAATACGACGTTTTATCTACGACTCATAAATTCCATTTTATATCAAATCTTTTAAATGTATTTGTCAATGGTGGCGAGGCGAAATGTCAAATAAGTGTCATCCACGTAGGTTTAGACTGACTTTGACAGTACGTTCGTATAATGATGACAGTTCCTTCAAATAATGGATTCATTATTTGAACGAACTGTCATTATTATACAACGCTAGTGTCATTATAATCATTGGCGCGTATCATGACGGGGATTATGTAGTCATAGATACGTATGCAATGAACTTATTATGTGTAAGTCGTAGATAAACCTTTTTTAACTCCGAACTAGCTCGATTAATTACCTATAATTTGATATATGATAGAAAATTATGCAATATTATTTGCAAAAATTATAAACATTTTTCTGCAAAAAGTGACTTGCATGTGATTGTCTGTCATACTGGTTCCGATCGGACATTATCGCTATTACAGGGTTGTTTGCCGTGGAGTAAAACTCCAAGCGGGGAAGGATGAGATACACTTTTAATCACCTATAAGTTAATATATGATAGAAAGTTATGCAACAATATTTGCAAAAGTTATAAACATTTTCCTCCCACAACAACCCGACATATGATTGCCGGCGGGGACGGTTGCGCACGGACGTTATCGTCAGTTAAGGGTTGTTTGCCGTCGAGCAAAACTCCGAGCGGCGAAGGGTGAGAAGCCCTTTTAATTACCTACAATTTGATATATGATAGAAAGTTATGCAATAATATTTGCTAAAGTTATAAACATTTTTCTGCAAAAACCGGAATATGTTTGCCGGCGGGGACGATTGCGTACGGACATTATCGTCATTTAATGGTTGTTCGCAGTCGAGCAAAACTACGAGCTGCGAAGGGTGAGAAGCCCTTTTAATTGCCTACAATTTGATATATGATAGAAAGTTATGCAACAATATTTGCAAAAGTTATAAACATTTTCCTGCCACAAGCACCCGACATATGATTGCCGGGGGGGAAGGTCGCGTACGGACATTATCGTCATTTAAGGGTTGTTCGCCGTCAAGCAAAACGCCGAGCGTTCAAGGATAGATAGAACATTTAGTTGCCTATAATTTGACGTATTTAGGGAAGTTATGCAATAATTTTAGCGTGAGTTATGTTCATTAATCGCACTTCTTAGTCGAGCGGCGCGCCAATTTCTTGTATTATAGTCGTATGGGGGTAGGTGATATTAGGGGTAGCACCTTCCCAATACCGTTATTGGATGCAAAATTTTATGCGATTTCGGAATTTGTATCACTTGTTTCTCTATGGGGTTGTTGCAAAAAGTTACGGGCAATTCTTTATTGAGATGACAAGTGCTCTTATAAGGTGACGCGTAATGATATAAATCAAATTTCGGACAACACCGTTTGATAAATTTTTGGAGCAAAACTCTGGCGTATAGTACTTGAATACCCCTATCATTTGATATATGTTTCATAACAAAATTTGAAAAAAAAGTTATGGCTATCTTTTTTGGCTAACTTCTCCGCAGCCAAACTTTGTTAATTACTACGATGTATAAATTTTCGAAATCGAATGAGAAAAAGTACTTATTGCTGGCTCTTTTATCGAACGGCGCTCCTGGTATAGCTGCTATTAGCGCTCCAGAACGCTCAAACTTTGATAATTTACCACGGCGCTAATTGTTATAATTTCGATCGGGCAAAACGCATGCAGATAAAGGAGGCTCTAGGCTATCGACTGATGTATAAATTTTCGAAATCGAATGAGAAAAAGTACTTATTGCTGGCTCTTTTATCGAACGGCGCTCCTGGTATAGCTGCTATTAGCGCTCCAGAACGCTCAAACTTTGTTAATTTCCCACGGCGCTAATTGTTATAATTTCGATCGGGCAAAACTATATAGAGTACATGAAGCCTTGTGCTTTCGATTAATGTATTGCTCATTATGATCGGTTAAGTCATAGCCGAGATATGGTGCCTAAAAGTTTACCAAATAGTCGAAAATGTCCACTTTCATTCGTATTTTTAGGGCACTAATTATGATTTGATCGACCGGGCAAAACTCATGGGCTATCAGGACGTTATGAGCTTTAAAATGATGTATCATTTATTAAGATCGGTTGAAAAACAAACTTATTGCTAACTTTTATTGCTAACTTCCCCCGGGTAGTGCACTATTGATAATTCTAAACAAATGTTGAATTTCTTGTGTCCACTAATTGTTGTATGTATGTTTTGTGTAGCCTATGTAAATGTGTAATCTACCGCTATAGCTTGTTTGTCTATTGTTTTATGTGTACATTCTTCCATCCACAATTCTTTTGTAAAAAATCTTCCGTACCCTTCTTCCAATAGCCTAAACAGCCAGCACACAATGTCCTGCATCCCATTTTCTATTTCTGACACCTACAATAACTATTAAGTAATGCATTACGAAAGAACCTCTGTGGGATGTTGTATTACTAAATGTTGCTTCCTTATTTACAGCACCAAGCCGCTGCACAAACTTTGGTGAGTGCAATTTCCAGAGCTGATTTATATTGGTTTAGCGTTGCATGGCTGGCTTTCCTGCATCTCTTGCTTGCACGGTATTAATATAAGTAATACGATGTAATGTGGGTGTTGCATCAATTTGCGCTTCCATCTGGGGAAATAAGCTGGTAATATGCTCTTATTAATCATTTCTGTTTTTGTTTTCTATTTTCAAGCATTGCATGTTTTCTTCTTCTTTTGTTAGTGAAAATATACATTTGTTGTCTTATACGTTTATCAGATATGTTTGTAGCATTTGTATGTAGCAGATATGTTTATGATATTTATATTAATAGGTATATAATATTTATATTAATAGTATGGTTTTATAATGAATTTTGCATGATTTGACGTATGTTTACATTTGATATAATACAAGGAATTTTAACAACACCTCTTTTTAGTGTACATTACCAAAATTCCGAACAATACTTGTGGCATGTTATGCAAAATCACTAATGATTAAGTTTTAAAATATTCTCTAAGATTTTTTTAATGTGTGCATAGTACAATTATGTATTAGTTTTTTCTTTAATTATCTGCTGTTAGTTCGTGAGGTGTGTGGATTTTACATTAAAAAAATACTAAAAAATCAATGCTGTACCAAATTCGAGAAAAAAACATATCGTAACGATATAAGGTATCGATGAAACTAATTTGTGTGATATTTTTTGATAATTTATTATGATTCAACATTTCAGATCTCATTCTATAAGTGGGCGTGATGCGGTATAGACTCAACTGCATGTGCAAGTCCAGCTTTTCTATCCAAATTCACTCATCGCTATTCTGAACGTTTCCGATTTACAAACGAGATCGGCATCTTACAAAAATGAAATCTTCCTCTCTGAATAGCAGGCTCATATGGAACATCAACACATTGAAGCAGATAAAAAATTCTCCTGCCTTAGCAATTTTGAAAAAATAACTTCCCACAGCTGCTATACCGGGGAAAGCAACGTGTATTATGGTCTGTGTTTACGATCCTTGTGGAGAACTTGCGACTTGCTTAGACTCAAAGGATCAACCCATATACATTTCCAATACTTTTGCTTTTGATTCGTCTCTATCTAAATGTTTATAAACCAGGCAATAGAGATTTTTGCGTGACAAAAATACTAGCAGGACACCGACGAGCGCAGGTCACGTGGGCCAGTCCGTAGATATATTGTGATGTGTTTCCTACTCGCAAATATCATTTCTTCGTTTTTTTTTCGTTTTTTGCTTGTAAAAACTGAAGCGATGGAGCAATCTTGATGCTTTGAACAGACGAATTGTAGAGAATGAAAAGACGAAAATGAAAATGAACCCTGCACGGACTCGATTGAATTAATATCAACGGAGGAAATTCAGAAAAACCGGAAAATCTGCGTTTTTTCAAAAATTCATAACTCCGCCATTTTCAAAGTTGTAGCGGTGGCTTTTCGCGTGAAAGTAGCGATTGATGGGTACTTTGAGTGTGGACAACTCAGGCTTTGTCCGATGATTAGTTTTTGCACAATTGCGATTTGAACATTTGTATGCAATATGATTCGGCGAGCCTGGATGCGTCGGAAGTGGTCCGATTTTAATTTTTTTTATGTATTTCGAAAGTAGAAGTATTGTGCTACTAAACGTCTATTCTGATTTTACGTTAAAGGGTAAAAAATAGCGAAATAGGTAAAAAAATGCTTGCAAACATGACCGAAAACTGCCGCGCGCTCCAAACCGGTCGAGTAGTGGGGGTATGCGGTCGGCGCGGGGAAGGGCGTACCTACAAGCGCGCGCGTATTACTATATATACGCTTCCCCTCTAATCGGACACTTTCCCCATCACTCGACCACTCTAGCGGGCGCGGGCGTTTTCGCTCATGTTCTCAGTAGTTTACTAAATTGCAATCGGACGACCTCAAACGCATCCAGCTCTCCGCAAAAATATTGCCAAAAAAAATTCAAATGAGGATTGTGCGAAAGCTATTAATCCGGCCGAATCCAGGTTTTGTACACTTAAAGTACATGTGAATAGCTACCACTGTGCAAAGTTTCAGCTGTTAATATTCATTGGCGGAGTTATGATTTTTTTTTAAATGGAAAATTTTTCGCTTTCCAGCCTTTCGCCGGTTCTAATTATCCGATCGGATCGTTTGTCCTGTCATTCTCTTCGTAATTTAATTATCTAAGTTCATCCCGTTGTGCCGTTAAGATTGCTTCAATAGTTTTCCTTTTGCAATAAAAAAGTTAAAAAAAGGGCGATTTTTGGTTGATAATTGTTTATAAAAAAATAAAAAAATGGCATTTTCGAGTAGGAAACATTGTGGGAATATACGACGGACTGTCCTGCACAGGATGGCAGAGGCGGCTTCCTGCTAGTCTTTATGTCAAAAAAGCAATCATTTGGAGCTCTATTGTTTGGCCTGTTATTAAAGATATAGTTTTACAAGTAAAGGTAACTATAAAGTAAATATTCCGCCCTCACAAATCGAAAAATATTCAAATTAGCATGTGTAGGATTTTTGACAAAACTCATTTTACAAGAACTGTTTTTTATTAACACATTTGTTATTTAATCGTCATGACTTTTTTAGGGGTTATCGGTTAATTCAAGTAGTATTCCAAATAAAATTGATATCAAATATGTGTTAACCAATAGCAATTTTCAAAAATGTTTTTTCTTGAACCTAACAACTAAAACTATTCAAATATTGGTTAAAATCAAAAATTAAATGGCCTTCCACAGAGTGTTTGAGAACCGCATCAAAAACTCCACAGGATGTGCCAAAGTTGGGCCACCAGAAGATTATTTTCGCTCTCCCTACAAAACTGGAAGTCTCTTTTTTCCAATTGCTTGCGAAACTCGGGATAAATACCGATAATTATGCTGAACAAATAATAAAAATCGGTAAAACTAAAACGCTTTATTTGTTAATCTGTATCTTTTAGAAACATTGATATATTGGGATGAATCAAACACCAAAATATTGGATTACCTGAGGACCTGACTGTTACTTAATTTCTCTGTAGAGTGCGTCAAAGAGAGACCACTAAGCATCATGTTGAATCTGTTGGTCTAACAAGTTCTACGAATTTATCTATTAAATTTGTAAATGTGTGTGTCAATCGTGATGATTTTACTATAACACAAATAAGTTTAGCAAAATAAGTTGTGCCGTCTTTACCAATGTTGCTTCTGAATTTGGTACCATCATATCCTGTATTTGTGATCTTGCTGCAACTTCCATGCTGCGTATCCGAAATGATGTTTTGAAAAGAAGAAAGTTAGAGGTTCCCACAGCCCAAAATTGATAATTTTCGTCATAAGGTCGGATAGATGGAAGTGGCAATGTAATGAAATAAAGTACAATAACAAAATTTAAAATAAATAAAATTATCCATATTAATCGGAATCCGGTTAAAATTAATTTGATAACAAATTTTAACCGAACAACAAAACATTGTTTACTAAAATAATATATCTACAAATAAATATGTCTTTCATATTTAAAATACAAATACGAAAAAAAAAAGAAACAAGTTATCAGCAACATTTTGTCAGAAAATCAGCATCATAGCTCTTGTCTGAAATATAGGTTAGATTTTATTGTTAAAAACATAATGTAAGGCGGAAGCAATAAATTTTGGGATGGTGTTTTGAGATTATTATTTATTATATTGTTGTCAGTTCCAGCAGTCCTACAATTATGTCTTGGGAAAAGTATGTCATTACTGAAATGTTGTTTTATTTTTTGGATTGTCCTTTTATCACTATATTGTCTGGATTTTGTCATGTATATTTTAAAAACTTATTCTTCCAATTTCAAAATTATGGTAAGCCTATGTTTGCGTATTTTTGTTATCAAGACGAATTATTTCGGATTCCAGTTCAACGCAAAAAATTGAATTAGAAAGCGCCAACTTATTTGCAAGTATTTATTGGAAGCTGTATTCATCATCGCCGTACAAAGTATTAAGATCAAGTCATGATTTGGCAAAAAGGTTAAAATAAAAGAAAAATGTTTCAATCATTTCGCAAAGTTTTAACCTAGTTTTTTAGAGAAACTTTTTAGAGAAATTATCTCGAAAAGTGAAGTTTAATTTCTATCACTAATTCCAAAAGTTATTAAACATGAAAGTTTAGCAAAATATTAGGTGTTTGATTTTTTCGCGCCATGGAAGATATATAAAACACTTTTTCTGTCTAAAGAATCGCTACCTTTATTGACTACAGTATGATAATAAATTTAAGAACTAATCGACAACGAGTACAATTTCAGATAATAATTGTGTATTTATGTGGTTTTGAACCATACACTTTCACTTATCTCTATAACTATTGACTTGGGAAGAAATGTAATAGAAAAATGCAGAGAATTGTATCATCTGCAACTTCGACAATCATTATTTTCTGTCTAGGATGTACTGGAAAGAAGATATTTTGAGAAAACTGAATTAGGTCGCCATCTCACCACTCCGGCAGTGCGCGCTTGTGTGCTACGAAGTCGAAAACTTGTCAGAAACTAAGGTGAAGGTTATTATTTTCAAACCATATACATAACCTCAAAACATTATCTGCAATATATAACAAAACCGCGTGTGCCGTTATGCGTTTGTAGTGACATCCATACTCAAACTTGCCTGCCGTACTACCGGGTGACCCACGCTATAGGCACGTCACCTTGGTTTTTGTTTTTATCGTTTATTTGACAATTATCGACTATTTTCACAAATTCATAACCACCAATTAGTTTAATAAACAAAAAAGTTGATTTTTCGTTGCCTTGAGGACAAAAGTAGACGATCACCCTGTTTTTGTGTTCAGAATATCATCCTGATTGAAAATATCACACAACTAATATAGGGTGCCATTTACAATTTCAATGATGATGTTATTTCCGGAAAAAACTGGATGACATACTAAACCTTAAGATTATTCCCAAAATGCATTTTTTTTGTATATTAGCACTGCTCAAAATTTTATTCGGCCAGCGTCATAATTAAAAAAATTAATTGGCGTACCTATGCGTGGGTCACCCGATATAACAACATAGACAGAAGAAATGTGCGGAAAGTAGTCATGACATGATCCACTCCTTTTGCGGATCAGGTGCACCTACTCCGAGTCCCGCTCCGGAGTAGGTGCAAGAAACTAGGTCTGGTAGGTGCCGTGTAGGCCGAACGTAGTCGTGCCACTTCAGCAGATCAGGTGCACCTGCACCGACGAATTGACAAACTTTGCAATGCCTAGACCACGTTTTCTTCTAAATATTTCTATATACAAAAAGCTAATTTATACTTTTCTACTATAAGAAAACCGTAAACAAAATACGCTTATTTGCTTTTTATACCTATGAAATAAAAATTGTGTAGCTGATCACATTTCCTTGATGCAAAACTCATGGCCCTATGGCGTTAAGAGTACTATGGAAAAATAAGGACAAATATTAATAAGTTACAAATGAAAGCATGGGTTTTCACAAAGTAGTATTTGTAAAAATTGTGACATGATTTATTTTTGTTACCAGATTTGTATTCTACGTTAAAAGTCCTTAAAATCACCACAAGATCGAAAGATTCATTTTTAGAAAAAATGTTTCGAAAAAGTTTTGTGGCATTATTAGCTAGAACTAAACCCGGTAAGATTTTTTATTAATGAAGTTTTATTACATCTTACTTGTTTGTACAATCTTTCTTAGCGGCTTTTAATGGAACACACTGAAAAATTAATTTAAAAAAAAAATCCTCTCCAATTTTTTATTTATATGCCTCTGTACGAAGGAAATGACTATTTTATCTACACTCTACTTATCAAATTAGAACCAGCTATATAAAAACATCGCTCCGGTCGGACCGTTTAGTTTGGAGTAGGCTACGTGTGACTTGTACTGGGTGGAGCTACCGAACCTACTCTTTTCACTAGTCCGGATCAGGTGCACCTATTCCGACCTACGGACTAGATTCAAAGGAGTAGGTGCGGGATTTGGCAACCATCTCTACGTCGTAATTTTAAGTTTTTTTTTACAAAATTGACTCAGAGAGATACGGGTAAAATGGGCATTTAAAATTTATATACGAGTAGGGATAAGTGGCTGTCTTTATGGGATCGTGCAATCACAATACCCTTCGCTTAACCCAACATTAACATTTCACATCGGGGCGTGACAATGGAAATAAAGTATTAAGCGTTCGCAATAAGGTCCCGAAAGTTCCCGATAAAATTTTAAGAGGGTCTGTGCGAGTTCGTAAATGTATCAGAATTTGAATCCGCGCCAGGTTTGAGTTCCGTACCTGGCCGTCGGTTGCGATTGCGACTCGTCGGTTGGTCGTCTTAAAATAGGTCTCCGGTAATTGTTCTGTCGGGGAAATCAATTTCAAATGTCATTCGGATCACGTAATCGGGTTGCTGTGGACGTCATCGCGACCGGATTCGTCAATTCTGTTTCGCCCCGTGCATTCGATGGGCGCCCGTGAAATGAGAATCGAATGATTGATCAGTGGCATTCGACGAATTTAAAAGTTTGGGAAGTTTCAGTTATTGAGGTTCTGTGCAGTCTTGAAAGTATTAATCTACTTCGCTACTTTCAACCATCAATCTTCAAATTGAAGGGCTTATTGTTAGTTGCAATAAACCCAGTAAAGAAAATTTACTTCAGAATAAAAAAGCCCTTTGTGTTTCATTTACAACTTTAACATTTGGCCTATTTTGGTAGTTATTTCAGAACAGAAATTTTACAAATTGACACATGATATTCGAATTTAAAAAAAGAGAAATGGTTAATCCTCATACATCCAGACCAACATGATGGTGTGGTGATCTGAGCTTGAGAAACCATGTGGAGTACTTAAGAAACTGACAAGTTCTCAAGGTTCACAAAATGTAGATTCGTTAATTCTATACAAAAAATACCCCATACATTTTGTACTTACGAGCAAAATAAGTCAGCATCTTAATTAACATGGGTCTGAATATGAACCGTTTAGTTTATTAGACCAGGCAATATAGATTTTTTCGTGACAAAAATAGTATCAGCAAGCCGACGGTCCCAGGTCACGTGGAACCGTCTGGAGATGTATTGTAATGTGTTTTCGACTCTCAAATATCATTACTTAATTTGTTATAAACAAAAAATCTAAAAAAATCGGGCTTTTTTTAGTTTTTCGCTTGTAAAAGCTGAACAGATGGAGTAATCTTGTTGCTGTCAACAGACGGATTGTACAGAATGAAAAGACGAAAAAAATAAACCCTACACGGACTCGATTGCATTAAAATTAACGGAGGAAATTCGGAGAAACCGGAAAAATCTGCGTTTCTTCAAAAATTCATAACTCCGCCATTTTCAAAGTAGTCGCGCAGGCTCTTTGCGACAAAGTAGCGACTGGTGGGTACTTTGGGTGTGCCCAACCCAGGCTTTGTCTGATGATTAGTTTTTGCACAATTGCGATTGGAATTTTTTTATGCAATTTGGTTCGGCGAGCCTGGATGCGTCTGAGGTGGTCCGATTTTAATCTTTTTAACGTATTTCAAACGTAGAAGTATTGTGTTACAAAACGGCTATTCTGATTCTGCGTTGAAATGTTGCGAAATAGGCGAAAAATGCTTGCAAACATGACCAAAAACTGCCGTGCGCTACAAAGCGATCGAGTAGTGGGGTAGGCGGCCGACTCGGGGAAGCGCGCAGCGCGCTGGGATTACTATAGATACGCGCTTCCCCGCGTCGCGACGCGTCGGCCGACGCGTCGGCCGCCTACCCCCTCTACTCGACGGTTTTGGAGCGCGCAGCAGTTTTCGGTCATGTTTGCAAGCATTTTTCGCCTATTTCGCAACATTTTAACGCAAAATCAGAATAGACGTTTTGTAGCACAATACTTCTACTTTCGAAATACGTTAAAAAAATTTAAATCGGCCCACCTCTGACGCATCCACGGTCGCCGAACCATATTGCATAAAAAAAATTCAAATTGCAATTGTGCAAAAACTAATCATCGGACAATGCCTGGGTTGTGCACACTGAAAGTACCCATCAATCGCTACTTTTTTGCGAACACCCTGGGCAACAACTTTGAAAATGGCGGGTATATGAATTCTTAAAAAAACGCAGATTTTTTTCCGAATTTCCTTAATGCGATCGAGTCCGTGTAGGTTTTTTTTTTCGTCATTTCATTCTCTATAATTCGTAATGAAAGCATCAAGATTGCTCCATCGGTTCAGCTTTTACAAGCGAAAAACGAAAAAAAACAAGATTTTTTGTGGTTTTTTGTTTATAACAAATTAAGTAATGATATTTGCGAGTCGAAAACACATCACACTTCATCTATGGACTGTTCCACGTGACCTGGGACCGTCGGCTTGCTGATACCATTTTTGTCACGAAAAAATCTCTATTGCCTGGTCTATATCAGTATGTCATACAAATGCAAATGTTGGGACTATCAGGCAAAGTGGCGGATTTTTATACTGATCACCTCACCAGTTTATACGATTCTTACACCATGGGGTGTTAAATGATATTTATTTGGTTTTAAAGCAGCTCTCCTATGATGCCACACACGACTTACTTCCCTAGTGTTGTTGACTATCATACGGTTCTCTTCAACTATCTTTTTTTTGAGGAGTCTTCCGATTAGATTTCCTTTGGGGAAGTTGGTTGTGGCGTTTCCTCTTCCAAGATTTGTTTCCCTCCAGGAGGTCAATGCTAAGCATTCGAGGAAGATGTGAGAGGCATCTTCCTCCTCTTCATTGCAACGTCTGCACAGAGGTTCTTCTTTCAGAAGTTGTATAGTGTGCAGGTGCTTCCTGACGCTGCAGTGTCCGGTTGCCATCCTTAGGTTGTTCCTGCTGAGTTTTATTACCTCAGTGGCTATATGTCTTGAGGGTTTCTTCAATAGTATTTTACTATGTCGGTGCCCGGTCAAGTTTTCTCAGCGGTCGGTGTGCTTTTTGATAGCTCACTCTCGCACGTCTGACTTAATTACACACTTTGATATGCCTATCATTGGTTCTGGTCCAATGCATGGTCTACTCGATCCTTTTTTTGCCAGTTTGTCGGCTCTCTCGTTGCCTTCCTCCCCTTTGTGTGCTGGCAGCCACTGTAGGGTTACTGTGTTTGTTTCTACCAGTCTCGCTAGGTTTTGGAGGCATTCCCAGGTTATTGGATTTTGTAGCTGTTAAGAACTGTGAGGGCTGCTTGGCTGGCGGAGTATACAGGATGTCTCACGGAACTGGTACATTAGACGGTTCTCATGTTCTACTATTTCTTGAAACTTAAAGTTTTAGGATTAGAAATTAACTCGATCTGAGCTCGACAGCTAAAATATTCTCCAGTTAACTGTCACGTCCTGTCATCGGAAGTCGGTATCAACGTTGTTATTTTAAATGGAATGATATAATTTTAATTCTATTTTTGGTTTTTACGTATCAAAATACATCATTTTTAATATGGTTTCCCTATACCTACAGATCATTTTTGAGTTTTTTTGATTTTACTAATTTTTTGGTGATTTTCGTGGTTACGTTTAAAATTGAATATCTCGGTTATTATTGAAACTAGAAGTTTCAGGATTGGTGGTCCAAAACTAGAAACATAACCAAATAAGACGATGTTTAGTTCATCATGATATCTTATACAGGATGTTCAAAATTTACAACACAATAATTGAATTTTCAAACGTAAAAAACTTATCTTTTTCAAATGGATCACCCTGTATACCGATCCGCCAATCGATAGGAAATCTTATTCCTTATCAATCAATAGGGTTCCCTATATCTATCTTTAATAGTTTTTGAGATATTGTCACTTTTTCTTTAAATCCATTTTGAATACCCCATTTAATAATGGGGGACGAAATAAGATACGAAATTTACAATGAAAATTTATATAGTGATAGATATTTAGAAATTTTGCGTGGATGTGTGAACAATTTTTGCGAAACTATTTCCCTCAATATTTTACGCGGCTGCTTTTCTCAAATGGACGGGTACACAGGAACATTCTTCGCATGTGGTATCCATTCAACTTAATCAGATGTTTGACGATAGGTGGTTCGGAAATAGGGGACCCTGGCGGTGGCAACCAAGCTCACCAGTTTTAACCATTAGACTTTTATTTCCGGGGTCATCTGAATAGTCAGGTCTATTCCACACCAGTTAATACTCGAGAAGAATTGACTAGCAGCGTAGTAGTCGCCATTAATGGACTTCAGCGACAATAAACTCGAAGAACGACGACGACAGAAGTACAGCGAAGAGTTTTAAAATGTTTGGAGCAGAACGGGCAGCATTTCGAACAACATAATTAAGTTTTAATTTAAGTTCGATATACCAGATATATTATTTTAGTTTTAACAAAACTTTTCAAAATTTTTCTGTTTCCTACTGTTCCAAAGTTGTTACATTCCTATAAATGAAGAATAAATCGTTTTGTATTTAGTTTGCATTCTTTTATAATTCAAGGGAAAATGGTCTTTACGTAAACTCGTCAGTAATGTAGAATCAACTAAAGAAGCGAATGATAATTAATCCTGGTGATGATAATTTTTGGAAAAAACACCAAGGCGGCCGTGTTTTTCCAAAAATTATCCACACCTGGATTAATTATATCATTCGCTTCTTTAGTTGATTCTTTTATAATGACAATATGGCAAAAACTATTAAAGATAGGGAACCCTAATATTGATTGATAGGGAATAAGATTTCCTATGGAATGGCGTATCGGTATACGTTTGAAAATTCAATTATTGTGTCGTAAATTTTGAACAGCCTGTATAAGATATCATGATCAACTTAACATCGTCTTATTTGGTTATGTTTCCAGTTTTGTACCACCAATCATGAAACTTCTAGTTTCAATAATAACCGAGATATTCAATTTTAAACGTAACCACGAAAATCACCAAGAAATTAGTAAAATCAAAAGAACTCGAAAATTGTGATATTTAGGTATAGGAAAACATTATCAAAAATGATGTATTTTGATACGTTGAAACCAAAAATAAAATAAAAATTATATCACTCCATTTAAAATAACAAAGTTGATACCGACTTCCGGTGACCGGACGTGACAGTTAACTTGCGAAAATTTTAGCTGAAGAGCTCAGATCGAGTATATTGTAGTTCAAAAATTTCAAGTTTCCACAAATAGTAGAACATGAGAAACTTCTAATGTACCAGTTCCGTGAGACACCTGTATTATGATATTTTGCCTTTTGTACCTCCTTTATAAGTTTTCCAATGCTCAACGAGTTTGTATCTCTATACTAGGTTTATTGCTTAAACTAGTATTGAACGCTCTTAGTATAGTTATTTTTTTAGATATTTTTGGTGGAGGTAAATAATAAAGAAAATAAAGACGCGCACTTTTGGTTCAATATGAATTTACCGCATGACGCTGGGAACAGTGATCGGTCCTAGTAATAAAACTGTGAAGTTCTTAGCAAATAATCACGTACACGCACATATTACATATTTCCTGGTTCAAATCCAGGTTGTGGCTGCAACTTTTAATTTATTTAAAAATTTACATTCCGCCTGTATTTCATCATTTTTCTATACATTTATTATTTCATCATCATGGTAAATCCGTATGATACGGTATGCCCTTATATTTATCTTTAGTTATACACATAATAATTTGGTTCATGGTATATGAACAAGAAACAATTTTTAAATATACCAACAAAAAAAAACTGAATTCGAGAGCAAAAACCTGAGGTCAATGCGCGACTTTTGAAGAATGTGTTGTTTTTAATAGAAGTGTTTATGGACTTTCAATTTTTTTTCTATATATATATAATAACTAAAGATAAATATACGGACATACCCTATCATACGGATTTACCGCGATGATAAAATAATAAATGTATAGAAAAATGATGATATACAGGCGGAAAGTAAATTTTTAAATAAATTAAAACTTACAGCCACAACCTGGATTTGAACCAGGAAATATGTAATATGTGCGTGTTTGATTATCTGCTAAGAACTTATTACTAGGACCGATCACTGTTCCCAGCGTCAGCGTCATGAGGTAAATATTCATATTGAACCAAAAGAGCGCGTCTTTATTTCTTTTATTATTTACCTATCCCAAAAATAACTATACTAAGAGTTTACAATACTAGTTTAAACAATAAACCTAGTATAGAGATACAAACTCGTTGAGACCGAAACTAGGTTCGCATTGAAAATCACAACCTAAATAAACATACATTAAGTATGTTTGAATAAATGTGATGAAAGTAAATATCCTTGAAAGTACGGTACTGTCAAGAATATAATATGTGAAAGTGGATAGGTTTCGAGGGGTACAAATGATGATGGCATTATCTACTTCTGGATTAAACCGGAAGTTGATTTTAGTGGTACCAACTTGAGAAATACCATAGAGACATTAGGTCTTGGAATTTTTATTTAACTCTATTCAAGATAGTTGAACCCTGACCTGGTACACAGGCGCGTCCAAAAGGATAGATGGATCAGGCGCAGGGATTTACGATCTATCCCCCAGATGTGTGTTGAGTATGTCCTTGGGGGCGCTGGCAACAGCTTATCAGACCGTAATCTATGCGATTGACCAATGAGCATTGGACAACTTACAAAGGAGGTACAAAAGGCAAAATATCCTAATATAGTCCGACAGACATTTGTCCCGGGATAATCACCAGATAATTATCTGGTGATTATCATGCACTGACAATACAACCCATTTATGGACTACAAATAAAGACTACTATTATTATTCTGGAAGTTATACCGGGTCGATGTAGTTATTGTAGTTGTTTGGTAACAGTAGGTAATAGCAGGGATTGAAATAATTAATTATGCAGTGAATTATAAGCAGTTGTCATGTACTGTAATTTCAAGTCTTATAGCTCAACCCTCTAAACAGCGGGCTACTTTACGCTGCTCTCAGAACAAAATATAACCGTTAACCATTGAAACCATTGCCTATTAATACCTCGAAAGTTCTGAATACCGAACTACCTACAAATATTCTTTGAGAGGTTTCAGATTTTATTTCGCCTTCAAGTAGATTCCCCGAAGTCCACTTCGTCATTGGATACCATACCGATGGAAAAGTCAACCTACCACACAAGCCGTGAGCGTGTGTGTGTGTTATTTAGCTTAGGGATAGATAGGCGAGAAGTGTGCTGGAGGGTTCGAATCTGACCCCATCGGATAACCGCACCGTTGACGTTGAGCGATTGTTTGCCTTCAGCCATCTCCAGTCAAACCAACAATTTTCTGCATTGGCTACTAGCCATGCTGAAAATTTAATTAGGCGACACACGAACACAGAACTTACTAACCCAGTCAGGATTCGATGAATGATGCACATCAATATCTCTGCCAGGTTTTCAGATACATGTTACGGCACGCACCGGTTTGTGATGTTAGGGTTGCGTTTAAAAAGGGGACAGGCAACCAAATGTACTTCGTTACTTTAAATAAGATTAGTCACCAACTTTCTTTTTATTTTTAGCAATGTTCACTTACTGAAAAAAAATCTCGTAGGTATTTCCATTTCCAATGTATTAAGGTATTATTATTATTATTATTATTATTACAGCGTTTGTCAAAAACAACATATTTTTAGAAGCAATATTCGTTACTGATAGGGCGTTTTCACATTTACCGACACCGGCACCGACACGACGTCAGCACAGCACCGATGTCGGCACGATATTGGCAGCATGTTTACACATTGCAACGATCACGGCACGTTTAGTTGTCGTGTGGCGTTCGAGGAAATGTCATTGCGGGATTTAACAAATTGTATTTGCTTTATGTATTATATTTAAGGCTCAAAAAACAAAATAAGCAAAGGATGTTATGGGTACATCCAATTGTAAAAGTGAGATACTTAGAGGGTACCTACTATACTCTGTTTCAGAAGTTGTCTAATGACCCAAACAAGCTTTCTAACAATTTTCGTATGAGCAAAAGTACATTTGAGTACATATTATCGAATATAATTAATAAGATCAAGAAGCAAGATACTCAATTTAGAATGTGCATATCACCTGAAGAAATACTAGCAGTGACAATAAGGTAAGGTTTTCGCATTGAAAAATTGAAGAAAAGAAAGCTATTTAAAGCTATATTATTTATTTTAAAAAAACATAGGAACTTAAGATTATTTTATTATATCCATCATCTAAAAATATAAATATTTCTTGCCAACTTTTCTCCTGAAGAATTTTGTTTCTATTATTGTCATTCGTTTTATCCCAAATTCAGGGTTTCGATTCGACAAGTTGAATTAATGTAACAATATCATATTTGAAACCCATTTTTATTTAGTGTCGTTAAAAACTCAACAGCCGTCGACGACACGAGTAGAATGACTGCTGCTCACCGACACGTCGTCAGTTGTAACGACACGACACCGACATTTCGGCAAGTGTGAAAGCATTCCCATGATTTACATGAGATTACGCGTCCACCGACATCGTTGTCGTTGTCGTGCCGGTGTCGTGTCGGCCAGTGTGAAAACGCCCTATACTCGTTTAAAAATAAAATGTCAAACTTTTTTAAGAGAAAACGCCGTTTTAAATTTTAATGAGAATTGCTTCTAATGACGCCACGGGAAGCAAATATGATTTATTTGGCTTGCTTCATTTAGTACGTAGTTATGTTCCGTTATTGCATTGGCAGCTCTGGCTGACAGTGTCATTGTTATTCAGGTAAGACTACGTGAGATCGGTGCGATGTATAAGCAAAATTATAGAACTTGTTGTGTGCCGGTGTAATAGTTGGCCGGTTGGGTAAAATCTGGTTATAAAGTAACCATACTTTTTAGTTTTAAGAACTTTATCTAAATACCACAACCTCAACCATTATAAAATTTATCATTCTAAACACGCTCAGCACGTCTTGCAATAGGACCAATTCAGCATTTTATCAGACAAAGCTCATCACACTTACCATGATAATCTTAATCACTATTTGAACTCAATAAAAATGTAATCAAAATCTCTACCGTTAAGGGGAATCCATACCCCCTGGCCCCTACGTTTTGCTTGCAAAACACGCAAAAGTTCTGAGGCTTGTTCTCAGCAATTAGTTCACATAATCGTAAAAGAAATACAGCAAATTAAAGATAAAAGATATATAATTTTGTATCTAGTGGTAGATTTTTGATACTTCTGTTCGTTTTTGACAAATCTATTTATGAATCTGACATAAAATTGGCTGATTTTGCAATTTTTTACGAAGAACTCAGGTTAAAATTGAAAAAAGTACCACATAATAGGTCTAAGTTACACCTTCCTCTATAAGTGTACAAAATTTCACGTAAAAATATCAATATCTTACATGCTTTTTTCACTCAAAACTTTACTTCTTCGAGTACATGAATAAGTTATATTTTATCACGTGGCGTGGATACAACAACAACAAGTAATACATATACATTACCACAGCAAGTAATACACCTTTATCTATAATTTGATGTAAAACATGAGAGAATTGATACAACATTAAGCTGACTATGGATGCTTATTTTGTAGGACGTACCAGCAGTACGATTCCTCTTAAATTGTAGCTGGTTTGCTCACTTTAAATACTAAAAGAAACTTACTCAAAAGTAAAACTCAAATCTCAATAAAAGAATAACAAATATTTATTTACAATTAAAACAAAAGAATTAAAACAATGAAATGAAACTCTAAATCTACCAAATATTTTGAGGAGTTGTCAGATTTCACAAAACACATTAAATTAAAATTTTATTTCTTCGAAACGTTTATTGTACACTAATCACAAGGCACATCCCCTACGGGTACTTCGTTGTTGTTTTCGTACTAGGTTAGGCTCCTTTACGGCGCCAGCACCACGCGCGGGCGCGCGAATCTTGACAAAATCACGGTGCGAATATTTATTCCAGAGAAAAGGATTACCTGAAAGGAGTGAGAATCACTTCAGTTAAATAATTGGTGGGTTTTTATTCAGTAAACAATAGTTACTTATATTAAATGTCTTATTTTTTCCTGGATCAAGTAACTACGCACTTGGATGGATTTACTATTACTTCGTTGGAGAAATTAACATTTTTGGGACGAAAAATTCAATTACTTCTTTCAATACAATATTGGTTCTTATAAAGAAAGAATTTATTTGTTGACAGCATTTATTTGAGAAATTATTTTACTTATATTGAGTATGTGGCATTTCTTGTATATACCTAACTTTCTACATCCAAGTAAATATGCATTTTAATCTAGTAAATAAATTCAAGAAATTATGTTTCTCGTTCCAAATAATCACTTTTCTGTGTGGAAATAAACACTATTAAAAAGTTTCACAGGAACCAACGCGCTTCTCACCCTCGCGTAGAATAATTTATGTCATACAAAAAATATAGAGCCGGCTGTAATCGACCGTCAAGAGCGTGGTATCGTATTATACGCGCTAAGAATACTAGTGCTGAATGTCTCTCACAGACCAACGCGCAGTAACGTTGATCCCACAAACAAAGATAATGCCAATTATCACACCGGAGTGTGGTAGCAAATCGGATAAGATATTTTTTAAACTGCCAAGGAACGAAATGAGAGATGTTTGGCTTGAGACTATCACAGTAAGTTGGGTGAAACTGAAGCATCGGTGCAGAACAATGGCTTCCAAATAAGTAAACAACAGTGACTGCAATCTTAAAGAAAATACCCTAAAGTAGATCATCGTTGCCCAGCCATACTCGGCTGTTATACGGGTATTTCAGACGGTTCAGACGGTCAAACCGTGGTCAATGAATTTTTAAATTTACCACTTTTAATTTCAATTTATCATATCATAAACAAACCGACACACAGAGGCTACTTAGGATGTCAATTTTATATGGCGTAGAATCGTTTGTTTAGTGATTTTAGTCAATTTTCCACATGACCGTAATTCCCTATTCTCTAAGGCCCAGACAAAGGTTGGACCTTAAGCAAATATGGAAGTTTTTACACTTATGGTAATTATCGCATTTTCGGACTTATCGTACTTAGATAACTGGGAATTGAGCATTTAAGCAATGTAAAAACATGCGTCAATACAACTTCACAGAGTTGTTACACCATTTTGTCTTCGAAACTGAAAAGTTCATGGCTCAGACGCTATCATTTAAGCCAACTTGTTGTTTCTTTTGACATTTTGTTTCCGTTTTTTAAAAACTGACACGTGATGGAATTCTTTAAGTAGGTTCAAATAAAAGCTTGAAAGTTGTAAAAAATTCTTTAAACATAAATACACTACACAAAACTTTAAAAGTAAAGAACACTGCAATTTTGATATCTTGAAAATAAAAATTTGCTTGCTTCAAAACTTTTAAGAGTGGAAAAAATAATAATTAAATGAAAAAATCAAATTCAGTTAAAGATTTTTGGGGGGTTTTACATTGATTATGCTCTCTGAGTTTGATCATAACGATAGGATGGTATAAGTGATGCTATATGTACTATGTTTAGAAACTCATCACACAAAAAAGACTGGGTCAGATATGAATCAAACTACTTTTTACACCTACTTACACATAATTTATTCGTATACAAATTTAAAATTGCAATAATTTTATATGCTTGTATCTGTATCTTCGATGTACCTTTGTTCTTCTGGGCCCCAAATCACTCGTTGTCTTCTGTAGAAATTGCCAATATGGTTCTTTCTGCTGTGAACTTTCGGCGAGTTGTCATACGGCACCCTTCTTCCGTAATTCAGTGACGTCGTAGCTGGTACCGCCTTAGGTTCTTCCTAAAAATTGTCAAATACTCAACAAAATATTATTCAATGATTAAAGGATCAGTACGCAGGGTATGCTCATAAGCGCCATTTAGCCCATGTGTGGGCAGACGTACTGAGTGAAATAATTTAGAGGGGTAATATATAAACTCAATATGAGGAACAAAAAGTCATAATCATTTTTTTGCGGTTGGAAATTTCTTTGTTTATATCTAGTACACGGAATTTACGCAATTCACAACAACTTACGATATTTTCAGTGACTTAATAGTCAACTTACCAAAAAATTTAAACAAGTTGTTCAAACTGAGCATCATTGGTATCCAAACAAGCTTATGTACGGTCAATTTACATTTCAACAGCGGCGTCTAATGTCATTATTAAGTCTTTGAGCAACTGCATAATTCCGTCGACATTCTCTGTAAATGAGAATCTTATCTACATACTCACTAATTGTCAAATTATGCATTTTGATCACACAAAATAACAAAACCCGGCACGGACAACCAGGAACGTAAACGCGGAATGCAAACTCGGGACTCCACACAATTCCGATGATCGCGGACTTCGCGGGGACTTGCCTTACTAAAAACGTGAGGTGTCAAATTCTGGATTATCCATAAATAATTGCTCAAAACTAGTGCCAGATAGAAGAAAAATGACGATATAGGATGTTATAGATGTTTTATTTCTATCAATGTAAGAAATCTTTATTAAACTCTCTAAATTGTATATTTGTATCATTTGTAATTCTAATTATGTAACAAACTGTAAAATATCTTTCTTCGAGCGTTAGTGTGTGCTCTGGCTGTAGTCTTGCGTAAGTGTATGTATTTGTACTTCTCAGCTTCTTAAACTTGACCTTAGACTTGAATGACTCGCTGACTACAGTACTTGACACTCTATTATCCCGAATCACGCCTACTTATACATTGCCACAACATCTTTCAACATTTTTAAGTAGTTTTTTGCTTCATGTGCGTCATGGTGTATAATTTATTTTGCTAAGCTTAATACTTCCGTAGTTATTGATGCCAACATTGAAGGAAACATTGATGGATTTTCTGACAATTTTTTTTTCGTACGGATCCTTCGGGAAAAGCGTTACAATTTGTCAAAATCCAATTGGAAAGTTAAGACTACTTACAGACATAGACGCTGTATGCGATATTCAGCTTCTGTGATACGGAATTCTGATGAGATACGACGCAAATACTGTTGGATACTGTATGCGAGGCGGCCATATTTAATAACAGTTGTTTTGTGTCATTTGCGACTACAGTGCCGTGGAGAACCATATGGGTCCATCCAATAGTAAAAGTAGGATGAATGAATGTCAATGAAGTCATTTGATGAGCTGCACATTTTAGAGAGAAAATTGCGTAAGGAGGACACCGTAAGCCACGGACTTATTATTCACACGTGACGTGTTAACTCGTCAGATCGTTATCACACGTGACGTAGTAATTCGTGTCAACTCGTGTAAACACGTCACGTCACGTCACTCCATTGTAAGATCCTAGCTTGGCGATACTTTCACCAGACTAAAATGTACCGACTGCCCACCCTTACCCCATCTCAAAACGCCTATGCTTTTGTTGAAACGCGTCTGAACGGTTCCATATACTGCAATGTAAAATCGGTATCTCGTCACGGATTCTGCAGCTGGCGCGGCGGCTGGAAAGACGAGATTAGACCATTTAGTATCGCGACCCGACGCTGTATCCGTCTCGCGTCGCCGTGTGAAAGGCTCCATTTGAACGCATGTATTAGCTGAATCTCAGACGCGCATACAGCATCTGCGTGTGTAAGTGGTCTAAAAGAGCCAAAAGTTAAAAACGTGAGGTGTCAAATTCTGCATTTTCAATAAATATTTACTCAAAACTGGTGCGAGATAGAAAACAAATGTTTCAGTTTTTAATGCAATTATCAAGATCTATAACCCCTACAAATAATTGTACTCATTTCGCATACACTCTGTAAACTACAGCTTATAGGTAATCTTTACCAGTATCTAGGTCAAATACTGCCTCCAATGCCAATATTTCAAGTTAATCAATATATGGATTTTACATATACATAAATGATTCAGCGTAATTTCATAAATCTAGTGAAGGACAATAGCTTAAAGTTGAAAGACGTGATAATAGCAAGGCATTTGAAAACGTTTTTTGTTCTACTTAAATTGTCATGATTAGGCCTGTAGGTGTAACATGAGAAATATGTTTTGTGTATACAGGGTTATTGGTGACTAAACGTAATCCTTAACACAATATAGTAGAGGTCATTTGCATGTTATTTTAACCCAAATGCATGATCCAAATGTTAACAGTTTTTGAGATATTTTAATTCGTACGATTTTTTAAGAAGCCGCTACCTACGGGTATGAAGTACACACCAAAAATAATTAATATTTTCGAAGTTCTTAGTTCTGTGTCAATGGTGTCTTTAAGGCATAACAATTGTTGATAAATTAAAATTTCCAAAAAAAATCATCTACAAATGAATACTGTGTTAAATACTTAGAATTATTTCAGAAATTCAAATGCAGGTATCGTATTCATGCCATTATTGCAAAAAAATTATAATATATTTGATAGGCACTTGGTCGTAAAACCTACTCTGTTGCAATAGCTATCCATCAAGGTATAAATCTCAACAAAACGCCTTTTTAATTTCCGAGGAAGAGATAATAATACTTGTGCGTGTAAGTCTCCTACAGTAAACTTGATCGAAAGACACACGAAACTGAACGTTGTTCTTTGTCTTCCAAGTCCTAACATTCCCAAATGTTATTTTGACGATTATTGAATGTCCCACAGCTACCTATAACAACAAGCCGTGCGCTGCGCACGTCTTCGTATCAAAACTATTATTTTGACACAATTGATTACATTTCCCTGTTAAGTCATAGTTTTCGACTTCTTCACTATCTTATCGATCGTAAATGGTTAAAATGGTTCTCTATTCAATTGCTGAATATGTTTATTTACGGAATACCATGGTCGCTTCCAGGGTGGCACGTTTCGCACGTTAGTGTTTTTGGGGCTATGTAGAGACGTATGGCAGAAAATGGTACTACCCAACGACACATAGAGCCTGGTGCAATCAGGAGATCCAATGACGACGAAGATGGTGAGGAGGACATTGTAATGTTGTTCGAAGAAAATCCAAGTAATAGCAAGAATAAAGGAGCTTTACTGCTTGGTATGTCGCAGTGGAAGGTGTTGTTTGGACCAGGGTCTATGTGTCGTTGAGCAGTACCAGTTTCTGCCATACGTCTGTACGTTGCCCCAAAAACACTAACGTGCAAAACGTGCCTATCCTGGAAGCGACGATGGTGTTCTCATTGAGCTTTAGCAGTAATTCCATTACAGTACCCGTAAATACATAGTATGTCCAACATATTCAGCAATTGAATTAATAGAGAACCATTTTAAAAGTTTTATGATCGATTAGCTCGTGAAAAAGTTGAAAACTATGACTTAACACGGAAAGGAAAACAATTGTGTCAAAATAATAGTTTTGACAGGAACACGCGCACAGGCGCCCGGCTTGTTGTTATATGTAGGTGTGGGACATGCAAAATGCAAATGCAAAATAGCATTTGGGAATGTTAGGAGTTGGAAGACAACGAACAACATTCTGTTCCGTGTGTCTTTCGATCAAGTTAACTGTAGGAGACACTTACACGCACAAGTATTATTAGTATCTCTTTCTCGGAAATTAGAAGGCGTTTTGTTGAGATTCATACGTTGATGGGTAGCTATTGAAACAGAGTAGTTTTTACGACCAAATGCCTATTTAAATGTATAATATTTTTTTTCGCAATAACGGCATGAATGCGTAGCTTGCATTTGAATTTTTGTAATAATTCAAAGTACATATTTAGTCCCATTATTCATTTGTAGATGATTTGTTTTTGAAAACTTTGATTTTTCACCAATTGTTACGCGTTAAATACATCATTGACACAGAAAAAAAACTTCGAGAATATTAATTATTTTTGGCGTGTCCGGTTATGACATCATAGGTGACGGCTTCTTCAAAAATCGTAAGAATTAAAATATCTCGACAACTGTTAACATTTAGAATACGCATTTGGGGTAAAATAACTTGTAAATGACCTCTACTATATCGTCTTTAAAGGAATACGTTTATCACCAATTACCCAGTACATCTGGTATGATCGAATAAAACAAACAATTTCAAATTATTAATAATATTATTGTTTAAGCTTATGACGAAAATTATCGACATTGCGATATCTATTTCGATTTCGAATACGAATATGATAATGGATTATTTTCACCCATTCACATATAAAAAAATACTTAAAATCTAAAAAACCTAAAAAATTAAAGGGTTTTCGGCACCGTTTGATACCCTCCATAATAACAATTCGGCGAGATAAAATTCACTAAGTAGGCTGACATTTTAAGAGGAGATCTTTAACATTATGTTGAGAAAAATATACCACTTCACGCAGTTGTATATAGTTTTCGCTTCATACAGTTAAAGTCCAAGGTCAAAGCTTTCATTTGAACCTACTTACGTAATTCTATCACGTATAATTATTTAGTGAGAAGGTATCGCGTTTTTACTTTATCATACGTAGTATGTAAAGTATTGTAATGGTGCCAAAAAATGTTTGAGATTTTAGCGGAAATATGTCTTTTTGGGTCCAAGGCACAAAAAAATGTCTGTGTGTGTGGATGGATGTGTTTGTGTACCCGTTTTTTGTGGCGACGATTCCGGAGAAACTACTAAAGGTACCGGGACGAAACATTATAGTTAGATGTTTCACGACCAAACTTAGAGCTGAAAAGCTTTCTGTTGAAAAGAGTCCAAAGGAACTGGAGGTTTAGTCTTAGCATTTTTTTTTGACAGATTTTGCAAATAAGCTGCCATTTCTGGTATTTCGTCGAAATAGTTAAATAATAAATTAAAGTAGAGGAAATTCTGAATAATTTATGACTACAACAGTTTTTAGTTCAATAGTTTAGCTGCATGAGCAAATTCTATTTCATCGAGATCGGTAGTACTGCATTAAAACAAGTTAGCCAGGATTTATCAGATATTTTGATTCTTATGACAGTAGGTAGTGTCAAACGCTAACGTTTTGACAATTCCTACTGTTAATATAAGCTGCGTTCGGATATTGTACACCGTTACAGGTGCAGGTGTCGAGTTCCGAGTTAAAATTTACAGGAAAATTTAAAGGAGCATATTTTATGTGGAAAAAGACAGGGGTTCTATGCAATGCATTGGACCCACATTTTGTTTAATTGCGTGTTCGTCTTTAACGAGTTTGGTGGAGTATGGTGTATAGTTTGTTATGCTAATACTTAATACTTTTGGTGTTAGTGATGCAAACATTGGTGGACAACATGTTATGACGATTGTTTATTCTTTTTTCTTCGTACGATACTGCGGTAAAGACGTTTCAAAATCCAATTGAAAAGTGAAAAGAGTCCAAAGTTGGAAGTTTTCTATATATTATGTTCTTCAGAACAAAAATGTGTTTTATATACCAACATTTGAATACATAGTTACAGAAGTTTTGTTTCACTTCCGCTAAAAAACAATGTGGGTATTATATAAGACAGTTCTTAACATTCTGATGGACAACAGGAATGGTAAAGTTATAATTTCAAGCTATTGTTCTTTTTATTAAAAAAGATGATGCATCATATTTTATAAAAAATTCTGATGCGGCCAGGCACATGACTTTATCATACAATATATAAAATTAATAGTTTAGCTGCATGAGATTCTTTGATCGAGATCGGTCATGTCTGCATTAAAATAGTAGAAAAAAACTAGTAGAACTAGACAGATATGTTGATTAAAGCTGCGTTCGGATATTGTACTCTGTTGACACCGGGTACACCGGCCAAATGACACTTGCGTGTTGTTGGGTGTAAAAAGTGTAACGGTGTACAATATCCGAGCGCAGCTTATATTAACAGTAGATATTGACAAAACAATAGCGTTTGACACTAGCTACTGTCATTAGAATCAAAATATCTGCTTGCTCATGCAGCTAAACTATTAATTGAACTAAAAAATGTCATAGTCATAAAAGTATTACTATTTCGACGAAATTCCAGAAATGGCGGCTTATTTTCAAAATCTTTCAAAAATTCTAAGACTAAACCTTCTGTTCCTTTGAGCCCGTTTCAACAGAAAGCTTTTCGGCTCTAAGTTTGGTCATAAAACTTCTAAATATGAAGTTCCACTCAATACCTTTAGTAGTTTCTCCGGAATCGTCGCCACATAAAACGGGTATAGTTTCTTTCACGACACGTGACAGTAAGCCGCTGACATAACGCGCAAACGTTCCTACGCATTGACATGTGTTAGAATGAAATAAAGAAGATTGCTATTTCATTCTAACACACGTCAATGCGTCTAGGAACGTTTGGGCGTTATGTCGCGGCTTACTGCCACTTGTCGTGAAATAAACTCTACACACACACATACACACACACACACAGACATTTTTTGAACTTTGGTCAAAAATGTTCAGGGGACCCAAAAAGACATATTTCCGCTAAAATCTCTATTTTTTGGGCACGATTACAATACTTTACATACTACGTATGATAAAGCAAAAAATAAACACGTATTCAAATATTGGCCATTTTTGATATATGTTCCTTTGTTGAATAAAGTGTTTTATATAAATTCCTACCGTATTCTTTATGTAATTTTTCCGAAACAATTATCCTTTACTAGAGTTTTTTTGAGAATATAGTTCCACTAGTATTGGTGCACTTATGCAAAAACCAATGTGGGTGTTACATGAGACACTACTTAAGCTTCTAAAGCGCATATTTCGGAATGGCCAGATTTCAATTCCACGTTCAAAAAATTGTGATGGGTTTGTATTTTTCCGAAGTGAAATTTCTGTCTAGTTACATTTTATAGACTAAGAGCGAGTGAACGATTTACTGACCCGACTTTATACTCCTTCAAATTTTGCGCAAATACACCTCGTATCTGTGCAAACTACATGCCATTAACCTAGCAGGATTACGCCGATCATGAACGCCCTAAAAGCCACCCGTTACGTGCACTTTCGTGATTATTCGCGGTTTACCATAAAACTGTCACGATTTAGAAATTTTACCTCCTGTTCAAAGTTAATCCTTAAAAAATTCTGCACAACAGTGGTATATTCCATTCTTTCCTAAACACAGTGGTTCTTACACTGGGGCAGTATGAACGCAAGGTAACACAAAGGGGTCGTGTGAGACGGAGTGGGATTATTTGCTTGCGACAACACTCTTCTGGAAACGTAATCAGTGGGCTAGTTTTTATTTGCTATCGATACAGGCTGTACTGTACTGATTTTCCACTGTTCCAGAAGCAGCTTTGCGTTCCATTGGTGCAATATTGAAAATGTGTGGTCGAGTCAATGCATTTGGTGCATCTCTTACACAACTTACACAACAGCTTACTGTGTGTAGTATGTTGAGATAGTTATGAAATAATGTGTCCCATTGGTAACTGCCTTGCTTTAATGACCAAGTATAGTGACGTGACCGCACCGTAATAACGTAGCGTAAAAAGATTAATGTACATAATTCCCACTCCGCGATTATAGTGACGCTTCGTAAACCGTAAAGTTCGTTCTCGACCGCAACGAATTTCATCTCCTGCGTGTTATGTCTTACGTTTTCCGGCATATGCGCGCGTATGGCGCCATCTGTACGTGTACCGGTGAGTGAATAGCAGTGTCCAGTAAGTTGTAGGTTAATTTGATAGTTTGTGGCAACGAGAACACAGAACGAGAACGACTTCAGAATGAATTGTTGCTGCAACAAGCCCTGCGTCCATAATTTATCATAGTAACATAATTTATCCATAATTTATCTACCACGATCTACCACTGATTAATACAATCAACAATAACACTGACATGGCAGGTTATGTGCCGTTGTGTATATACTTCTCCGCTAGATGGCCCTCAATTTGTTAGAGATCATTGCGGCACCATAAATACTAATTTCGTCGTCCGGAACGGCATGCGGTACGCCACGTAACGGATTGCGTTTTTGTGGCACTATACTTGGTCCGTTACATCTAATCAGTTGATTGCAGTAGACTCTCCTATAAAGCGGTTCCTACAACGCGAAATACAGCGCGCTAAAAATTTTGCGTCTACATCTTCATATAACGCGATTCTCGTACAACGTGCATGCGTCAAAATTTGCGATCCTCAAATTCCTATAACGCGTTTTCATAAAACGCGTAATATTAAACCGCGTTGTAGGAGAGTCTGCTGTATTCTTATTATTAATCTAATTTTGCTAACTGACAAAGCCTGTGCAAGATTGTCCCGTGAACAGAAAAATACGCCTGTTGCACCACAGAGTTTTCATCATACTATTGACAGAATCAAAATACAGAATTCAATATAATATTCAATAAGAATTCTATCACATAGAATTATTTGTGTAAACTACTTTCGTGGCTAAACACGGAAACACTTTCTCGGCTTGGTGCACAATATATTCTTCAAATTCAAATTAATTAGGTACCTTAATTTCTATAGTTAACCAACTGTCATCGCAAATCAATGCACTTGCAATTTTGTCAACCTAAAAGTACCACCTCGCCACTGTGTGGCGGTAAAAACGCCAAAACGCATTGGCGCGTTATCTCAATTCTCAATTTTGCAGTGTCAGTGAGATCAGTCGTGCATTATTGAAGCATGGCAGCATAAATCGGACCTAACCTCGTTTACTGGGCATAGGTCCGAGCAAAATAACTTTATTACTTCGGATCCAAAGTGCTCTCGAACCGTCAAGTGCAAAATTAAATCGAAAATCGACCCGGTTTAATATACCTAAATCCACACTTAATCGCCCCGCGTCGCCGTCGTGCACGTTACGATGTTTGGGCTATATCGCATGCATATGCCTAATAACAGTAAATTTTACAATTTCGCCTGAATACGAAGCTCGCGGGCACCGTTGACCCAAAATCCGGGTACGAGAGATCGTGCGGGTTAGTTCGTGGCAGTAATTTCGTTATCTGGAAACTTGTACGAGATATAAAAACCGGAAATTAGCAGACCTTCCGGCTACAAAAAAATACTAGCACATTAAAAACTAGTGCCACGTTATGTTGACCTAGCAAATTAGCAAAACTTTTAGGGTTTGTTATCTCGCTGTGATGCTCTTTAGTTGGAATGTGATGTGTTTACAATTTTGGCCATTTACGGTGGGTACTTTTTGACAGTATTTAGTGGATTAAGGTTTTCTTTTTTACCAAAAGAACAGAACTGGTTTTTATAATACTGTTTTCATCATTGGGAATCACACGACCAAGTTTCAAGAATCACACATATTGCATTGCAGATGAACCTTAAGACCCTTTCTACCTCTCCGAATACGCGCATTCAAATCATGGTGTATTTTATTGTTAAAAATTGTTGACATGTTGACTTTTTGAGCGTAGCTTTCCGGATGGATACGTTACACCAATAGGCCAGTCAAATGGTGTTTTTGGGTGCTTTTTATAGGAAATATAAAGTACTTACTTTATTTTTGTATATAGTGATCTACCTCGAAAAGAGTATAGTTTTATGACTTTTTGGCAAAAAACTAAAAAACGGTCGAAAATGTTGAGGTTTTTTGGGATTTTCGTTGTGAAGCCATATCCGTGGGAAGTAGCAAAGTTGAAATTTCGGATTCAGCACCTCAAAAAACATACAGAACGATGGAGGAAAAACTTCTATATTTATTTCCTGAAAGATGCACCCCCGAAGACGATTTGACCGGACTACAAAAGAAATTATCAATTACGCTACTTTTCTATCGCGGGGAGCGTGGCGTGAGTCCGTGGACAACGGACTTGAGTCTACAAAGAATTGTGCGCTCGTGACAGCAGAAATATGGTCATTTTTTACATTTTCGCAATTACCTATCACATTTTTTAAATAGTGGAAAAGATATAAAGTTTGGGCTGATATTGTACATATGCAAAAAAAATCCATTTTTGTATTTTGGGCGGGGCTATTGGAACTACGTATCTGAAAAGAAATACGTAAAATACGAAGTAAAATTATTGTCTTTCACGACAAAAAAAATATTTTTTAAATATAATTACTTATTCATCTCAGAAGTTGCAATGAAAATTTTATCAGTTTTTAACATAAATAACTCAAAAAAGAACCCAATTTTGTTTGGCGCTAAACTCTAATGTACATACAGTGTATACATTTATTTGTTCTTCGCAATCATATTTTTCGCTCCAGTGTTGTTTTTAGTATTGTGTTATACCTTTTTCATGATTTCACAGCATTTCGTCCTAAAGTTCATGCAGGATCAGTGTTATTACGGTGGATTTTTGCACACGTCTCCAATCGCTGACCAAATATTTGCTCTATTATTTTTAGAAAATTGTTCTATAGATTTTTTTAATTACTCCGTTTTATCCTTGAAAGATCTTGCTGTTGAACTCATAACTTTTTGATATAAATTATTTAATTATTAGTGTTTCAAAATAAACTGATATAAAAAATAACTTCAGCAGTTCTTTAAAAAGATTTATATTTTTGTTTTATTTATATTTCTGTTAAAAGAATTTTCTTATTAAATTAGGTTTAACTGAGGACCTTAAATAAACGAAAAATATATACGAGACAGACCAGAATTGGTGGAATGCTTAAATAAATAAATAAACTGTTTATTCAATAGACATTAGAAACAATGCATAGAACATGTCAAAAAAAAAATACACTGGCAAAATAAACCAAATATATAAATAAATATGAGAAACAATTAATAATTCATTGTAGGCACACAATGTTGTACAACAACTAATCATCAAATTGTGTATGCTCGAAAAATGATGACATTGAATAGAAAGCATTTTTGAGTAAATGCTGTTTCACTTTGCATTTCAATGATTTTTGGGGAAGCGTCCTGTATGTTGGTGGCAGGTGGTTAAATATTTTCATGAGCTGTGTCACTGCTGCTCTATGGATTAAGTATATTGGTGGAAGTATAATAGTATATTCCGAGATACCACGCCAGAATGATCATCATCACGGCAAATTTACATCTGTAGCAGGGTTGCCACCTGTTCTCGTTTCACGAGGATTGTCCTCGTACGAATCATTTGTCCTCGTGTCCTCGGCGTGCTACCATTTGTCCTCGTGTACACAGATAGAAATGATTTCTTGTTTTTAAGAAATATATTCTTTTGAATTTATTGTTTTTGATCAAAACATATTTCTTTGACGCCAACAATATTTACTTCATTGTATATTCTAGTTTATTTGCTTGTAGAGATTAATTTATTTGCAATATTTATTTAAGTCAAATAAATATAGTTGGATAAAAACAAAAATTACTTTCCTTTAAAGTAATATTTTTGTTTTGATTTAAAAAGACGTTTCTTACACCAAAGAAGTCTCAGATCTGTAGAATTCAAATATTTGTAGTTGTATACAAGAAGAGGTGTATTTCCTTCAAAGAAATATTTTTGCTTTGGCTTAAAAATAGGTTTACTTCAAAGAAATCATATTTTGATTCAAATCAATATATTTTTTTGTGTGAATACCTCATCAAACTGTATTCTAAGAAGGCGAAAAATTTGAATTCTTTCACTCAACACAATCATAATTATTTGAAGTAAATAAATATCGTTCGTTATAATATACAAATTGTAAATTTTGATTGAAAACATAAGTTGTTTGACACAAATAAACGCTGTTTCTACCATGCACATGTTTCAAACAAATGCGTTTTTATCCGCAATTAAATATTTCTTTGCCTCTATTGAAACACCAGATTTCTTTGATGCATATTACAGATTTCAATGCATATTTATTTGAATTAAACAAAGTTTTCTATCTGTGTAGGATGAAATTGTGCTACCTAACCTAACCTACAAATGTTTTGAACATTTCGTTAAGATTTTGATATTTTACGTTTTCTCCGACCTACTACGTCTTATCTTAACTACAGCAATGATGAATGCGCCACCTAAAAAAATAAAGCGAGATACAAAATTCAACAATTCCTGGATATCCACCAAAAAGTCGACGAGTTTAAAGCGAAATTACGGTTTACAGGTAGTTTTTGAGAATATACCTAAATTATATTTTTATGTGATATTACCACAGCAAGGTATTATTTTCGCATATTTAATAAAGTAATGTAGTATTTGTTTCTTGTTATATTTCAAGAATATTTTGTTTGTTTTATGTGGCAGTATGAAGTGGACATATTGGATATGACATAATATTTTCACCGACTTACTGTCCTCGTGAACAACTACAAAAAGGTGGCAACCCTGATCTGCAGCTGCATTCTGTAACTGTATTTACGGTCGAAAAAATCACTTTTCCCCACCTATTTTGAGTCTACGATATAGATATTTTTATATTTGTCGACGTAGGTGATAGTTTATGACGTCATCCAATTAATACATGTGTCAAATTGTTTATTACTGCCGTTCATCGTTTGTGCAAACTTTTATATCAGTAAATATCCAGCGAGATTCGTAGGTTCCCAATTCGGATAGATCGCCGACGTAGAACGCTGGTATAGGTGGATGACCGATCCGGACAGATCGCCGATCCGGGTAGATCGTCAATTCGGGTAGATCGCCTATCCGGGTAGTTTGCCGGATGGTACAATGTTATGGAGAAACGAACTAAGCAATTCAAGGCAAAACAGTGTTTAATGAAGTGCAGAGGCGGCTCGTAGCTAATATTAGTGGGGGTGCTGTTATATTTTTTTGTCATTGTTTTAAAAAATATTGTGTAAAAGAAAAAAAACGTATAAAATGAAAATTTATTCAGAAACTTGATGAAATCTTAAAAGAATTTAGGGAATAAAAACGGAATTCTTATTTACTTTAGCCTAAATTGTTAGTTAAATATATTAATAAATTTATGTAAAAAACACATTTTCTAAAATCTACTCTTTAACAAAATGCACTACAAATAAAAATTTTTACGTTTTTTTTTATTGTTTCATGCATTGTCACCAGAAATCGTCCACCTACAAAAATTGAACTCGATTGGACAACGGGAAGTTGGTAATATATCGATTACAAGATTTGAACATAACAAACAAACATATGACGTTAATAAGGAAAGGAGTTAATTAAACCTCTTAATTTTGCACATATAAATAAATTTACTTCGGTACTAGTTTCGATCCTGAGATCATCATCAGCCAAAAGCTATAAAAACACAAAATAATCAAGATAACGCAACAATTGTACCACAAAAAACGAACAATGTGATTTAAAAATAAATAAAAATAGAATGGTAAATTGTAAAACAGCAATACTCACAGTCAAATTCAATTAGGTAAAGCGGTACAAGACATCAGAATAAATTAACAAGTAACACCAAAAACACGACCACAACCATTTCAAAAAGCACACACTGCAGCGGAGACAAGGTCAGTACTGAGAAACGAGTAAATCTAGTACGAAACCTGATGATAACGGAGCCAGTGCTAACAACCAAAGAAAACAATATTTAAAGGCGGCGATAAAATTGAATGAAATATAAATATGAAAGAGAATATGTAACTATAAACAGTCAATCAGAATAAAATGAAAAAATTTATTTAAAAAAAGTGAAAAGACAAAATAAAAATATGTGGGACAAATAGGCAGAAAATACTGACTCTTTTAAATTAAAGGTAGGAGAATAGTGGCTTGTAAAAGAATTCCACTTGATCATTTAAAAGGTTACAATTTTTCTTTTTAAGATGTTCAATATGATATTGTTCAAACAAATCAAGTTTGTAACCCTTATCGCATTTTTGGAGTAACTTAACGCTGTCAAAATTAATTTTATGTCCGGTAGCAATTCTATGTTTATAAATGTTAGAAGTGGATGTGTTGTTATGTTCATTAAGTCGAATAGATAGTTTTCTGCCCGTCTGTCCCACGTAATAGCTATCACAATTATTACATCCTAGGAGGTAAACACCACTACTTTGAAGTACTGAGTCCGTAACTTGATGCTGTCTTGACAGAATGTTGATGAGCTTTGTAGTAGTTTTAAAAGCAGGGACTATATTGTAAGGTTTTAGAATTTTTGGTAGTTTGGATGTAATAGTATTGAAGGTAAAAGGTCTGTATAAGGGAGGGGGGTTATCCATAGGGGCGCGGGTATATAGGGGGTCAAGGGAAATGTAGGTAGTGTGCAGAAGTTTGTCAATGAGAACCAAAGGAAAGCCATTTTTTAGAGCGAGATCGCGGATGAAATTAATTTCAATCAATTTATGTTCGTGGCTAAGTGGGTAAGTCAAAGCTCTACGGAAAAAATAACGGAGGGAGGCAAAGCGGTGAGACACAGGGTGGGCAGAGTCATATGGTATGATCGTGGGAATTGAAGTAGGCTTTCTAAAAACATTAAAGGACAAATGGCCGTCATGCCTCGCAATTGTCACATCAAGAAAATTCAACTGGTGTAGAGATTCAACCTCAAGAGTAAAATTCAGCCTTTGATGTAAATTATTAATGTAATCAAGCATCCCGTCGAGGTCATCAAGGTTGCCGGACCATAAGACAAAAACGTCATCAACATAACGATACCATTTCTTGATGTGACAACTGTAGGGGTTGACGGGATGGATGATGAATTTGTTCTCAATATGGTCGAGGAACAAATCGGAGAGAAAACCGGATAGGGGCATGCCCATGGGGAGACCACAGGCGATTTTATAAAATTTACCATCAAAAGTGCAAAAATTCTGTGAAATAACGTGTTTTAATAAAGAATTAAAATGTGAAACATGGTTAGTATTAGGGAAATGGGTTTTAAAAAGTTTATGAGCAAGGTCAAGGGTAATATCCAGGGGGACATTAGAATACAAATTAGACACATCCAAAGAAATAAGAATACAGCCTGAAGGGTCACAGTCTTTTATATTGTTGATAAACTCCAGAGAATTTTTCACTGTATAGGTAGGTGAAAAATCAGTGGATTGAAAAATATTGAGCATAAACTTGGATAAGTGGATGGTAGGGGAGTTATAAAACGCGGTTATTGGACGTATTGGATGGTTCTGTTTATGGAGTTTAGGGAGGGAATATAAGTAAACTCCATAAACAGAACCATCCAATACGTCCAATAACCGCGTTTTATAACTCCCCTACCATCCACTTATCCAAGTTTATGCTCAATATTTTTCAATCCACTGATTTTTCACCTACCTATACAGTGAAAAATTCTCTGGAGTTTATCAACAATATAAAAGACTGTGACCCTTCAGGCTGTATTCTTATTTCTTTGGATGTGTCTAATTTGTATTCTAATGTCCCCCTGGATATTACCCTTGACCTTGCTCATAAACTTTTTAAAACCCATTTCCCTAATACTAACCATGTTTCACATTTTAATTCTTTATTAAAACACGTTATTTCACAGAATTTTTGCACTTTTGATGGTAAATTTTATAAAATCGCCTGTGGTCTCCCCATGGGCATGCCCCTATCCGGTTTTCTCTCCGATTTGTTCCTCGACCATATTGAGAACAAATTCATCATCCATCCCGTCAACCCCTACAGTTGTCACATCAAGAAATGGTATCGTTATGTTGATGACGTTTTTGTCTTATGGTCCGGCAACCTTGATGACCTCGACGGGATGCTTGATTACATTAATAATTTACATCAAAGGCTGAATTTTACTCTTGAGGTTGAATCTCTACACCAGTTGAATTTTCTTGATGTGACAATTGCGAGGCATGACGGCCATTTGTCCTTTAATGTTTTTAGAAAGCCTACTTCAATTCCCACGATCATACCATATGACTCTGCCCACCCTGTGTCTCACCGCTTTGCCTCCCTCCGTTATTTTTTCCGTAGAGCTTTGACTTACCCACTTAGCCACGAACATAAATTGATTGAAATTAATTTCATCCGCGATCTCGCTCTAAAAAATGGCTTTCCTTTGGTTCTCATTGACAAACTTCTGCACACTACCTACATTTCCCTTGACCCCCTATATACCCGCGCCCCTATGGATAACCCCCCTCCCTTATACAGACCTTTTACCTTCAATACTATTACATCCAAACTACCAAAAATTCTAAAACCTTACAATATAGTCCCTGCTTTTAAAACTACTACAAAGCTCATCAACATTCTGTCAAGACAGCATCAAGTTACGGACTCAGTACTTCAAAGTAGTGGTGTTTACCTCCTAGGATGTAATAATTGTGATAGCTATTACGTGGGACAGACGGGCAGAAAACTATCTATTCGACTTAATGAACATAACAACACATCCACTTCTAACATTTATAAACATAGAATTGCTACCGGACATAAAATTAATTTTGACAGCGTTAAGTTACTCCAAAAATGCGATAAGGGTTACAAACTTGATTTGTTTGAACAATATCATATTGAACATCTTAAAAAGAAAAATTGTAACCTTTTAAATGATCAAGTGGAATTCTTTTACAAGCCACTATTCTCCTACCTTTAATTTAAAAGAGTCAGTATTTTCTGCCTATTTGTCCCACATATTTTTATTTTGTCTTTTCACTTTTTTTAAATAAATTTTTTCATTTTATTCTGATTGACTGTTTATAGTTACATATTCTCTTTCATATTTATATTTCATTCAATTTTATCGCCGCCTTTAAATATTGTTTTCTTTGGTTGTTAGCACTGGCTCCGTTATCATCAGGTTTCGTACTAGATTTACTCGTTTCTCAGTACTGACCTTGTCTCCGCTGCAGTGTGTGCTTTTTGAAATGGTTGTGGTCGTGTTTTTGGTGTTACTTGTTAATTTATTCTGATGTCTTGTACCGCTTTACCTAATTGAATTTGACTGTGAGTATTGCTGTTTTACAATTTACCATTCTATTTTTATTTATTTTTAAATCACATTGTTCGTTTTTTGTGGTACAATTGTTGCGTTATCTTGATTATTTTGTGTTTTTATAGCTTTTGGCTGATGATGATCTCAGGATCGAAACTAGTACCGAAGTAAATTTATTTATATGTGCAAAATTAAGAGGTTTAATTAACTCCTTTCCTTATCAAATAATTTTTGCATTATGGACCTTTACCTATATGACGTTAAGATACGCGTAGTAATAAATTTATGTAAAAAATATATTTTTTAAAACTACGGTTAGTGAAAAAAAACGTATTAAGATTGAGAAACGCATTTTGAAAATTGAGCAAAATTTTCAATTTTTTTATTCTTTTATGTATTGTCACCGGCAATCTGTCCACGTGCAAAATTTCAATTCAATTGGATATTGGGACGTAGGTAAAATGTCGATTACAAGAATTAAATGCAGCAAACAAACAAGTCAAGTTAAGATAAGCGTAGTAAAAATTAAATCCATTGTTCTTGTTTCAATTTACGCGAAATTATCAATAATTGTATCCTTGGTCTCTGGATGAAAACTGAGGAAGGAAATTTTTCTCCATTGAAAGAGCTGCAATTGTTCTAAAATACGCATTGACTCTTGATATGCCATCTGCAGTTTGTAAAACTACCTTCCACCAGCACGACAAGGTCGGCACGGTCGGCACTGCGGGAACAACAGTGCTCTGTATCCATAACAGGCCGCTCACTCAGCCGCTGCCTCGCGTGCAGCTTCCTTCGTGCGCATGCGCAGAACAGCCAAACAGCTCGCCTACTGGAACTGTGAAGATCACAGTTCCATACGACGATTTTAGAGTCTGTTTCTTAAACTGGGGATGGCTACTGACATTAAGCATTAGGAATTGTACCTTGTACAAGTAGAAAGAAAGAATTAGAGGAAAAAGGACTCATTATATTAAATGTTATCCATAATATGTAGTGTGCAGTTCCACAGTGCCTATACGCGAGCCGCCACTGATGACTAAAATTGTATATTTCAGTACCCTTACAACATATTATCTGTCTTTTACATTATTTCATTTTAGAAAAACTGTGCCTTTCCTAATAAATTGGTGGGTGTGGCTCCATTTGACCGGACGTGGTTGACATACCACCTTAAAGAGATAAAATATTCAGGGTCGCCTACTAAGCACTTTCTGCCCAATGGAGTTTGGAGGTTATTTAAACACGTATATCCATCTACAATTGACACAAAAATCAGTCAGATGTTTTGTTAGAGTACTGATGGATCCTAACAATTTCCGGCCAGTTTCTAGTTTGGCGCATCATTGTTTTTAGATTTGAGAAAACTCTGACTTTATTGTTTTAAAATGCTTCCGTGAGGTTTGATGAACGTAGTGGCATATTTCGTTGATGTTATCCCTCCAAGGTCTACTAATTACTCCCAGTCTAATGAGGTCTGGTACACCAAATTATCATGAAAGTATATGTATTTTTCTACAATTGAGCAAACAAATGTCTAGTTATTTTGTAACGGTAGTGCAGTTATCCTATTTTGAAAAATGATGGTCTACCATACATTTCCGCCCAAATGAAGTTAAACAGACATCTATTGACAAAACAATCCTTCTGATATAGTCTAACCCTAACGGCATTGACCCACTAAATGTTCAGTAATAATTGGCCTCATCTTCTTAGCACTTGGTTTCATACTGTCCTGAAGATGCCTCTTGCAACAGAGTGCGAAAAGTCGACTACTTTTAAGTCATCAACGCGTTTTCCACCCGGAAATCAATTTATCATTGACTCAGACCGCGGAAGTCTACAATCTAGATAATAATTAGCCTAATTATACAGATTTGCTTCGGCCGGATTTGCTTTGGTATACCTACCAGCAATTTCTTACTCGCAATATATTTTACATTATATAAATATTCGTGTGTTGTTTTCGAGTGTGAATTTATTATAAGAAAACAAATTGGAAATTAAACTTGAATCCAAGCAATGACCTTGCGAACCTTGAAGTCATTTTTTAAAATACACTCTTTTACAAATAATGTACCGAGTCGTTATGACCAGTCGTATGTAAATTACATTAATTATCTTAATATTATAATCAACCTTAATGATATATCAGCCTTTTTTTCGTAATAAATACGTACATATTAATGCCTACGTACTTATTTACATATTTTAGGTTTAAATTATACGGATTACAAAATCAAAATAATTCGGGATGCACAGCATTTAACTTTAGAATTCTATTGAAACCTCGAAAAGATGTACTGTTATTATAGTAAAGAAAACACAATGCCGTAAAGTGCGGAAATACCTCTCACAAAACACGCAGTAGGCTCGCAAAATTAAGACAAACAATGGCACCAACTCCAGAACTCGAGGGACATTCTATTGTTTATCCGATTCGTCGGGTTAATTCAGAACAATAGGAAGCGTAAGAGAAAAGAGGACGAGCTCATAAAAACGACTAAACTCATTCGGCTTTATTAACTTTGCTGTAGGGTTCGGCTCTGGGATGCGAATTTTTTCATTATTAAATTTACCATGAAGGCCAATTTATACATATCTGCAATGAATTTGACCAGCCGCGTAAATTTGTATCAGTGAAGAAAGTTTAATAAATGTTTCAGAATTATGTACGACCAGCAATCGAATGTGCAGGTTTGTAATACACTGCTCAAAAAATTAGGGAACACTTTTTTCGAAACCTGTAAGTTTTTAAATAATAGTTCTGAGCATATCAAATTTGGTATACTTCAATATTTATTTAAAGAGAATTATAAAAACAATGTTAGAACTCTCAGTTACTTCTAAGTTTCACTTAAAAATGTAAATTAATAACGCAAAACACAATATTGTTTTTTATTATTATTATTCGTTCATTTGAAGTGCAAGTTCTCGTGCTGTCGCCCTTATTCGGCATGGCCACTCTATTCGACATGTTGGTAGCGACCTTCGAGTTTTCCCTTCTGTTAATGAGCGTTTATTGAATCGGTTTCGGGAGACTGGCCAATATGTTAGGAGAGCTGGACAACGTCGAAATCGAAAAACTATTCAAAATCAAGACCGATTTCGTGTCCTTTCCTCTCTACGTCAGCGTACTGCCACAGCTCGAGACCTCCTAAACGACCTAAGACGAGCACATGGAATTCTGATCAAACTGTTAGAAACAGATTAAACAAAGCGAATTTTAAACCAAGAAGACCTGTCCGCACACCACGCCTTACGCAGCATCACAAACCAGCGCGAATGAAGTTTGCTCTGGATCACAGACATTGGCATCTTCGTCACTGGACACCTGTACTGTTACAGACGAGTCCAGGGAGTCTGTCTACTCTTGTCATCTTTTTGAGCGAATACGAGACTTCTCGAATGGTTACGTGCGACGGAGTGGGGATATCGGCGGTGTCTATAGATACTACTGTTCTATATGAAACATTTTAAAACAATTATGTTTCTTATCACAGTGTAAGTTTAGACCACATGTTTGTCCTAATTGACCCAACCGTACACCTTTCAGAGTTGCATGTTGAGATCTACTCTTCTTCATTATAATCATTTCTTCTAGGCTGATTGAAGAGGGATCCTCTTTTTACACTGATCAATTGTCTAACTCGACACAGGCATATTGCAACTTCTCTAAGAATGTCAAAGAATGTCATTTTGTATCAAGAGAGGACTTTGAAGTGGCTATTCCGATGTAATATTCATGCGTTTGCTAATGTCATATCTAGTAAATGGTAAAATATTCGAATATATCATCTTTTACTCATCGTGAATATTTTATGTCGAGCTATGATGGAAACTAAAGGAACGACACTGATGGGTTTCTCAAGTCTGTTAAGCCTGTGTTTATTACCAGATTCTCCTGGAGAATATACATTATTGTCGTTAAAATGTAGAAATTGTCGTATTTTCTCAAATCTACTAAGGCCCAGTATTTACACCTACCTACAAAATCATAAATAGTTAGGACACTTGCAAATTTGTGGCGACATTTTAGTCCGTTAAATGAGAAGATGTGTCGGAGGTGGTGGTTGGTCGCGTCCTGTTCTCCTTATGTTCATGTTCTGCTCACTGCCGCCGGTACATCTTCTTATTTAATGGGCTAAAATAGCGCAACAACACTGACAGGTCTGTCACATAACTATTGAGGACTTTATTGGCAGGTGAAAATACCAGAGCACGTAGTGTCATAGTTTTTATTATCATGTCCACTCCGATGTCACTATTCCAGTAACAACGAGTGGTTCAGTAAGACATGAAAAGACAACGGACATGAAAATTAAAATTCCCATATATTGTTTCAATTCTGCCAATGAAATATGTAATGGTTTAGAAATACCAGTTTGTTACACATATAAGTTTGATTCAATATCAATTTTATCTGAAAACTGTCAGTAAATAAATATTTTAAACATTCATGAGGTGTGGACAAATTATAAAGTTATCCATTCATTATTAAGTTATCCATTTCTGTGAAAAGTTAATTCTAAAGCATTTTCTTTACTCTTCGCTTTGTTACGTTTACATTTTCTTTGGTCTTTTGGTTGTTATTGGCAGAAACTTCATTATCATAGGTATCCTAACTATCAGTATTTGCATGTTCTGCATTAGCTTGTTCTTGAACTGATGGCGGATAATATACAGAATCAAGTAAGTTATCAATTCAAGTGCATCCATGATGAAAAACTAGTAGATAAAAGGAAAAGCATCTTGAAACTTTGCAGGTTTATTTAATTGCTACAAGCATGTTACGGCTTACGTCATCATTAGTGTAAGTAAACTAAAAAGCACAAGAAAACAAAGACAACCAATGTCACAAATAAAACTCTTTAAGGAAACGTACAGTCAAAATTCCAGTATGAAAACTTCCTTAAATATTTCTTACTTGTGACATTGGTTCTCATTGTTTTCTTTTGCTTTCTAGTGTACTAACTAACACTGATGATGGCGTAAGCCGTATCTTGTTTGTAGCAATTAAATAAACTTGCAAACTTTCAAGGAGCTTTTCATTTCATCTAATAAGCTATTGGTGTCTGAGAAGTCTTCATGATCACTAAGATTACTAATTTCATTCAAATTATGGCCTAATATTCTCTTCGTTATTCACGAAAGGACTTCTTAGGTACCACATTTTATCCTTAAAAGTTAGGTAAAACTATATGTAATTGTAGAAAATACTATTGTTGTCTTTCGTAGCAGATATTACATTTACACATTGGCTAGGAATATTGCACAAGAAATGCACAGAAATGAAACACAGTTATTGAACATTGGCCACAAACATATTGTGACAACCACTTCAACTACTGAGAAGTTCAACATCAACACCTCCATTGATATCGAATCGCAGCTGTACAGATGCACCGATTTTCCGCAGATAAGAGAAGAAATAACATCTATTCTAAAACAAAAGAAACTTCAACATCGGGACCACACAGACATGAACCACACCATAAAAACCCTAACTAATTTCAAGAGAAGAATGAACCAAGAACAAGTCATCTGCACATTTGGAGACAAAAATTCAGGTTTGGTACTTTTGAACAGAGACATGTACATATCCAAGACCTTGTCCTTTTTCCACAATAATGACATAACTGAGCTCAAAGTCAACCCACTCCCGAAATTCATTAAAACAGTTAAACATGCTATAAAAAATTCCCAGGCAACATTAGAGAAATTTAACTATAAACCTTACAACCTGATAAACATGAATAATATATGTCCTATTCTATACAGCCTAATAAAGCTCCACAAGCCCGACAAAAGCATAAGACCTATTGTTTCCAATATTAATACCCCCGTGGAGAAGATCTCAAAGGCTTTACAGCACATACTCCACAACATTTTCAAATTTAAGTCCACCTACTCCATCGACAACTCTTCGAAACTGATAACTTCCACAAAAGATCTCACCTTAAACAAGAATTCTAAGTTGATTTCCCTCGACATCGTGAACTTATACACTAACATACCGATCAAAAAAACACTGTCTATCATCAAGAAATTTCTTTTAAGCAAATTAACAGAACACGACTACTTGGACGTCATAGATATAGAGTACCTAATGGAACTCTTAGAAGTTGTCACAGATCAAAATTTCTTTATTTTTAACAATAACTACTACCGTATGAACCACGGGGTAGCCATGGGATCATCAATCTCAGGCTTAATAGCTGAATTTTATGTCAACAATATAGAAGAAAAAATTTTTTCGGAAAAAAATAGCCATTTCACAGCCGACATTAAACACTACTGCCGTTATGTTGACGATATTCTCATTATTTATGAAGGCAGTAATGCCAAACTTGTGGCGTTACACAATCTTTTCAATAGCATTGACGACTTAAATTTCACGATAGAGAGGGAGAACAATAACAAACTGAATTTTTTGGATATCACTTTGCACAGAGAGAATGAAAAATTAAATTATAATATATATCGTAAACCCACAAGTACAGATATTATAATCCCAAAATCCAGCTACACGTCCCATAACTACAAGGAAGCAGCTCTTCGGTTTCTCTTCAATAGAGCGCTTCATATCCCCTTAAACGACTGCAACTTTACCTCAGAAATTCGTACCATAATGCAAATTGCTGAAGACAATGGCTATGGTAATACAGATCTACAGACAGTTTATAACAAGATACATAGAACAAACATCAACAACATGATCTACCCCAATATAAAAATGAAAACTAAATATGTAATACTTGATTATAATAGATCTTTGTCAGCACCTATCAGAAAATCATTAGAAAAATACAACATCACACCGGCTTTAAGAACCAATTTCAAAATAAGTAGTTTTCTCGTTAATTGCAAACACAAAATAGACAGGACGGAAAAGAGCGGAATATACAAAATAAAATGCAATGACTGTGATAATTTTTATTTGGGCCAAACTGGTAGAAATTTGAGGATAAGATTTAACGAACACATCAACAGAAAACAAAATTCTGCACTGGGGCGACATCTTACGGACACAGGTCATACTACAACTATTGACAACATGACGCTAATGCATCAAATGAATAAATCACGTAGAATGGACATTGTGGAAGAGCTGGAAATACGCAGACATAAAGCGATAGACCCGAACAACATTCTTAATGACATTACGGAATTCAACAACAACAGAATGTTTTCAAACTTTATACATGTCCCCCTGCAACAACGCCATCTACATCAGTGATACCGAACTGACCAACCCGGCCTTACTCCATCGCACGCGGTTGTTTTATACGCCACAGCTGTTCGCTCCGACAAATTTCTTCTAATTAGTGATAATCTCTGTGATTCTCTACAACCAGTAATTGCCACCTATCACTGGAACACCATAGGAATCGACGCAAGAACCATAGCAATGAAAAAGCTCGTTTGTCATGAATTATACGTACTCTAGACGGTTTGTAGGTTAAGAATTTTTAATATGTATCTTTGTTAATTGTTTTCATGTTTTTATGTAGATTGCGCTGAAGACGGGAGCAATCCCGAAACCGGTACGCAAGAAAACAAATAAAACCAGACATCAGAACTGAAATCTTTTATTTTACGTTTACATTTACACTATTACATATACACATTTAGCTACCATAAAAAAAACAAATTCTGTACTGAACGCATAATGTTGAGGAACTACAGCAAACGAACCTTGTACTACAGCATCATTATATGACAACTGTACCTATTACAAATGTCAAATAGAACAAATTCTGTACTAAACGCATAATGTTGTAGAACTATAGCAAACAAATTTCGTAACACATCGTTATATCACAAATTTATCTTTTATCATATGTCAAACACATAAAACAAATTCTGCACTGAACGCATAATGTTGTAGAACTACAACAAACAAATTTTATAAAGCAACATCTTTATATTACAACGATTACAACTTTACCTATTATCAAATGTCAAACTATTCTACTAACTTTTAATTAACCCCTACAATTTTATTTCACCGTTATATTTTACAGATAATGGCAATTATAACAACTTTCTTTTTCAGTTTGTCAGAGAGGTTACGATGACGGGTCCCGCTAACTTTGACAACTGAAGGCAAATAAGCCTAGATATAAAATTATATAGATTGCTCAACAATTTGACAAAAGTATGTTGTAGGAATGCACCCACGGGGAGCGCACTCACGATTTGTCAAACTGTCGCCGTCGGCGCTGCTAGAAATATTTTATTGCGGTTCACGCAGGTTCGCGCCTGCGCTGATAACCCTAAAAAGATAGTGTCAGTGTCATCAGTGTCACGCATAGACAAGTGTCACGCGTCGTCAACGTGTGCCGATTTTCTTTATTGTACGAGCGGGTCAGAGCGGGTTTCTAATTATTTTAAAGACAATGGTTGTGTATTGATGTGTGCGGACTTGTCCGACTACTAGCAAAACGCATAGTATGTTCAGATTTCCTGCTGGTCGACAGGTAAGTTGTTTCTTAAATATTAACCTTAAATTGTACCTAAGTTAAATAGTACAACTAATATACAACTGTTTGAAGTCTATAGTATTTTTAAAATTTTCAGTTGCTTGAGAAGTGGATTGAAGTGGTAGGCAGACGAGATTTGTTGAAAAAGGACATTGTGAAGATCAGGAAGAGTTACCTTGTATGTTGGAGACATTTTTCAACATTTTTCAAACAGATGTTTCCCTTTAATAAGAACAGGTCCAATTTAAAGAAATTTGCGATTCCTGACTTGTATGGGAATGGTAAGTTCAATAAAATCAATGTTTGATTAAAATGTTTTGAATATCTGCAGCAGGGTCCGATCTTGGTAAAAAATATATACTGGTGATGTAACTAACACACCAGAACAGATAACTGTAGGATCCAAAAGTGGTTAGCAGATAACTGTGGGGTCTGAAAGCGTTGAACAGATAGCTGCCGGGTTCGAAAGCGTTGAACAAATAACTGCGGGGTCCAAGAGCGTTGAACGCCGTTGTGGAGGTTGGAGAAGAATTAGCAAGATGGGGCATCATATTGCCAAGGACTTGCATGTGAGGACCAAGCTGTTCGAACATTCTTCTAACACCGAATGCATAAGTGGAGCGATGGCATATGCAACAACTGCAAACTATTTACATGCGAAATTGAACAAAGTTACATACAATTCTGTGTTGAGCCAGCTGAAGTACCAGAAGCTCCGAAGTAGAGGACGTACAAATGTAGTTAATATTTTCAAAGGGTTAGATACCAGAAATATAAATGATAAGGTAAAGAAAGCTGCCATGATGGAAGTGCAAAAATAGAAAGCAAGATAAAATTAGGTTAAATGAACAGCTAATTTAAGGGTGGATTGCATATGGGATGGGTATGTGTTCGTAAAAACACTCGCACCGACAGTGTCCGAAATAAGTATAAGGATTCATTTCTTTACTTTTAAAAACCAATCATATTAATGTACCGTGCACAGCAAAAGTAGGGCTTTGGATAGAAACTATGGAAAATCACATTAAAAGTAATTAAAGATTCATTTTTGATTAGTTTTAAAATTCTTTATTTAGTTTCTATCCAAGCCCCTATATTCGCTGTACATAGTATATTAATATGATCATATGATAATATGCTTCTTGAAAGTGATCAAATGAGCCATATACCTACGTATTTCAGATACCGTCAGTGTGTGTTTTTCACGTACTCATACACATACGTGTTCCTCCCTTAATAAAATTGTTTTATACTATTTGTAAATTATATTTGTTTTACATTTTATTTCTAAAAGTTATTATAGTAGATAGTTAGTTACATAGTTATTTCAGTGGTGTTGTGGGATAACTTTTGAGATCTTTTTTCTTCTATATTTTGCCATATTATTTCTGTATTATTTCTTATTTTTTTATTTTTATTGTTAGTGTTTAAAATAGTATCGATTACTATAGTTATTCTTGTAATAAACGTATTTAATTTAAAGTTTGGTTTTCATTCTTATACCTGAATTCAGGTCTTTTTGTTCGATATTTGCCATAACTTACACATTTCTATACTTTGCTCTAATAGGTTCAAATTATTTGTTTCGCCTAGCAAAACTACAGAAATGTGCAAGTTAGTGCAAAATCGGACAAAGGGTCTTTTGATTTAATATCAATTTTAAATAATGCCGGGAAAGATTCAATTGGGAGAGCAGCGCATCCGGCGATAGTTTGACAAACTAAACTACACGTTTCAGAGTCGCCTATCTATTTATACATTTATATCTTTAATCTATGAATGCACCAGTAGGTGGCAAACATTTCTGTAGTTTGTAGAGCCATGTTTATAAAGGAAAAATAAATATGTTGCAATTCTGCAACCATATGCATTTAAGGTTTAATATGACAAGATCACATAACACATAATACAAAAAAAAACAAATTATGGCTATCTTCTTCTTCTTTAAAAAGGGGTTGGAACTGTAACCGAGGATCATGCTCAAAGGCCTCAACAGTTTCCTTAAAACCTCCACAACAAAAATTGCTAATTTATGCGCTTTTACCGTTTGATATGACGTTTGATAGCAATGCCACTAATCTTACAAACATAAAATTTGATAAAACAACGTTAAAATTTGCTAATTGTAACCGACAACTGTGTCACAATGTGTCAATGTGACTGCAAAGTAGAGAAAAAGTAAATTTTATAGTCAAAAAGTATTAATCAATGAGGTTATATTTTTTTTTCATTTTTAAATATAACTTGGTGTTTTATCACGGTTTTGATAGGAACATGTATTTTATTAACTACCAAACTATGTGCCCAAGTTCTACTGGGCAGATGTTCGGAAAGACCTGTTTCAAGGTCTGAAAGCCGCTATTTGACTGGACTATACACATACCTGCTGAAATATCCGTTCTCTTAGATCCGGAAGGTATTTTCTGTTATCTCTTTCCTTCCTTTGATCATATAACGGGAACGTTTTTGTGTACGCGAAGAATAGATCATACGCAGCTACATCGTAGTAGGTTCTCTTATTATTAAAGAAAGTGATTTCTTTGTCTAAATCCAGCTCATATAGTGGCTACGAGAAAATGAAAATGTATAGGTTATTTATATAGCGTGTAATGTTCATACTTACTTTATAATTTTCTAACTTTTTTATTGCATCCGAAAAATTTTTCTGTGCTGCCACAGGCGTGAACCAAACTGGCTTCCCTACCATCTTGAATACTATACAATTTCGTTATTTATCGATGATTTCTTATTGCCATATTTGAAATTAAAACGTCAATTGTGGTCTGTTGTGGTCAATATGTTTAGAAACGTCAATAAAGTGCAACCCATAGTGCAACCAACACATTCTGTTGTATGTCACAAAGAAATTGTGTTCTGTGAAAGCTCAGCAGCATGAAGATTTTGAATTTGTATTTTCTCACCTTAGAATTCTGGAGATAATATTTGATTACTATCCTCTTTAAAAATTTATTACCCTCTATATATACCGGATGTATATAAATGAATGCAGCAAATTTTGTGGATTGGTATCCCTGGCAACTTATTTAAAATTTCAGGTTAAGCATTTGAGCTTTCGGGTGTATATTCAAACCGTCTGTTATTATTATTATTATATATAGACCAAAAAACAAATGGTGTTTGGGCAATTGGTAACCCTTAAGTCCATAGCTTAAGTCACCAAACACTAAACAATATGTCGAACAGCAAAACAAACATTATTATTTTGTATTAAAAAGGGCGAATTAAGTACTAGAAAAATAAAATCCTGAACTAATACAGGAAGGAGGAAGAAACATATTACAGGAAAAAATAAACTAAATGAGAATATCGTATTTGGTCAGAACATCAGAGCTACAGATTTTAACAGACCAATACGGAACATATGTGCCGCGAATTGCATGGGTAATTCGCAATAAACGTGGTATGACGGTAGGCGAATATATTGAAATAAAAAGGAAAATTTTTATACCAAGGCGAGAGCGCAATTGTTGGCTTCAATAGGAAGGAATGCGTTCCCTTATTGGAACTAGAGGAATCGCAGTCCTTCTGCTAGATATTGAGAGAGTCCATACGCAAAGTTGGAAAAACATTCGGAAGCATCTTTTTTTTGTGATGTAAAGAATGGCATGAGTTGAATCACCCACTAGAATATCAGCTCTTTCCTTACCTCCAATTCCACTGTGACCAGGAATTCAACAGACGGTCACTTGGTCACCCGAACTTTCATGGTTCCACATAATTTAAATAATTTGTTGCAATAAAAAGTGAGAATTGATATGTCAAACACTATTTATAATAGCTGAAATAGCACTTTGGGAATCAGAGAAAATAACCAACTTCTTAATTGTCTGCAGCAAATTTTAAAACCCACGAAATAGCAAAAATCTCCACCCAATTCCAAATAAACATCAAAGGAAACAAATAGTGAGGATTTAAATGACCTTAAGGCGGTATTTTCTAGGAGGAGGTTTTCTTTTACGCAGCGTACAACCGAATAGAGGCATTACAAGCCGACAGGAACGTATAACTTAATACGCCGCGCGTTTGTGCTTTCCTATCGTGGCGCATCAGCTATTCAGGTGGCCTAAATATATGTAGTTTGGTCAAGGGATATTTGCGTGTTGTCAAAAGTGACAGTCGTCTGAGAACTTTTGACATGTCATAGAAAGAGTGAATGCATGACAATCGCATCGTAACTAGCTCATGTCGCTTTTGATAATACGAAACGAACTTTTGACATTTTGTATTTTGACATTGACATGAGATGATACGTGACGTACGACGCGTCAAACATTGGCCACACCTGCGCGTGCACGCGACCGCGAAGCGGGAGTGGGAACTTACGTTCTACATCAAGTCGCAACGGCGTCAAAATGACAGTAATGACGGGCGCAGTGGTCCGTTGCTACTTTATGTAGAACGGAAATAATTCCCGCTCCCGCTTCGCAGTCGCGTGGTCGCGCAGGTGTGGCCGATGCATTAGACTCCTCTAAACCTACGTTTAGTTCGACGGAAACCGCGCGGGTTCATCCGCGCGAACCAAACCGCGCGGAATACGGTAGCTGTTTAGCCTACATTTAGGTCGCCGCAAACCGCGCGGAATCGACCTTTGAGTGAACTATCAGGTGGCAGTACAATACTATGTAGTGAGCACGCAAAGCTTGGAAACATGACAAAATATCGGAAACCGTTTGTTATATACAAACATTCTAGGACACATCGGTTTTTAATTGTCAAAACACACTTATTTATAACAAATTCAATTTTCCTTTTTCAATAGTTTTGTCTTATGACTTGAATTTTATATAGTAAATGGTGATATCCAGGCGGGATGCAAATTTTGAAATAAATCAAAAATTACAGCCACAACCTTGAATTTTCTTGTTGATTATTGATTGATTATATGACTTTACATCAAAAAGTTTTCCAGCAAAAGAAAATTGAAAAATAGGGAATATTGATAACTTTTGTTTGTGAATAAAACGCAAATAGGCGTTTCGGGTAGATTTCGTTGCATTCCAATCCGGGCTTAAAGGTTTCATATCACGTCATGTTTTTGTTGTTTCTCTTATTGAAGCGTCCGCACACTATTTATATAATCACTGTAAATGATAAAAGGAAATATCAAAAATATTTGTGAACAAACTTTTAGGACTTCGGGCAAAAGTACAAAGTTTAAGGTTTACTATGAGACGTTTTTGAGGTTTCTAGGACATTGGGTTCAACTTTTTGACATTTTCATCTCACTATTCTGAAAACCTTACGCAAGTCCGTATTGATATTCAAGGCACCTGATTCTATCCTAACGCATTTTCATATTCCATTCAGACTATCCATGTTCCTAGAGTTATCAATATGTTTAAACAGTAAGGCTATAAAATGTTTCTGCTACCGTTAAGACAATTAAAATCTTTGCCAAAAGCACTAAGAAAAATATGGGGTTCTTATTTTATTATGTTATAAGCAAGAACCATTTTTTACTTTAACATACGCAGTATGATAAGAAAGTTTAAAATAAAATAATTATTGTTGATTTTTCAAAACTATTCCTGTTTATAAAATTAGTTGGAAATGTAAACACTCCCAAACCGTTTAAATTTTCTTCTAAGTAAGAAATTTAATTAGTAATTCCGTACAGAATTTAAATAATATGTACTGCCTAAACACGCACATAGTATATGGATATCTTGGAGGGTGGACGACCTCATTAGGCCCCTTTTGCTAACCTCCGAGGGGTTCTTATTGCTTAGGCCAGCGTTTCTCAACCGGGGTTCCGTGTGATGTCGTCAGGGGTTCCGCGGAAAAATAGTAACAAATAGCGGTGACGGTCGCCGGTTCATGGGCACATTATTCAGTGTTATTTTTATGTATTATTTTAGCATGGGATTATTATTTGAAATATTGGATTAATAGACAAGGTCAATCCATGAATAATTTTGATTTGGAGCCCTTCTAACAGAATAAACCACTGTTAGTTCGATATTACATCCAACGGGCAACATTCTAGACTATTCAAACTTCAATTGACAATATTACTTACAATTATCTGTTACAAAAAAAACAAAATAACCTCTACAAAACAACAATCTGACAGAGTTATTGGTCAAACTCTAACATTATTTGTTTTCAATATTTTTGCCTTTCCAAATGTGTGACAAAATAAACCTATAATTGGAATCTGCTGCTCATAAGGGTAGGTACTTTAGGAGAAGAACAGAGTTGTAGGTGGCGGATTTCAATATGATCTTACATTCCAGATAAGATAACTTACCTGTCTCCAGACAAGTTCTGAGGTTCTATGACGAAAATTATGCCGGTCTTCATCATAGAAAATCAATAAATATACAGTTAGAGTTGCAATTATAGGCGAAAATTTATGCGGACAGGAAACAAAGTGTAATTTCAAATTCACTGCATTTGATTAAATAAAAAATAATAAATTAAATTGAGGTAAGTACTAATTTTGACAATGAAACAAATTTAAAAGTGCTTCACATATTTTTATTTATAATTTGGTATGCTTTTGCATTTAATTTTCACCTCGAGTTATAAATTACCTTGAATCAGTCTAATTTTCAACATTGTGTATGTATGAGCAAGCTTTTTCTTATTTAACAAACTTTAAGAGAAAATACAGAAATCATCTGTTATAGATACAATTAGTGTGTATAAATATCTTCTACTTGGGTGTTTATACCCACGCTTTCTTTCTCAGAACGTAATTATTGTTCTGTAAAATGTTTCATAAGGACTTATTTATTTTTTCAATACCTAAAAAATACTAAAATATTAATAAAACAGTATTTTAAATGGCTCTAACTTCTTAAGGAATATTAACTTGTTATCAATAGGTCCATATGAAACTTTTTACTCAGAATAAAGGTTTCTTAATTTTTGTATTTTGACCAATGATTTTTTTAAAATTTATAATGAATTTATTTATTTAATTATTTGTAAAAGGTACTTGTTGCAGTCTTCGTTTTCGCATTGTTATATTTGTATTTTCTTCTCCCTTCCTTTGGTAATACTTGAAGGAACTAAAAAGAACAAATAAACTTGTACTATGCGCGCCAAAAAAAGTCGTACAGCTAAGTTTGACATCATGTAAGTCTGGCTTGTCAACTTGACAGCTGGTGCATGTTTCATCCCTATGACTAATGTCAGAATGACAGCGTATGGGTTATAAAGGAACCATTTACAAAGCTACAAGGTGTACGACTTTTTTTGGCGAGTTTATTTATGTATTCTTTTTACAGAATTCACATGTTCCACAAATCTATTCCTGTGAAATTAGCACAGTATCACCTTAATTTGACAGGGCATTTTTTAAATTTTACAGGAAAAATACTTTAATTTCACAGTAGTAAGTAATATTCAATCATTGAACTGCGTTTCTTTACAAACTTGCATCTGGTTGCTTGAAATACGTTACACGTTTTTCTGTACGCAAAAATTACTCGAAATGCCTTGGAAAGGACATTGTCTATTTTTTTTGTTGGGGTTCCGCCAGGTTCCAACCCTATTTAAAGGGTTCCGCAAGAGTAAAAAGGTTGAGAAACGCTGGCTTAGGCTGTGTCTGCCTTACCGCGATCAATACAGATGCAATCTAGTAATTGCATTTAAACGAGAAGAAAACACAGTATATTCACAGTTAATTCGGTATACGTATATCTATGAGTGGCACGTGTCGGTCCTGAGAGAGCAACAGCTCCGAACAATAGCGCCGGAACCATTCTTCGCAGCTTTCCCTTCATTAATATTTGGCGAGCTTGCACGTGTCCCGCAGCCGAGCAGCCGCGAATAAGTACGTCGAAGGACAGATTATTTGCTCCTTTAGGGGCCGATGCGGATTCTCTCCCCGCATCTATGATTTATCTAGGGCAAGGGCAAATCAATAAGCAAAGTGGTGGCGATGAAAAAAAAACGATTCCCGTTCTCTCGAGAAAGGAAAAGATTAATATCGAGATAAGAGGTTGTTTAATGCGATCGATGCGGAATTGATGCCGTATTTTTACTTACTGTAGATATTATTGTCTGGTGGCATATAAAACCGAAGCTTTCGGTGGATTTATCTGTATCGAAATCATTTAAATGGTGCCAGGGGTTTCCTTGTTTTATGAAGAATGATCGAAGAATGTTCGATTTATCGATCCGCATAAAAATGGAGCGCAGAAAAGCAAAGGATTTGGATAAAATGTGGTACCAACAAGATGGTCGCTAAAATCGTGTGAATTGAAATCTTTTAACTGTTTGCTTTGGAAGTAAATATGTACTGTTTAAACAAGTACTGTTTGCATTAATATACATATTTGAAACATGTTCTAAATTGACAATTCCTAGAATTTGATGATTTGGTCATTATCGCAGAAACCCAGCAATAATACTGTAATTACAGAATGACAAGGAGTCCTGTCCATGTTTCTTAATTAATGCTCACTTCTGCCTCTCTTTAGTTTAATAACGTATGTAACAAAAAAACTTTATTCTAAAGTCTTTTGGCTGTAAGTTAACACCTTATGACATTATCCAGTTGCAAATGGAAGCTAATATCCACACAGTCAACATTCTTATTTGCTATGCCGTACTTGTCAAATATAATCGTAGTTATGATGTACAAACTAGATACCGGAAAAGGGGTTCCAAAGTTGGCGATTGTGAACGTATTTAGACATTAGAATATTGCAGTTTAGGCTATTTACAAAACTATTGATTGAACGCCAAGAAGTTATACCCTATCTAGATCTTCCAAAAAGTGGACCACCTAAGGCGTTTACTGACGCATAGGCAAGACTGATGGGAACATCAAAAGAGAGATTGAGGAGATTGATTCGAATACTTGCTGGTGGGTTTCGGGTTTCTCACATCACCGTTGATCGAGAACTTAGAAGAAATGCAATTAAACATTGAAAAAAAAGGACTGCCACAAATAAACCGAAGATCAGTTGTGAAGAATTCCTATATGTTATCGTGCATTAAGGAGAGATCACTTCATAGGCACCAGAGTTGTGGTCAACGTAGAAATTTGATGATTAGATTTTGGTTTGGTATGCCATATTACCGACTAGACGAATATTATGCGTAATTTGAAGAACATATTATATAATTTATATTGATTGACCTGTATTGAAAACTACTGAGTTTTTAAGACGGGGTTTCATTGAAGAGCAGTACCGTATATAATACTGTGACGCTTTTTAAACACATAACTACCGTTCAATTTAATATAGCGGCACCGTATTGTCTTGAACGGACGTTACGTTAGTAACATTACGTCCGTCATATTATGGTGCCGCTATCCGAGGAAACCCCGCCTTGAAAACAAAAAGCTGAGTTACATTACACACGTGCACTGTTGCCGTGGTCAGAAGCCATCTTCAGATGCACGGTTTATATTGAGTGAAATATTTTTAAAAATCCTGAAGTTTAATATATCACAGGGGATTTTAGCCATTGGGCAATTTTAAAAAATTACTTCTTAATTATATCGCATATAAGTAGGTACTTTTCAAACGCAATCACACATTCGCCGCGACAAGGGTGATTTCTAAAATAACGTCCCAATGACGAATTTCTAAAATCACGTCAAATAAATTACAGGTTATTGACTCTTATGCTAGAACGCCCATCGTATCCGAGAACACCGGGAACGCGACAACCGATGGTAAATTGTCGTCCGGGGAATTATCCCTTCAATTTCTGCTCTTCCATCTAGTTGCCGAATCTAAAACGCTGTTCTATGGTGCCACAGGCCAGATTGTTTGTACATTATAAAAGTAAATATAAATTTAGTTTGAGTGAATGAGTTGAAACTGTTTGCATAAGTAAAAAGAGCGATGTCTGAGATTTCAAACTTTAAATGAACAAAACACTTTTATTGAGCGACAACGTACAATGTAATTTGGGCCGTATAGCATATTCAACTGAGGCACCAATAATAAGACAATTAGATTATATAGATATATAATCTATATCTAATTATTTTTTATTTTAGTGCCTTTTAGCGATATGACAAAAAAAACTAATCGAATTTTTCGATATTTCACTTTGCATTAACTAATGTTCTAATACAGCGGTTCCCAACCTTTTTTCATTAGCGTACCCCGTGATATGTAATTTCTCTAGATTGTACCCCTCATTTAGGAAATTTAGTGAGTAACCTCTGTATAAATCTTTTTACATTGTGTTAATTTTTTGCAAAAAAAACGCAAATTTCTTATGTTGATAAAGAGAATATATTGTTTACGTTCATACATATAAAAATAAATACATTTACAATACAAATATAAAAACAAACATAAACATTATAATAAAAATAAAAGTGCACAAAAACTAAGTAAAAATATTTAATTTCGTATAAAAGGAGTTTAGTGTGAGCCTTGTCCTTGTTTTTTCTTGCATAATTTTTTTATGTCAGGTTCGACTGTGCCGAGGTATAGTCTCAAATCTGGAGCTGCATTCAGCTTATTGCGATACTTATTTTTAATATATAGATAGGAAGAGAAAGATCTTTCAACAAGTACAGTACTTGTAAATGGCAACAAAAACTGTAGTGCTTTATCAGAAAGTAGCTCAAATTCTTTGTTAATGTCTGCCCAAAAGTTAAAAAGACATTTTGATTTAAACTGGCATTTTAAAATCGAATCAGTTGAAATTTCGATCAAATTCTTTTTTTCCTTTGTTGACAATTTAGCTACCTGAAAGTATTCCTCTTCGAATGGATTTAAAATCCAATAATTTGTGTTGTCAGGTTTTGGAAAGTATTTCTGGAAATCCGATTTTAATCCTTGCAAATGTTCAATTATTTCTTGATTTAATTCAGTAGAAAATCGTAATTTGTTTTCAGATAAGAAATTGTGCAATGTTTCAAATACTTCAGGTTGACTATTTCTAATACATGACTTCCAAAAGTCAAATTTTTTAATCATAGATTCAATTTTGTCAGACACACTAAATATTGTTGTATTTTCTTGGAGTGCCAAATTTAACTTATTTATATGGAGAAAAATATCTGACAAATAAGCAAGAGCCTGAAGCCATTTATCGTCATGAAATTTGGATGAGAGCTTGAAAGGATTTCTTTCAAAAAAAACTTGTACCTCATGCCTAAGCTCAAATAGTCTGGTAAGAACTTTACCACGAGATAGCCATCTCACTTCTGTATGAAGCAGCAATGTAGAATGAAGACTCATCATGTCGTCACATAGAGCTTTGAAAATTCTTGAGTTTGTAGGCCTTGATTTTATAAAATTAACCACTTGGACAGCTTCATCAAGAACAAGTTTCAATTCACGAGGAAGACTTTTAGAAGCTAAGTTTTGTCTATGAATGCAGCAATGGCTCCATATTGCGTTTGGGGCTACATTCATTACACGGCTACGAAGACCTGAGTAAATACCTGACATAGACTTGGCACCATCAGTACATAATCCACAACACTTAGACCAGTCAATCCCCTTTTCTTTGACGTAAGAATCAATAACATTAAAAATATCCTCACCTCTTGTGCGTTCTGACAAAGGATGACAAAGTAACATGTTTTCTTCAATTTCGGTATCGACCAAATATCTTGCTATAACAAGCAAAATAGCAAAATTGGCGACGTCTGTACTTTCATCAACTTGAATAGCGAAAAATTTACTATTTTTAATTCGACTTATTATTGTCATTTCTACATCATCAGACATCTCCTGAATTCTGCGAGATATTGTATTGTTAGAAAGGGGAATGTTGTTCATTTTAGGTACTTGGTCTTCTCCGAGCATACAGCGGACAGCATCTTTTATACAGGGAAGAATCAAATTCTCAGCAATGGTATGATTTTTGCCACATTTAGCAATACAGTAACTAATACAGTAACTTGCTTCAACGGCATTTTCGAGAGTTTTGTTAGATGACTGGATGCAAGATTTCAAACTCGATTTACTCATATTTTGCTCCAAGCGTTTAAAAAAAGTATGCTCCTTGTTTTTATAATTAGGATGTTTCGTTTGTAAATGTCGTAAGAGTAAGGAAGGTTTCATGCAGCCATTAGATAAAACATCTGCACATACTACACATTGTGGTTTAGGGCAGTTTTCATTTCCTATATAAGTAAATCCATATTTAATATATTCATTGCAGTACTTTCTGTTTTTCTCTGTTTTCTGGACTTTTTCAGTATTTGGATCTAAAGTGCTGTTGTCTTGATGTGTATTTGCCAATTGAACCATTTCCACATTATGTGTTAGCTCTTGGCTTGTTCCTTGTTGCAACCACTTATCCATATCTAATGATACATCAAATAAAAAAAAATAATAAGAATACTGAACTAATAATAAAAAAATTACCTCTTATAGAGAAAATCTAGAGACACTAGCTATGTCCTTTTCCTTGTTAACAATAAAAAACAAAAAATACTTGCAACACGTGGGGATCTTGTTGACAGATTATCACGGGACAACTACAAGTACTACAACGCAAGCCTATAATCGTGAAGACTGACAGACAGTGTTACCAATTTCATATATTGTTGGTACCTATATATCTTGATACAGGTTTGAGGTTACTGCGTTGACGTCAATTTATACTGTGAGAGTAACTGAGACGTTAAATATTTGTGTCCTCGTTCCACATGTTGTGTTATATCTGCAGATTAAACCGCTCGATCAGCTGATTCCAAACGACACATTGGGGATGTACTATGCGCGCCAAAATAAAGTCGTTCACCATATATGCAACCAAATATACGGAAACATTTTTGTTTAGCTTTAAATAGTTCTTTTATAACCTATACGCTGTCATTCTGATATTAATCATAAGTATGAAACACCATCCGTCAAGTTGAGAGATAAAAACAAGTCAGAATTACATAATGTAAAAATTAGCTGTACGACTTTTTTATAGCGCGCATAGTACAACCAGTACAACCACATCGGCCGCTGGTCAGCGCTAGCTAGCGCATTTGGTGCTAGAGCTGGTTGTACAGAGCCATTAAAAGGTAGGAAGCGGTGTCAGCGGTGTGTCCTTTATAATCACTCCACCATAATAACTAACTTTTTTCTGTACCCCTAAACAACCTATCGCGTACCCCCAGGGGTACGCGTACCACGGGTTGGGAACCGCTGTTCTAATAAAAGGAAGTTATAAGTCGACGAAAGTACAATAATTCAGTCAATTAAATAAATACTTTGTCATTAGTTCATATGATGCCGAGATATTCATATTCGAAGCAAGTTCCTTTCTTTCGTACCTATGTCATAAAATAATATCTGGTTATGTAGTTTTTATTATATCATTACTCCCATTATGAATATTTACAAACACACCCACTCCACGACCAACTAATATGCGAATAACGTGACAGGCATAATGGCTGAATAACCCCCATGTTAAAATATACATGACGAGATAAGCTATTTTTACCACTTTGCGTAGATGGTTAAAAATAGAGCCCGAGTTTTGCGTACCACGTCAATGTCGATACCCGTAAGCCATTTGTTGAGTGGAAACACATGTTTTGTATTGCACGTTTGCTTTTCATTCAACTTTTCATTGTGAGTATTCATTGTGTATGTTGGACGGTAGTGTATAATAACTACCATTATTTAGGGACAAATCTGCTTTTTTAAGTAGGTAATTTCCTTATACAGGGTGAGTTATTAGTATCCCGGCGGTCGATAGTCATCAAGTAGTTTGAGAAAGAAAAAAATGCTTTATACAAGAGTTGTTTGACTCATTAGTTTCTACGTAAATTTATTATTTTTATTTATACAGGGTGTTGCGTTTAGGCGTGACGGAAAGGCAGTACATTTTTTAAATGGAACGTCCTGTATATCATATTATGAAGCTGCCTTTCCAACTGTGTCAGTACGTGTGTAAAGTAAATAGTTTCTGAGATATTCAATTGTTTGTCAAAGCATTGGCAATTGCAGGCCCTTTCTTAAAAACTATGTTAATATTATATTTGTGCAGATACTGTCGTAAAAATTTTGTCACATAATAACTAAACCCATAGCTAGATGCTGATATCATGAAAAATTTGATGCGCTATACCGGGTGATCGTAGAATGCACTAGCTTTTAAATATTTTTAAATGGTTATTTCTTGAGACTTTTAAATGGAACAGACTGTTATTTGTTTATTGAAATGTCCCTTAAGTTCTTTGTAAATTAGATTCACTATATCGTATATCTATTTTTACTAATTTTTGTGATATTTGGAATTTAAAGAGTAGTATGCTACTTAGTATTTTAATATTGCTCTGTATACAGTCTGCTGGGTAGCATGATGTAAAATATTTAAGGGGTTATAGAAGAAGCCATTTAGAACCTATTTAACTAGATTTATTCATATAAAAAGTATTACGGTAATCAAGGTATTACACAATTTTATAAGTATGTTTAGCAATTTTTACAAACGTACAGCGAGCGAACCTGAAGACCTACTAAGTTCAGTTGGGCTCCGAAGTAAACTAGAAACAGTGTAATTTCAGGGTGACTATAGTGAAAAATTGTTCGCTTGTGTGAAAATAGAGCGCAGACGTTTCATTGTAATAGTATGTGGGCTCATACACAAAAACAAACAGAAAACCTAAAACCTGTCTTGATGAGCAACGTTTGAGAACGGTTTGTATTAAGTACAAAGAACAACCAACAATATCTACTCACTATTATTAATTGGTTTAAAATAGGTTATTTTTCAGGAGAGACAATTCAAAATTGGGATAATATGATTAATATTGATAATGTGAATGGAAAGTGGGTTATTCGGAAGTGATTTTAACAGATTTTTTTTCCTATGATTGAAAATCTGATTCCAAAGATGCCTATCAGTTTGCTTTTGTTGCATATTTGGTTTTTGTGTGTGAGGACACATCAAAGAAAATCTGATTTTCAACACTCAGACGTCAACAAGTGTTCACGATTGTTAACCTAACAGTACAGGGTTTAGGGTTTACATTAGTAGTAATTTGAAATTTTTAACTCCCGTGTTCCGTTGCCATACGATAGACGGCAAAATATACTTTAATTTATTAGGTCAAGTCGTTTCAAACCCAAGCACTGGGTCAGATATGTAATGATACCTTTGTGGTTTGGCCACACGGTAGAGATAAACTTACTGAGTTCCTTAACCACCTGAACAATGTTAGTCCTTCCATCAAATTCACGATGGAAATAGAAGACGATAATCAGCTGCCTTTCTTGGATGTGCTGGTATACAGAACGTCAACGGGTAGGCTTGGACATACAATCTACCGTAAGAAGACACATACCGATCGGTACTTGAACGCCAAATCGCACCACTATCCCCAACAGAAGTGTTATTAACACTTTGTGCAACAGAGCCGAGAAGGTATGCGACTCAAGCACCTTATACGTCGAACGGAAACACTTGGAGTGGGCCCTACGTCAGAATGGATACACCAAGTCTGACATACGGGCTGCCACACAAAGAAAACCGCAGGTCTCGGAGAAACCGCAAGAGTCAAATGGGTTCGCTTGCTTACCATACGTAAGTGGGGTATCAGAATGTATCGGTATATTACTGAAGAAATCGGGTATCACAGTAAGGTACAGAGCACCAGCTAAGGTAAACGATCTTTTGCCTAACCCAAAGGATATCACACCACTCCTGAAGAACGAAGGGGTATACAAGATATCATGTGAGTGCGGAACATGCTCTGTAGGACAGACAGGACGAAGCATCGAACGTCGAATCAAGGAGCACAGTAGAGACACCCGGCTAGGCAAGATTCAACAGTCCGCTGTTGCTCAACACTGCCACAAGTCACACAATGGATTTCGATGACGTGAAGATGTTGGCAAGGGTGGGTAATTATCATCGAAGGCTTATTAGAGATGCCATCGAAATTTACAAACAGCCTGACAACATCAATCGCGAGCACGGCACTGACATTAGTAGGGTCTGGAAATCGATCCTAACGCGGTCAGGTGGAAAAGCACATGGGAGCGGTAGCTCCAGATGTGCGCAGTGAGGTTTAAATTTAGGTATAGAAGGGAGATTTCTTTGGTAGGTCTTCAGTATTCAGTCAGCTCTGAAGAAGCGAGCAACATGGTTCGCGAAACGTCAGCCTTAACAAATCTTAACACACGGCATAACCCGGAAGCAGTTTATTTTCTAAATGATTCTGGCCGTGAAAGCCTACGTACTTACTTATACTTACAAAATTTCATATAAAATTGTTTTATGTTGATAACGGTAATCCTTTGTATGAGGATCAAGCTGGTTAAATCGTTTCTAAATTATCTCTTCTATCGCCACTTGAAGACTTTACATCAAACTACCAAATATCTTATTTACAGCAACATTAGAATTTACAATTGCATTACATTTTCGTTAAATTGCAAATATCAGAAAAAATAGTAACATTTGGTGTATGACATACTAGATGTAAATTGGAGCGAAATAAAGGGTTATTACAGCCAACAAATATTATGCAGGGTGTTCCATTTAAAAAAAAATCGAGAAAATGCCATTTGAGAAACATCCAAATTTAGTTCAATGAACACCCTGTATAGTGTATCTAATATCTTTGGATACTATCATCTACCTACTGGCGTTGACTATTGTCTCACATAAGTAGTTTAAAGGCAAAATCGGCAAAAACGTCGTTTTTACATAGTTTAAAAAAAAACAGATGAAAATCTCTGGAACTATTAACGCTTTGACTTAGAAACATACACGGTTGGATACACAAATTTAGTAGCATTCATAATAAAATAAAATATACAGGATGTTCCATTTAAAAAATTTACATACTTTCCGTTACACCTAAATGCAATACTCTGTATAAATGAAAATAATTTTACGTTATAGAAAACGGCGTGTTTTCTTTTGTATAAAATATTTTTTCTTTCTCAAACGATTTATTAACTATCGACCGCCGGGATACTAATAACTGACCCTCTATAATATTGTTATATATGTTGCTATAATATTGTTTTCATCGTACACTGAATGCACTGTTCACAATAATTAAAGGATCAAGTTTTGTTTGGCTTCTTTGATACTTCGAGTAACCTCTGAATCACATTTGACTATGCTATTTTGAAAAAAAGTGTTACAGCTGATTTTACTGGAGGAACTTAAATTTTATTCAGTTTTCGAAGTTTCACTCTGTGTAGGGATTGACAAACTTTAGATGCTGTAGAATGTAGGTTGTCATATTCTTAATACTTTCGGAATATTAGATATTAGAAAACATTATTTCAAACATTTTGAAATATTTGAACAGAGCTAGCACCTTACAGTAAATAATTAATTAATTAAAAAATTAAAATGATTTCGTAAAATGATGTAAAATTTATTTTTAAATTATTTGTTAGTACATATAAGATATCTCCATAATACTATGTAAATGCTGGACTTTCTTCTGGACGCTTATGATTTAGGAATACCGGACAATACTTCAAAATGACAAACCGTCCAGGACTATGATGTGGTCCCCGATCCTAAACGGTTGTCAAGTCAGTGATTATGAATTTTACGAGTTTTACTCGATTTGCTAATGCTCTCGAATTCTTTTACTTTTTAGCAAAAGAATTCCTGAAAATAAAAATTTAAAACAAACGTACTTTGCTAAACTAAACCGACACTATTTACTTTACTATTTTCTTTTTTTTAAATTAGGTATTTCACGTTATGAAAATTGGTTGCACGTCTACTAGGTTAAATGTCTTCATTATTATTAACGCGCTAAATAGACAAGTAGCAATACAACTTTAACACCATTACATTAAGCGACTTTACTTCAAAGTAAACAACTAATCTAAAACGGCATATTTTTACATTGACAAAAGAGAATCCGAGTAACATTATACCAGTACGCATTTTCCTAATCTTAATACCATCTTCGTACATGCTTTTTTATTTTTGTTTGATTTGTTTTTTGATTCGAATATTTGTTATTAACTTTGTGAGGCAAATATTGCCAATTTTACTGACATTTTGCTACTTATTTAACTTTTTTATTATTTAATTTAAAATATTTTAGTAGAATCCAGAAACCAATTATCTCAGACTAATATGTCTGATTCGATCTTTCTATTACGCACGCCGAAATTTAGGACAACCAGGTACGAGGAAAGTCTACAGTTTTTCTGTATAGATGTCATACAATTGTATTGCCTGCTGTAATAGCGGCCTTGCCTTTGGAAAAAAGTACGATCAATAATTCCGTTGTAAAATTATACAAGGGGAAAGATATAAAGATAAAATGTCACTATCGCGAAAGGTCCATTTCGCCTTTTTGCGCCCTAGGCTTCATATATCTTGTCTAGATAGATTAGGGGTTTTGTAACTTTTTGCGAGGAGGGCGGCTACCGCAAAATCGTTACATAAATCATTAGTACGACTGACGGTATAACTCTTTTTCTATAAGGGAGAAAATCAAGCATTTTACTTGAATACAATAGCTCTTAAAATCAAATCGTCATTTGAGAATATTTACTACTTACTCGAGATACTAAAGAAAATTAATTTATTAAGTCCTTTTGAGCTATTATGTCGATCTTTTAGAATTCCGCATTGATTTTCTTGTATAAGCAAGAATACACATCGTGCGTCGTTAGGTAGTATCGTTGAATTATAAATATTTATAAGGTTTTAGATCAACATGAAACATCCTGCACCGGGGAACTATAAGTCATGATGGACTGTCGGCCGTAAATATCATGCCGTAATAAAGCGCTATCTGAAAGCGGAAAGAAATCAAGGGAACATAAATTCTATTTGGAGCTACGATCGATGGATATAAAGAATGTTGTTGTAAATATCTCACACCTGACTTATGTAGTGTAGCAAGTTGATATACTCAAGTATGGCATTACAGAATGGTTTTTCGTATTCATTTAAAATTAGGCGGAGGAGCCGGGATGAAATATTTTAATGATTTTGTACCTAAATCCTTTAATTTAAATTTCATTTTATTTGAACAGAATATACGTTGTTTCATTCTTAGAAGCGCAAACACACCCCATTCTATCAACTATGACTGACTTTAGATTTAGTTTGTATGTAAAGAATATAAATCAACATAATATTAATGTACTTTTTCTTATTTTCAGGTATGTATCAACTATCTATTGCGACGGGAAGTCAGTAAGTGATATATGGATGTATGAATAAATTTGTCATTTCTCCCTTGTAGGGTAGAATAATCCATTTAGTTAGAACTGACACACATCGTATGTTATGCAAATAGAGACTCATTTCTTATTCCTTATGAAATGTATATTTACGGAATTTGATTCGATATAATTGGCCACGTGTTATTTGTTCTGTATGTAAATATGGCTTCTGCAATTAGGTAAATTAAAATTGGTAATATTTTTTGTGAATTCATTTGCGGCTGTTTTAACATAAGTTAGAAGACTCCAAGTTATTATACTTTAGACGTTGCATTATTTGGAAGTTACGTTTGATATTTTATTTATGAATGAATGATAACATAAACTGTAATACACGAAAGTGTTTATAACAAAAGTTGAACCTGAAGGAATCCTGGGACTGATGGATGACAATAAATGCAAACATTTCAATACTTGATGCACGTGATAAAAGTCCAAAGCACTTAAAACTGATACTTTAAATACTCTGAGAAGAGAATGATAAAATCTATTTGAGTAGCCAGATGGAGAGTGAATTATTTTTTCAGAAGAATTTATAAATAGATGAGTTTTATGTATTTTTTTAACTAGTACATGATGCGCTTTGCATTTGATGTTTTGGTAATAATTACACCATAATGCGTTCTGCTTTTTAAAAGAGAACATTGAAATTGGATCAAAGTACATGATGCGCTTTGCATTTGATGTTGCGGTAATAACTACACCATAATGCGTTCTGCTTTTTAAAAGAGAACATTGAAATAGGATAAAAATTCAGATATGTATTAAAAACATGTGTATTACTCTCTTAGGTGGGACATACAATACATAGGACATACAATATATAGGACACAAGACCAGCCAAACCTTGCCTGTATCTTACCAATAAAAGTATAATAATAATAATAATAATCTTTATTGGTGTTATATACATATAATGCTTACAAAAGTCAAAGAAAGAAACAGAAAACAATGTAAATTAGTTAAACTAAATTTAGATCTGCAAAATTATTACTTAGGAATTCATATAGATTATTATAACAAGAAAAAATCCTATGTCCCTAATTTTCTAAAAATGCATCGGCGGTAACAAAAATTGTTGCCATAATTTATTTAGAGGATATTGTCGATAATAAAGCTTCAATTATATACAGACAGTGACAGATCGGACAGATCGTATTATAAAGACTCCAATCAGCTGTTGTTCTTGTCCCATAATATTCATTAAGTACTTAAGTATGCTTCTTCAAGAACTTAGTTTTCCTAAAGTATAAAGTCAACTTTATTGTTTGCTTAGTGAGAATAGACAAGCACCTTACGCCCGTATTTTCCCTCGAGATAAACGCCCTTTTTCCTGAAGAATAAAACTACCTTCACGGATAAATTAGCTGAGGCAAGTGAAAAACAGCCAACGGCATAGATCCCAGTCTCCGGTGAGATATCCGGCGTTTGGGGGGTAGTTCGAGACGGAAGGAAGGGTTGGCCGGAGAAGGCACGGGCCAAGGAGGAACAAGCAAGAGGAAGACTGCGGCTGTACAACTCGTGCTTGGCCGAAATCGCGCGCGCCGTTATCGATTGGTACCCCCCCAAACTAGCGGCACTAGGTCGTGTCGCTGAGTGCGCCAAACAGCTTGTGCAAAGATCATCAGGATTCGGTTCACCGTTTGGCACGGTGCCACGAGCGCCCGTTGCTCGCCTAACCAACGCGACCCACCCCTCTGTGCCGCGCCCCTCCGCTACCCGATTTTTGTCCGATCGACCTGACCCATTATTCACCGGTTCGGGATTATGACTGCAGCCGAATTATCGCGAGACAAACGCTCCATAGCTCAGAGGGGTATTTGACCCAAAATGTCAGTCAAAATTCAAAATTAACTTTCCTCTACTTTGCATTCACAATGCACACACTGTAGCCCTGTTTTCGGTGTTACAATTAACAAATTGTAACACCGTTTTTAGTTACCTTTTTTGTAAGATTGGTCACATTGATATCAAATGCCATATGTCACGTAAATACACATAAGCACAAACTGCCTTTTTAGACTCGCTTCCAATCGCATAAACTGCGAAATATCTGTATTCTATACATATTTAAACATGCGTCAAGCGTGCAGTAGTATGGCCATAGGGTTGAAACTGTCTTACTTTTGGTCTGTTCATCAAACTACACCAGCATGACGTGTTCGGGGATGTTGGTAAGTGATCGCGTATAATTCTCGCCAACTAAACATCAAATCCCCCTGCTCAACTGATAAATACTTCCAACCATGGAATACGCCAACTTCTTGCCCTCAAATTTGGATCACACTAAATCTCAATCATCTCCATTTGCATAATGGTTAGGTACTGATATTATCAGGCCCGGCGCGTGATATTTTCCTTGTGTGTGCGAAACAAATTCTGGCGCCGTTCGGAAAAAAATCAGTTGCCAATCCACCGGTTTTGTGGCACGATTAAAATACTTACCTTGGTATCAATCGGCTCTAAAATTAATCCGAAATTTTATAATTTGCATGTAGAATTGAAATACTACAAGGCAATATCATAAAAATAGTTTTCCACAAACTGCGTTTTTAGAATCCATTGCAATCGCATTCACGGGAAATATCTATATTCATACATATTTAAACATGCGTGTAGCATGCTATAGTATCGCCAAAAGGTTGGGGCTTTCTTAGTTTTGGTCTGTTCATCAAAATACGCCAGCATGACGTTTTCGGTGATGTTCTGCGACTCTGGTAAGTGATCGTGCATCGATCTCGTCAACTAAACATCAAATCGCCCTTTCAGATACAATACAAGGACCACATTTACCTGAATAAAGAGTTATGCGAAGATCAAACCTACATCGTAGATATGATTGGGTTCAAATACTACCCCGGGATTGTATATGCCCAATAAATAGTTTATTGAATATCATCATACACGTAGCAAGTACATCTAAATTGTTGAGGATTTCTTTAGTTTATGTAACGCATAAGTAACGTCTAAGTTTTCGGTAACTTTTGGACAGAATTGTGGTCGTGCCAATACCGTATTCTTTTTTGTACGTCGCTTCCGACTTCGTATCAGTTCTAGTTCTGTGCAACTATTTGTGTTACCTCCATCGCATGTAATTTTACTAAGTATAATTTATTCTAATAAACTACTTCACCGAAATTGGTTTCAATTATATGTGCGTGTACGTGTATAAGCTTCAACCGCTACCTAGCGGAATTAGATCGACACCGCTATTAAACGTTAGGTGTTATAACAATTCTTTAGCAAGTTCTTGTTCTTCGAAGTAACTAATCAGTCACCGCAAAACACTTCTATTCTGATTACTATAATTATTAGAACACTATTTTTAAGTTAACTTTTTAGGTAATGTTTCTATATCTACAACCTGTATTCACTGATTGTCATGTAAGTTTTTATCACAGTTACCCGCTAAATACCCTAGATTATAAATAGTAACTACAATTTCTTAATTTATATAAAATTAATGGCGCAAAGTAGACAAAATAGTATGTTACACTGATATATTGATTTCCGGGTCGAAACCGCGTTGAGGACTTTGAAGCAGCCGACGCGACGTTTCGCGCTCAATTGCTAAGAAGATACTGTCGTCTGTTGGGACGGGTCTTTATATATAAGTGGAGTGGTGTCACCAGATGGTGTTTGGAGTGGGGGTAACGAAGTGGAAGGGGTAGGGTTAACAGGTAGTGGGCCAGCAGGGAGAAGCGGTTGGGAGAGGACTGATTTCCAGGTATGATGTAAGTAAAAACCATAGTCTCTATTGATATTGGAGGATTTCTATTGATTCACGGATCCTTCTAGGGTAGTAACGGGATTCCCGGGCGAGGATTTTGGTATGTGTAAACATGATCTCATGTCCCGTGTTATATCTGTGTTCAGCGAGAGCTGAACCAGCGATTTGTCGCAATCTTGTGAGCGCTCGTGCTCAGATACTCGGACGCTAACTGATCGCTTCGTCTCGCCAATATAGACACTTCCACAAGCACATTGAATCCGATACACACCAGGGGAAAGAAAAGGGAGGGATTTTGTCCTTTGTAGAAGGAAGTAAGTCCGCTAGTTTGGAAAGGGGTTTGAATATCGGTTTTATGTTGTACTTGCGGAGGATGCGTCCAATACGATCTGTCGTACCCTGGACGTAAGGAAGGAAAGCTGTTGCAATTGGCACGTCGTGATGCTAATGAGGTGTGTTATCGGTTGGGATAAGGTGTCGGGAAATGGTTTTAATTATCGAAGACTTGGGATAGTTGTTTTGGGTTAAGAGTTTGGTTAAGTGGTCAAGTTCGTTTTGGAGGTATGTGGGGTGGGTTATAGAAATTGCTATTTTCACAAGGGTGTTGATCACTGCTTGTTTCTGAGCGGGGTGATGGTGGGAATTGGCATTGAGGTATCTGTCGGTGTGGGTGGGTTTTCTATAGACGGTATGTTCAAGGGTGCCGGATGGAGTGCGAGTAACTAGGACGTCAAGAAAAGGGAAAGAGCCATCTGTTTTCAGTTCCGTGGTGAAGAGTATGTCTGGGTGTTGCTGGTTGAGGTAGTAGAGGGAATTGTTTAAGGATTGCCGTCCATGTGGCCAAATTATGAAGGTGTCATCCACGTATCTGAACCAACATTTGGGCTTGAGGTTGTGTGACTCAAGGATTTGTTGTTCAAATGCCTCCATGAAAATGGTGGCAACAACAGGGGATAAGGGTGAACCCATGGTAGCTCCAGAAACTTGTTCATAGAACTTGCCTCGGAACTGGAAGTAAGTGGAAGTTAGACAAGCACCTACCATGTAAGCGTAACAGGAAGGTTGGTTATCAGATGTAAGGAGTTGTGCAAGGTGATGGTATCCTGGATTGGAACCTTGGTAAATAAGGACTCAACGTCGAAACTAACCAGGAGGTCCTGAGGATCAAGGCACAGGTTTTGGATTCTTTGCACAAAATGTTGGGAATTGAGGATGAAGGAGTCCGTGTTACCGGTATATTTGTGTATGATGTTATCAAGAAATTTGGAAAAAGCATAGGTAGGACTGGCAATTGACCTGACTATGGAACGTAGCGGAATATTAGGTTTGTGGATCTTAGGTAAACCATACAGTCTAGGAGGTCGGGAGTCTCCAGGGTCGTTGAGCAGAAAATCCATTTTCTCGTCATAGGATTCCATAGACACCACTGTCAAGGATGACAGTGGTGTTACCTTTGTCAGCTTTGAGGATGACGATGTCAGTGTTGGATTTTACACCATCTGGTGACACCACTCCACTCATATATAAAGACCCGTCCCAACTGACGACAGTATCTTCTTAACACTTGATTTGATAACTCAGTCCTGAAGATGCCCCTTGCAACAGAGCGCGAAACGTCGACTGCTTCAAAGTCCTCCACGCGGTTGCCACCCGGAAATCAATATATCATTGACTCAGACCGCAGAAGTCTACAATCTAGATAAGTATATTACACTCGTCTCATAAGACATCTTTGCGCATCCGTTCATTTAGGGCAGTCGTTGCTGGAGCTCCTTGTGCCCCAAACAACTCATGCACCAATTTGACATTTTATAAAATTTGTATAATAATAATATACTATTATATTAGTCTTACGGTCGGTATCGTAATAAAATTAAAGTGTGTAGCGTTGCTGTTTTGTAAATGATATACTATACTGCTTGTAGCTCCGACAAGTTTATTGCTTATAGTTTATACTATACACTTTTAAGAGATATAGGTTTATTCGAGCAGTCGCAAAACCAGTTTACGAACAGTAGTTTTGTGATGGACCAGATATGTTGCTATGTAAGATCAGGACCTGATCTAGGCGGTAGGCAAAGTAGGCAATTGCCTACGGCGGCTAAATTTAGGTGAGGCAAAACCAACTGAACTACAACAAAAAAAAACGCATAAAAAATATGGTCTTTCACTACGAGCTGCCATTAGAAGTATATGGAGGACCCAATAAAATGAGGGATTGAAAATTTGTGGACTTATGTTGTTGGTCACGATCTTTTTAACTGAAATATTTTCAGTTTTTTGTTACTTCCGGTTTCACGGGAAGTGGTGTCAACTTTGTTATTTCAAAAGGAACAGCCTGTCTTTTATAGTACTTTTCAAGTATGTGAATTGTATGTTACATACCCGATACCTAACATGTGTCATTTTTGAGATATTCAATTCTTTCTATGAAACATGACAGCTGGAAGATCACTTTCAATTATTTATAAATTATTCGCTGTGGCCATTGAAAAAACGTTGTTTGGCAAAATTATCGTGAAGGTAACATATTATTGACGCATCGACAGAGTTTTTCAATAAGTTATACAAAGTGTACAAATTATAACACCAAAGTTGAACTCGAGAACAGTACGAAAACTCAATTTTTACAAATGGCAACCCTATCATATGAATGGATTTTGGAATTCTATAGAAAATTTTTGATCAAGTTTGTGTAAAATTCCCTATACATAAAATGCATTTTTACCTACTTACATTGATTCTTAAAAATCACAATAGAAATTGAAATCATTGTCAAATCTAGATTACGTTGAAAAACAACTGAACAATTGGGATTAAACATAAATAGATTGAACTTTAGGTTTTTAAAGGTTGAAAAAGGCTAAAGATTTTTAAGTCGATACTAAAGTTAGTTTAAGATTTTTAAGTCGATACTAAAGTTAGTTTGAAGGTAGGTAGGTAGATTGCACTTAATGAACCATACAGATATCCACCGCGTTCCTCCGACTTTACGCCACTGGATTTTTACATTTAGGGATCTCTTAAAGATAAAGCGTATGAGGACCTAGTAACTGATAAGGAGAACATGCAAGATAGAGTTCGAGCTGCGTTCAATAAGTAGTGCTGACTCTAAGAATAGTGGAAAGCCGCATTAAGAATAGTATGTCACAAGAAATCGAAACATGTTTACGAGAAAACGGCAATGTTTTGGAACATTTACTAAAATAGAAATAAATAGTTTTAGAATTTAGTTAATCGATGTTCTTATATTTTTTATTTTATCTGTTTCATTGTTGCTACTCTTATAATTCTATAAAGACTAATTTAATCAGATTAATTGAATACTTCAATAATGACTTGTTCAATGAATGTTTGTTTATTTATCATTATTAATTTTTTTCCAACGCAAGATTGGCAATGTTTTCAATTTCTATAGTGATGTTTAAAAATCGATTTATTGTTTGACATAATCGCCATTTCGGTCGATACATTTTTGTAGACGCTGTGGAAGTTTTAGAATGTGTCATACAAGCTCGCCGCCATGCTTTTCAGGAAGCGTGGAACCAGATTTTTTCTCTCAGACCATCCAGTATGCACAGACCATAAAAAAAGAAATTTTTGTGCATTAAAATTAGAAAATTAGAAACTGAAGAAATTTTTATATTATAACAAAATTCGATAAAAATTTTAATTTTGTTTGGAGACAAAAGGTCCGACAAATTGTCCGCTGGAATTAAAATTTTTACCGATTTGAATGGCAGCACCATGTAGCAACGCGGAGTCGCTCAGTAGGCGCAAATCCTGAAGTGGGGAGCGGGGGGCGTTGCGAGTACTTGTTAGATTGAACACATGGACGTTCCATGTCTTTACAATTTATCAGTCAACGATATTACATAGACGCGATGCAGTCGTGTGTATTGCGTCTCATATTTGCGATTGATCATGGTTACCTAGGTAATGGTTATAACTTCCCTCTAAGTGGCTTTAAATACTAGAGCCAACTTTAATTTTTAAATCATTTTTACAACCCAAATTTAAAGATAACTCGCCGTTATTGTAAGATAAATTTAAACTCAAGATTTTCCCACTTTACCACCGTTTAAAGTCGACTTTGGTCTATGTAGGATAGTGAAGTAGGTGGCACATGCCATCGCAATGACGTGACGTTTTGATATATTTTGTAACCTAGAAATCCCTACGCAACTGTACAATGCCAAGCGAGGACTTGGCGACTTACTTTAAGTCACCTGTTTCCGCAACTTAGGACAGCACACGGGGAAATAAATAAACCGATATAACCGAGCTCTCCATACTGTGTCACCATATTTTTCATCTATTATGATTGAAAAATAATATTACGTTGAGGCTTTGGTTGACGATTATTTTATAAGAACTCTCGTTTTGGGGTTCGCCGTCTTTAGTGCAGAACTACCCCTTTGTGTCTGTTGATGGTCGGTGTTCGCGTTTTGCTTCCGTTCCCTGTGGTGTGCCCCAGGGTTCTGTTTTAGGCCCTGTGCTTTTCTCATTGTATATTAACGATCTTCCCGACTGCATAATTAGCAGTAAAGTGACGATGTTTGCTGACGACACAAGCATCGTATGGTCGGACGTGAGCGTGTCGTCGCTGGTCAGCAGAGTAAACGCCGATCTTGAGCGTCTGCGCGTTTGGTTTTCTTTGAATGGGCTGGTGTTGAATTTATCTAAGACTGCAGCCATGTATTTTTCCAGCGGTAGTGAGTCTCCGGTGGGGTTGCTGCGGTTTGGTGACGATCAACTGAGTTTTCTGGATAGCACTAGATTCTTGGGCGTGAATCTGGATCATTCTCTTAGATGGTCTTCCCATGTGGGTCAGCTACTTACACGATTGGGCAGAGCCTACTACGCGGTTCGTGCAGTTGCGCGGGAGCTGGGTGAAGCTTCTGCTGCCACTGTGTACCATGCGTATTTCGGAAGCTTGATGCGATATGGTATAATGTTTTGGGGCTTTTGTTCGGCTGGGGAGATGGATTTGGTATTTAAGCTTCAGAAGCGAACAATTAGATCTATTGTTGGGGCTGGACAGAGAGATAGCTGTAGACCAATATTTGAAAAATTGCAGATTTTGTCAGTTTTTAATGTATTTATTTTTGAGGTATGTGTCATGGTTTTTAAGATTCGTGTCGGGTTTTTTCGTCCTCTGGTTTTGCACCCAACGCGCGCTGCCGGTGATTTGCGGTTACCTTTGCCCAGGTCTGCGAAGTTCCATCACTCCCTATTATTTACTGGGGTTAAAATATTTAACAACCTGCCAAATCACCTGAAGGAGCTAAACAGTGTTGTTCCATTCAGGAAGGGTCTGCGTGAGCTACTTTTGGGCAGAGTATTTTACTCACTCCAAGAGTATTTTGACGAGCGGCTATAGCTCAAGTTTGTACCACCTTGCCATTGTTGCTCTGGGCTGCTTCAAGCGTATTGATATTCAACCGGATTTTAAATTCAAATGTAAATGTAAATATTGCGGATGCTGAGTTTAAGGTTCATGTATTAGGTATTTTGTTAGTTGTAAATGTTGTAATTATGTACACCTTATTGGTTTTTCATAATAAAGTCTATCTATCTATCTATAGCGTATACAATAAAAACATAATTACTATATTTTAAAAATTTACGTAACCTGCAAACTCTAGTGTTATTTTGTCTTCCTTGTCGTTGGTCTTTGCAGTTTCTTAAAAACTAATAGGTTGATTTTTCAACATTATGACTTCTAAAATTATCGCGAGAGGTTAATAAAATCATTTAGAGAATAAACTGCTTCCGGGTTATGCCGTGTGTCAAGATTTGTTAATGCTGACGTTTCGCGAACCATGTTGCTCGCTTCTTCAAAGCAGTAATATTAGCCTGTATCGCAAGCCACAGAGTTTTACCTATGACGCTGGTAGTTAAACAATACAACAATTCTTGAAACTGTGTATATTCTAAAAAACTTTAGATGTTGGCATGAGTTAAAAACAAAATATTAAGTTTGATATAGCTTTATAGCTGAGTAGGTGCTTGAAAATCTCTAAGTTGTTTAGTAACCCCACATGGTGTTCAAACTAAAAATATAGTTTTATTCTCCTAGTATAATCAAGTTTAACATTTCTTTTTCAAAATTTTAAAGGTTGATGATAATCTTGGTGAATTTCTTTACAATGTCCAGATTAATGTAATGAAAATCGTTAAGATTACCGAAGTTCTTGAACAGCAAAGTTTAGCTAAACACTGTCCAACGATAGAAGCGCAAAATATAATTTTAGCAAGCAGTTTGGTTCGAATACTCCCCTGTACGCCGACAGCGATCGAAATGCCATGAGAACGGATTCACGTGCCTCCGTGCTAGGTGCCTCTCCACTAAACCCGTCGCTGTCTTCCTGCCGGGAACAGCCGCCTATCCATGGATATCAATTATCCATTATCCAGCGGACACAAAACGCTGTCGCAGTAATTCATCGTTCTCCTCAACGAAGAGGGTGTTGTATGAGACCGAAAAGGACTTTTAAAACCTCAATTTTTCTCAATAAGAATGGAATGAGGACGATTTGACTTTTAGATAAAAAGCACGTTGTGGTGATCCCTGATCGATATTTACCAATTTTATTTCGGAGCGTGTAGCCGTCTTAGGTATGTATAATATAACTATAAATTCGGTATCTTATGGGAAAGCTTACGTTACAAGCGACCGTTTTTAATTTAAAAAAAAAACTTAGATTGCACCCTTACGAAATTTCCTGAGGGATCTTCCTTGTTATCTGAATGTAAATATAAGAACAAAAAATGGTTAATTTACTTTCTGTACATGCAAGAAAGACTGCAGGGTTCAGTACACAAATATTTTCACCGTTGTATTCATGAGTTTACCTTCTTTCAATATTTCGCACAGTAGTGCAGGCAAATTAACTGATTATAAGCCAAAACCGGTATTAACTGTAGACAGCAGTTTTATCATTGGAAAGGGTAAAGGGGCTCATAGTGAACGTAAAAGAAGTAAATGCAGGTCATGGGGCGGTATAGTGTTTATTTGGGAGGGTTGAAAGCGGGTGCAAAGTATATTAATGCGTTTTCCGGCGAAACTTGACGCTTTATCCAAAAACGTCCTATACTAAGTTGTAGATCATAAAAAAATCTACAACATTCATATGGGTCACTTCTTACTATGACCTCAAAATTTCCGAGAAAAATGCGAATGCCAATGCCAAAACGAATTTTCTGTTCTTTATTTTTCGTTGTGGCAACAATAATTCAATTTTAATCAAACTTTGTGAAAGAGTGCCTTTTTATACCTTAAATTAGCATACATTTTTTTGTTTTAAGATATTTCGTTTTTTTTCCGTCAAAATCTTTTTTTTTTTTTTATTCTGTGGTGAAAAATCATTGTACAGAGTTCTTCTGGGACTTATTTTTGTTGTTTTTACATGTACTTATTGACACAATAATAAAAATAATAGTCCCTAATTAACAACATGCTCAAAAATTGAAAAAAGTCAAAAGCGACTTTTGCAATACTGAATTTTTCAGTAATTGTTCATTATTTGTTTAAATTTTTAAGAAAATTGCAATACTGGTTACGACATTCAATTGTACGGAAAAAAATACAAAGGAAACTGTCTCTCATTTCTACACTAATGCTATAACCATTAAATTAGAATAATAAATCTTCAGATAAGTAAGCAAAATAGTCAGTTTTTGTCTTAGAATCAATGAGTATCCAATACAAAAGTTGTAGGTCAAGAAAAAATATACAACTTTTGTAGAGGTTACTATATAACATAACCTCTAAACTTCCGAGAAAACTTCGAAAGATTCATTTTTTTAGAATTTATAATTTTAATTTAGTTTTGACGAAATTTCTGAATGTAAATTATTCATATCCTAAAAAATTTTTTATAAAAAACAGTTTATGAAAAAATCTACTAAAGTAGTGAAAAATGTGACAACATCAATACAGTAGAAACGGTACTTTAATAATTGATAATAATAAATTACAAATGTTAATATTGTAACACGCCCCTAATACCAGTGCGCTCCGCAATAGCGCTTTCGAGGTCGCCACCATGGCGCCATGACCAGCGAGGGCGTAGGAGCCCCATTCCATTACGTGTCGACACACGACCTGGACCGAGCAGCATAAAGGACGGTACGCAACCCTGGCACATGAGTTCGCTCACCGGGCTGGAGGAAACTATTAACTTGGCGCACCTCGTCAGGATTCACGTTGTCACCAAGGCCCTAGGTGACAACGTGGAATCCAAAGGGTGAGACAGGCATTGCCAGTATACGACACGCTGCACCTACAGCGATTTGCATTTTCGAATATCTCTTTCCGAACGACCCCACCCCGTCAATATATATTTACATATTTACAAATAAGAAATGAAAAATATTTTTCATTTTTTATTTGATTTTTATAGATTGGCATAGTTATGTAACTGTGCTAATCTTTGCCTTATTCGCAATTTTTCTCGGAAGTTTTGAGGTTATGTTATATAGTAACCGTTGTAGTAAAAAGTTGTAGATTTTTTTTTGACCTACAACTTTTGTATTGAATACTTTTTGATTCAAAGACAAAAACTGTTATTTTGCTTACTTATCTGAAGATTTCTTCTGCTAATTTAATGGTTATAGCATTAGTGTAGAAATGAGAGCCAGTTTCCTTTGTATTTTTTTTTTCGTTCAATTTAATGTCGTAACCAGTATTGCAATTTTCTTGCAAAAGTCGCTTTTGCGTCTTTTCAATTTTCGAGCATGTTGTTAAATAGGAACTATTGTTTTTATTATTGTATCAATAAGTACATATAAAAACAACAAAAATGAGTCCCAGAAGAACTCTGTACGATGATTTTTCACCACAGAATTTTTTTTAAAAAAAATTCTGATTTTAACGGAAGAAACTAAATAACTCAAAAACTTCTTGTTTTTTGTGTAATAAAAAAATGTATGCTTATTTAAGGTATAAAAAGGCACGCTTTCACATAATTTGATTAAAATTGAATTATTGTTGTGACAACAAAAAATTAAAAACAGAAAATTCGTTTTGGCATTGGCGTTCGCATTTTTCTCGGAAATTTTGAGGTCATAGTAAGTCATGTTGTAGATTATTTTATGACGTACAACTTAGTATAGGACGTTTTTGGATAAAACATCAAGTTTCGCCGGAAAGCGCAATAATATACTTTGCACCCGCTTTCAACCCCCCGAAATAAACATTATACCACCCCACGACCTGCATTTATTTTTTCTACGTTCATTATGAGCCCCTTTACCATTTCCAATGATAAAACTCCTGTCTACAATTAATACCCACTCTCAACTTAATTTGCCTGCACTACAGAGTAGATAGGTACTTATACTTTAGAACCAATTTCTTTTAAATACTTAATTTAGGCAATTGTGTAGCTTTGCGTTAAATTCGAGTATTTTGTGAATGGAAAGAGCAAAATTTCTTTCAAATTTTAGCAATATTTGGCCGATGTCTTTTTGGCATCTGCGAAAACTTTTTCTACGTACTTCAAAATGAAATCTGTTGACATGTATAGTAGACAGTGAACATTTGTCGATGATTAGGACATCTCCACTCTGACTGACATTCAAATAGGTATTCGAAAAAGGTCAAAATGAGACAATGTTTTTGAAAGTTTTGTCATTCCATATGAAGAAAACACCATTCAGGTATTGTTTATAGGAGGGAGACCAATTTGTGGCATCATTGTTTTTGGGCCCATCGCGGACATATACAATATATGTGTTTACCATGTCGTTCTTTCTACTACGCAATTGCACAGCGTGAGTGTGTAAAGCACAGCTATATATCCTATATTATACAACAATACGTATAATTTGTAATCGTTCTACAATGTTAAGCTAAATTAAATATTGAGATATTGTATATTGAGCGGTTTGATGTATTATTTGTTAGTCGGTCTACAGTATCCTGGAGTAAGTTTAACAAGGCTAACGCCAATCTTTAATTTGCACAAATTAATTCGGTGATATTACCATAATTGATTTTCAATTAGGACTGCAAGTCATTCTTGTTTTAAGATTGCTGTGCCTTGACAATAATTGGCGGATAACGTTAAGTTATTATGGAAATACATCAACAAACGTTCAAAGCAGCCCCTCGTTTCGGAGCAGTTTTGCGATAAACTTTGAACCCTACCAGAAAACGACGAAAACTGGGTCAAATTTTGCATTTAATAAAAGCGTTTTTTACTTCCCTCCCTCTAACCACCTTTTTTCATAATCCTGACATGGCGTGGGGAAAATATAACGAAACGATAATTCAGCGTAATAAGCCAGCCAACGTTGCCATTCGGTTGCTGTCCAAAGTTTTCAACAAATTTACATATTAACGTTGCTGATTTTTGCTTATGTGTACTCGTAACACTTTTAGGGTGCGATAAAACATTGCCGTGGTCTATTCAATGGGGACCTATAAAACAAATATTAATTTTCGACACTACAACTTTTATGGTGATCTATAAAAATACGAATAGCCTACGTTTATAGGCTATAAAACATCGATATTTTCGCATGTGAATACGTATTTCTGTATGTATCTGCGTTTTACTTGTCCATGGAAAGTACACATTTTGTGTCGTGGGTACAGTTCAGTGTACTCGTTCAAGAACGAGTACACATTTCAAGAATCGTTTGTAATTAAACAACCCTTCGTAATATTATAATATTTAGTTGCATCTAATAATACAATAATACAATATCTCGTGTTCGACTGACTAACTCTAAACAAGCTCCTTTCCACTGGCCAAATATTGGCAACCAAATACACATAACTGTATGATAAATAATTGATTAGACATCAATACAACATCTCCCTTTTCAACAATACTTTAATTCTTTAGATACCAATAAACTTATATCTGGTATAATCATAATTCTACATAAGAAAAACCTGTATCAATTTCAATAACAAAAAAAATAATATTCATAAAACCATAATAAAACAAATGCAATTTTTCAAATCAAAATACAAAACAAATCCGTTCGATAAGATAGTAGCACGTTTTCAAATTAATTTCTATGGAGTGAATCGTTCCATTACTGCCAAACTAAGTGTCAGCGTAAACAAAATCCCAAATGCATATTCGAGTTAAGGTTTTGTTCAAAAAGGATATGCAACCAAATTTGCTTCCTAAGTTTTTGAATGCAATAACATAAACATTCATGTAACAGATTTATACAAAGGACGACTTATGAACAAAACCGGTTTTTGAATGTCCAATTTCCAGGTTAGAACCGGTTTTTTAATTTCTACTTACAACCTAATATACTGACATAACATAAAATTTCCTGTAAATGATTAATTAATATTTTTAATATTCTAGATACAAAATAATAAAGAGAAAAATCTTCAACTGACTACTCAACTTGGTTTTATTGTTCTCAACATTTCTATCATTATTTGGATTTCTAATTATTTGGAAATAACTTTTTTCAGACAGTAAATGTCGTACTGAGTAAAAACTTTCATATATTGTTTTTTTCAATTAATATTTAACAATGTAGTCTACCGGAAGTGTACCGTAGGTTCGAAATCCTAGCGTTAATACGCATTGTGGAGATATGAAATTTTTACAGTGGTTTTCTGATGTAGTATTGCATATTGGAAAGTATATAAAAGTAATAAAATATTAAATAATTATATAGTATATAAAAGTAATAAAATATTAAATAACGACATTCATTTTTTTTTTGTATACATTATTATTTTATAAAAATGACTTTCCAAAATAGAACATAAAAAAATAGAAAGGTTTTACCTATGAACTTAGTTTGAATTATTTATCGTTTTTACGTGATTTCGAAACCGCGATTTAAAAAAAAAATTGGGTTTTCTAAGACACCTTTGACGTTAGCGTTTGTTTCATGCGTTTTTTACGTTCTATATCAGTATATCAGTATATACATGAACGGTTTACTTAGAAGTAAAGTATTCACTACTAAAAGCAACTACTTCATTGAAGGTAAATTAGAATGTACTATTGCTCAGCTACAAGTGATTACTATATGTAATTCACTTGATTTCTTCATTCGTTTTATTTTCATTTGTGTGCAGTAGTAAGTCGAATCTTTTACAGGGATTTAATGACCCTAAAAGACTACAACGACATCTCCTAACGTTTCTCCCTTCACCTTTTCCTTTTCTGGTCTACTGACTCTTTTGCTCTTTATTAGTCCTGTACCAATAAAATTATTACATAGGTTTAATTTATGTAAGTATTAACGAAACATCTACCTTTACTTCAACAATATTTTATTGTAAATCCATTAAGCGGTATATACGCTTATAAATGAAGGTATACATCTAAGAGTAAAAAAATACTAAATGAAATCGGATGAAAGTAAATAACTGGGACGATTAATGTTCTCTCGGTAGATACAAGAAAATACCTTTCAGCGGTTATACAATAAAAGTACGGATATTTTCTGGTCCCGACTTCAATCTGCCGTATGCTGGCAAACTCCATTTATTATTTTCCCGAAAAGCTTACCCAAATGTAATGACCGACCAGTTAAACTGACATGATTAATGGTAACTCTAGACCTAATTATTTTCAACTGTCTGGAATTATTATTTTTTATATACACAGGGTGTTTCTTAATAACATGCTAATATTTAAGGAGGTTATTCTTGGGTCCATTTTAAGGAAAAAAATCATATGAACATATATCCTAAAGGTCTTAACTTTTGAACTACAGGGTGCTAAAGCTTTAAGAAAAAATTCCTTTTTTATGATAACTTTGGTACGACTCTAGATATTTTGTGAAACGTAGTACGCATTTTACAGATAGAAATTTTTGTTTAACTCAAATAACTGCGTGTTTGAATAGAGGCAAAAATATATTTATTTGCTACAAAGAAATTTTATTTGAGTCAAATATCATTTGTTTGGAGTAAAGTATTATTGTTTTGACCCAAATAAACATTCTTTGTAGGAATAAATATATCTTTGCCTCTCGCCAAACAAATATTGATTTGAGTTAAACAAAAATTTCTACCTGTGTATGCATCAAAAGGCATTTTCTGCTGTACAACATAATTTTTAATCTTGCCAGTGGCGTTCGTGTGGGGTTTGTACTGAATCGTTTCAAAGAGAAAAGTGATACGCCAATGCTTTTTCTTAAAGTAAAAATTATTTTTAAAATCCTCATTTCTTCCTTGCCAAATCCGATCTCTCGATTTTTCTTTGTTTAACGTATAACTTCGCATGAAAAGATAAAATTCATTCATTTCCAATTCTAAACCTAAAAGCGGCAAAAGGAAAATACGTGGAAAGCTGGGCTAAATGAGAAAAGAGTATTATTTTCTCCTGTCGAATTCTCCTTATCGAAAAACATCTTAAATAGTAACGGACGACAGTGACTCCTTGTGAGTATATATATATACAAAAAGTGACGTCGCGCCGTAGGTGACTGGTACACCCCAGGTACACCATAGCCCATGGGAATAAGATGGAAAGCTGGTTAATCGATGGTGAGAAATTGGAGGAGAAAGGTAATTTGTCGGGCAATTCCGTCATACGACGAGCAATTCCAATGATTTTGACAATATTAAGATTTTGGATGCGGAAGCGAATTATTATGGTCGGTTGTTTCTTGAGATGTTTCATATTAAAACAACGGACAATACCGTTAATTTTTAAAATGACCTTGATAACTTAAGTAACATCTACTCTTTTATTATTCAGTTGAGCTCTAACCAGTCAAAAGCATCTGCCCACGAGTTGTCATCAATACGTTTCTAATATGTGTAAACCTCAGTTGATTTTTGCCGAACTGGGTTACATTTTTTGCCTTAAAAACACGTAGGAGTCTTGTCGTCCGATCTTGTTCGCCGTCCAGTCAAAATGTAACTGCCAACGTATATACATGTGCTTGTGTATTGTTATAAATGTTCTGTGTCACATGGTTTCGCCTATTTCCATTGTCTGATGGCTTTTCTTTAACTCAGTTGTGAGTACCTATATAACTATCTATCTTTAGTATTTTGTTTTGTAATGGTGTTTTTTGTATGTTGTAGTAATTTGCTTGAAGAAGAAACAATTGTTTAATGTATTTTAATGTTTCAATTGTCATTTGCACATACATTATATACTGTAATACAAAATACATCTGTATTACAATAGATAAACGCAAATATAGTTTCGAAATATTGCAAAATAAGAATAGAGTTGTCTTTCTTTCTGCCATTGGATCGTACACCCGATTACCGATCGACAAATTCATTCAATTTTACGTATGAATAATGTGTATTTTTACAACCATCAATCAACACTATGCGATGCAGTGTTACGGATGAAATCTGTTGCAAGAAACAACATCAAGCTGGCAAGACTGGGGAATAGGCGTACCTTTTTAATTAAATGCAGACGTAGTGGCATTACACCCAAGCATATACAAGATGGCTCCAAAAGAACAGCAAGCTTGTTGGAAACCACGGATAACAGATTGGTTAGAAGAATAAATGGATTTTGCTCCACGTTGACAGCTACTACCTTGAATCTCGAGATTAAAATTACAATTAGTAACATAAACAGGTTAGATACTTTACAATTGGCTTCGCATAATTTTGTCAAACATCTTCTGCCTTTTAATATTTATTCGCAATTTAGTGATACTTTAAAAATTAAATATAACCAAGTTTTCAATAGGGTCAAAAAGACAATGTACTTAAATGAAATTTAAAAATTTAGTCAATAATTCAAGGAGGGCTTTGGAAATCTTTAGTAGCAACGATGGCTGGTTGGTCAATTTGGTTTCGACGCCTGTTCCGAGTGACGTGCTTGGTTTCTGTCGCAGGGCCCAAAGTTCTGTCCCAATTAATAGAGACAATGTCAATGTGAGGAGGTTATTGATGGAATTGGAGGGTATTGATGCAATTGGAGGGTGATTTGTCGTGTTGTCCGGTGGCTGACAGATAGTTTGAGGGCAAGAGGCACCAATATTTTAACAAATCTTTTACTCACTGATCGCAATCAGGTGGTTGAACAGTTACCTGAACAACTTATTCAAAAAAAATAAATCCTTTCTTCAACGTAATAGCAACATTTTAGTAACCACAGCTAATAAAGGTTCTGTGACTGTTTTAATGGATAAAGACACTTATATTACTGACGGTTTAGACGTGTTAAATGATACTCACACGTATCAAGCTGTAAATAAAGACCCATTTCAGGTTCTACAAAGGAAAATGAATAAACTTTTATTAGATTAGAAGAAAAAAAATCACATCGACAACAGTCTTAATAATAAACTAAATACAAAAAATTCCGGTTTAAGTAAGTGTTATTTCGTTCCTAAGATTCATAAAGCAGGGATTCCTTTAAGACCTATAATTTCTGCGTGGTTCAGCTACCTATCAGTTTTCCAGCTTTTTGGCGTCGGTCCTGAGCGATTCTTTGCGGCAGAGGACTCAGTACAATGTAAGTGACACCTTTGATTTTGTTGACAGGATAAGAAATATAACAGCCCCAAACAATTTAATAGTTGTTTCTTTGGATGTAGTTAGCTTGTTAATCAATATCCCCTTGAGGTTAGTCCTGTCAACTGTTACAGACAACTGGGATCTCATAGGTGTTAATTGCAACTTCACTATTGATTCCTTTTGAGCAGCTTTGGAATTTGTTTTTAACACTTATTTTTCTTTTCAAGGCAAAGTTTACCTTCAAAAATTTGGTACGCCGATGGGCTCACCGATTAGTCCCATTTTGGCCATTATTGTTATGGACTTTGTGCTTGATAGTGTTATTCCCCTGTTACCTTTTAACCTTCCGTTCATTTATAAGTTTGTGGACGATATTATCACCTGTGTCCCCCGTGATGGGGTCGTGACCATTTTGGACAATTTTAACAGCCTAGATCCTCATATCCAGTTTACAATAGAGACTGAGACGGATAACTTCATCCCTTTTCTGGATTGTAAGGTAGTGCGTAGAGAGTGTGGCACGTTGGTCACTGGTTGGTATACTAAGTTCTGTTTATTCCAAATTGTTCAGTTGTTTTCAAACGCAACCTAGATTTGGCAATGATTGCAATTTCTACTGTGATGTTTAAAAATCGATTTCAGTAGGTACAAGTACATTTTAGGTATAGGACATTGTACACAAAGTTGATTTAAAATTTTCTATAGAATTGAGAATAGTATTCATATTGGGGTTGCTATTTGAAAAAATCGACTTTTAGTACTTTTCTCGAATTCAACTTTGATCTTATAATTTGAACACCCTGTATAACTTTTAGAAGAATTCTTCCGATGTGTCGATAATACATTACCGTCACAATAATTTTGCCGGACAACTTTTTTCCAACAGTCACAGGGGATAATTTATAAGTAATTGAAAGTAACCGTGCAGCTGTCATTTTTTAATGAAAAAAAATAATATCTCAAAAATAACACATGTTTGGTATAGGGAATGCAACATATAATTAATCTAAAATTTAATGAAGACTTAAAAAATGCTATAAGATACATGGTGTTCCATTTGAAATATAAAAGTTGACATCATTTCCGGCGTAACCGGAACTAACGGAAAACTCAAAATATTTTAGTTGAGACGATCGTATCCAACAATATAAGTCCATAAATTTTCAATCTATCATATCATTTGGTTATCCATATACTTCTAATGGCAGCTCGTCGTGGGAGACCCTGTATAATCTTCTAAAATAAAGCAAGAGTAGAAAAAATACTTTCGTGCAAATTTTGACGCGCAATCGTATTGGACGTATATCCCCTTCCAGCAGCATCGCGCGACTGACATCTATATCTCGATTTGTTTCCCTCGTACACCTGTTTGCAATAAAACAACCCCCATAGATTAATTAATAAATTCTTAGATTCGATAGATTAATGTATCACTAGTTTTTTAGATACTTATGGTGGACGTTTTTACAATGGTGGACGTTTTTACATTGATGTTCAATAATATTTGAATAACCATTTTGATGATGTTATTATAATTGTGAACAAAAATTGATAGTAATCTGAATCTGTTTGTACGACTTAATGTTAGAAAATGACAGTAAGTCACCAAATTCTATACTTTTATTAAAAATTGTAAGGTTATACTGGGAGAACCAAAATGGCGGAGAAACAATATCTGATTTCTTTTGTAGAAGCTTCACTTGCCGCCATGTTTTGTCCATTGGTGTACGATAGATTTATTATTTTTTATATAATAATTCTTTATTTGCACAGGCCAATTTCTTTATTATACAGGAATACTGAAAATTTTACATATTTTTAAATACGTGATGGTAGAGGTAATTTGTAATCATTTTAAACCCAATGCATTTTTCACTACTCGTGACATACACATATACCTACTTAACTATTTTAATTTGCTTCGATAGACCTACTCACCGCTATGCTAATTTACTCTGAGTGCGACATGTCCAAAAATACGGAATCAAACGAAAATTCCCTGTCACAACGTTCTGAATTAAAAAGAAAACTTCAAATATTTTTTATCCAACATTTTTCAATTCTTTTGGTAGACTAAAAAGCCTTTTTCGAATCACCAGTAACCCTATACAGAGTATTTCAAGTAGCAGTAAAAACGGGGACACTCCAAATTTGCACAAATTAAAATGGGCTTTGTAATGTCTTGTCATTATGTATGTCATGCCACATTAATGTCAATATTATTTTTGTGGCAACACAAATGGGTTCAGAGTATTCTCTTATGGAAGAATACAACATTTCTACTTTCACTTGATCGTACTAGCAAAGTTATTTAAGAATACAGAAATCAACATTTTTTACTTTTTTCCGTATTATCTAGTGATCCATAAAACATTTTAAAACAGTAGGTGTGAAAAGGGTTTATATTTACGCAACGTTTGTCCCATTTGATCGACAGATTCTAGCTCTTACAGTTTCCGGGATTCCCATGTACATCATGTTCCGTGAGACCCCATGTATAAAAAAGAAGTACAAGATAGTGCTGAATTGTATGATTGAAATACAGTGTGTCTCACTGGACGTTGGATTGTACTTTTGTTATTATTAGAGATAGAAAGTCGGTTAAATGGACAAAGTAGTGCATATCTATGTGCTCTTTCATAATCTGTTCAGAATACAGTTGAATTCGAAACGGTTCCCAAGCTATTTTGAAAAAACCAAACAATTTCTGTGGTCATAACTTCTTTATTTGTAATCCAATCAAAAAAGCGTTTTCACATTATAAAGGCACTTTTTTGTCTACAATTCGATTATGTCAGATTAATTCTTTTTTCGCCAATGAATTCGTCGGAAACAAACGAAACTTTTGTTTTTCTTATGGACGCCATATTGGTTTTATACATTGGATTCATTATTTCTTTCTGACCATTTTTACAACAAATTATTTATGATTAGGTAATTTGTTTAAAATGATGGTCTGTCGGGCCACAAATGCAGATTCTGAATTTCATATTATAATATCCTTTACGATATTTCCGAGATTCTATTTATTTTCTTTCGCAAGATAATTCAGAACTCTATAGATTTATTTTTACCAAAGTAAATTCAATGTATTTGACAATTATAGACAGTCATAAGTTACAAAATATGGTCCTATCTTTCCTAAGGCTATACTTTTAACGTGAACGGACTATAACACAGAAAACTGGGAAACCATTCAATATGGAGCATTGGTTGTCATATGTTTTAAAGGATGCTTTGAATGCATGAAATTTCAGAATAACCACCCGATGCAAACTAACAACTTTATGCATTATGCATCAATATTCATGAAAATATAGAGCATATTTACGTATATATTTATAGAATCGCGATTACTCGGAATCAATAAATATACCAAGCGAATGCATTTGCGAGAGTCAGCCTCAGAATTCAATTACAGCGAACAGTCAAAATGAAATAATCGTAATTCCGTATTCCGTCGCAAGCTACCACGGAGGAATACCTTTATTTGTTATTGAAAAGTGCACTTTCGTAATCGCTCGATTCCGTTCGCTTGAATAAAATCGAAGAAATTCAGCCGCTGGTGCTGGGCGGTATGCTGGCATATGTTTCGAGATTATGTACCTACTGATTTCTATGAAATGTGTGCAATGCTACGATTTCGTGTTCCTGGAGATACTTACGTTACCTGTGTAATAATATTCGTCAGAATGTAGGTACCATAATATCTAGCATATCTATCGATTCATAATGTAGGTAAAAATGGATATCAAAAAGGAAAAATTGTAAATATTTGTTGAAACTTTTTGACCCTGTGGTATTATATTCAGGATAACCTAACTTAACCTAACCTGAGCTAACCTATGGTCAAGATATTAATAGTATGCAGTTAACTGTACATCTCCCGGCGAATTGAGAGATATAAGAAGAAGAGGAGATATATAGAAGCTATAGAAGATCTGATAACATCCTTCAATGATTTTTTGAGTTCTCTGCTGTAACGTACGACAAAAAAATTGTATTTGTTATTATTTTGGAAGATTACAGATAAAAGTAGGTATTATTTGGTAGTTATAAATAATTGATAAATCTACATAAAACTCCTATTAGTGATAGAAGAATATAATAGCCTAATAGACTAAGGTCAGTTCAACCGATAAATAGTTATTGATTGGACAACCCCTTTACACCAATAAAATCAACCTACTGCAAAAATTTCACTCGCGCATAGGAGTTGACTATCCGATAACTATCTTAATGTTGTTTCTCTTAGAAAATAATTTTTCCTGGTTATGCCATGCGTCAACATTTATTATTGCTGGTGTTTCCCAAAGAATGTAGCTTGTTTACTGTCCAAAACAGCTCAACCACAGCAAGACCGATCGATCATTTGTCTGTCTACAAAATATAAAATATCAACAAGCGTTATATTATATTAACAACAAGATATACGCACACCTGCTCGACAATAATGTTCTGTTCGAGAGGGTGCAAGGAGCAGCTGATAGGCGATGCAGTCATAACTGAACACAACGAAAAGAATAACCCGCTCTACACTGCGTACATTGACTATCAGAAGACGTTTGACAGTGTTCTTGATCTTATTAGTATTTTTGATTGTACGATGATGAGCTGGTGAACAACATTGATTTTGAATGCAGAAAAACAGACACGTAACTACGGACACATATTGCCATCAAACGTCGAATCTTTCAGGGGGATGCCCTAAGTGCCCTATGGTTCTCCCTGGGCATCAATCCTATCTCAAATCGGCTGACCGAAGGCGGCAAAGTCTACTCTCTACAGGTACATGACATCACTTTCCTAATGTATAAGGACGACATTAAAATCTTTTCGTCAAGAAAAACTTGCCTACAGCAACTGATAGTGGTCATTTGGTCAGTTCACACAAACATTATGTGAAAACATAGGCATGATATTTGCTATAGACTCATTGGAAAGGGGGAATATATGGTAGGGACCTTTTGCGACCTTAGCAAGGCTTTTGACTGCGTGCAGCATGACATACTTCTGGCAAAATTAGAAAGGTACAATTTCGATGAAAGCAGTCTGAGCTTGATTCGGTCTTATCTTGATAACCGAACACAGGTGGTCAAATGTAATGGCAGCCTCTCTGCAAGCATGGTGGTTTCGGTGGGGGTTCCTCAGGGGTCCGTCCTTGGGCCGCTATTGTTCTTAATATACATTAATGATCTACCGGCCACCATAACTAAAGGATCTGTAATTTGCTATGCTGATGACACAACGTTAAGGTGTAGCAGCTCAAATTTTGAGAGCGCCATTGAGTTCAGTGATGCGGCCCGGGGGGAGGCTGAGCGATGGTTCGGCTGTAATGGGCTGAAGCTTAACCCGGATAAGACCTCAACCATCGTGTTCTCTTTACGCAAATGCCCAATTGATGAAAATCGGGCGCATAGTGACGTTGTCAAATTCTTGGGGGTACATATGGACCCGACCCTAAAGTGGGACAATCATGTGTGAAACTGACCGGGAATATTTTTGTTATGAGTCAACTTAGCCGTAGTGTCTCGGTGGAGGTTTTAAGGACCGCTTATTTTTCTCTTTGCCAGTCTGTAATGCAGTATGCGGTATTAGTTTGGGGGTCTGCTTCATCCTGGGAAAGGGTATTTCGGTTGCAGCGCCGGGCGGTGAGAATTGTTGGCGGCATTGGGTACAGGGATGATTGCCGAAATTTATTTATAGATCTGCAGTTATTAATTTTCCCATCCCTGTACATATTAAAATGCATATTGTACGTGCATGCAAACCACGCTAAGTATAGTGCTAACAACTGTTCACACCACTACCATACCAGGACTGGGCAGCAGCTGCGACCCAAATTCTGTAGACTGTCCGGAAGTCAGAGAAGTGTCCGGCCCGATTTCTTAAACAAAAACTCTTAAGTTTTCTCTTGAGTAAAGCATACTACTCGTGCGCTGAGTGCCTGGAGGACAGAGTCGAGCCCGAATGGTTCCATGTGTAGATAAGTGGTTTTGTTTTTATTTGTATGTTTCTTCCATATGTGGTATTGTGTTCTGCGTATTTATTTGTAACATGTATTATTGTGTAGTTTATGTGAGTTTTAATTATGTGTATAATATTTCGAAATTTGAAATATTGCCCTTAATTTTTATATTTAGATGTATGAAAAGTGTATGTATTTCTATGCTCTACACGAATAAATTATGATTTATGATAAATGTAAAATGCACGCTAAACACATATTTTTCGAATGAATTGTCTGAAATTTGCCAAGTTTTGACTGAGTAGTGCCACTATTCGTAGGAGGAGATGATGGAAGGAGATGTAGTAAAATACAAAGATTTCGAGGGCGTATACATTGACGGTATTCCTATACCGCAGGTTGATGAGGCACTGGATTTGGCTCTGATTCTGAAACTAGATATACGATTTTCCAAGCATGTGACCAGCTGCATTCAGGCTGCTTTCGCTAAATTAAAAACTTTATACCCGAATAGACACTTCCTCAGTACTGCGATGTGGTCTGTGCTGTGAATCATTGGTTTTACCTGAGTTTAATTTTTGTGATGCTGTGTATGTGAGTTGCCTTATACCGGCGGATCAAAATTGCATACAACGAGGACAAAAAGCTTGTATAAGGTTCACCTTTGGTATCAGGAAATATGGACGAGTAGGTATCATACAGGCTTACTGAGCTGGGTTGGCTTTATATGGGGCGAAGACGTGTCTGCATTCATGTGTTCTCTATCACAAGATTCTATCAAGGAAGGTTGCCAAATATCTAACTGTTAGGGTGGCCCATCGTTCCGACGTACATAATCTGAATATAAAATTTAAAGGTTTGCTTACTCCTCCCTCTCTTTTTCGTAGATACCGTACATACGATTTGAAACCTGACCCAAATGATTGCATGATAAGTACCGGCCGAGAACGGCAACTTTGTGGGCATGCGCAGTGCGCACATATTCCTATCTCTTTTCTCTCATTCCTAAATTGACCCATGTGAGTCGCGACGATTGTCATTGTGTAGTGAGGTTATGTTGCTAAAAATTATCAACAGAATGTTAAAATTGTTGAAAGAAGTTGTACAGAATTTTGTTTCACTTATTTTTAATGAAAACTTTACAAAATAGGTTTACGTTCTACGATTTGCGGCTATACGAATGGAAACTGTTGGTTTACCGTATTAGCAGGGTAATACTGTTAACTTAGTTTTCCTGTTCGACGTTTTGCAGCCTGGCACACAGCCACTTCATAATGAAAACCACTGATATCTAAGTTTGGGTTGTCACTATCACAGTCGGTACCTATAATGTAAATATATAATAAAATAATCGTATTCACTAGACATAACCACCATAACCTCACAACCATACGCTTTGACAGGCCGATTCGTTGGTCAAGTTATGAATGTTAGCAGTAATACTGCTCACACTGCTGCACTATGTGCGTACTGTGCATGTCTACAAACTTGACTTGAATTTTTAGTACTTATTGTGCAGTAATTTAGGTCAGATTCTGCATATAGAGTGCGGTCTCCTCATATTCTTCCCTGATCATAAGTATGATATTGATAAATATGCGCCAACTATCAACTTGATAAATAAGAAAAAAGCCAGACCCACATGTTGTAAAAATTAGTTCCGCCACTTTTGTTTGGTACGCATAAAACCTACTAAAGTTTCAAGGATTGATGAATATATATATATATTATTTAAATATAAAATTCACGAGATTAAAAGGAAAGTCAGATCCAATCAAGCAAAGTACCCACAAAGCACATAATAAAATCTCCGTTACATCCCCTCAGTACTCCAAGTTGTGCTTTGGTGGACTTTGCGTGTGCCAACTAAATTCAGGGGTGTATTAATGCAAACTTTAGGTAACTCAATCTCAAATTACTCTGGCTGGGTAAAGTTACCGCATACGTTATATAGTACAGCTTGGCGCAATTCGTCTTTATACAACTTCTAGGTCTATTTGCGCTAATAAACTGAAGTTATGATATGAGTATAAATTGCAAACTTTTATCGCCATTTGCGGGATGAGATGACTACGTATACATAACTAAGGGAACATAAATTCGCTTTAAAGCTCAATTAAAGATGTTTATGTATTTCCAAGATCTTGTACTACAAAGTTTTATGACCGCGTTTGAATAAATAGATAAAGGGATTGATTCCAAAGAGAGAAAAAATATTCACTACCCAAAGCAAATTTTCAAAAAGAAATAATAAGTGGGTGTTCTAATACAAGATTTACAACAAAAAATTACTAGTATTAATAGTTATTTAAACAACAAGTATGTTAAAAAGAGCGATTAATGATCGAGACTTCTTCGTTGATGTCATTTGAGGTTATAGGACAATTTACGTAATTTGATGAGATTAAAATCCATAGTGCATAAGTGGTCTTAAATAAGTAAATGAAAAAGGAAACTCTTCTTTTATGCACAATATTTATTAGTAATCTACTTGGGCCGCCAAATAATCAGTTCATTCCGTTCCAACACTGCTGGTGACAAGTTGCTTAATAATATCATCTTTCCGCGAAATTTTTCGTGTCTTTTAAATTTTTGATTATGTCGACGTATAAATGCCTTGCATATTGCATATTTAATTGTTATTACAATCTTGTTGTCGACGTCGAATGAACTGACTATTTGGCGGCTGAAGATGGACCTGCGGTCCGAAACGCGTCCCATGTAGATTACTAATAAATATTGTGCATAAAAGAAGAGTTTCCTTTTTCATTTACTTATTTACGTAATTTGAGTCTGACAGTTCTGGATAAAGGAATGTTTTGAATGGATGGTTTCATTTTACGTATGTTCGATTGGCTATAATGAAGTCGTTCGATTGGATACAACAAATCGTGTGTAGTGTATTAATAATGATAAGTGTGTATTAATTATATATGTCTATTGTGCAAATAATGTATTGTGGAATATCACTGCATGTGTGTCGAATGGCTGCTGTGTCAGCACATGACTTCGACAGGCTTCCGGAACGTAGGCCAACAACCTGACCTAAAACACCAGTCAGTCAGAATGTGACCACTGATGTGTCCACGTATCTTCCAATAGACAAATTAAGTAAGAGCTCGAGTGGTTTTATTTAAACACCTCTACCTCCATCACACGTGCATTAATAAAAATCGTGCATTTATAGAGCTGTTTAATAAATGCTGTTCTATTCACTAAACATACTCATAAATACACGATTGACGGAAAAGGTTAATAACGAATGACCATAATTCAAAAATATTTTGCATTTTTACTTAGTTTCGGCCTACCTTTATAAAGGCCACTACACATGTTCAGGTTGACCTGTGCGTTTTCTGGAACATATACCTACTTTGGCGGCCTTTAGCTGAATCAAACTCCATAAAATAGGCAATCCTCTTAGACCCATTATCTCCTCAATAGGTACTACTGCCGGCAGGTTGCCCAAACCTCTCAACATTCTTCATGAATACTACAACAAATGAATACAAATGAATACTACTCAACTTATGTGATAGACAACAGAAGAACTATATGATATAAACTACAACATCGACATTGATATCCTTTGACATAGTCAACCTATATACCAACGTACCAAGGAACATTGCCTTGCTTGCTTTGAGAAATATCTCTACATACAAGATCTGACCAATACACAAATCACTGAAGTTAGTATCTTCAGAACTTGTTTGGAACAAAACTATTCTAAATTTAACAACCTTTCTTACATCCAATCAGATGGTTTAACAACGAAGTGGGCGGATTAGGTGTTGTGATTAGGTTCCGTTGTGATATTGCGTCCGGCCACACGTTTCTGTCTCCTCTTAGTATAACAATTTTATTATATGTACCGACTGAAAACCAGTTTTTATACGACAACATGTGCCGCTTCATTGATTTATTGAATAGACTATACAGCTGAAAATGACCGCAAGGTCGAATCTAGTACTGTATATATGAATAAACCCTGCAAAGACAAAGAGGCCTTTCATTTCTATTAATTACTTCACTGCACCATGGACCACAACCAAACTTTGATACTTGTTTGTGTAAAGCGGCAGAAATGTAGTAACACAGGTACAGCCTATTTTGACTACAATCATTTATAATAACGCTATATATCATTTTTTCCTAAACGAAATTATAAATAATTAATTGGGGAATCACTCATGCTGCATTATGTTGAAACAACCCCAAATGTCGATATTATGTAGAATTTCAAAACCTTAGGTTTTATTTTGTTTTTTTTTTAGATAACGATAATCTATTACATTTGAAGCCTTCAACTAATAGACAAAATGTTGCTTAACTTTCTGTAATCCCTCAAATGGTAGGTAATTAATGTGCTAAATATTCACAATTTAATAATTCAAACAAATGCCAAAATTTATTAAATAAAGAAAAAAATTATTATAATCCGAGATAACGCAGGATTTAGTAACTAGACAAAAATCTAATTTGAATCCATCAAAGACAAGTTCCATGAACAACTCCTTCAAATCCAGGTTGTGACTGTAATATTTAATTCAAAAGTTTTACATCCTGCCTGTATCACCATCAATCGCTCTTTAAATTTTTTAAAAAGTTTATTGTGCTAAAACTATCATTCTGGCATAATGATAAGAAAATATACCTGAACAACCTTTTTTTGTAGATAACTACACGGAAACAAAATAAATGTACTCTCTGACTGTTTCTGTTTTTCACTGATTTCCAATAATGGTGTTTCTTTCCTTAAATTGACATTGGATTTTCGATTCCTTACTATATATCTATATAGTAACCATTTTTGTAGATTTCTGTAAAAATATGAGTTACATATGAGTTTTCAGTAAAAATAAACTTAATAATTGTGTTTACTTGAATCGAAATTCGAGAATAATTTTCTGGTTTGTTTTGTGTGGAGTAGTGCCGACTGTTTTCAGTTTTCATTTTTTCCTTTAAATGATTTACTACCATTTAACTAAATATCGATTCAAATTTAAAATCAATGAATATCAGTTTGACTAAATTACAAAGACAATACGCAAACATCGTTTAAAATAGATTAATCATATTTTTTGTGAGGCTGCTGCATTTCTATAACTATTAGATGCCATTCATTCCATGTGACACAATCTTGAGCTCAATGACTCAGTATGTTGTCTGTCAACAAGATTTATTATAGAATTTGGTCAATCGTGACGCACTAAATTTCTATATTTACAGCAGTTCTGTTCTAAGGAATGTAGAGTCGATTCTTATTTTTTATTTCATTTTTTTTTATTTCCACATATCATTAATGAGCTTTTTCCTCCTTTTACGCTACCAACTAAATACGCGAAAATGAATAGAAAATATCTTAGTAACGTTTTTGTTGATACGGCTGGCTCATGTTCTTAAGAGAAACAAATTATTTGTTTTATGGCTAGTGCCTGAAATTATCGACAATTTAAATACATCGGGAGAAAATTCGGCACTCTTCATCAGGCGAGACAAGCGGGCAAAATTGAGGACTGTCCCGCTCAAATTGGGAGGGACAGTTAGTTACACCCTACTTTACACGCCATTATTTTGAATATAATATTTTTTTTGTGCAACCATTAAGAATTAAAATCATTTAGACTGCCAATGACTTTTACTCAACCCTCATAATATTTTATTTTTGGTTTTTTTTATTTTGGTGTGGGCCCTCCCTTAAATCATATTGAATCACATAATCCGTCCGTGAAAGTCTATATGTACTTGTGTAGTTCTACATTTGTTGCATACTTTCTGGTATACGTGGTAGATTTGTATATTTTTCAATTTTGTTCTGTTTGTTAATTATTTTTTGATAGGGTGCCATTTTGGCGGTCTATTTAATTATCTGTCATTACTTTTCCTTCGATAGCGAGAATAGCGCGGTATTTATAATCTTCTTCGACTCAGCCGTTGGTCGGTGCATAAGGTTCGAAATTCGAGTATAGTTTGGTGTACAGTAGACTCTCCTATAACGCTGTTCCTACAACGCGAAATACTACAAACGCGCTAAAAATGTTGCGGCTACATCTTCATATAACACGATTCTCGTACAACGCGCATACGTCAAAATTTGCGATCCACAAATTCCTATAACCCGTTTTCATAAAACGCGTAATATTAAACCGCGTTGTAGGAGAGTCTACTGTATATCTATGTCGTTTACTAACGGTGAAAAAGGTGATAAAATGTTTTGGACTATAGAGATTTCTTACTGGTTTTGAAATCGGGAACGTATTTGAATTTTGATAGCTATATGCGAGATGTAGTATTTGCAGTATGTGTAACATTGCCAAACTGATCAGTCTGAGAACCATTTCATTGTGAATAAATTGGACGCGAGGAAGGGTTATTGAGAAAAATCACCAGCTTGAACGGTCGTATCTACTTTACGAAGTATAAAGCTTGCTCATATCTTCGTTTATTAGCAGCGGAAATAAGCCATTTTAGCCCTTCGAAGCTGGGCCAAACTGGTTCCCGGTTGGCTTACCAGTTAGAAAATAAAACCCGCAAAAATAATATTAGCGACGACAAAGGCGTAATTGATCGCAACATGCACCAATCCCCAATAAGCTGTGACACTTGAAATATTGCGGGCACGCGTAATTCCCTCAAATCTGAATTTCATACGTGTATTTCCGGCGGAATACTGAGAAGGAATTTCAATATTTTTTGAATCAACATTTCATAAATATTTATCCTGAGTTGGGATGTTTTCCTTGTTTTCTGGTTAACGTATTCTGGTCATGAATAATGCTAGATGTCCTGGGAGATTTATTATTTGTTCGCAATATCACAAATATGTGGTACTTAAGGAATTATAATACAGCGTCTACAAATAATATTTGGAAGCAGAAATATGGTGGGTAATTCTATTATGATACTAATTATAAATGAAGATACAGCAGATGATATTGTGTTAAATCGATTCAAGTTTTGGCCCACCTAAAATAGTATCTTTATATATCTTTTTTGAGGTACACATTTTGAACCAATTATTCAACTTTTATGATAGCAGGCTATTTTCCCAACAACAGGGTTGAGGTAGTTTTTATCGAAAATGTGTTTAGTGGAATCAAACAGTGGCCCGATCTTTTCTGTACATTTTAATTTTAATGGCTCAATTTCTCCCTTAATAAACAAGTTACAATAACAACAGCTATGACCTGGCGCGAACTGGCATGATGGAATGATGGTATCCTGGTTATGGACTGGCCAGCGTATACAGCACCGACTTGAATTCCATTGAGCATCTCTATGGGACCTATTTAAGCGAAGACTTCAAGCCAGAGATTCTGCTGCTGGGACCATTCCAGAGCTTAAAGTGGCGGTAACAGAAGGATGGGATAACATCCCACAAAATGTTACCGTTAACTTAATTAATTCAATGAATAACCTCATAGCTGTTGTTAAAGTACGAGGTCACACATGTTGTTAGAAAGCTTTTGCGAACTTCGTTGCTTAAAATGTACCGCTAACATCTCCACTTCTTTTACAATAATATAATGGTTTTTGGCAATATTTTTCCCTATTAGTTGAGTAATGGAAGAAAATCTCCATAATTGAAGCTTTTCAATAACTACGTTTTTTAACCCGTTCGGGTCATGCCATTGCTGTTCTTCTTGTAAATTCATCATCAAAAGAAAAAATAACGTGAATCATTAAAATGAAAATGTTCAGAAAAGATCGGGGTTCTGTTTGATTCCAATTGATACATTTATGACTTCTCGACATTGCTGTAATATTCAAACAAATCTTGGGAAAAAGGTCAGTGCAAATGAAGCTACTCCATCGTTTTTGACTTCAATATATTTCGCCAAACCACGTTGGCATCTTCAGGAAGAAACTGAAACAATTAGTGTGTAACGTGTGACGATAAGACAACGGACAGCTCGTTCGACTTACAACTAGAGTATAATTTCAGCACTTGATGTGCATGAGTTGTTATTATGATTGCAATACTCGTCTCGGAACAACGCAACATAGACACAGGTAGGGATATATGGATCTCGAACTAAAACAAAACCGAAAAACCACACCTACAATTACACCCATGGTAGGGAAGTAATTATAAAGATACATACCACCAAAGCAACCTTGATGTGCATGAGTTGTTATTAAGATTGATCAAATTTCGCCCCATGTATGAGTTAAGTCTTGTAAGATGTTCCTTGTCCGAGTGTGTTCTTATGTTGGCAACCATGGCTTGTGTGTTTTGGAGTTTGCTGGTCTGTGTGTGTGTCTTGTGTTGGCAATACTGAGTACGGCATACCTCGCGCCATCTTCTGTTTCGACATAACCTGTTTGTCTATGAGGGCTGCGGTTGGAACGTTCCTGATTGATCGTTACCCGGTTGAGTTTCTCTGCATTAATACCTAACTGGCGTGCTGTTGTCTCATTGCTTTGGTGGTATGTATTTTTGTATTTACTTCCCGACCACGAATGTATTTGCACGTGTTTTTTCGGTTTTGTTTTAGTTCGAGATCGATATATCCCTACGTCTGTCTGTGTTGCTTTGTTCTGAGACGAGTATTGCAATCTTAATAACAACTCATGCACATCAAGGTTGCTTTGGTGGTATGTATCTTTATAATTACTTCCCTACGATGGGTGTAATTGTAGGTGTGGCTTTTCGGTTTTGTTTTAGTTCGAGATCCATATATCCTTACCTGTGTCTGTGTTGCGTTGTTCCGAGACGAGTATTGCAATCATAATAACAACTCATGCACATCAAGTGCTGAAATTATACTCTAGTTGTTAAGTCGAACGAGCTGTCCGTTGTCTTATCGTCACACGTAACACAGTAATTGTTTCAGTTTCTTCCTGAAGATGCCAACGTGGTTTGGCGAAATATATTGAAGTAAAAAAACGATGGAGTAGCTTCATTTGCACTGACCTTTTTCCCAAGATTTGTTTGACTTACTTAATCACTTACTTAATCATAATCTAAGCGTGCACAATAAAAAAAAAACAGGTAATGAGATATACAATCTTTTTAGACTGCTGTTTTTCCATAAAAATGCCATATCAATCGAAAAGTATAATTATTAGGGTAGGTAATGTTATATTTTATTATCGTAAAATTTTGCGTGGAAATCAAAATTGTGCCGAAATATAGGTTGTTCCATTAAAAAAAACATTAGTTTGGGTTGGTACTACCTTATGGAACACCTTGTATACACGCTAATAATTTTAATATGTGCGCTTTGGAGTTCTGTATATATGAGTGAAATCAGTTTTAAAATATCTTCATTAACAGAGGCACAATCTTCCGAGATCGCACTGTTGAGACACCCTGTATACTAACCTCGAGAAGTGCCCGGTCTCGCCTATGACTCGGCTGTGCATCTCTTCTCTCGTTCCGGAAAAGAATCTTTATTGGCTTGGTACACAATACACCATTACAAACAAACCATCATGATTGTATGAACGAAAAAATAATGAAACACTGAAACGACGTTCCATCAAAACGTTGTATTAGGTTAACAATATCTATTAATTTTATGACCCGACAGACGCACTGACTGCATCGTTTTGCTGTTAGAGCCAAATGTGGAAGCAAATTATGATATTTGATGAAACGAAGCGTTTGGTGTGTGAGTCCGTTGGTATATATGATATGCTCAGCGACTCGCAATATAGAAATCATCACGCCGTGTATTAACAATGGTGCCGGTTGCATATACATTTTTTGATTCAAATGGGAGGTCGCATTTGATTACTGTCACGTCAATACCATTGGAAGGCATTTAAGGTCCGACAAATTGGCACCCTCGAGATCATAGATGCCGACACGAAGTTACGGATTTTTGTTATTCTGTGTTAGTGTCATAAGTAAGTTTTGCAGAGGGTAATTTAGCTGTATTTTAGCCACTTAGTGTTTTACAGTTTTCCAGTATCCGACTCAATGTTACTTCTAGTCTTCAAATCTGAGGATGTTGTGACCGAAGCACCAAATTGGCGACATTGGTCACCCTAATTATGGTCTCCTTTTTGTGTTTTCTTCATTGAGCTTCCATCTTGCTCCTTGGCTATACCGTCTGATGAGGACTAATAAGTCCGAACCACGTGTATACGCTTGCTTGTTTGATGACGGATATGCCCGATAATTACCTTCTACTATTTATATTTCACCGCCCGCCGATAAACCAACTTTCGTTGTATTACCATGGGCTAAAGGTTGTACCTTGGGGTGGACTGGTTACCTCCGGCGGCGGCGCGTTGTTACTTCTAGTCTTCCTATCTGAGGATGTTGTGACCGAAGCACCAAATTGGCGACATTGGTCACCCTGATTATGGTCTCCTTTTTGTGTTTTCTCCATTGAGCTTCCACTTGCTCCTTGGCTATACCGTACTGATGAGAACTAATAAGTCCGAAACATGTATATACGGTTGCTTGTTTGATGGCGGATATGCCCGATAATTACCTTCTACTATTTATGTTTCACTGCCGATAAACCAACTATATTTATGTTGCGTTCAGTTCAATGTACGTAGCCACAATTAATTGTTAGCAGAAGATAAATGTATCAGAAATTGTGGACAGGGAGACTTTCCTTTTCTGGCGTTTTGTCGGATGTAATAGCTTTCTGCGGAAAGGAACCACGTTTATAAAACCCCATTAATCTCATTGAGAAACTGGGACCCATTCTAACCGTCGCGTCGGTGTCGCTACGAAGCGCGTCTATTGGTATCTGGATTGATCGATACAATATAATGAAACGGAAAAAGTATTTGTCGCTTTAAATCTAAATGGTTGAAAGGTTTAAATTAAATTCTCGGTTGGGGTGTCAGTGACAAAACAGATTTCTGCCGATAATTACTTATGTATATGTTACTGTAAAAGCCCGAAATACGGTCAAACCTAGGATTAACGCGTTAATCCTAGGTTTGACCAATATGAATTCGTAAATGTCCGAAAAATGGTATTTATCAATGTAATTTCGGGCTTTTACCAAGACAGCGGTTAATCCTAGAATTGACCAATACATCATGGTGAAACCTAGGATTTACTGGTTGTGTTGGGCCTGTTGGTGAACCTCAGATGTAATTATGTACGCAGACAGTTGCATGTGCTTTTAGACCAGAGCAACGGATGGCAACAGCACCAGACAACAAGATAAATCATTTAATTGTCTAAACGGTACAGGAAATATTTTAAATCAAAAGCCTTACATTTTCGAGAAAAAGAATTGAAAATTTTTGAATATTTATAACGTTAGGGAAAATTTGCTTTTGTGAATTGAATTACATGAATTACATTACGGTTTGGGTAGAATTAATTGCACTGAAAACGAATCTGGAAAAGGTGGGGTCAAAGTGTCGAAACCCAGTACTTTTGTAATTTTTACAAAAAAAAGTTGTACCAGCTGAAACCATTATTGTAGAAACCTCAAAATGCTCCCATAGTAAACCTTATGCATTTAAGAAAAATTTCGTTGTGCAAAATTTTATAAAAATTAATTTTGTACGAATTTTAATTTTTAGAAGCAAAAAATGCAAAATTGTGATCGGTTTGCGGCAAATCGCGGAAAATCGCGAATGTGCACGTTATGGGCGGCTTTTAGGGGTCTAATAGGCTCTAATAAAATTTGCGGCCACCATAGAATGTTGAAACATTTTCCACACCGGATAGCAAGAGGGTAATAGTATTGGATTTTTTTCTTCATAGGTCATACCCATCGTCGAATTTAAGTGTACTAAAACTCGAAAGTCAGTCTTGAGACATTTTTTAAATTTAAAAATAATTATGAATAATTAAAATTACTATGGTTAGTCTTGGTTATAACTAATACTAAAGCTGTTCTCAGACGTTCTCTAAGATGCTGACTGTGAATGTCGTTTCGACTTCACGTACTTCATTGTGGAGTACAAAGATTCACAGCAATATGTTGTTCCAAAAATCGAAAATAGACGACAAGCAGCAATTCAAATTCAATCATAGAAATAGTTTTGCGCGGCATTTGCAATACCTGGTCCTCTTTCAACTCAAATAACTCCAATTCCCCAGCCGCTCTTTAATAAGTATTATTTCAGAAATTGGAAATCCATCTTCAATAATGTCACAAATAAATGGGTTCACAAACCATGCAAACTTTAAATCTTCACACCTATGTTTCAAATATTCTTGTAATTAAGTAAGTACGTAGGCTTTCACGGCCAGAATCATTTAGAAAATAAACTGCTTCCGGGTTATGCCGTGTGTCAAGATTTGTTAATGCTGACGTTTCGCGAACCATGTTGCTCGCTTCTTCAAAGCTAATTGAATACTGAAGACCTACCAAGAAAGTCTCCCTTATATACCTGTATTTACACCTCACTGCGCACATCTGGAGCTACCGCTCCACGTGTTTTTCCACCTGACCGCGTTAGGATCGATTTCCAGACCCTACTAATGTCAGTACCGTCCTCGCGATTGATGTTGTCAGGATGTTTGTAAATTTCGATGGCTTCTCTAATAAGTCTTCGATGATAATTACCCACCCTTGGCAACATCTTCGCGTCATCGAAATCCATTGTGTGTCCCGACTTGTGGCAGTGTTGAGCAACAGCGGACTGTTGAATCTTGCCTAGCCGGGTGTCCCTACTGTGCTCCTTGATTCGACATTCGATGCTTCGTCCTGTGTGTCCTACATAGCATGTTCCGCACTCACATGTTATCTTGTATACCCCTTCGTTCTTCAGGAGTGGTGTGATATCCGTTGGGTTAGGCAAAAGATCCTTTACCTTAGCTGGTGCTCTGTACCTTACCGTGATACCCGATTTCTTCAGTACTCTACCGATTCTCTCTGATACCCCACTTACGTATGGTAAGCAAGCGAACCCCTTAGACTCTTGCGGTTCCTCTGAGACTTGCGGTTTTCTTTGTGTGACACCCCGTATGTCAGACTTGGTGTATCCATTCTGACGTAGGGCCCACTCCAAGTGTTTTCGTTCTTCGTTCAAGGTGCTAGAGTCGCATACCTTCTCGGCTCTGTTGAACAAAGTGTTAATAACACTTCTCTTCTGTTGGGGGTGGTGGTGCGATTTGGCGTTCAAGTACCGATCGGTATGTGTCTTCTTACTGTAGACTGTATGTCCAAGTCTACCCGTTGACGTTCTGTATACCAGCATATCCAAGAAAGGCAGCCGATTATCCTGTTCTATTTCCATCGTGAATTTGATGGAAGGACTAACATTGTTCAGGTGGTTAAGGAACTCAGAAAGTCTATCTCTACCGTGTGGCCAAATCACAAAGGTATCGTCGACATATCTGACCCAGTGCTTGGGTTTGAAAGGACTTTATCTAATGGCTTTTTCTTCAAACAATTCCATGAAGAAATTGGCGATTACCGGTGACAAAGGTGATCCCATGGCTGCACCCTCTACCTGCTCTACCTGCCCTCTACCTCCTCCCGTTTATAGGACAAACTACATCTTTTGTCAAGAACTCTGAACATTTTATTCAGATTTTGAAGGAAGTTGCCATTGACCCTCAGGATATACTTGTAAGTTTCGACGTAACATCACTCTTTACGTGTGTTCCGGTTAAGGAGTCTACCAACCGATGTACCGGATCTTGTAGAGTATTGTCTCTCCACCACATACTTCAAGTGGGCGGGAGCGATGTATGAGCAGGTGGAGGGTGCAGCCATGGGATCACCTTTGTCACCGATAATCGCCAATTTCTTCATGGAATTGTTTGAAGAAAAAGCCATTAGGTCAAGTCCTTTCAAACCCAAGCACTGCGTCAGATATGTCGACGATACCTTTGTGATTTGGCCACACGGTAGAGATAGACTTTCTGAGTTCCTTAACCACCTGAACAATGTTAGTTCTTCCATCAAATTCACAATGGAAATAGAAGAGGATAATCGGCTGCCTTTCTTGGATGTGCTGGTATACAGAACGTCAACCTTGGACATACAGTCTACCGTAAGAAGACACATACCGATCGGTACTTGAACGCCAAATCGCACCACCACCCCCAACAGAAGAGAAGTGTTATTAACACTTTGTTCAACAGAGCCGAGAAGGTATGCGACTCTAGCACCTTGGACGAAGAACGAAAACACTTGGAGTGGGCCCTACGTCAGAATGGATACAGCAAGTCTGACATACGGGGTGTCACACAAAGAAAACCGCAAGTCTCAGAGGAACCGCAAGAGTCTAAGGGGTTCGCTTGCTTACCATACGTAAGTGGGGTATCAGAGAGATTCGGTAGAGTACTGAAGAAATCGGGTATCACGGTAAGGTACAGAGCACCAGCTAAGGTAAAGGATCTTTTGCCTAACCCAAAGGATATCACACCACTCCTGAAGAACGAAGGGGTATACAAGATAACATGTGAGTGCGGAACATGCTATGTAGGACAGACAGGACGAAGCATCGAATGTCGAATCAAGGAGCACAGTAGGGACACCCGGCTAGGCAAGATTCAACAGTCCGCTGTTGCTCAACACTGCCACGAGTCGGGACACACAATGGATTTCGATGACGCAAAGATGTTGGCAAGGGTGGGTAATTATCATCGAATACTTATTAGAGAAGCCATCGAAATTTACAAACATCCTGCCAACATCAATCGCGAGGACGGTACTGACATTAGTAGGGTCTGGAAATCGATCCTAACACGGTCAGGTGGAAAAACACGTGGAGCGGTAGCTCCAGATGTGCGCAGTGAGGTGTAAATACAGGTATATAAGGGAGACAGACTTTCTTGGTAGGTCTTCAGTATTCAATTAGCTTTGAAGAAGCGAGCAACATGGTTCGCGAAACGTCAGCATTAACAAATCTTGACACACGGCATAACCCGGAAGCAGTTTATTTTCTAAATTCTTGTAATTCTTTATTTTTTTATATTCACCTAACTTCTCTGCATTGATATTAATTACATTTACTTTTACTCGTGGAAAATGACTAAATATTTTGTCTTCAAGATCGTAAACCAACAGTTGAAGTGTTGCTTCAAAACTGAATACAGTTTGCGCACACTCGTTCTTCCGGTTCTACGGTTCAGGAGAAAAAATAAAACTAAAACTTTAATGGCTGCCGCATTTGCCCACCGTTGCATTAGACAAATGGTAGCAAAATGTCACAATTTTGTTTTATTGTATTTGTTTTATTTGTTTGTTTAAGTCTGTTATAGTTATTATTGCTAACTGCTTTTCGAGATACATACTTAGATTATTATTTGTTATATTTTATCAGTTTATTATTTAGTTTACTTATGGATGATATAAGTTCATTAATAGTTTATGAGCAGCGATTAATCACGAATATCAGGAACATTTGATCCAAAAACTATCAATTTGCGTGTAGGCTAGCTGCCATATATTGAATTCCTAGGTAATGGAAATGGTTAACATCGTTTCGAGGGCTGGGCGGCGGCGGTGGCGTTATTGTTTCTGACAATAATCTGGGAAACGAGCGCCCCCTACATGGAATTTCAATACAATCCGGAACTTGGCAATCGCGATATAAATTATGAACGCTATCAATAGCCAAGCTTCTCGTTCGGAAATTTTTCGAATCGAGTTATAAAATTTTGCCATTGTTCGAAGTTCGACAGAGTTGTTAAAGGTCAGTAGGTACCGTATGTGTGCAGAATTTTTATGACCCGTAATTCGCTTAACAATGCTCATAAAATTTTATTGCGTTTTACATTATATGTGGCATGGTCGTACCATCAGATAATGTTTTATTTAATTCCCGGTATATTAAATTCGTTAAATGTGAGTCTGCGCTTATAGTAGGACATTGGTAGTAGGGTAGTTGTTATTGATGTACTATGAAACTGTTCGTTTAGTTTTGTTATTCCCATTTTAACTAAAATTACAACATTTATTAAATAAATTATGAAATATGTTATCCATCTACATATTATAAAATAATAATAAGAATAATTTACTGTTAATTTGCACGGGACTGGCTGTCTTAAGGTCGTCTTCAGCTGCTGAAGAATCCGAGATGCATGTAGGTGCCCAATCCCAGACATACGTTGAAGTGCTTATTGCAGGCTAATACATTGTTGATGATAATATCTGTATTAGGGGCAAATCTTCAAGGCGATATTGACCAGCAAGTGAAAAATATTGAAAGCCCTATATAAAAAAGCACTGTTTGGAGCTATTTTGAAACACATAAAGAAAACACATATTTTTTTTTCTTCGTAAAAAATATTTTATTTGTTTTTGAGATTAAAAACTTAAAGTATCACAAATATTTGAAATAAAACGTGAACTCTGAAGGTGTGAAGATAGTATGTATTATTTTGGGTGCGATTTAAGCATACATTATTTAAATAGATATGTGCATTAAAGTAAATACTTTGAGTATTAGATTTAATAATTTGAGCATTAAAATAATAAATATTGTGCATTAAATAAATATAATTAGGTTACATAAAAACATACATATTGTGCCCTAGAATTGATAACGTGTGCATTAAAATAATACATATTGAGCATTCAATAAATATGAATGTTACATCAAAAATGTTGAGCAATATAATGAATAATGAGCAATATTTTATTCATATTGTGCCTTAAAATGAATAACTTGTGCATTAAAATAATAAATATTGAGCACTAGATCTACTGTTCATCAAAATTAACGCTGATCTGATTTGGACGATTCGTATTTTAATGATGGCGCGTACTTTCAATAATATACAACCTTATTAATTAATTCAAATAGCCCACCCGACATAATATGTTAAATATATACATGTTACGTTCGCGACGTCATCGACACCTTTTAAACGGCAACCACATACTTTTTGTACTGATATTGATAGATCTGTTACTTGTTTTAAACGTAATTTAAGAGTATGGCCTTACATAAGAAAATTGTCAAGAAAAAGACAGTTGAAAATTAGGTTAGTATTGATAACTTATTTGTTTATGGAGTGCGAATAGGCATTTTCGATTGATTTATTTGCGCAGAATACAAATCTGGGCATGAAAGTTACATATTATTACATCAGATAATATTGGATTTTTATATTTCTTCCGTAGCCGTCAGCATATCACTTAAAGAATCGGTTTAAATGGTTGAACATTTGAGACCAAACTTTTAAGATTCTGCATTCAAATTAAGATTTGATGGTATAAATTTGTAAAAATCGCTAAATAAGATAACATTTTCACGTCATTTTTTTTGAAAACCTTGCATGGAAAATTATATAATTTTATTAGATTAGTTTTCATGGCAATTAATTCTAGCCAAAACGCCACTTCATATTCAATTTACAATTTTCTTGTCACTCATCACGATTTTTCAATTTTTTCAACTGTCTTTTTCTCGAAAATGTTTTTATGTAAGGCCATAAAATGTTTCCGCTGCCAGTTACACAATTAAATGATTTACTAAATTCAGTAAGAAAAAAATGGCGTTGCCATATAAAAAGAGGGCCGATAACGTCATAACTAAGAAAATGTGTATTTTAATAATTAAAAATCGACGTCTACAAAGATTTTATTAAAATGAAAAACGTCTCAGAGATTTTTCCAGGTTTCCATACTTTACGCGCTAACTGTATGTGCGTTACAGCTTTCAGAACTTCACAATTCTTTCCAGGGCGCATTATAATTTTCTCATGGTACAATTTAGATTATTGCATGCGCTTATAATATTGTCAAATGCTGATTTATTTAAACCATTGGAAACATATTTTTTCCAATAAACACGTATTTTTTAAACTGCACATTATATTTTTATAGAGGTAATGATTGTATATTCATGTTCATGATTATATTGTATGTTCATGATTGTATTGCACATTTATTTATTTAAGTGTACAAACACATTATCCAAGGAACATTCAAATATGTATATAAATGCACAATTATTTATTCTAAACATTTATATAAATTTATTGCACATTTATTTTTTGTTAATCCACAACTAGTTTTGCATTGCTCAAATATTTTTTGATTGGACAAATAGTTTTGGTATTGGTCAAATATTTTATAAAATGCTTACAATAAATGCACGTTTTATTTTATTTATTGCGCATATAATTAGTACATTATTATTATTATTATTATAATTATTATATATTATATTATATTACTTTACATTATAACATATTATTTTATGTAAGTACGTAGGCTTTCACGGCCAGAATCATTTAGAAAATAAATTGCTTCCGGGTTATGCCGTGTGTCAAGATTTGTTAATACTGACGTTTCGCGATGCTCGCTTCTTCAAAGCTAATTGAATACTGTATTCAATACAGTATTCAATTAGCTTTGAAGAAGCGAGCAACATGGTTCGCGAAACGTCAGCATTAACAAATCTTGACACACGGCATAACCCGGAAGCAATTTATTTTCTAAATATTATTTTATGTTCACCAAACTTTTGGACAATAAACACTATTAAAATTTTTAGATAAAAAATGTGGTTTCTTGTTTTTTTTATTAATAATTTTTTAATTTGTTTTCATAAAAACTGTGGATTTGAAGAGCGTCAACGTTTTAAGACAATAAGTTAGTTACCATTGTGGTCTATTTTTGAAAGAGAAAAGCGTTAAAAAAACTGTAGAAGACAATAAAGATTTGTTTGTAGTACCGCGATAGATTAATATAAAACAAACTGATTGAGTTTGTAATATCAAGAAGAAATCCTTGGTTTATGAATAAATAAAATCATCAGCAATAATAATGTAGAAAAATCACAATTTGTTTCCAAACTTGTCGATTATTATTGAGCAATATGTATCAGCTTCAGCAAGTTCCATTTATTCACACGATATTAAAATATATAACAACTTATTCCTACAAGCACTATAAAAATTTGCCAAGAATAAAATATGATGCAAAATATAATATATCTGAAACCATTAGAAATGATGTACTTTGTCCAGTTTACAGACTATCTACCTCTAATAACAACAGTACAATAAAACTACCCATACAATCCAACGTCCCTTGAGGGACACCGTATAAGTTATACTTCTGTAGTGTATAGTGCAGACTATGACAATTCTTAAATCTCGATTTCTTTCACATATCCGTAAGGTTAATGAAGCCTTATTAATTCCATTGTCGTTTGATTACAGCACGGCACAGTGGCAACGTCGAGCGAGACATCTGTGGGTACACAACCAGGTGGCAGCGTGACGTCAAGGACGGCGTCGGAAACGCCCCAGGTGCCGCCGTCGGGCGGCCACCACCACCACCACCATACCGGGGCCAAGTTCAGACACGGCCTCCTGCAGCTCATGATACACACAATCGACCCTCTTCACGATGGTCAGTATGAAGGTATTTCACTGTGGATCTTTTTATTTCCTTTTCGGTGTGTAGCCGCAGCAGGTCAGCCCGCGAATGGCCCAGATAGGAGACGTGATACGATATGACATAATGTCTAATTGGTGGTAGATGTTACTTGGTGTTGTCGTATGTCGTAGCTATCGAGCATGCTATCGGTTTGTGTGTAGTCGATGTTGGTGGTCTTTAGTGGTATTCTTGGAGTTTGTAGAATGAACGTAGTTTTCTATTTGCAGTTTAATTTCAACTCTTCTTATTCCTACTGATAATATTAAAGGTACAAGCGCAGCACGGACACTTTCTGTGTATATTTTGTTTTATTATTTCTATTACACATGTTCAAGGTAGAACTAAGCAGGGAGAAACCTAATGCGAAAAACCGAGGACGTACCTATACAGAGTCCGCATTGATAGTAGACAGTAAACTTTTACAATGGTAGTAGCTAGTATAAAAAATCTGATGTGGCCAGGCACATGACTTTATCATAGTATATATAAAATTAATAGTTTAGCTGCATGAGATTCTATTTGATCGAGATCGGCCATGTCTGCATTAAAATAAAACTAGTAGAACTAGACATATATGTCCATTAAACCTGCGTTCGGATACTGTACTCCGTTGACATCGTGTACACCGTCCAAATGATACTTACGTGTTATTGGGTGTAAAAAGTGTAACGGTGTACAATATACGAACGCAGCTTATATTGTGTCAAAACATTAGCGCTTGACACCTACTGTCATTAGAATCAAAATTTCTGACATATCCTGGCTACTAGTATGAATGCAGTACGACCGATCTCGATGAAATAGAATTTGCTCATGTAGCTAAACTGCTGGTTGTACCAAAAAATATCATAGGCATAAATTATTCAGAATTTCTTCCACTTTAATTTATTATTTAACTATTTCGACGAATTTCCAGAAATGGCGACATATTTGCAAAATCTTTCAAAAATGATAAGACTAAACCTCCAGTTCCTTTGGACCCTTTTCAACAGAAAGCTTTTCAGCTCTAAGTTTGGTCATGAAACTTCTAAATATGAAGTTTTGTCCCGATACCTTTAGTAGTTTCTCCGGAACCGTCGCCACAAAAAACGGGTACACACACACACACACACACACACACACACACACACACACACACACACACACACACACACACACCCACATCCACACACACACACAGACATTTTTTTGTACCTTGGTCAAAAATGTTCAGGGGACCCAAAAAGACATATTTCCGCTAAAATCTCAAAAATTTTTTTTGGCACGATTACGATACTTTACATACTGCGTATGATAAAGTAAAAAATCTGACAAATCCAGGCTACTAGTTTTCATGCAGTACGACCGATCTCGTAGAAATAGAATTTGCTCATGCAGCTAAACTATTGATTGTACCAAAAAATGTCATGGTGATAAATTATTCAGAATTTCCTCATCTTTAATTTATTATTTAACTATTTCGACAAAATTCCAGAAATGGCGGCTTATTTGCAAAATCTTTCAAAAATGCTAAGACTAAACCTCCAGTTCCTTTGGACCCTCTTCAACAGAAAGCTTTTCAGCTCTAAGTTTGGTTATGAAACTTCTAAATATGAAGTTTCGTCCCGATACCTTTAGTAGTTTCTCCGGAATCGTCGCCACAAAAACGGGTACACACACACACACACATACACACACACACACAGACATTTTTTTGAACCTTGGTCAAAAATGTTCAGGGGACCCAAAAAGATATATTTCCGCTAAAATCTCAAAATTTTTTTTTGGCATGATTACAATACTTTACATACTGCGTATGATAAAGTAAAAAAATCTGATGTGGCCAGGCACATGACTTTATCATACTATATATAAAATTAATAGTTTAGCTGCATGAGACTCTATTTGATCGAGATCGGCCATGCCTGCATTAAAATAAAACTACTAGAACTAGACAGATATGTCGATTAAAGCTGCGTTCGGATATTGTACTCCGTTGACACCGGGTACACCGTCCAAATGACACCTACGTGTTATTGGGTGTAAAAAGTGTAATGCAATATGCGAACGCAGCTTATATTGATAGATGTTATTGTCAAAACATTAGCGTTTGACACCAAGACTACCTACTGTCATTAGAATAAAAAAATCTGACAAATCCTGGCTACTAGTTTTCATGCAGTACGACCGATCTCGTAGAAATAGAATTTGCTCATGCAGCTAAACTATTGATTGTACCAAAAAATGTCATGGTGATAAATTATTCAGAATTTCCTCATCTTTAATTTCTTATTTAACTATTTCGACAAAATTCCAGAAATGGCGGCTTATTTGCAAAATCTTTCAAAAATGCTAAGACTAAACCTCCAGTTCCTTTGGACCCTCTTCAACAGAAAGCTTTTCAGCTCTAAGTTTGGCTATGAAACTTCTAAATATGAAGTTTCGTCCCGATACCTTTAGTAGTTTCTCCGGAATCGTCGCCACAAAAAGCGGGTACACACACACACACACACATACACACACACACACAGACATTTTTTTGAACCTTGGTCAAAAATGTTCAGGGGACCCAAAAAGACATATTTCCGCTAAAATCTCAAAAAATTTTTTTGGCATGATTACAATACTTTACATACTGCGTATGATAAAGTAAAAAACGTACAGTCTGTAAATGAATAACTTTTACAATATCAGTACAAATTATATATGAAGTAGAACAAACAATATTTGACCAATACAAACAATATTTGAGCAAAGAAAAAAAGACTTGTGCATAAAAAAGTGCAATAAATTTATGTAAATGTGCATCAGAGTAAATAATTGTTCATTTATATATTTTAATGAAAATGTTTAACGACATAATTTGTCAAATTAATATTTATAAGTTAATAAAATGGTGACATACATGCGGGATGTAAATTTTAAATAAATCAAAAATTACAGCCACAACCTGGAGTTGAACCAGGGACCTTTGTGTTTCTAGCACAATGCTCTCCTATCTGAGCTACTGAGGCCTATGTCATTTGTTAGATATAATTTGTCATAAATCCAGGAAAGGAAGTAGTTATTACTACCAAACACTAACCTATCTTGACGTACACCTATCAAATATCATCTACTTGGAAGTAGGGTTCACACCGTTGATTGTCAACCAATATAGATAGTCAGCGGTGGGTTAGTTGGGGCCTTAACATCCAGAGGGCATGATTTTAAGCAAGATTCATTAACAAATTATAGCCTTTTCGATTTATATATATTTATTATATATTTATGCTCGACCTCAGCCAGTTCGCACCAAGTGCGTGCATAAAAGTGTATAAGTCGAAAACGCTATAATTTGTGAATTAATCTTGCAGAAACCCTGCCCTCTGGATGTTAAGGCCCCAACTAACCCATGGCTGACTATCTATATCCATTGACAATCAACGGTTCACACCAAACAACGGATTGTCTATTCCAGACTGAATTAAAAATGAAAATGTTTATGTTTTTTTTTTAATATATTTTAATGTTCAAAAGTAAGCAGCTAACAAAATACTTGTTAATTGAAAAAATATATCTCCAATGGTTTAAATAAATCAGCAATTGTTAATATTATAAGCGTATTCAATAATCTAAATTATCATTTATTATATGAAAATGGTTATTTTGCAAGGACAATTTTTAAAGATAAGTGCAATGCCATATGGGATATGTGAACCATATGCTTTCAAAGACATATTAAGTACTTCATTAATACAATTAAATAATAAGAATACTAATACGTACATACATACATTTTAAAGTTCAATCGCCAGGGCGAAACAATTGCTTAGTGTAAGCTTTTTATTTAACTTAATATGTAGGATGATCCGTTTGAATTAATTAGGTCGAATATCACTGAAAGTACGCGCTACGATTAACGTAAAATTCGTCAAAATTAGATCAGCGTTCGATCATGCGCAGTAGATATAGTGCTCAATATTTTTAAATAACTATATTAAAGCACAAATCATTCGTTTTAGGGCAGAATGTGAATAAACTATGGCTCATTATTACTTTTTCAACATCTTTTTTTTAATGCTCAATATATACAAGGTGTTAGTAAACATGTGCGACAAACTTCAGGGGGTGATTCTGCATGAAAAAATAATGATAGTTTGCTATATAAACGTGTGTCCGCAAATGCTTTGTTTTCTGGTGTTAACGTTTACTTAAAAACTGACGATTTATTTATTGCTCTGAAACCGGTCGAGATATGCATATGAAATTTAGTGGGTTTAAAGAGGTAGTTATTGCGCATATTTTGACATGCAATTAAGAATTTTATGTTCATCATTGGCGCGCATACGGATAATGATATCAATTTTTTTAAAGATAAAAATGGTACGCCATTTTGAGAAAGAACACCGCTTTCGGTGTTCTACCGAGTCCATTAAGAACGCGAAATTGCTGATATATCATTTGTTTTCACTGTTATCGGAAGAATGTTTTCTATTCATCGTGAGATTCCATTAAAATCAGAATTTTTGATATTTTACCATACACGCACAAGATAAATTATAATGGAATTAATTACCTGTAGGAATGTAGATGTAAATAGAACACATCCACATCAAACCCGTTTCGCCCAAACAGAGAATATATGTGCTTGGATTTCACGCTTTTGGGAATGTTTTGTGCATCTAAAATATTCTTAAAACCTTTGTCAGTCAAATACACATTGCATGTATCCATTTTTAAAATGTTTAGGCGAAATAGCGTCAAAGTAATTTTTATTCTTCATTCTCATTATTTTGTTTTTTCGTTAATTTACGTCAGCATGATTTTCTGCCTTGAAATTCTTACATCTCAATTGCCGGGAACTAGTTCCTTTCCTTATACAGGCACTATTAATCAACTAGTCACTTTTATGTTTTTTCTTTACTAATTAATTTATAACATTATTATCTTCGGATTAATAAAGGGTTAAATTTGTCTATTATGTAAACCTTGCTGACACCCTTTACAGAATAGAGATATTCCGGCACCTCCACCAAAATGTAAACTACCGGTTTAAAAAATAAATTCTATTTTTGTGGTTTAAACAAATAAGGTAACCATCTATTTTTTTCCTAACGTCTCCTACTATTATTATTATAATTTCTTACATTTTGCAGTGACACTGTATAAAATATTTCTACTGCTGCTACTCTTAAATAACTTTATTAAAAACTGCAATTGAGTAATAAAGTAACTAGACAATTATAATGAATAGTAAACATTTCACAGCTAGTATAATTCGGGTATGTTTGCTAAAACTTTCCAGTGAAATGTGGACTTTCGTATGACAATATTATTTTCCGCGGTTTGTTGGTGACGCTAAGTGGCACTTAATCGAAAATATAATAGGGATTTATTGGAGCATACTACAAAATGTGGTCCCGCTGCCGTGGACAAATTTAAAGACCATTTCTGTATAGCTATTAAACAACTTTATTATACACGTCGAGTGCTTGGGCAACAAAGTGCACAAGGGTACTTATTTGCGAATACTGAATATTTAGATTCTTACTTAACCAACTTAAATGTTAATCAACAAATTTCGTGGACAATTTTCGCTTAATTTTTACTGAACAATATTAAACAACTTTAAGTGTAACTATTAAACCCAGGCATGTGGAATCAGTTGGCGAAACACTGAACACGGTAAAGTTATGTGCGCAAATTGCTCAGTTTTGTGTTGTTGTAAAGTGGGCACAATTCTATTCGTGCACCTTTATTATAGGATTACGTATATGGCCTGTATCCCCATGGGTGTTCGGTAAAGCTACTTTATAATTTACAGCTGCTGCAGTTGCAACTTTGTGCCAAGTTGCGCGGTGGTCGTGAGCCAGCGTTTAAATGCACAGTAAATGAATATTTCCACTACAATTATGTCTGGTTAAATTGGTATAAAACAGGCCCTTTCTCGCCTCTCTACTGCAGTACGAAAATTCACTCTAATTTCAATAACAACATTAAAAAAGTGATTTTACAAAAATTATAATACACATGGCTACGAGTTCAACATCATACCGACTAGGAAGCTAATAGTTTAACTAATTGGAAAGCATAATATGGAAGCAAGCTGTAAGCCAAGATTATTTCGGCTGGAAGGAATAATAGTCGCCAATTATTTTGTTGGTGGTTTGGATTTTATTAGCTACTTTCATTTACTTGTACTAATTTTCTGTGCATATATTCGGCAAAAACCAATATGTTGAGTTGTTGCAAAGCCAGATAGATGAAGATGAACATAAATGAACTAAATTGGAATGAATTTAAATTGAATCTGTGGGACATACAGTTAAAATTTTTGACTGCGGCGGCAGTACGGTTCTGGATAATGGATCACGTTTCGCGCCTTTTTACGACTAAATCGTACAACGGTTCACAGCGTACATTCAAAAGTTTGCTTACAATATTTTTCTTAAATAATTAAGTATTGTTTTTGCTTGAATGAAATTATGTTTCTGTTATTGTTACTATTTCTTTTATTTTTTAGTGCAATAGAAATATTAAAAAAATATTCTCGTATTTCTCGTATTCAATACATACCAATATTTCAGAACATCTACCCCTGATAAACATATTTCGTATTATTCGAAATAAAGGTAGGTCATCAATAGATGACTCTCGGTATATGCAACAACAAAAGTGATTACAATTTTGTATTTAACACATTATTAATTTTCTAAATACCTTTTACACATAACATTTTCCCATCTTTCACTTTAAAGATACTTTGCTATTAAGGCTCCGTTATAAAAGCATCGCAACTCCGAAACGAAATATTTTGTTTCGATTTTTTTTTGCTTGATGTGGTCAGCCTGTTCCCCACCAACGGCAATCCGTAGTCACCACTTAGACGGTGTTTAAAACTCCTGACGTCTGCTATCTACACCTTATGAAATTTTCAGTGTAACTTCTTAGATAAATAACGCGTTGTGCTGGATGATACATAATTTTTTGGAAAGATAAAAATTAATTTTACTTCTACATCTATGGGTTTTTTCAAATATAAAACATCTAGCCCAACTCTTGATACAGGAGTAGAGTTTTTATTTAAGTACAATTTTAACCCAAACATTATAATTGCGATAATAAAGCGTAATTGCCAGAAATGTATTTATTTGCCCATATTACTGCAGCCCTACTACTGCAGGGCTGCAGGAAACGCACTTTCCTCCCGGAACGTGTAGTCTTGCTTGATGTCGCTGCGTTCGAATGCAGCTGATCTTCATCGGAGAGACTGGTGATGTATCAAGCGGCTCTTATCTTGAATTAAGGTCTGGCTCTTCCGCCAACATATAAGCTGGCAATCCACCAGCAGATTGGTTTCTGATGAAAACGTGAGATGGATTCTGGGAATTTTTAAATATAAATACCCTACGACTTCCATGCCGAGTCCCAGGAACTGGTTGTAACTCTCTTGATGAGTGTTTGCTGACCAGAAATTCACCAGGCAAACGAACCCTCGGTTTGACCATATGCCATTTCGGCAGGTTTTGCCTGTAGCTCTGCTTTGAATGCACCGAGTATGCCCATGGTTATAGTTGGTAGTACGTCAACCCAATTTCCTTTTGCATGATATTTGATGACTGCTTTCAACTGACGGTGAAGTCGTTCCACCATCCCATTTGCTTGAGGGTGGTATGCTGTCCTCCGAATAAGCTTAATGCCCCATAGATTGGCCAAAGCTCGGAACAAGTATGATTCGAATTGACGTCCTTAATCAGAAGTGATGCGTAATGGTACACCAAATCTGGATATCCGAACTTTGTAGAGCGTCCTTTCTACAGTTTCTGCAGTCGACAGTGGTAAGGCAATATTGAAATCCTTGAGATATTGGTAAAATGGACCTGCCAGATCAATATGGATGTGCTCGAACTATGAGCTGGTTGGTGGAAATGATCGAATTGGCATGATTTTGGGCCTCGTGATCTTGGACTTTTGGCAAGGTATGCATGCTCTTGTCCATGTCTTAATGTCGGTTGCAATCGATGGCCAAATATATCTATCTTTGACAAGTCTTGTAGTAGTTCGAATGGATGGGTGTGATGAGGAAATTGCTCTACGGAACGCTGGTGTTACGTAAGGTCTGGGTGAAGTGGATGTTTTGATTACATTTCTTGGAACCAGGAGTTGGTATCTTTTCCAACTTCAGTGAAGAACCCTGTGTGAGTAACTTCATCAATTCCACATCTTCTTTCTCCGATTTTGCCAATGCGTCAAAATCGATTGATTCTATTACTGGATTTTCGATTGCATCTACACGAGACAAAAGATCTGCAGTAACATTGTCGTCTCCGCTGATGCATCTTATATCTGTCGAAAATTGTCCGATGCTATCGAGATATCTAACCTGCCTCGGTGATGCTTTTTTAGGTTTTAGACGGAAGGCAAAAGTCAACGGTTTCTGAACCGTAAATATTATGAACTGTCTTCCTTCTGACATAAACTGAAAATATTTAACATAAGATATCGCAGCTAGTTCCAGAGAACTAGCGTCAAATACAGTGCATTTGACAGATCAAATGCACTGTATTTGGATTGAGCAGGAGAAAATTTCTTGCTGTAGAAAGCTAAATGTTGCCAGCCATTTCCAGAATTTTGCTGGACTACTGCTCCCATCGCGGTAATCGAAGCATCTGTCTCTGTCTTAGTGAGCAAGTAGCCATTGGCAGACTGTTCTTACAACTATTGAAAGCTTTCTCCAGATCTGGATTCCAAACAATTTCTTGGTTGTTGGTCGCATTTTTCTCCAACAGCTTGAGTAAGGGAGATTGCAAAGGCCCTGCTTTGGGTATAAATCTTCTATTAAAATCCATCATACCTAAAAATCGTCTAAGTTGCTTAATTTTGGCTGGTATGTAACCGAAATTTTTGTATTGCTTCGACCATTTCTAATAATGGTCTTAATTAAACCTTGAAACATAAAATCCCGGAAACTCAATTTGATGGACAACAAAAACACATACGATGTCGCGTCGAAGTCTAATGATAAACTAACCGATCCATGTGTGGATATAATGGCACCATTGACTGCGAATAGTTCATAATCCCCGCGGGTCCGTTTTTGTTTGAGAAGGTGTCGAGGAAAAACACAAGTAAGAACCTGTATCTACAAAATATTGCGGTTTGTAGTTTTTGTCGATAACATAAAGGCGGATTGGGTCGCTGCAGTCGTTTACCGCCGGACTCATACTACTACCATTGTAATAGCGCGACCCATTTTTTAGCCTTCTGAGCAAAACGGTAATGGTACCAGCACAGAGTTGCTTCTGCTACGTGGTCTTCTAAAGCTTTGATTTGCCTTCACAGACGATACCAGTTTGGCCAATTCGGCCACCTGTCTGGCCAGCTCAGTGACATCAGATTGAGCTACTGAAGCTACCTGCGATCGTGGTGTTGTTTCTATGATTTTATCTGATATCTGTGTGACCTCATCAAGCGGAGTTGTACCTTGTGTAACATGAATAGCGCGGACTTGACTTGTGAACCTAGTTAACCATTAGGTTCTTACGAAGTTGTCTCACCAATTTCCTTGTGTTCTAGCAACTGCAAAATTTTTCGTTCTTGCTAAGTTGGTAAGCGATAAATTAGTTCACGTTTGATGGTATCGTATTTTTGCAAATCTGGTGGACTGATGATAATGTCTTCTAGTTCAACTGCGTACTTGCTTACCAATTGTGATATCACGTAGGCAAATTTTGTCTCATCTCTAGTGATACCACTTAAATATAATTGGCTTTCTAATTGCACAAACCATAATGCCGGTTTCTCTGACCAAAATGGCGGGGATCGCATAATGAGCTTGTTGGTTTCAAAAGTACCTTGCGCAGGTTGCTGCGGGCACTCGCCGTGTGTAAGATTTTCTTGCACACACTGTTGCGAAGTCTAGCCAGTTGTCGCCATGCTTTACTCTTGTCGGGGTCACCACTTTAGGAGTTTTATTGATAACTTTATTAGAAGTGGAAGTGTTTATTTACAATATTATCAAAACTTGCATGTCATAGGTCACTACAAATAGTATTAATATTTATTTTCAATTTCAGAGAAAAAAATTAAGTTTTTAAAACAATGTTGGTAGGAAATCGATATTTTTTCTTATTGACATGATGACGCCCCATGATATTTTCACACCTCTGTATACGGTAGAATATATGTAACCCGCATACAAAACGATTTCTTTGCCGTTCATTTGTATAAATAATACAAAAGGTAACAATAAATTTTCTTTTATACTCATTAATCTTCTGTTAGTTGATAATCGCATGTCTAGTCAAAATCGCTTTTAGTTTATTAAGAAATCAAACCTAATTAAACCTGCACTGTTCCGACAAGGTGAGTAATCTGTTCAATAAGGGTGAAATTGAGGCAATACCTACCCCCCGCAATGTCTCGCGGAACGGGCCAGGAAATTACTTTTATCAAATTGATAATGTCCGTTCAGTAATTGCTTTTGTTTGACTCCCTAGCTTTACGACTCTGGTCCGTAATTTCCACCTTGACATATTGGATTTTCTTTGTCGCCGTAGGGGCACAGCGATAATTACCTCAATTACTTCCACTAAGCCCCATTTCTTTTCTGAGAGAGTTCCGTTAAATAGTCTTTGAAGTGTCGCAAAGTGGTGCTATGTTGTTGACTAGTGTAGCCGCTCAGCAAAAATTTGTCTTGAAAATTCACAGCTCAACCATCCTCCTAAATATCCTTGTATGTCAGTAGATAACCATTTATATAATTCAATACTGCAGAACTCTGTGACGTTCATTTAGTTTATTCTGGGTGACAACCGAGTATTCTGTACGTACATATTTGTCATATATTGATATGTTGAAGTTATTGATAGCATAGCGATTCGTATCAGACGGATAAGGGCATTCTCGTTCCCAACATGTTAGAATGGCAGAACATTTTACACAAGTAGCCAAAAATATTATAGCTTGAAGGCGACTAAAGGATCACATTCTGCTGCATTATAACTATGTACCTACTATAGTTCAGTAATTAGAACCATTATACAGGTAAAGAAAAAGGTATTGACCCTTCGACAAGTAGGTACCTCATTGCAGTTTATAATTATGTCGTGCTTTTATTTATTGCTAATCTATTTTGATGTTCTGTTTAGTTTATCTCTTAAAAAGTAAGGACAAGTTCGTGAATGGTCAAAATCGGTTCACTTTTTTTTGTTAATATTTTACGGTGGGGGGTATTTTAACTTCAGGACGGCTGAAGATAATTTTCTTACTAGGATTCGTTAGTTATTATGTGGCCAAGTATTGTATTGTTTCCGTTTGTGTTTGTTCTTGTGTAATACCTTTTTCCGATTTTGTTCAATATTGTGTAACCCTGCTCTCTCATTGTAGCTTTGTAATCTCGGACGGCGTTGTTGGTTTCCATAATATTTATGTTCATATCTCCCAGTATTATATGAGTCTTCTTCCTATCTAATAGATTATTTTGTAGTACTTTCTTAAAGTCTCGATATGTATCATGGAGGGGGGGCTTGTAAACTGCAGTTACGGTAACCTTTTCTTTTTCAAGTTATATGGACATTATTACTAAGTTCGTTATACATTTTTTGTTTAAATTGCATACTTGGAATACTTGGAATATTATTCCGCATTGTAGTCTTTTATACTGTACAATTTTCCGTTATGTTTGTCTCCCTTATACAATATAAATTTCACAACGCCCCAACCTTTTGCACCAAGAAAGTACCTGTTGACTGGACTATTAATTCTTACACCAAATGGACGTTTCATGAAAGTCGGTTGTATGATAACTGGATTCTGATGATCTTCCTGGTCATGATGGTTCTATTGGCCATCACAAACCGCATGTTTCCTAAAAAGCACACAAATAAAATCAAATAAAGTGTACACTTTATTGGAGTCAAAAAAATTTTACAATTGACTATCATCAAACAAATAATTCCTAGAAACTTCGATCAATTAAATAATAGACAAACTTGCTTTCTTTCGTGCTCCTCGAAACTTTCGTTTAAAGTATTTTTGCTTTAATGTACGGTCAAAGATCCATATTCTTACAAATGGTCTACCCTGTATATTTGCTTAGTATCAATTATCTGTTGAAAAATTAAATTTTGTTTAAAATGTGAAAATTTTGTACATGACACCAATTCCTGGTATACGGAAAAAATACTAATTTGTAAACTAGTGTTGACAAATTATTCTAAAATGTTGAAAAAGAAACTGAAAGTGTTCATCAAAACTTTGTGTTTTTATTTGTTCTTTTTATTAATCTTTTTAAACAGCACATATTTTATTTGCTAACTTATTTTAATTTATAACACACTTTATTGAAATGGATAAGAAATAACTGACGGCAGATGTTGAATGTTCCTATATTCATTCACTTTTCTTTAAATTCTCATCAAAAGTAGGCATTATTTATTTTACTCAAAAAATACACATAATGCTGCGAGATGCAGACGTTATCTTTCATTTTTTCTAAGCAACCATGACGGGCATAATCCATCCTACAGATCCCGCTGTCACACCGATTTTCAAAAGGATTACTGGAGCTTAAGGCGCCATGAATAACAAACCACATATTCGCATAAAGGGACAGTTCATTTGTGACGAAATAAAGATATCATCAGCGGTATGTCGCCCGGAACGCGAAAAAAAAATAGATGGAGTTCCCACCGTTATATTTTCTCAGCTTCAGCTAACTCTTTGACAATGGAACCGAAAAAGTGGCTGGTATATTTTTCTGGGACACTAAAATAGTCAGGTGTATTTATTATCCTTCAACGTTTTCATTTGTTGTTTGGACAGAGAAAAAGTAGAATGAAACAATATTAGTTAGAAAAGAACAAACGCTAAAATAAGAAGGTCGATAGTAACATGGAGGGAGGCTATTTTAGGTTTGGCGTAGTTGGGGATGTAAAATTGGGGCGATAAACCGATTTGTGTGAGATGGAAAATGTCCAGAAAACAAACGTAGAGGCTCCAACCTACATAAATCTTACACGTGAAGGTAGATAGGTTGAGGATTGCGAATTACGTAGTATGTTGTATGATTGATAGCGTATTTTCGTAATAATAAATGTTCACCATCCGGATATGTTGAGCCGTGTAACGTTCCATTATGCATTGCCCAAACACATGCTCGTATCAGTTGTTGATACCTGTTATACCTGTTATACGAGAATACGAAAATGTGTACACTTTTTGGAGGAACGCGTTGCCAACGTTTAACAGACCAAATATACTTAATATTGCGATGATAATACAGAGAACGATGAATATTTGACGTTACGTAAATTCATATGGTTTGACATTTAATTTCAGTTGTTATCAACTAAATTTATCTACTCTGCAATTTTGTATCATTTGCCTACAAATATTTCTATTTAAAATGATTGTAAAGGAATCTAGATATTAAGCATATACATTCTAATGTTTCAACCTCATCAGCGCAGCGTAATGTTGATATCATAATTCATAACACAGAGTTCAATATACAGTGAGCGCGTAAAGTATGGAACCATGAGAAAATCTCGAGATGATTTGTTATTTTAAAAAATCCTTGAACACCACGATTTTTAATTATTAAACTACACATTGTTGTGGAAAGTTCATTTTCCGACCACCAATTGTTACTGAGTTATGACGTCGACACTTTTTAAAATGGCAACCCCATCTTTTCTTAATCGCTTCATATATCATTTAATTGCTTTCTTGCTTTCGGAAATATTTTATGGCCTTATATACAAAAAAATCGAGAAAACGGCAATTCAAAATAGTAAAATGTTGATAGTTATAGGAAAAATAGCTTTTGTGAATTGCATGAACTCAATCAAATTAATTGCCATGAAAACGAATCTGGGCTGTGATTTTCGAGTCGTTCGAAAAGCATTTCGCATGCGAAAGTGTCAAATTTACGCATACATTGAAAAAACTGCATTCTCGAGTGGGCGAAACTATTGCCCATGCGAAAATATTCGAATGAAATGTAACGAGTGGTAAAAGCTATGCGGAATCATAGATTACGAATGTTATTACGTTGTGTTTGACAGCTTTGGTTTCCGTGTAGTTTTAGCCGTCAATAAGTTTGTTGTGATGGCGGTATTAGACGAACTTGCATATTTAGCTGCATTAGTCGATGAAAAGAGTATGAAATGTTAAATCAAACCCCAACGTGATATCAACTTCGTGATAACGACGTCCGTTATCTGAGAACGCCACTTCGCAAATTGAGTTGAAACTTTCCAAATAATTAGTACCCAATTGGTACCCACAGCAATCACTAATCCCCAAATCACTAGCTCAAAGGAAGCCCCCTAAATTACGGGTAGTTCTTTCGAATGTCACCTCAGAATGCCACTTGTCGTAAGACAACTCAAATCACTTTGACCTTTTCTCTTTTCCAATTGGTACCTCGAAACAAAACACTTTTCTATGGGGTTGAAGTTTTACTTGCGGTATTTAAATAATGTATGCTAATCCGGTGTCTAAATGTGGACCACATTTTCCACAATTATACCTTTGAATATGATCTTTATAAGTAACCATACCGATCGAAATACCTCATGAACTCCCTCGCCCAGAGGGTTGTAATTTCAGTTCCGTTGTTTAATTATAACATTAATGTCTACAAACAAGAAAGTCATATTTTTTTCAAACAAAGGTAATAAAATTCAAGGTAATAATATATACAACTGGGCGACGACGTAATATATCAGCTGATGTTTACAAATTTCTACCATTAGGTGCTAGTACCAACTCAAGAACACAAAAACTACCAACAATTACCAGAATTTATGTTGCCATATCGTTCCTAGGCAAACGTCGGCATCGAAAAAGGAGTAGAATCTTATTGGAATGCTTTATTACGAGTGGTTTCAAGAATAGCACATATGATTTCTATTAGAAAATTTTTATGAGAATATTTGCGTATGCTCGAATTTTCCAATAAGTTCAAGAATCGCATCCCGGGGCTTAAAAATTTTCTATCGCGGTATCCCGGCAAGGTTTGCGAAAAAAACTGGGGTGAAAGTGTCAAAAACGCTATTTTGGAAATTTTGACAAATGTATACCTGCTGAACCCATTGTCCTAGAAACCAAAATGGTCTCATAGTAAACCTTAATCTTCGAAAACCGAAATTCCCAAAGTTTGTTTCCAAATGTTTTTGAAGCATTTACAGCGATTAATTCAGTGAGGTGCATATATATACATATATATATATATATATATAGGAGAAAGGTATTTGTCGGGCAATTCCGTCATACGAAGATCGAAGAAGCAACCGTATACACGTGTTTCGGACTATTAGTCCTCATCAGTACGGTATAGCCAAGGAGCAAGATGGACACTCAATGGAAAAACACTCAAATGGTTCCTTACAGGGGGTGACCAATGTCGCCAATTTGGTGATTCAGTCCCAACATCTTCAGGATTCGAATACAAGAAGTGACGTCGCGCCGGAGGTGACTGGTACACCCCAGGTACACCATAGCCCATGGAAATTAAAGGAAAGCTGCTTAATCGACGGTAAGATATAAAGGAGAAAGGTATTTGTCGGGCAATTCCGTCATACGAAGATCGAAGATCGAAGAAGCAACCGTATACACGTGTTTCGGACTATTAGTCCTCATCAGTACGGTATAGCCAAGGAGCAAGATGGACAGTCAATGGAAAAACACTCAAATGGTTCCTTACTGGGGGTGACCAATGTCGCCAATTTGGTGATTCAGTCCCAACATCTTCAGGATTCGAATACAAGAAGTGACGTCGCGCCGGAGGTGACTGGTACACCCCAGGTACACCATAGCCCATGGAAATTAAAGGAAAGCTGGTTAATCGACGGTAAGATATAAAGGAGAAAGGTATTTGTCGGGCAATTCCGTCATACGTAGATCGAAGATCGAAGAAGCAACCGTATACACGTGTTTCGGACTATTAGTCCTCATCAGTACGGTATAGCCAAGCAGCAAGATGGACACTCAATGGAAAAACACTCAAATGGTTCCTTACAGGGGGTGACCAATGTCGCCAATTTGGTGATTCAGTCCCAACATCTTCAGGATTCGAATACAAGAAGTGACGTCGCGCCGGAGGTGACTGGTACACCCCAGGTACACCATAGCCCATGGAAATTAAAGGAAAGCTGGTTAATCGACGGTAAGATATAAAGGAGACAGGTATTTGTCGGGCAATTCCGTCATACGAAGATCGAAGATCGAAGAAGCAACCGTAGACACGTGTTTCGGACTATTACTCCTCATCAGTACGGTATAGCCAAGGGGCAAGAGATGACTGATGAGGACTAATAGTCCGAAACACGTGTCTACGGTTGCTTCTTCGATCTTCGTATGACGGAATTGCCCGACAAATACCTTTCTCCTTTATATCTCACCGTCGATTAACCAGCTTTCCTATATATATATATATATATATATATAGTTTAAAATTACTAGAGTCGTGTGGTACCTATGTAAGATTTTATGGTATTAGTGCCGATAATAATACTATAACAAAATACGCTTGTTTCCTTTGGCAACGCGTGCTCGTTTATATAAAGCTGCGCAACCCATAAGAACACTCTGGCAGGTTTTATTGTCGAGATAAATCGTACGAACCGAGAACATAAAAAATTTCGCGACCTTAATGGCCGCCTGGGCGGACGTATCTCAAACGTAAACTGAAGAGCGCATCGGCAAAAACTAGTTTAAGGACACGAGAAAGTATGGCAACATTTTACCATGTAGTTTTCGTTAATGGCTCTTTCAGGCTACTTTTTCAGCAGTTGCTGCTGTTTAATGTGGTAGCTATCTAATAATGGGTTCTGCACTTACCTAATTATGTATAATCAAGTACCCGATTTGGAATAGCTATATTTATTTATGTAGCCTGGTATATCATAATAGAGTATAGATTGCTAGGCTGTAAATAATTAGCAGTTTTTAAGATAACAGTAAGAATATGGTAGGAATATGTACAAGGTAAATATTTGGCGTAGTCGCCGGGACATTAACAAAAAGCGTTATAGTTTAGTTGAGGAGCTTATAATACTTACTTGTTTTGATGTTTTGATAGTATTAACGCATACACCAATAATCATGGTTATTGCAATTCTTAGGTCTAAGTCCACAAAGTGATTTCTTTCGCGATTTCTTTGATTTGTTGCTTGTCATTTTGATATTTTGATATAAATACTGCTATTGTTGTACAGAACGCATTTTGATGAACGCTGGTTCTGTGACAAAATCTGGCAAATTATGTAGTGTGTAAATTTTATTATCAATGTATTTACTCAAATTCCTAATTCCTATATTCCTATATTCCTATATTCCTATATACCTATATTTAATGAGATGTATCAGAGAGTTCCAATAAATAATAATATTAATACTAATAATATTTTGTTTTTGGGATATTGCCATGTGCACGAAGCCAGTGTGGCTTCCCTGTGCGGCAGTCGGGGAGACGGAGTATTTAAAAAATCCCCTGCCTAACCTGTGCTTTGAACCCTGGACTTCCTAGTGGGAGGCATTCGCTTATCCACTCGGCCACCTCCGCCTCCTAAAAACTGTTTTATGCAATTTTTAGTAAAGGATAATGAGTTTACTTTGGCGTACATAATACATTGTAGGATATACATACTTGGTAGAGTTGGCACGTTTAGTTCAAGGAAGAGTTTACTGCAATCATCTCTCTGACCCGAACCATATATACCTTTGATACAACATGTCCCCAATTAAATAAAGCATACGACATGACTTAATGGAAGACAGCAATTATGAAATCAAAGTACAAAAGATAGAGTAATTTTTGCCACACTTTTATTAACTTGGTCTGTCTGTACCTAAAGTCCAGAAAGGCTATAATTAACCAAATCCTGATGTTTATCTGGTATGGGTAAATCCTGAAATCTGACGCTGAATTTCAGTGATCGCGTTGATGCGAAATGACCCATAAGCGCTCGGGGTAATTTCAACACGGGCCGTTCTTATTTAATTCAGTAGCGCCCGTGAGAATTCAACCAGAGTGTGGTCCGGCCGCCGAAGCGGCGCGGCAGCGGGTAGCGTCTACACACCATAAATACCAATATCCGCTTAATTGCACGTGGACTTTCCAGGCTTGGGTTGCCACAGACGCCGCCGCTTGCCGGGTTTCGCATATTAGACCAGTACGTATAAATACTCACCACATTAATCTATTATTTACGGGTGCGCGGTAAAAAGGCCGATTTCGTACTTACGTATTAATGTTGTTTAATTATTCAATGGCAGAGGGTCTTGTATTTATCTACAGCCCGAACTTTTGTGTGTACTCCTTTTCAATTTCAACTGGTTAAATATTAAACGGCTGTGTTTAAGGTTATGTGGCTGTGGCCGATTTCGGCGATTAATTTTCTGCTGCTCGTAAACTATGCATAAGTAGACAAACAATGTGGAAGCAAATTGTTATTACCAAACACGTGAGGAAATTACACGATTACATTGTATGAGAGAGACTTGGGGGCTTATTGTTTTCGATTTTTACGCGAGCGAAATTTGAGGGTTGTTACATGGTTTCATATAATTTTGAAGTTGGGATGACGTCACTTGCACAATTGGAAATTGCTCTTGATACCTTTTTCTTCGATATTTTCAAGATGCAATTCTAAACACAAATAGCTTTGCTACCTTAGACCTTAAACAATAAGAAAAATTGTATTCATTAATTTATGTGTTCAACTGTGACCGATATCTTTCTCATACAACCGTTATTTTTCTGATTTATGTATTTTACTTAAACAGTGTCCGGTTCTCGCGAAAATAATTGATTTTTTTTATTTGATAAAATGAAATTTTTAAAACAGACAAAGTTTGAAGAACGAAAAACTGAAATTTTCATTCTCATTTCCTATTCTTAACTCAAAACGTAATGGAATTAGACATTTGTAAACCAAACACTCTTGAGAAACGGTTCACAAAAAATTTGATTTCGCGTTTATACTCTCATACTGCCAAAACCTTGAAAATATATTAAAAAAAAACAAATAAAACCTTGAAAATATATTAGTTTGTTGTTGAGTTTAAAAAAAAAGATTGATAAAATTTAAATTCAGATAATTAATTAATGTTGCGCAATCTTGAACGCTTTTAACTGATTTTACATTTATAAATCACAATAATGAAGAATTTGACCTTATTTTGATCTCTCATATGGCCAAATAATTATCTTAATTTTTATCACCAAGCCAACAAAAAATCAAATTTTTGTTTGTTAATCAGCTGGCTATGAATTATTGAAAATAGTGGAAAACTGTCAAATAATATCGTTTACAGCAGGAAAATAGAGATTGGGTTAATGATCAAAGTCAGCTTAGTGGAATATATGATGAATGAGGAATGAAGCGAATGATAATTAATCCAGGTGAGGATAATTTTTGGAAAAAGCACCTCCGCCTGGATTTGAACCAGGACCCCTCCAATTTCCGGTTGACTGCTCTCCCAGGTAGTCCGGTTGACTACCTCTGTAGCTCAAATGGGAGAGCAGTCAACCGGAAATTGGAGGGGTCCTGGTTCAAATCCAGGCGGAGGTGCTTTTTCCAAAAATTATCCTCACCTGGATTAATTATCATTCGCTTCTTTAGTTGATTCTACATTACTGACGAGTTTACGTAATTAACCATTTTCCCTTGAATTTATTCATCTGTATGAGCTTTTAGCAATAAATATTTAGCGATTCCTAGTTACCAAACTTCCATCTATCCCCAATAGGTGTCACGACGGGTTTGTTTAATACGAAATTCGGCTTGCAAATCCTGAAGTGACAAATAAAACCTATAAATTTCCACTACCTCTGTAGCTCAAATGGGAGAGCAGTCAACCGGAAATTGGAGGGGTCCTGGTTCAAATCCAGGCGGAGGTGCTTTTTCCAAAAATTATCCTCACCTGGATTAATTATCATTCGCTTCTTTAGTTGATTCTACATTACTGACGAGTTTACGTAATTAACCATTTTCCCTTGAATATATATATATATATATATATATATATATATATATCCCTACACATTTTCGACTTAGGTACTTCTTATTTTAAAAAAAATGAATCTTTCGACAAAATGATCTCTTGCACTTCTTGAGTCCAGTAGGCCTCAATGTTAGCATAACATGCCTAACTTTAATAGCGCAGTAACAAAACTATGTTTGAATGCTGAAAACATGACCTAGTAAGGAATGAGGGACGTTGAACAACGCACGCAGCCGCGCCAGCCGTACTAATTCGATGCTCCGTGACCCCAATTATTTAATCACGCAAAATAACCGAATAAACGTGATGTTCGCCATTCGGAAAGCGGGCAAATTGAGGCGCTTTCGGGAATTCAACGATAAGATAAGGCTTGCGGGTAATGTAATAAGTTATAAGAAATGCGTCGCAGTAAAATGAAATTTTCCCACCTTGGACAATTTAATGCCCCTCTTACGCCAACTCCGCTGGGAAAAATTTATTTGCATCAGAAAGCCACGAAAGGCGACGAAGGCGGTTATTATCCTATTGCAATTCTGCAAAGTTAAGGCGCACTAAATGGTAGGTAAATTCAAACCACCATAGATTGGCTTCTTATGATTAATATGTTTAAGTTAAATAATTTATTTTATGGTGTTTAGACCAAACTTGACATCGCCCGCAGCTGAAAAAAGAATTAATACTATGCTCAATAATGCTCCAATAATTATGATATAACTCCAATAAAAATCACTCCGATTAATTAATGACAATAATTTGCAATATGGATATTTCCACAAATAAGTCTATGTAAAATATTTTCCTCACAAAACCGAGGAGAAAGTTTCTTATGTCATTTAGAATAGATGTAAACTGAATTTGAAAGGTCTGAGTTTCAAACAAAATAAAAGTATTATGATCACTGTTGAAATAAATTCTTCATAGTTGTGTTATTGGTAGACCATTGTTTTTGACCGTTGTTGAACAAAGCTACAAAGCTACAAACTGCTGGGTGAAATTTCGCAATTTGGTCGTAGCCATCATGCCGTATCCGAATAACATAACAGTCCGGACCAAGTGCTACTTCAACACCTCCAACGATAACGACGGCCCGAGCATTTGTTATTCGTAGCCCATTCGGTGTTCAGAGATAGGGATCACGGCCGGTGCTGCCAACAGCAAACCGATATTAAATTTGCATACTGGTCCGGATTCCGGCCTAGGAAATTAGGTAAATGTTTCTTTGGAATAAATTTAAATTTTCAGTAAACGCCCCCCCCCCCCCCCGTGCCCACTGAACGTAGTTTATCGCGTATGTGAAACAATTCGCGCCAGCGCCGCCTCGCCAAGAGTGTCCCAGCGGTAATAAAACGATTTGAGTACTCCCGTTAACGATGTAATACTTCATTAATATTTAGTGGGTATTGGATTTCGGCGGTTTATGTCATTATGAGGTTTTCTGCTCAAACTCTGGTGAGACTACATATTTAGCTGTGGTGATATTTTAGTAGTACCAGTGGTCATCGTGTGCTTGGTACTCCATGAGTAGCATTGGGATCTAAACTGTAACATATGATAAGATATGTTAATCATCAATATACAGGATGTTAAACAATAAACGTACAATGTGTAATAAGGGAATACTGTGGTCAGCTAGAGAACGTCGGAATATGTAAACAATTTTTAATATAGCATAGGGAACGTAGTGGAGCGAGGTTCATACAATAGTTACGTTATCCTCACTTTGAACAGTCTGTATATGATACCATATATACCTACTATAAGCAGTTCCTGAATCACCTGACGATGTTAGTTCTTCCATCAAATTCACGATAGAGTTAATCAGCTGCCATTCTTGGATGTGCTGGTATAAATAACATCAACGGGTATGCTGAAACATAAAGCCTACCGTAAGAAGACACATTCAGGTACTTGTCGGTACTTGCACGCTAAATCACACCACCATCCGCAAAAGAAAATGAGTGTTATTACTAGAGACCGGAGTTTAGGACACAAGTTAGGACACGATTGGCGCGCCGCACATATTTTCAAATTGAGCTTTTGAGCGTTGTTGAACAAAGCTACAAAGCGACAAACTGCTACATGGGTGAAATTTCGCAATTTGGTCCTAGCCATCATGCCGTATCCGAATAACATAACAGTCCGGACCAAGTGCTACTTCAACACCTCCAACGATAGCGACGGCCCGGGCATTTGTTATTCGTAGCCCATTCGGTGTTCAGAGATAGGGATCACGGCCGGTGCTGCCAACAGCAAACCGATATTAAATTTGCATACTGGTGCGGATTCCGGCCTAGGAAATTAGGTAAATGTTTCTTTGGAATAAATTTAAATTTTCAGTAAACGCGCCCCCCCCCCCCCCCCCCGTGCTCACTGAACGTAATTTATCGCGTATGTGAAACAATTCGCGCCACCGCCGCCTCGCCAAGAGTGTCCCAGCGGTAATAAAACGATTTGAGTACTCCCGTTAACGATGTAATACTTCATTAATATTTAGTGGATATTGGATTTCGGCGGTTTATGTCATTATGAGGTTTTCTGCTCAAACTTTGGTGAGACTACATATTTAGCTGTGGTGATGTTTTAGTGGTACCAGTGGTCATCGTGTACTTGGTACTCCATGGGTAGCATTGGGATCTAAGCTGTAGCATATGATAAGATATGTTAATCATCAATATACAGGATGTTAAACAATAAACGTACAATGTTTAATAAGGGAATACTGTGGTCAGTTAAAGAACGTCGGAATATGTAAACAATTTTTAAAATAGCATAGGGAACGTAGTTGAGCGAGGTTCATATAATAGTTCCGTTATCCTTACTTTTGAAGTCTGTATATGATAGCATATATTATTCTTGGATGTGCTGGTATAAAAAATATCAACGGGTAGGCTGGAACATAAAGCCTACTGTAAGAAGACACATTCCAGTCGGTACTTGCACGCTAAATCACATCACCATCCGCAAAAGAAAAGGAGTGTTATTAGTAGAGGCCGGACTTTAGGACAATTTAGGACACCATTGGCGCGCCGTACATATTTTCAGTGGGGTATTTTTATTAAGTATACTGCCGTATTTGCACAGACGTAATATGTAAGATTGGTGTCGTATCTTCGCAGATAGAAAATTTAAAATAGACAGTTTTTTAAATTCTTTGACGGCGGTAAAAAATCACATACCTACGTAGATTTAGAAATACACACGATTTCTTCCGGTACAATGGAGGCGCAAAATGTTTCTGAATTGACATATGTAGGTATGTACTTGTACATAGTTTTAAGGATTGCCTACTTATGCCTGGTATTGGTACACTCTACTTGTGTATGGTGGTTAACTATCAGTGATAGGTGGTGAATGAAAGACTTTCTTCAACTATACTTGTTAGTACAAAACTACAAATTATGCTGTGATATTGAATTGTTGGTGAAGATACGACACTCGACAGTACGCGTTATGTACTGTAGTAGTATTCTCCTAATTCGATATTTCCCAGTTCATATTTATTTACAATTAATACGAAAGAATACAATTACCTACCTAATATTTTACTATCCAAACGTAATTTGTTCACGACGACCTCAGGACCTATGAGCTATTTAACAAAGCTATTTAATAAATATTAATTTATTTATTGCATAACGCTTCTAATAACTTATTACCAGATAGTCGACAAAATAGGTACTTTTGAATCCCGCATGCCTCGATGCGGTAGTCGGCCTCGATGAGGTACTCGGCCAACTGCATATGTGCATATGTGTTCCGCAACAATACATGAAGACAACATTTGCGCCACCGCGGCTCACTACGGCATTCGTGAAGTGTCTGCAATCTATAGCCGATTTATTTTGCTAATCTTTATTATAAATGCTCGTACAATAATACGCATTAATTATCCCATATTTTTGGAAATAATCTATTGTACGGTTATGCTATAAAATATTTTACCTACGACCGTATGTGTAAATGTCCCTTACGTCACGGACTACTTAGCTCGTATATCGCTTATAACATACGTGTGCCTTTGGCTGTGCGTTTGTGTTTTTAACGCACGACCTAATGTCATAATGACAGATGTCGCGCGAATATTTTGATTATTTATTTGTCATTTTTGATACAATTTATATTTATTGAAATTTTCGGTCGTAAGTAAGTGCAATGCTCGAGCTGTAACGTATTCTTACTAGAACGTGATAATTTATGTTGAATTTGTACTGGAATTTTCGATCGACACTTCAGACAAAGTTCTCCGTAGTTGCAATAGATGTCGCGCGAATACATTGATTGGTCAACCGTCAAATATTCTTACCTGTATTTGTTTGTCATTTTTGATACAATTTATCGAAATTGTCGGTCGTAGGTAAAATTATGTACAATACTCGAGCTTTAACGCATATTACATACTCGTGGAAAATAACAAAACTCGCCGCTTCGCGGCTCGTATGTTAAATTTCCACTCGTACGTAATATGCTAGTTACAGCTCTTGTAATGTAATATACTATTACCTACGACCGTATGTGTAAATGTCCCTTACGTCACGGACTACTTAGCTCGTATATCGCTTATAACATACGTGTGCCTTTGGCTGTGCGTTTGTGTTTTTAACGCACGACCTAATGTCATAATGACAGATGTCGCGCGAATATTTTGATTATTTATTTGTAATTTTTGATACAATTTATATTTATTGAAATTTTCGGTCGTAAGTAAGTGCAATACTCGAGCTGTAACATATTATTACTTGCACGTGATAATTTATGTTGAATTTGTACTGAAATTTTCGATCGACACTTCAGACAAAGTTCTCCGTAGTTGCAATAGATGTCGCGCGAATACATTGATTGGTTAACCGTCAAATATTCTTACCTGTATGTGTTTGTCATTTTTGATACAATTTATTGAAATTGTCGGTCGTAGGTAAAATTATGTACAATACTCGAGCTGTAACGCATATTACATACTCGTGGAAAATAACAAAACTCGCCGCTTCGCGGCTCGTATGTTAAATTTCCACTCGTACGTAATATGCTAGTTACTGCTCTTGTAATGTAATATACTAATATATAAATCTGGAGATTAATCTTTCACAGGCTGTAACACACGCAAAACAAAAGGTTGGTATTTAGTAACGATATTTGAATAATAGTATTTATTTTGATCATCAAAAGGAGGTTACATTTGAAATATATTTTAAATGCTTATAAGATAGATACGGTTTCATTACAGTATACATTTCATTGGCACATATATTTGTTTGCTTGATTTGTCTTAAAACTTTTAACAATAATTAATCTAATAAGAAACTCTGTCAATTTTAGTTTTCAATCTTAAAAAGTGTAAATGTTTCTGGTATTGCAAAGAAATGCAATGTAGTTTCTAATTGTTATATAATACGGAATACATTTGTTCCAACACGAAGAAAACACCCTTTTTCTACTTAGCGTTCGTTATAAACTCATAACGAAACCGCTTTCGGTGTCGTTATGAAAACACTAGATCACAAACTTTTAGTAACTTTTTGTTTTCCTACATTGATGATATTGACGTCAAGTGTCAAATAAGGCTGTTATCTCAATCGCTATTGGCTCCCGTCAATCGTATTTGTGAATTTTACCACAACCACCAACTGTTGAATATGAAACTACTCTAGATTGTAAGATGACAACCGCAATTTTCGAAATTTATTTAAATTTAATGGCGCAAAGTAGACAAAATAGTATATAACACTCGTTTTATAAGACGTATTGGCGCACTCGTTCCAAAACAACTCGTGCGCCAATTTTTGTCTTATAAAACTTGTATTATAATATACTATTAATTAACATTTTTTTTATGTACCAGTTAAGTTACAATAAACAATTCGACGATAAAAACTAGCGCCAACACATTGGATCGTAGCTGTTGCATGATTTGGACAGACATCATGGTTACTACGTTGTGTCCTTTAAATGCTTAAATGCTTCCGTAACTCGAAGCAATTCCTTGTATAGTAAGGATTTTTTAAAATTTTTTTTACGTTATGGTTTGAGAACTGTCAGGAATTGCAAGTTTCATGCATGGCATAACCCGGAAACAGTTTATTCTTTTAATGATTCTGGTCGTGAAAACCTACGTACTTATTTAGCCTATATCTGTGCGTCACTGTCTCCACAATGCTTATAAAAGTAAGTTTGCATAGTTAGTTAAAATTCCTATAGTCTACTAAACATCACTCTTTGTGATCCTTATGGGTTTTTTTCGTAACGTCACACTTCGCTGCTCACTTCCCATAGCTGCCGTCGTACATTGCTGCTGGTATTCAAAGACAATTTGGTTGGTTTGTGTAAGCAAATGACTTAAGCGTTAATAACAAATACACAAAAAACTTCGAACTAAACAACCTCTACTGCTAAACGCTCTACAATCTACATATTGAATAAATCGTACTTTCTAGTTTCTCTAAAACAAATGTTTGTACATAATATGATGTCACTTTATTCCGCTAGGTTTTAAAAGCTGCGAAGTAACTACAAATTCCCATAGATAACTTTAATTTTGCTAGTAAAAAATTACGGCCAAACAAGAATATCTGTAAATGTTATCATTAAGCCATTAACATTATTCTCTAGTCATCCGTAAAACGCCTCACGTCTGTATTAGATAGATTTAAAAATTGGCGAAGGAACCTGTTGTGCCATTTTTGTAGTTTGAGTACGCTTTGGTCAACGCTCATTTGAGACAATTGTGTGCAGTCCAAAACTTTTCACGACAGAGTAATTGCTCACTATGTAGTTCTAGCGCTTTTGCACGGAAGTGGAGTAACCAGAGCGCGCTCTTTCTACTCGGAGCGTTGTTACTAAACGAAAGTCCAGTGCATCGACTTTCAAAGTGCGTTCATTTTAGTTGGGTAGGGTACGAGGCCAGCTATGCCCGGAGAACCTTGACTAGCTGTCTCTCTTTTGTATGCAGAAAACACCCTACGACCGACGTCAGTCCGCCTGTTATGCAGCGCGTGCAGGAGAGTGGCCTTACCCTACCTGATTACCCGCCGTAGCCTAGGATTTGGTTCTAAACTGTGTACATCTTGTCACCGGGATGTGTCTTGATGTAGTGATGTAGTCTTAATACTGATAAACATAAATACACGAATTAAATATAGTCTAGTCATGTTAGATTTGAGTAAACCACACATTCGCCCATCGGAGATTCTGAAAAATGTGCTAAACACTATAACAAAATGTTTACTGAATCTTTGATGATATTATTACTGATATTAATTAAAAACGATTAGTGATTAAAAAAATGTCGTCAAATGTTGTTTACCTCTGTTTGCGTCAACATCTCTGAAAGTATTAAGCATACATGATAGATAAGGAATTACTAAAATCATTGAAAGATATAGGTTTAGGTGTCAAAAAATACAGAAGTTTGATGATGACAGATGACGACGTGTTCTGAAAACCCGTGTTTTAACCTTCCCCCACTCCCACCTTTTAATATTTTTAAGTAATTCTTTGTTTATTATGTACCCACATCTGTCGCTGTTAATATGGTGTATAACTTGTTCTGCTAAGCTTAGTACTTTCGGAGATATTGATGCACACATTTAATAACGATTTTTTGAATCACTGATAGTCTTTAATTAATTTCAATAATAATATCATCAACGATTCAGTAAACATTTCCCTATGATGTTGAAGAGATATTTCTGAATTTATTGGTATTGTTTTGATAGGCGTGCAAATTATGTTCAATGATTTTTCGTCGAAAATGTCTAGACTAGTAGCTATGGACTAGGGCACTCTGTGGCGATTTGCTAGTAAGAGATTAACCCACTTTCCCGAATTTTCCAAGGTAAAACACAATTTGATACCGAAAGCGCTCTCTGGTACGAATCTAATTTAGGATGAAATTACATGGTAAATCTGCTTTATCAAAGCAGTTTAGGTAAGAAGTAATATGAAATATTTAACATTATTAAGTGAAATTAAGTGAAACTTCAGAACCAATATTACAAAAACATTTGTTGCCGAAAAAAAAAACAACTTTCGTGCACTTTGTTTATTATTATCTATTTTCCTGAAATTGTACCGGCAGTGCAAAGCGAAGTGGTATCTGGTGAAAGAAACATCGGGTCGGTTTGTCTGCAGATAGATTAGAACGACACTGTGGCTCGGTTGATACGTTTTGTCACTCAAGCCTGAACGCAATATCCACACTAGCTGGATATGTGCCAAACACGCTCCAACGTTGGACTTGAATTAAGGGTTGACAAACGTTTTCTCTACTAGCTTCTTTCTCTCGAGCGAAATCAAGATTTATACACTGATATTGTTTGTCGTTTGGGAATACATCGAAAGATCTCATAGATAATCCGTACTACGGTTTCTTCTTCCGTAGTTCTTGTGGCGCTGAGAATATTTATTATGTATTTAAATAATGATATAATATACATGTTTGTTTAATTTTTAGGATGTCCCTTTATAAGCACCCTAGGAACGTTGGAAGATATTTGTTTCAATACTATTGTAAAAACTCATTATAAATGAGTGTAGTCGAAGTAGGCCATGACATCAAATGTAAATATTTTTGGTTGCCGCTCTATTTGAATTGAATAGCACTGTTTTTCACACAAAAGTTAAGTAGGTTTCACAACTTAATTCAAGTTTGACAGTTGTGCAGTGCACATCTGCAGTGCGCACTACAATAATTATAAAACTAAAATAAATTTAAAAAAAAACTTAATAGACTTGTGAGTACAGATGTCTGAACAATATCATATTACTAGAGATACCTACATCTAATCGACCACTTTCTTTTGGGACAAATTTCACAGATCAGACACTTTTTTTAACCCCAACTCGTTTGGACTAAGTGTCAATACCCCCTGCGCGTTAGAAGTATTCCTTTGCAAACAAAACATGCACCTTCAGATTCAGATATCACGGGAAAATAAAAAGATTTTAACTGTAAAAGCAAGACTGGCATTTCTTGTTGATCTGATAGTCCGAAAAAAATTCAACCCAGCTGCAGCTTTCTATACACTTTTGGTTGAGTAATAAAAATAATGCGCGAAAGGTCCCCATCGATATCGTGACTGCGTTGCGAGTTGTTCACCGTCAAAGATGACTGAATTGTTTTTTTAGCAATATCATGCCTTCCATTGATGGGACGACAATGGACGTTATTACGAAACTAAGCCATCATTTAAGCACGATGTGCTGGGTGATCCATTCCACGTTCTATTTAAAACCATGATTAAGATCATATTTAATAATAAGAAAAACAATATCTCGCAATTTATTTAACCATTTCCTTCAGAAGATAAAGAAGTGTCTGATATAAAATCCTTGTTTCCTAGCGGAAATTGATTGGAAGTAACATTGTGTTCAAATATACGCTAGCAAAGGATGCTAGTTTTGTAAAATCCCATATAAACAAGGGAGGTATTTCTTTAAAACCCTTATTTCGCCTGAAGAACATATCTCAAAACCGCCAACCTTTGACTACATGTTTATTGTTGTTTTATCATAACATATGATAAAAACTTAATAAAAACGACCCTGTACGCGGATTGTAATTTCAGCCGGATAGCGCAAAAACGGTTACTCGTACGAAAAAGATGAATAGAGCATTTATTGTATTGAGATCTATCAATCTCAATCTTCCGCTCATTGTCGTCAGACCAATAGGGAGCAAGGTAATTTCACATAGTTACAGGATTTTGCCCATCTTTTTTTTGTCCCACCTGTGCACCTTTTTCGTAAGGAACCGTTCATACGGAATACGACTGAGAAGTATCAAATACACGTAAGATTGTATAGCTTCTACGTCCCGAAAATGTACCTAGGGGAATTAAAAGGAGCATCATGTGTTATGATAAAAAAATCCAATAAACATTTAGTCAAAATGTTTGGCAATTTTCGATGTGTTCTTCAGACGGAAGAAATCTTTTATATAAATAACCCCCTTGTTTTTATGGGATTTTTTCAAAACCACTATCCTTTACTAAGACACATTTAAATACATAGTTTCAGAAGTTGTGTTGCATCTCCGAAACCAATACACTTCTTAAGGCTCCCGTATCCTACCGCGAAAACGAGCCGATACCCCACACAATAATTATTGTTTAAATTGTGAAACTATAGCAACTATTCGATTGAATGGGATCTTACGCAACTGCGTCCACAAAGAATTTCAATATTTACGCAAATTATACTTGCAAATTTTAGTGTTAAAAACTAAACTAGAAATATAGAAATGCTTTTTGGTCTTACTGGCGTATGATTATTGTGTAACTGTAATATATTATAAAAGTACATTAAATGTTACGTCTAACGATGGGAGCCACTTTGGAGTTTTTGTGTTAAAAGATATAAATCGTTGCTGTCGTCCTATTTACATTTTTTAGAGGTCGTTTAATTTTGTTGTTGTTTTAAATGTAAGCTGTATAATAGCTTAAAAATCTGTTATTGTAATCAGCGCAAAAATTCGAATCAAACCAAAATCAGAAAAACAACTAAACAAATACAGTTAAGTATCCTACGGGTCTTTAAAAATCACTGATGAACTGTAATATTGCTTCCGATCAAAATGTGTTCAAAACAAAAACCTCGTTGATAATTTAGTCACAAACCCCCTTTCAAGGAGCAAAGCTGATACTATATAATATTGTACTGTCACTGTAAAGTACAGGCCATACGACAAATAAATAAGCATACGTTAAAACAAAAATCATTCAGCTTTTTATTAGTATTTTTCTGTTTTTTCATTATTCATATTCTCCTTTTTTGCTGCTAAATTTGACGTAAATAGTAAACAACACACAATTTTTATTAATTTCTTAATGTATGTAGATAATTATTAATCATAAGCCTTCCTACCTCAAGATGGCAGATTTTATTACATTTTAATTGCAGAAAAAGGATTCTATATGAAAAGGTTTTACGGTAAGAATCATTTAAATCATAAATTCAACCTCAAGACTGCGTAATAAAATATTGGAATCTTCCAGTTGCGTCAAGAAACGAAAAAAAACGACGAATGATACGATCTCCATTGTATGGCGTTGTTTCGGAATGGGCTGCTGCGTTAAAGGTATGATTAGACGAGTCATTTTACGGAGAGCAAAGGTAAGCACGGTGTGTAATACAACAAAATTTGAGTTACCGTCTAATTGTACCTTTAAGGATATCTAACTCATACCATCTCTGATCTAAATTTAATTTAGCTGCTGTCATTGGATGGTAACTAAAGTTCCATATGGAAATGGAGCACCTGAAACAATATTTAATTAGAAAATATTAAAACCAGTAAAATTGTTTTCGTACCTATCAATAAATCCAATAAAAAAATAATTGATCAATATTCATTCTGAGAGAGACACTCATAAATAAATCGCTCTCGTAAATAATCTGCTTACCATAACGAACATAACCATTTATTGAGGAGTATATAACCTCTTCTTGGTATTTTCCGTGGTTGTCATGGTTACGAGAAATTAACGGTTAGATATTTGTGGTGGGGTGGATTCTTGTCGCAAATAGAAATATACGGGATAATTAGAGATTTGGTAGTTGTGTCGCCATCTACATCTAGTAAAACTTTGTTTGGAAGCTCTGGCGGAAAGAGCGGTAACTCAACGTTTGAATGGGGTATACGGGAGCCTTAACTTTATGATGGATATATCTTATTGCTTTTCTATGATGCTTTGTCATGTTTTCGACGACTTGGGAGCTTTCGACGTTTGTCTAGACCAATAACTTGAAAAAACACGACTCGTACGGTAACTGTGTATAGACATTTTGTGACTGGATTGTGACTGGAATTTCCTTCTAACGCTTATTGTCGTCTGATCAATAGAAATTAATATGTTGTTAAAAAACACAATTCGGTAATCTTTGACCGTGAATAACTGGCGACCGATATCGATGGGGACTTTTTGCATCATATTTCTAATAATCCACTTTATATTTAGTCATTGGCATTTTTATTATCTATATTAATAGCCAATACATACAAACTGTACACCACTTTCTTTCACACGCAGACCTTGCATGTTTCGACGCTAACTACACCAATAAAAGGAACTCACTTTGCAAATTTTCCACATTTTCCGGCACGTTCCTATTTCTTTCTTAGACGTGTATTCATGGAATTTCTTCGAGTCGTTATCAAATTAGTATCGGACCAAAAAATGCCCAAATGACCGACATTACAAGCACTTAGTTATAATTGGCCTTCGTCTGTGGTTATCGCTTTAAGTGTGTGATCGATCGACTTGCAGGTTGAAACGCACCGGCTTTGAAATACACGAACCACCGACCAGGAAGGTAGGGCCGGCGGCGCGGCGGTGGTATAATAGGGCATTCGCGTGACATTTGCTCAAATGTGCACCCGCAGAACTTTCCGTTTGGTTTTAATTGAATTAACTTTCGGACAATGTTTTTGCTGACGAGTGTGGGAGCGACATCTGTTCAGTCTCAACTTGTTACCACCAGCGCAGACCGCACGGTGTCTAGTTGTTGAACAAACAAATCTCGCCTGGAATCATGACGTCGCATGTCTGTTTAGTTAGCGGCGCAAAACTCAGTTACGATATCCGATTAATTGTTTCATCGTGCCATTAAACGGTTTAATTATATGAGTTTGTGCGAAACTACTAATAGGTTCGCACATGACAAATTGCAGGGTTTATCATTTGTACTGGTATTGCTAGCAAAAGTCGTGAGTCCTTTGTTTATAGCACTGAGAAATAATAAAGTGTGTTATGCTCCTGAATTATACCTCAATAACATGAGTGACAAATTAACATTTCGTGTGGGGATAGTAGGGATTAGTTTTGCCAGATTGTAAATCAGGTAACACCGTATTTTGAGAGTAAATGTTCCGTGTTGTACCGATCCGAAGAAGGATATTATTGATATTATTGGATACTTCAAGATTAATAAGACGCGCAGTAAGCCAAAGGTTACAGAGTGGGAGCTAAAGGAAGAATTTGGTGAAATAAGTAAGACGCGTACGAACGCAAATGTTAGCCATTTATGAAGTTCCAGATCGTGTCATTAGAATTCTCGCGACTAACAAAATGGAGGGTAACAAAGAGGAAATTTTATTATTCATACATCTAGTGACAAGAACTTGAGATGGACGAAGGGTGACAGATTTGAAGATTATTATTATAAAAACAAAAAGTTGCTTGGCGAGAAAAGCACCCATGACAGAAAGCGAAATTATTCATGTCATTCGTCAAATTGATTGTGTAATTGACAATTTCTCGATACGAGCTCAACTTACAATGGCAATATATAAAACAGGCAATGATTTATTGGCGGACATGAAGCTCTTGCAACCGTAGATAAACATTAGTCAGAGCAATATTTATAGTACCCGTGCTGTTAACGGTTCGAGAATCGTAAGTTTGGAACAATGACTGAGAAGTCCGAACAAATTGCTACCACCAGTGCTACAAATAAAGCAAGCGAGAATCAAAAACTAACCCCAGAAGACACAAAGGAGGAAACCAATATTTATGTATTTGAACTGATTATGTTACCAGAGAATCAACCCATAATATTATGTTGTGATATAATGAAATCTACACATCTTGTAGTGAAATATGACGATTTTCGCATCCTTATCGCAAGCTATTATTTTTTTCTGAATTATCCGCTTCTATAAAAAGACTTATTTGCAAAGAAATTTAAGAATACACAAAAATTAATCAGTAGACGACATTTTAAGTTACACCCTATGGAAATTTGAATTGATTTGGTTCATAAATTTTTCTCTGTTGCTCATGTTAAACCTAGGTACAGAAACTTTTGTAATCCCTACATGTAAAAATATGAAAAGCAGCAAAACATTTCCCCAACATTTTAATTAACTTTAATCATTTACGATTCAGTATCGATATAATTTATTATTTATTTCCTTTATAAAATATTATATAATAGTTTAATGATGGACTATTTCAGTATAATTTTTTCAAACTACCTGTTAACAAGTGTATATTTATATTTAATTAACTATTTTACTGATGATGTTATTGCTATTGTGTAATTGCTTTCGTATATCTGAACTTTCGGGGTTTGCTAGTCGCAGCTACTGCCCCAGTAACGCAAATAATGTATTGCGTTCTCTGTACATGTCGAGAGCCGTAGAGAAGGAATTCGAGAAAACAGCAGTACGGGAAGTACATTGTAAAAAGAATAATGGCGCTTTGTATCCTGGTGGAAGGTACATGTGGCCCAATTTTCCTAACGTCGTGTTTTATACATACGCGGGGAGGGGGTCCTGGAGCCCTGCCAGCAATTTATTTTATTTTACGACGTTCGGGACTGAGTTCTGTCTTATCCCGTTGTTTAAAATAGGACACATAATGGCATAGGGATGATTGGAATTGATGCTTCGGTTTCACGGGAAGAATTTTTATGTATCTAGTTGAGCGCAAGACCAGAACCATCGCATCTCACCGCAGACAGGTAATTTCTTCGCGAAAAATATATGTCTTTCATACGCATAAGGTTATAGACAGTGGTGAGTGGCGAATGTTAAGATGAATAACGGAAATTGAGTTCGAATATGAAGGTAATTTATTGGCGATACCCAGTTAAATGGGTGCAGTGTAATTATAAACTGCAATTATATTGATTTGATATATCTTTAATCGCGTCATGCTCGGCTTTGTAACAAGGGTTACCTAGGGGCGATTTTTTTGAATATTTTTACTTTGGCGTGTGTTTATTGAAGGTTAGAAGTTTTTTTTTCAGGAACCCCCTGTATAATATACATATTCCATTTTTAATTTATTTTTTCTTGTAAAGGAATTCTCCCAATAAGCTACTTTCTATCCTCAACATAGAATTAAATTAATGAATTCTAATTAAAAGAACGCAGATCCGGCGCCTTCGCCAATTTTGAATTGATTGAATTGATTTTAATTCAGCCGGCTAGCGTTCTACGGATGACTCGATGATCTTCAAACCCTAAAGAACTAAATGATTTACGACCTATAAGCATACTGCCTTGCTTGTCTAAGATTGTTGAAAAAATTGTTGCTCTGAGATTACGCCAGCATCTCGACAATTACTCTATTTTGCCAGCCTCTCAGTCGGGCTTTCGTCCTGGCTTTGGCTGTCCTGACGTGACAGACGACATTTTCAGAGCAATTGATGATAAATTAGTGACTGTTCTGATTTTGCTGGACTTTTCTAGGGCATTTGACCGATTGCATCACGGTACTTTGATTGCCATTCTCTATTACATTGGGCTTTCGGATGAGGCTGTTAAATTTTTCCGGAATTATTTAGGAAATCGTTCTCAAATTGTAAGGTTTGGTGGTGTCAGTTCCACTAGAGCGCATGTTACTTCAGGAGTGCCACAGGGCTCCATTTTGGGACCACTTCTTTATTTAATTTACACTATTACCCTTCCGACTGTCGTTAATCATTGCTCTGCATACATGTATGCTGACGATACGCAACTGAGTTATTCATTTAGTTTGAGTGAAATTGAATTGGCTGAAGGTAATATAAATGCAGATTTGGAAAATGTAATACAATTTTCAAAAAAACATTGTCTCACGATTAACTCATCTAAGTCTTCGGTTATGGTTTTTGGAGGCGGGAAGGCGGTTGAAGTGGTGAAGTCGAGGTTGAGTGTTTTGGTTGATGGCAGCAGGCTGCCCTTTACAGATTGTGCCAAGAATCTTGGTGTGTTTGTTGACGAGAGTCTTAGATTCAGGAAGCATGTCGGCTCCCTTCTCCAGAAAGCATATTCCATCTTAAGACTGCTTTATTGTAACAGGCATATTTTGACTCATAAATTAAGAATTCAACTATGCGAAACTTTAGTGTTATCCCTTTTTAATTATGGAAGTGTTCTGTATCACTCTTGTTTGGATAGCTTACACACAGGTAAAATACAAAAACTACAGAATGCATGTCTACGATTTATCTATGGAATACGGAGAAGGGAGCGGATATCTCATACTCTGGATTGGATGGGATGGTTGAATATGGCGCGGCGTAGGATTCTTCATTCTCTATGCTTATACCACAAAACCATCTTATATAAAAATCCTCCTTACCTTTACAACAAGATTAGGTTCAGAACGGACATACATAACATCAATGTCAGACATAGATATGCTTTAACCATACCTCGCCACAGACTGGAAATATTTAAGAGATCGTTTTCATACTGTTTGCCGAATTTATATAACGCTTTACCTGAATCTATTAAGAAATTGAGGGATCATACATTCAGGACTGGAGTGAGGGCACGCTTGTTGTTGGAGCAGGGGAACGCGTAGCATTTTAAGTGGATTAATTATTTTGAGTGGATTAGTTGTTGATTGCGGCATATGGCAAGTATGTGACAAAACCTTGCAGGATTGTACTCTTCTTTAGTTCTATAATTTATGTGTAATCTAGGACCGATGAAAAACAGTAAGTCCGATATTTGTTTGGACTTCCTGACTCGGTTCTTTTTGATTTAGTTTTTCATTGCTTTCTTTTGTAGTTATATTATATGTGTATATTTTGTTACTAAATCAATAAACATTATTATTATTATTATTATTATATTAATGGTGCGGATACCTTTTACGGTCGAACGTTTGGTGGTATGTCGCATTGTGTGTCACTTATTTAAACCTTGAGACAGCCTGAGACTATTCGACATACTGCCAACCGTTGTATTTGTACGTTGGAAAGTGTTTGTAGCATCGTGTAGGGCCTGGCTAATTCTAGTTTATCCACTACTAAAATGAAAATGAAGATTCCAATTCCTCTAGGGCGCCCGATTCGAGTCTACTTCCCGTATTGATGACCGATACTCTCCCTCGAGTGGGTCGTCAAGTTGAATTTTATCCCATGCCCTACAAACTACAAAGTGTTAATAAATACACAAATAAATACATAAATACACATAAATTAACACTTTGTTCAACAGAGCCGAGAAGGTATGCGACTCTAGCACCTTTGACGACGAACGGAAACACTTGGAGTGGGCCCTACGTCAGAATGGATACACCAAGTCTGACATACGGGGTGTCACACAAAGAAAAAGCTGGAACTGGGATGGCGCGCGAACAAACGAAGCTGGAACGAGAACAGACAATCGCCCGCCTGTAGGGCGCCTAGACGCGGCAAATCCAGTTTCGGTTGCGGCCGATTCGGCCGGTTTTTGGCCGAAATCGAAATACGTATTTATGGCCGAAACTTGCCGAAACGGAAACCGAACCTTCGGTCGGACACTAATTAGAACCCCCTTGGCTACCATATTTTGACGTGGTTTTGAACTTTCCATCGTCTTCAGGGGTTCGAAACCATTGCATTTATCATCGGAGAAAGATTTGTTTCTTGCTTTATTCCGTTTACATTATTGTTGCGTTAGGACTTATTCAGGTTATTTTATGAGATTTTTCCGCCAAATAAAATTACACAAAAAGTATGGCAACAAAATGTGAAACCGCTCAAGTTGGGTCATACGGTGTTCCTAATTAGAAAGTAACCAAGTAGATTCTACTAGGTTCTACAAAAAGAGTGACGCTGTGCATTATCTAAAATCGCAGTTTCTGAAAATTATGAAAATCTCGCAATTTTACATCGCTGCCCGTCACCGCGAACGTTTAAATTCGCAATAAATGTGTGCCTTCGGACAATATTTGAAAAGGTCTGGCTCGTAAACCGCCATATTAGCTTAAACGCTGTAAAACCTTAATCGACAATTAAAAAATGTGGCTTTTATTGTCGTCAGAGGCGTAATTGCCGGGTCAGGGAATGGCGGTTTAGGAGAGATGGGGGCGGATGGGGTGAAAGGATTCTTATTTTTAAGAGCACTTCAATTCGGAATGGCCCGAGGAGCTGACATCGCATTCGAAAAAAAAAGTGTATGTACCCGAGGCATTTCCTTAAGTACGCAGAGTTGCCGAACGGAGACGGGAGTTTTATAGCCCACATAAAAATAAAAAATAGCGTAAAAATGCACAGACGAAATAATAGCCTCTCGAGAGACGAGGCACATTAAAACTTTTAAATTATCCAAAATCTGTGTTATCTATTTCTTTAAGATGTTGTTAAGCGTATTCTTGTGAATTGACGCAATATGTGATCGTCTAATTATTATACAAAGTTGCTTCCATCAAGTGGTTCCCATTCCAGCGTATAGAAATATGTTTGTATAATATCATATAATGTGATGAATAAATGCACCCAAATAACGCTTATAACATTTGGCAGCTAGCGCAATTTGGTATTAAAGTGATCAAGAAAGGTATGATTTGTACATAATTTCGATAGGGCTTCTCCCGTAGGTAGGTATATGATAAACCTGATAATCAAAAGCATTATTTTCTAATTAGACTGATATAAATAATATAATAATATAATATAAAATAATATAATTGTTCATTTTTGCAAACATATTGCGAAGTGCTTAACTGCATAAGCTAAAAGTGAAAAGATTGAAGCTAGGCTTGTATAGCGAGAAAACAAGCGACTACTCTGCAGTGTTGTAGCACAGTTTCTTCTGGTTGTTTAGATATACTAAAATCAAGTTACAAAAGATCACGATCCAAAGTCAATATCCATAATTTAATATTTATATATCCATGCGTGATCTAGTACCTTTGAACAACAAAAATACCGTAGTTTCTTCCATGTTTTTTGTTTTCAGAGATTTTAGAGTCAAGTTGAAAATAAACATCGCCCTTTTTGTCTTATTTTTGTTGAACAAACAAAGATACTACACATAAAAATACGGAGTTGGATTTAACACCAATTCAACTCCGCCTGTATTTCTCTCGTGACCATTGGCGTATGTAGTTAAATCAGACGGAGTTGAATTTTTAAATTGGCTTGCAGTTATTATTATTATTTGACAAGGAGTTGAAAATATATCTTTAGGGAGTAGGATGTTTTCTCCGCGCAGGTGTCAAAATTATCCGATACGGAGTTAAATGTATACAAAACGGCAAATCCTAGTAAGAGTCCTTTATTTTGTTCAGTATTATAACATTTCTTACATAATAAATTCATATAAATATACAATAAAAAATTGTCCACCGCAAAATGCAAGGCTTCTTCTCTTCTTAAGTGCCATTAGGGCAAGGAAACCTGTAATATAAATTCCAATTAATGCATATTAATGCAGTTCATCCCCTGGCACATTGCTGCGGTAAATATATCTCAAACTGCAATATCAGTAACTATTAGTTGCAAACTATATCTTAGATTGCTTATCACTGTTTGAGTTGGTGGCAAGTTGTTGGTGACTTCTCTCACATATGTGTGGCACGTTGCGCCATCCTGCTGCACCCATAGCTCATCCAAACTGTCGAACCGCTTCCACAAAAAAATCAGTCAGCATGTCTGACTCTGTAGAGCACATCGTTCACCATAACGCTGTTTCCATCTTCTATTTGTCGGAAGTATGGACCAATGATGTCCCACTTAAAAACCCACCCCTAACAGTCACTCTATTAAAATGCACTGCTTTGTCTACTACTATATGAGGATTTTCGGACCTGAAATACTACAGAATTTTTATTGTCATAGCCCCTAAAATGAAAATGAGCTCCATCCGAGAAGATCATTTTACGACCAAAATTATGGCCATTATTTTTACCAAAAATTCTTTCGCACTGTTTTTGCAACACAGCAATCACTTTGTAAATATTTTCCAGTGTCGTTCAAGTGTAAAACGATCCATAACTTACACTAACTAATAAGATGCATTTTAAAAATAAATCTCTCTTTGTATTCATGATCATATTCTATTCAGAAGTGGTCCAGTGCCTTTAAACAAACAAAAAATAGTGGAGTATCTTCCAGTTGTTCAGAGATTCTAGAATCAAGTTGAAAATAATCTCAGTCAAAAGTCTATCTTTGTCTTGTGATAGGGGGGAGGGGGTCCGTCCCTTCTTTAATATATACTAATCTCACTGAAGGGGACCCACTGTAACGGCTTAGCTTAAGTTACCTAACCTTAAACCACATGTATCAGAGGGCGTCCCAAGCGTCGCTTGTGACCGCCATTTGCCAATTCTACCTATATCCCCTAACTTACTTATCTTTAAGACTTCTTACTTACGGCGTTAATTCTTTATCTGCTTTACCAGCCGATCTGATATATCTAAGTCTTACGGAGGCTTAAAACATGGGCTCTTTCACTGAGACTTTGTCGGAGAAAGCTGAACCCTTACCAGTAAACTATAAAACTACCTGGAAGCTAAATTGCTTCTACACAAAAAGGGAAAGTCTAATTTATCCACAAATAATGCCAGAGAACAACATTAAACTATATTCCCAAGATAAAACAAAACAATTGCAGACTGCATTACAGAAAATATGAATATTACCTTCTAATCACAAAACTCAATTACTTAGTGGTGAGTGATGGACACACAGACGATGTAAAATGATTTAAACTCTAATAAATACCTTACGAATTATTAACAGATGAGACGGAGAATTAACACTAGAGACTATGGAGGCTGAGCCCCACACAATACACAACATTACGGCATTATAACCCAAACCAAACTAGGATGAATGCTTAAGCATCTCTTTCCTCGTCCCACATTCTTGCGCCAAACTCACAAACGCATCCTGTCCAATGTCACCCGAAAACTTTCTATTCGCTGTTCCAAGAAGACGCCGAAATTAACCCTTCAAGCAGATTACCTGAGCACATTCAAATCAAACGCCAAGTGCAACGCGCAACAAATATTAAAAAATATATGCGTTTCAAAATGTTACTGGTCGTACTCTAGCCATGCGAGTTCCAGTACCTCCGAACAAAAAGTAGCACCGTTTTTCCAGCACGTTTTCACATATTCTAAAATAAAGTTGAAAATCATCACAACTTAAAGTCTCTTTGTCTAGAAGCTGCGGGATAAAAGTAGTCCGTGTCATTAATCTAAAAATAAGAAGAAACACTACAGGAAGAAAGATATATAGTGAATAATACCAGAATGAACATCAGCATCGAGAAATTATTTCCAATTTAACCCACCGTTTACGAAAACAAATTTTTATGCAATCCTTTATGAGCATATATATCTTCTTAATTGCCCCGTTCGGCGTCTTATGTGTTTGTGCGGCAGCAACTTGACTTAAATTCAGGCAATATATTATTGCGTGGAGTCCATACATCGCGCTTTAGGCCATCAGGAGCAATTTACTACGGCAGCAACGTACCACCCGACAAAACCGTTTCAAGCTGACATAATTGTGTTATACAGGAATTTAACGCTTATAAACAGGCTATTATCTGCAAATTGCATTAAGAAGAGCGGTACAGTTACATGTAATGGAATGGTACATGTGGAAAATTATTTTAAAAATCAGCTTTGTGAACTAAACTTATTTTATTGAACGATTAAATTTCTGTATTTTTCCGTGTATAAACACAATCTATAAATAATTAGAGAGATATAGTTGTAAAAAAGTAGTGACAAATAAAAAAAACCAAAGTAGGTATTCATATTTTTGGAATTTGTAATTTATAATTGGAGCTCTGAAAAAGTAAGAATGCATTGATGAATGCATTCATTAACATTGCAATTTATGCTAAATACACTCATTGCTACACACGACATGACATGACAAACATTTCGTTTCTGGGTCTTCATAACCCACGGGTGGAACTATTTCTTCGACTTTAGGACCAATCACTGATCAGGATTTTTATATCCCCCAAGTTTTGAGATAGCTTAGAGCTTTGTCATGGTGTTGACAAGTCGCTAAGTAAGAGCACTTTGACAAAGACCTGTATTACCGACATAGTAACATACATAAATAGAATACCCATACCGCCATCCCTATATGAAATAAATTAAGTTATATTTTTTTGCAAAATCGTAGAAAAAGTAGACTGTCCGTTTCAGATAAGTTGAGAGCTCTGAAGCAGTTCACAATCGATACGGTACGGAAATACTTTCTACGCATATTATTAGTAAAATGGTATAAAAAATACCACCATATCCGTTTGTAAGTTATAGTTTAGATCCAATAAGCTTTTGGAGTTAATGGTCAAGCTTCTATGTCTGGTTACATCATATATGAAATGAAATGAAACTATATTCGTTCTACTATTACATAGCATTGTGGATTAATAACTATATACATGTTGGGTGTATGTCATACTATTTTCCACATTGGTTCCCTCTGTCTTCGCCTCGAGTGGTGAGAAGTTCGTCCTCGGGCCAGTGGTATTGAGGGTACTTGTTGTCTCTTATGTTTACGACGATATCAAATTATTTTCCTTAAAATCATGGTCCGGACTTTTTGTTTGAACTGTTTATGTTTTAGATTTTTGTCTTTGGCTGGTATCCTGTTATATGTGTTGATGGATTCCGTTGTAATATTCATCTTGTTTCTGGATGTCTTCACTCGCTGGGTGCGTATTTTGTATCGTTGTCTTGTGTTAGGGCTGTGAATGTCGTGGTTGGTTGTTAGCGGCAGTTGTGTCTTAATTAGGTTGTTTTGTATTTTATGTAGTAACATCATGTCGTTCATCTTCAAGGTGTCTCGTATCGTTAGTTCTCCTGTTAGGTGGTATAGTTGACTTGTTGGCGTGGAATAGTCTATGTTATAAAATATCTTTAGCGCTTTGTTTTGTTGTATTTGTATCGTGTTTATATTGTTTTGTGTGGTTGTACCCCATATCGTTCCTAGATAATTTATGATTGCCAGAAACATTGCGTGGTAGATTGCTTTTTTGTTGTGTTTGTAATAACTTTTCTGATCTTCCACATCTGTGCCAGGGCAATCGCGCTTTTGGTTCGTATGTTCTTTATGTGGGCGTCCCATTTCATATTGTCCGTAATTGATAGTCCGAGGTATTTTGTTGTGATATTTGTTTGATCTGGTTTCCGTTTAGATTGATGTTTAGAGTATTGGGGGTGCGGCTATTTATTATCATGAAGTTGGTTTTATTCTCATTTACTGTTAAGTTATTGTGGACGCGGTATGTCATTGTCGGTATCGATTTCCTCTTGTAGTGTCTTCATGTGTTTAGTCGCATATGCTATGCATATATCGTCCGCAAAAACAAATAGTCTCCCATTCTGTGGCACGTCGCTAATATCATCTGAATACAGAATGTATAGTATTGGTGAGATGTTAGATTCTTGTGGAAGTCCGTATTTTGGGTATTCTACCTTACTTTCCGTTCTTTCTACTTTCACTTTCTGTGGTCTGTTTTCTATGTATGTTCTGATGAGTTCGAGGTTTGTTTCTGTTATGCCACAGTTTCTAATTGCGAGCAATATTTCTTTGTGTACTGTGTCAAACGCCTTTCTCATGTCAATAAACAGCAAAACCACATCGTTCTTTTTTTCTCTTTTTGTTGTGATGTGTGCTATGACGTCGAGCACGGCCGATGTTGTTCCTGATCCTTTCAGAAATGCGTACTGGTGTTCTCCTATTAATTTGTTCTTTTGAATGTGCTTGTCTAATCGTCTTTTAATTCTGGTTTCTGTTATTCTGTTTAGGTCTGATAGCTGGGCAATTGGCCGATAGTTTTCTGGTTTTGCGTTATCTCCGTTTTTGTATATTGGGTTAATGGTTAATGGTTTTTGTATATTGGGTTAATGGGTTAATGATTACTATAGTGGAACAATTCTGGTTGGACAGTAGTCATGGTGAACTGACACTCAAAAGTCCCTCAGTAGCGGCGCGGCGGTTTATTAATGCTAAGAAAAATATAATAAATTGTTCGTAGAGGTACACGGGCAATATTTTTAATGGTGTAACCTTGTGAATACTAGAAATCGAATGAATATCTTTTAAAGTGTATACTAAACGCACAGCAGCTTATAGGGATGTGTCCAGGAGTGTCAGAATCCTGGATTTTCCCGCCCATGCATTTAATGTTGGTTAGGGTTGCATCCCCTAGACGGCGCAATTTAAAAGAAACGTACAGTACTATTCAATTCGTAAGTAAGGTAATTACTTGCTCATAGAATAATATTCTATTACTGCTAAAGTGGCGGAAGTGATTTTCAATATATTGTAACGGAAGTAACAACTTTGTTTTTTCAAAAAGTTTTTTGCACATAACAATGCTCCGAGTGTCGTCTTTTAAATGTAAAACAACCTCCTTGACATCTTATATGTTTTTGAATAATATGAAACGGCTTCGAGCCAGGTACTCCGACCGGTAATGGCAGGTGTAGGACGCTTGTAGTGAATCACTATTAGTAGAGCTATGAGGTATATCTGTTCATATATTTGAGTAGAAGAGAGAGATATACTAAATCCACATCTGTAAATTGGTCTCTCACAAACTCATATGGGAAAATCATTTGATCAATGTACAAGTAAGGTGAACCTTTTTATATTTGTCCGGGATATTATAAAATGTTTTTTATCCTACACGTTGCGAAAATGTCATTTTCTTTTCGCGTCTATATGGATACACGAAAGATGCCGTTTGCCCGCCAGGCCCAACCAGGCCTGTAATGAACACTTTTCAGCGCTAGCCGCGAAAAAACACAGCTTTCGATTCGGTTTCACGTTTACGATTAAAACGTCAACGTTTTTTATTTGTCAAAAGCCAATATGTCAGTGTTTAGTCATGGTTTAGTCAAAGATAAGAGAATTATAAGATACGTCACTAGACAAGAAAACGCGGTTCGAGAGTGAGATAGACTTGGTCAACGAACAGATGGCTACCAACAGCTGATTGTGTTTGTATACTAGCGGGTGACATCGGGTAACATAACCTTAGTTTGGTGTTTACGTTCCTTGGATTGTGCAAGATTGTGTATGTAGTGTTTTAATAAGCATTTTAATAAGTGGTCAGTTTTTAATTAAATTGTTAATTGTTAATGTGGTTTCGTACTGTTTAGTTTAGAGGTACCTTTATTAATAGTAAGTAGCAGAGACAGTGAAAATGGACACAAAAATGTATCCCAGTGGAAATCGGTGTGCGTACAAAAACTGTAGTGTGAGTTATCGCAATAGACCTGGTAAAGCTGTATTTATATATGTGAATATTGATTTGTTTTCATTTGCATTACAAAACCTCTAATGTCGGTAACGTTGCCGCCCATCGTGCATTGTATTCGTTAGTTTAAAATTCCGGCCAATTCCCGTCTTGTTTGGTCAACGGTTTAAAGCTCACATGCGTTCAAGGTCATCAAATGTGGACCCCACTAAATCAACGGAGCCGACCCGAAGCGTCGCATCTTTATATTCTTTTATCTTTGGTTTAGTCTTTAGAAACGGGTGACTTTATTACGATATTGTTGTTTAGGATCAAAAATTATGTGTGCACCACGCCCAGAGAGTGGCTTTCCGGGCCTCAAGAAGTCAACTCTTCTCTCGGCCCAGAACAGAACCACTTTCTCGGCTTGGTGAACAATATACTATGATTTAAACTTTCATCAACTATTGAAAAATATATGTTAGCGTTAACTTTTTCTGATATCTGGATACTTTATTAGGGGATATTTATTTACTAACTGATTAAAGATTTAAAAGCAGTATATTTTGTCCGGCTGTACTGCAGGCCGCTGCCTTGCGCCAATCCAATGCAATCGTCCCGTGCATTGTCATTATTCAGTGTTAAACATTGCTTTCTCAAAAGTTGAGACATTTACATAACTGCATGTTATGTCAATAGAAAAAAAATGGGTTCATTTGAAATTTCATTCAATTGGATGCGGTTTCTGTGCTCGCGCTTCATTTTTTTCAATTCTTTCTGCATCACCACATTGTGTCAGATAATACACAGATTTTTGCAACATATTAACTAAAAGGCCTAACAATATTCAGTAATTCGGGAAAATATTCTTTAGTGATACCTAAGTGTGTCTTACGTTAGGAGGTTCAGTAGTTTGTGCTGGGCAGTTATGGGTCAGTCGGCACAAATAGTTTTACAGATATAGAGTTAGTAATCTTTCTATTAAATGCTCAACCAAAATGATCACATTTACGCAACATATCGTGTAGTTTATGTTGTTCAGCACACTTTCATCTTGAAACTTTAAAGTACCGCACCAAATTATAATAAATCGTTTCTAAATTGTGCATTTTATATTGTGTTTACCAACTGACAGTTAGTGATTGTAATTGTGTATGTACCTACAGAATGTTGTCTCTTGCATTCTACTTATTCTATGTATTGTGTCATCTAAACGTTGTTGTAGATTGTTTCACATCTTGTGCAATGTAACTAGCATGTATTTCAGCTGTTCCCAAGAACGATGAATGTCGAGTTGCGAATGACCTTCTTTTAGTTCTGTATATAGTAGCTTTTAAACCTAATTAACCATCATGTTTGAAAGAAACATCTCCTCATTTTCAGGCAAAGTGGATGAGAAGGCGACGCAGTTGCACGCCATAGCATCCCTGAAGGTCCTGTTGGACGCCACGAAACCACAGAATGGTGCCGCGACGAGTTCAGCGGCGAATCACGTTAACATGGCCAAACAGGAAACTATGCTAGCACCATCTAGTATAACGGATATGCCAAACGGCGTAGCCAACGCGTTAAGCGAAGGCATCACCATGGAAGCGGTGAGTAATGATATTATTCGACTAAAATGGATTCTACTAGGATTGAAATAGATGATGGTGAATGGTATATTGTTCACGTATTTGAGGTGCGCGTTTGTAGGGGTTAATTAAAAACGTCGTCGTCCAGAAATGGAAACAACGCGAGCAGGATAGGAAGATATAAAATGGGCTTAAGTCCACGGTTTGCTGGTGCCGGAGTTCGTATTTCTGTGACGGTCGAGTCGAGCTGCTATTCAAGCGCGAAACAAAAGTCTTAAGAAATGGGTTTGCTGTTAGCCAGAATTTATTGTTTGCGTTTCTGATTTTCGCCACTAGGAGCGGTGAATGAATGACACTGTTTTCGGTTTCGGTACGTCGATACTGCCTAAAAGTAATTACTGGCAACAATGCGTGGCGTATTTTGAAATTAGAATTGATTGTGAATTCTTAGAATTCTCGGTGTAAAAATGTACAATCAGGAAGCTGGTGCAGCCAGATAGAACGCTTTGTACGCCGTGTTTGCGATGTTTTTATGGTTACAAACACATCGCAGCCAAAGTGACGAGGTGTTTGCAAACGTTGTCCATAGCAACGTCGCGAAACGAGCGTACGTTGGTTGCATTCCGCTAGGTGCTGTGTAACCACTGATTCAGTTCAATGTAGTCAGACGACACAATCCGTTGCTGTTCACAGAAAGTTTAAAGTTGTTAGGGTGATCTTGTTCACTTGCTTCATGGTAATAACGGTTGTATTGGCAAACATTTTTAATGTTGCAGATGTCAATAAAAAAACTGAAGTTATCATCTTCTGTTTTAATCCTTTAACTGACATTTCAACTCTTAACATTATTCAGATATAATTCTAAGAAATGCAAGGGTACAGTCAACAGTCACTGGCAACCATTCCGCGTCATCAACTTTCAAACGTACTTCGGACTAATCTTCAGTTTTTTTTTTATGGGTGTATAACAGAAAAAGCAGTCAATACAGCGCAGTGAAATTAGACAAATAAAGCTATTCACTTCGGAAAAATGCAAACCCTGTGCATACACCGTTGCTTGGACATTTAAAAAAACGTGCAAAAAGTTCCCATCGTTATTGTGTCTGAATTGCAAGTCATTTGCTTTTTATTGGTCGGACTACAATGAGCATTATGATGAATTTTCTAGATGTATTAATTCTCTCTTAAAATGTATACACATCTTGTAAGTAGGAGTTGGCGTTTTCAAGTTTTACTTTTGAAAAAAGACATTGAAGCACGCAGAAGCAACAACGTATTTAAGAGCTGGGCAAACCTTTTCCGCTACTTGGGTAGAATCATATTTCATATATTTTTCATATTTCAAATCATATTTCATAACAAGAAAAACAATAACATATGTGAACTGCCATCTCCCGTTTCGATAGTATTAGCTCAACAAAATTTTGATGGAAACGGATATCTCATATAACGAATATTAGCACGATAACGGGATATGCAGGTAAACAAACGTCATATTTTATTTAATACGCCTGTAGAAAAGAATTGCATAGAAGTGTTTAAGTATTTTCCAAAGCGATTTATATAAATGTCATAAATTTTGTGCAGCGCACACTACGTCAATCGTAATGGTAAATGGTAACGTAGCTGACAGTACTAGTAAGATAATTACCACCAGATGAATTTCGGATTAATGATTGATGATTTAAATATAGTACAATAAGTTTAAATGTAGAATTAGTTCCACGTAATGATTTTTTTACAACAGCAGATTCAGAAGGATTCACTAAAAACATCAAAACGTTTAAACCACACGCGAGGGAAGCCGATCTGCGGATAATATTTTTCATGTTTATTTCGGTCCTCAAAATTAATAAATCGCCGAAATGCTATCAAATTCAAGGGATATGTATCGCAGTAAATAGGGATTATTTCCAGGCTAACTGCGTTGTCCTGCTAACATTCGTTACTGGGATATCCGCTTCCATCAAGATCTCGTTCACAATATTTATTATATAAAAACTGAAGAAAACAAAAACGCATATCTATAGAAGAGACTCTAAATGTAACCTGAACAAAAATTGAAGTTTCTGTGGTAGGCAGTTTAGGAGAAAACAAAATCGGAAAGACGGGCGTTAATTTAAAAGTGCGAAAATAGGGTACCTTTGTCATTTCTCTCGCGCTCATGTTTACACTATGTATATAGGTAAAAAGTGTTGATAGTCATACAACGTATGTAGAAATGATTCAGAAGTAAGACATACTGTATTTAATTTTTTTCTGTTCAGTAGTTTTAGAGTTATGAGCCTTTAAACACAGGAGTCAATACAACGAAACAAGTGATGGCAATTAGGGCGATTCTCTCGTGCGGGGTCACATAACGGGTGCTCTAAAATGATTGAGGACAGGTTGAATTTCCCGCCACAGTTTTGCACTTATTTAATGTTACTAAAATGGTATGCGTGCATGATACAGGTTATGATCACTGTCAGATACCATAGTGAACTCGTCAGTAAGGGTTACGTTCCTCTGCAACGATATATCATCTTTTTTCTCAATAAAAGATGTCATTTTATTATTTATTTAACCCTCACGAGAATTAATTTGAATTGAAATTATATATGTTTCAATTGATTCAATTAATAGTTTCAAATCAGAGAATGAATCCCTTTACAAGAAGGAACACCTACGCCACTGGACCAAAATAACAGCTGTCATTTGCAACCATTGCCAACATCACAATTATTCAAATTGGCGCGAAATTCAACCTGTCCTCAGTCATTTTAGATCACTGTGTATATGCAAAACGTATGCGTTTGAGATATGTCCTTGAGAACATTAAGAAGTGTCCGAAATGTCTTATGTAATACCCACCTTGTTTTTTTTTCGGTGTGCACCAAACCTTCTGTATCTATGTTGTCAAATCTACGCTAGTAAAGAATAGGCTAGTTTGGAAAAATCCCATACAAAACAATTCTGAACAATATATATCGAAAACCGCCAGCTTTTGACTAAATGTGGCTTGGTCTCTATCATAAAATTTGTACCTATACGTACCTGTACCTATACGTATAATGTGTTCGTTGCTAGTTATTGCAGACATCTTCAGCCGTATAACGTTAAACACGGTTACTCGTACGCAAAAGATGAATACAACCCTTATTGTAGAAAATTAAAAGATTTACTAATTTCAATCTAACTGTTATCAGACCAATTGAAAGCAACATATTGTCACACATTTTCTTTTCGGCTTTCGAAATTATTTTTTGGCAACATATTTCTTCATATAGTCTGGCGACAGTGAAAGTTAGGATGAAACTGCTTGAAAGTAAATGTTATATGCAATTTTTTCGTGAAAGCATGCGGCTGAAAAACATCAGTTATACGAATTGCACGGCACACATTGTATACAGGGTGTTACCTTCAGAAGAAGTGAGGCAACAGCCGAAAGAAGTGTTTTCTATAAATACTTGCCTTGTTTTTATTGGATTTTATTATTATTATCGGGAAACCAAGGTGGGTATTACATAAGATACTTCTAAATCTTCTGATGATGTTCACCAGAAGTCTTCTCGAAAATTCTCAAGATTTAACAACACATGAATACGTTTGTCGTTCTTAGATGCTTTTGACGTATACAATATACATTGAAAACGCAATCTCGTACTTAAATAATGTATAGACACTTCTTTGTGGAGATTTAATAGATCAAGAAATTTCATAATAACGTTCACTGGCTCCCGATCAATTGAAATCAAGATATTATTTAAAAACCCTGTATGATCGCGATGGTACAATGTTTTGCATTCCCCGTAAAAAATAGTATCTTTTGGGTTAGAGGTGTCGAATTCCAGTTTTTCAGTAAAGAATTAAAAGCATTAAAAGCAATTATTGTTGACATCTGCAAAACTAAAAATGATACGTCAAATGTCGTTTCCGATTATTGATTATTATTGAGCATAAAAGTCATCAACTTTGCCCAGTTTCAATCGACGTCATAATATAACCTCAGCCAGTATGTACTTTTTCACACACAAAATATATTCGACGTAATACCGTAGAGATCGGTATTGACGGAATTCAATATTTGACGCTACATCATATAAACCATACAAGAAATACGAACCGAAAGCTCCATAACTCCCGGATATTTCTTGGGATGCCTCTAATATAATTGAACGTAATATTCTTCGGTTCGCGTATATCCCATCCTCCTTCCTGCCCGTCTGGCCTGTATTCCCACCGAATAGACCTCGCCGTGATAATAATATTGCGACAGGACAGTTCTGCTATGCAGGAAATTAAACATCCTTCGGATTGAGGACTCAATACCGAGGGCCTTCCTCAAAGTTCGGAATGCCATCGCTGTACACGCGTAGAATTTTATCTCCGTTTCGTATTTTTGAGTCCAAAGTTAACTTTCTATCCTGCTCGTAACTGCAAGAAATTGGTACCCTTGATATAGAATTCATATCTAGGAAGTATTATATGTCTGAAACAGCTTCTATACGAACGGTGGTGACCTCTTTTGATATTAAACTTGTATCATGTGATATGGAACAGGACGCCGGCGCCGCTGCCTGGTGCACTATTGAATGAAATGTCACAGTTATATGAAACATAAAGAATGATTTATGTGACACCGGTTCCATCTTAATATTTAAAAAATGAACACGAAATTTATTTAAAATGTCGATCAAATGTTGTCCAATGCCGTTCCACATTACGGCACTAAATGCGATTTATTATTGAATGCTGGTGGAAAAATAATGCGACCGTCAAATATAATTGGTATGCCATGATTTGCTGAATCACCGGTGACAGTTGAATTGAAATGAAATTAGAGGTTGATCCCGCCGATGCGATTAAATCGTTTCGGTGCATCAGTGCTGAATTATTCGGTGAAAATTATATTGCATATTCAATGAACTGTATATATTTGTCATAATTTCGAAAGATTAGCAGGCTGTTTATTGGATGAAACCTGGATGTAACTCATTTAGTCTATAGCTACTTGGAAATTTTGACGTTCTTTTCATACAGAAACATCCACCGAAACAAATAAGTATAAATAAGTAAAGTAAATAAGTAAATTTGATTACAATTGAATTATTGCTGCGACAACAAAAAATTAAAAACAGAAAATTCGTTTTGGCATTGGCATTCGCATTTTTCTTGGAAATTTTGAGGTCATAGTAAAAAGTGACCCATATGAATGTTGTAGATTTTTTTATGATCTACAACTTAGTATAGGACGCTTTTGGATAAAACATCAAGTTTCGCCGGAAAACGCAATAATATACTTTGCACCCGCTTTCAATCCCCCCAAATAAACATTATACCACCCCATGACCTGCATTTATTTTTTCTACGTTCACTATGAGCCCCTTTACCATTTCCAATGATAAAACTCCTGTCTACAATTAATACCCACTCTCAACATAATTTGCCTGCATTTCTTTGATAAGCTAATTGCTTATATTATGAAGATTGGAAACATTCCATATTTGCAATAATTGAACGTTTTAATCCAATGTAATGTTGCTTTATGTATGGCTGTGCAACAATTCAATTTACTGTGAAATGAAAGGTGTAATGAAATAAGTAGGTAATGACATTCGTTTTCTATTGGTCAAAAGGAACAGTACATATACAGGGTGATTTTTTTAGCATACAGGGTGAAATTTTGAAACATCGCTTTTTTGCAGTTTTTCAAAAAAGCAGTTGAATTGGACGTTTGCATAGATAAAAAAAAAATGATTCCATTGCATACGCACGAAAAGTCCAATTGCGAACTTGGCCAAGAGAGTGGAGAAACTATGGCCAACGTTTAGTTTTCTTATGGCCTTGTTTGATTTTGAAAAATTGGAAGGATTTTTCTCACCTGTTTTCCATATTGTACTACAATTATTGGGCTGTAGATTTTTTAGAATTTTTTATGTTTTTGCAACAAAAACAACAAATTTTGCTTTTGCAGAGATTTGGAACTAAAATCAACATTGTTTTTTATTGAACTAAAATTATGGCAGTATGCTTTCACTTGTCTGACGGTCAGGTCTTTTCTGTTCGTTTTTCATGTAAAAGTTACATCTTCAAATAAAACATATCTAAAAAACGAACAACAAAATGTATTCAGGCTGATGTTGGAAGTGCCCTTTATTTAAAGATGACATAAAAATAAAAAAGAAGACTTGGTTTGAAGTGATGTTACATAGTCGAAAAACGTTGATTCCAGCTCCGATTCAAACATAGCAAAAACAAACAAAAGATAAAAACAAGTAACATACGTCTAAAATTTACATCTAAACAATAAGTGTGATACATCATAAATGAAACTGACGAAAATACCACCTAAAATGATAAATTCAAACATGCCGCCCATAACAAGACCAATGGTTTCTCCACGATCTTTACAGATAACTCAAGTACACAGTTAGATTTCTCTTGCCGTTATTGTTTTTGTCACAAACGTCATATTCCACTGGTTTTTACTAAAAACAATAAAACAATGGATTGAAACGTTCTGTTATTGCGAATATGGTATGGTTTCAATCTTCACACTGCAAGCAATTCGCCTTTTAAAGAAATATTTGAATTGACTAAATATTATTAGAAATACGAGTGATTAAAAATTTGTACCGTTTTTTTTTGCCCACAGTGTATATATTTTTTCATAACTACTATGATATGTAATTGGGTTTGAAAACAATCGTAGAGATTTCCAATGAAAAATATTTTATTGCGATCTTGGTACGTGGTTTCGAAACAATCAGTTCGTCATCAGCCAATCTACAAATTACACACATTTAGAAATATACAACGTAATTACCCTCAAATTACTTAGTGCATTTTTGCCCATAATTGTAAACTTGTTTCAGAATTCTTAATATTTGTTCGGGAGTAGCGCCAAATAGTTTATAATACTAAATCCCCTAAATAGCTTTTTCACTTTCCTTTTTTTTCATTAGTGACGCATTTCGTTCCACTCGGGGAAAATTGTATAATTTAATTGTATCTTCACACTGATAGCCCAGTTTTCATGATTGTAGGTATAATATAGACTTTTTCTACTTGGACAATGGACGTTTACATATTTGCTGTGGTTCTAACCTCACTTCTAAATGTTGTAACTAATTTGACGGTAATTACGTTGTACGTCGCTTGTGTTGTAGATTTCTAAATGTGTGTAATTTGTAGATTGGCTGATGACGAACTGATTGTTGCGAAACCACGTACCAAGGTCGCAATAATATATTTTTCATTGGAAATCTCTACAATTTTATTCAAACCCAATGAATATGGAGGAATACATTCTCAAAAAAATATGAAATTGCTTTACTTATATAGGAGACTTGGAGTACTATACAGGAGTGCTTGAGAACATTCATTAAAAATTGCTTCGCCGATGCCGCAAACTTAGACCACAAATTATCACTTTGCCTCTCCCTGTAGGCTCAATTAACATAGGTGACAGGGTTAGTAGTACAGGCTACTACCATAGCTAGTGGTAACTAGCCGGGTTAGTAGCTTGTTCACACGGCCTTATTTTGGGTTAGTAACCTGTCCTACATCATTAGCAAGGTAGTAATAACCCTCCTATTTACCAATGTAAAAAAGTCTGAATAAGCTGATACCATAATTTTACAAAACCACACTGGTATAATGACTAACGGAGACAGTACTGAGAACTTGTCAAGGTCCCTTTTCACTTCACAGGTGTAATTCTAACACATGCTGGGATTGATAGTAATAGCGAAGACAGATCAGTCTCTACTGATAGTACTTTTTATCATTCGCATAACTGACTTTGTAACTTATAATATTTTCTTGTATTACAAACGCTGTTCGCCAACCGGATTAGAAACTTCCAACAATGCAAAAATACACAATATTCAATAAATATTAAAGCCAGAAAACTTTTGTGAAACTTTTCTCGGTTTAAGTTCTCTCGTAGAACTGAATTTTCATTCGCTCCAGTTAGCATCGAGATCCTGTTTACTTGCGCTGTATATGCAAATGCAGGAATAATTTATAGTAAAATTTTCCCGTACGGACACTTTTGTTTACTCATAGAATACGCAAACTATTTTCCTTCCTCATTCTTATAATGGGGCATCATTTAATATGCTTGCGCTAAAAGATTTAGCCCGGAACTGCCATGGTGTTAATACATCCCATCCTTTAAGGGAGTTAAGTAGATTTGGTTAGCGCTTTCAACTCGTGGACCACTAAATATATAATGAACCCAGCTCATCCTTTGTAATCAGTACCTGGCATACTCTAGGGATACAACTTCTGCAAATGGTACGTACAGTACAAGATTGATTTTCATGTTAAATTGGAACTGACGTGATAGTTAGTAATTGTTTGCTTACGCCTAACTTATGTGAATTTTTGCCATTGTCTATCACCCAGATTCCATCTGGGTAATAGACAATGGCAGAACTGGTTTTGTACAAAAAATCGGTTTTGTACCATGTCGATGTTTTCCAAAGTAGGTACTCTTGTTTTAAATCATGGCCTTTCAAATTATAGAATTACGTTTTAAATACACCAATCAATAAAATTGGTGTGCAAAATGTGAGAAAGTGGAAACTCAAAGACGGCATCATTTTGGCATTACATTGCAAACAGAGGCATAAACTAAGAAGGGGCTCAGTTCGTCAACAGTCACTGGATTACGTCTTCTCAGCTTTAGGGCTTAAACTTTTATTTAAGAAATTTGCACCGCAATTATTTTCTTTACCTTAGCATAGTCTCTATAATAATATTGACAGAAAACATGCGACGCTCACAATTTATGATAAGAAACTATCCAAGCATAAAAAGTAATGTAACTTCGTTGAGCAGTGTTTATAATGGATACAACGATTTCTCGAGAGAAAGATATTCTTTATGAAGAGTTTGTAATGTATTAAAAAGACCACGCCCATAGTCAGAATGTGGATTTAACATGGGGGGTTGTTTGCAAAACAATAAATACTTCCAAAAAGTCTTCACAGTTAGTTTTAAATTTTAAAATAAGGAAGTTGTTTTATTTTAATGCTTGGATATCAAGTTCACAAATATTTTATCTTCTTGTTATTTTGTCTGCTCGAATAAAGCTATTAATAACCATAATAGCTTCATCACTAACGGTTTTAATTCATTTCTTGTTCGGGGTGTGTCTGAAGTGGGAAAGAATATTGAGTCATATTTCAGTCATATTGCCATAAGAATTATTTCATAATTCTCATGTGGCGTCGCAAGCTGTGCATTTTTTTTAAAATATGATTCGAATATAATTTAAGCTATAGAAACAAATAAATAACCCTTAAAAATATTTTTTCTACAAAAACAGGAAATTTACAAAGTTTTTCTTATATGAGAAATAAGAAAAACTTTGGAAATTTCGTTAATTTGTTGTTATACAAGAATATGTACTGTACCGTTGGCTACACTGACGGGCACACATAGAGGAACGCTGCAACCAATTTAGCTAAACTTTGACGTTCATTTCCTTTGGTAATCTATGACCGATTTTTTTCTGGGCATTCTAAATAAATTCATCAAGATTATGATACACCTTTAAAAATTTGAAAAAGACAGGTTACTGATGATTATACACGGCGAACCAAAATGTTTTTTTGTCTATTTGAGACAACGTTTAGGGTAACTAAGCAACTTGTGGAGGTTTGCAAGTAATCAGTTACAGCCATAACACTAATTGCACAATTTGTTTTTTATTAATTCATCCCAATATCTGAATTTTTGTGGACGATTTAGTAAAATTTTGCATTGTTTTAATATCAGAAGCACTGGTTAAACTAAGTTTTGCGATGCAGGCTGTATATTCCGCAATCCTTCGGGATCGAACATTAAAGCGTATCCATTCGATACCACTTCGACTGCGTACTTTAATTTTAACAAGGGGTGGACATTCACGTTGTTAAAGCTTCATGTCAAGTTTCTTATTAATATGTAACTTTTACCCTCTGGGTTACCTGTTGATTTTTTGTTAAATCGTTGCTAGAATTAAAAACAATAGTGTAATAATCTCAGTACAGTAACCTTTGCTGCAAGGTTTAACCGCCATTAAAATTTAAAAGGTTTACATGAACTTGTGTGTCTTGGAAAATGCAGATATTGGAAAGAACCAACAAACAAAATATTAAGAATGGACGTGGCTTTGTAACAGAATACTTCAGAACTTGCCCAAGTTCCTCACTTATTCCACAGCATCTTAAAAATAGACACAAAAATTACGTTGGTTTACCCGGTATAATCAGGTGTAAAATTTTGTTATCAAAATTACAATTGTATGGGATAAAGTTAATGAATTTCTTTACAATATCCAAAAAAGCAATAAATAACTGTGAAAGATCCCAAAAGTTATTGAACGTCAAAGTTTGGCTAAATAGGTATCAGGCGTCCTTTGAGCTTCGTTTATGGAACACCAGTATGCATAAAACAGCAATTTTGCGGGTCACTGCTCGTAAAGTAAAAACGGAAGATGGTAATTTAGGCATTAAAACACTAAATAAACATTCAGAAAATAAACTGCTTCCGGGTTATGCCGTCTGTCAAGATTTGTTAATGCTGACGTTTCGCGAGCCATGTTGCTCGCTTCTTCAAAGCTAATTGAATACTGCTCGCTTTGAAGAAGCGAGCAACATGGCTCGCGAAACGAAAAAAAAAATTAACAAATCTTGACACACGGCATAACCCGGAAGCAGTTTATTTTCTAAATGATTCTGGCAGTGAAAGCCTACGTACTTACTAAATAAACATATTATTAAGCTCTTAAAATAGTATTATGATTATTGATTATTATATAAGCACTATTAAATTTACTTATCAATTTTAAGCCACCGTGTCGATGGTAAGCTGTAAAACGATTCATAACCTAGAATATACATCAAAGCTATTTAAACTGCGGTACCGATTTCTTGCAATATATTTACATAATCGTGAGGCTGATATGCAGATACACACATATACTTCGTTGTGATTTATTTTAACAAAACAGCGTTTTCCATGGAAACCTGATACAATCGTGAGTTATTTGTCTGTGGTGTTAATTTACTGTTCATTTATGTCGTTTGTTCTTGGCAACCTTTTGATGTAGTCCCTCTACTTGTAATCTATTTAAAACATAAAATAATGTCGCAATTAAATTGTATAAATTGATACGCACAAGTGAACATTTTTAAACTATAAAACGGTAAGGAGTATATTAAATTCTGCTGGTGTAGAGTACGACTTTGTATAAGGAGTGGCGACAATAGACTTCAAGGAAACAGTTGCAGCTATTAAAGCTTCTTGAGACGGTAACAAACCTTTTAGTCGCTCTTTTCTCGGAGAGTTGGAGATCCTTAAGCATGAAAAGATCTATCAACTTCAACACTAAGAGAAAGGAAGGTTATTTTGTTAGGTCAGACGTGATAGACATAACCAAATTCCAACTGAAATAATCTGTTTTTATTGTATTGTTTCAGCTGTTAATTAAGCGGATATATTATATTGTTTATTTGGAATAATGTATTTAATATAAAATAAGAATTTTGTAGGTACCTTGTGGGAACACTTAGAGCAAAACAATAGGCCGCAAAAATTGTAGCCTTTTTTATTTTTGTTTCTTATACATGGTGATTTCCCACTAGCATTTTACACATACCGTTTTAAATTTTATATACAAAGCATAATGAAAAAAGAGACTATGTTGATAAAAGATATGGTCTAGGTTCACTGACTATAATGTAATACGAAGCAATAGAAATCAACCATCACCAAATCCACAGATAGAAACAATGTTCTTATGTAAGGCCACAATATAAACTTTTCAATACATTACTCCAAATGACGTCTGAGATTATACAGTGGTCTTAGCGATTCGAGTACAATAAAATAATTAGTACAGTGAAACTAGAAAAGAGAAGCGAAATAAATCTAATACTGTTGCATTTTTGGGATCCGATGCGGAAAGTGTTGGGTTTCAATATGGCGTTCCAAAATTTTACTACAGCTTGGTAGCGTAAACCAGCAGTTTACAAACCACACTATATACAGGGTCCTGCAGCTCAGCTCTCGTCTTCTGTAGCTCAGTTACTAATTAAGCTAAGAGTTTGACATTTTGCAAGCTTACCCTGTACTTCAAGGTACATTTCAAGAAATTATTTTTGATTATACAGGATGTCCCAAAAATGTGCAACGCCAACGTGATATATTTTTTTAAATTGGATGCTATATATTTTTTTACACATTTGGAAGCCTGTTATGGTTGCCTACATAGCACAAAAATTTTATTGAATTCGGTTGAGTGACTGCAGCGCAAAAAATAAAAACAAAAGAAAATTGATTTTACATAGTTGGCTTTAAAAATCAATAAAAACCACAAATTGCACCTCGTAAAGAAAATTTTGCGACGTCCTTATTAAGTTAGATCTAGTAGTCTAGTTAACCATGTGTCATTGATCCAAATTATACAGGATGACCAAAATCTAGTGTCAAACTTGTCAAACTTCAAAGCGTGTTATTGTTCTTATTTTAAATTGGAACCCATACATTTTTTTAGGTGAAACGATGCAGAATTAAAAAATAAATACAACCCCATCACAATTCCCAATATTTTAAAAGTTTTTCGCCAAAAACTCATTTTTCAACGTTTCCAACGGCAATTGTAGGTAATAAATATCGTACGTGGCATTGAAAAACAATTAATTTCATAAAATATAACGCAGAGAAATATTCTAGATTTGAGTGTACTTAATTAAGTAGTTGTTCGAAATGTCTTCCGTGCTCTTCGAGGCACAAACGAAGACGAGTATGAAATGACCTCGCCACTGCTCTTAATAGGTCGGGCGTAATAGTTAGAAATGCATATTTCTTGCATGTTTTCTGGTGTTGTTGGAGGTTCAGCATAAACGATGTCCTTAACGTAGCCCCACAGAAAGAAATCCAGTTTCGTTAAGTCTGGTGATCGAGGAGGCCACGCAACTGGTCCTCCTCTTCCAATCCACCGATTTGGGAAGATTTCGTTGAGCTGGTGCCTGACATGTAACGAGTAATGTACTGGAGCTCTATCATGTTGCAGCCACATTTCCACCCTTACCGCTATAGGTAAATTTTTAAGTAAATTTGGCAATTGAACAACTACTTAATTAAATACACTCAAATCTAAAATATTTCTCTGCGTTACATTTTATGAAATAATTTGTTTTTCAACGCCACGTACGATATTTATTACCTACAATTGCCGTTGGAAACGTTGAAAAATGAGTTTTTGGCGAATAACTTTTAAAATATTGGGAATTGAGATGGGGTTGTATTTAGAAACAATGTTTATTTTTTAATTCTGCCTCGTTTCACCTAAAAAAATGTATGGGTTCCAATTTAAAATAAGAACAATAACACGCTTTGAAGTTTGACAATTTTGACACTAGATTTTGGTCATCCTGTATAATTTGGATCAATGACACTTGGTTAACGATGCAAAATCAATTTTTTTTGTTTTTATTTTTTTGCGCTGCAGTCACTCAACCGATTTCAATAAAATTTTGGTGGTATGTAGGCAACCATAACAGGCTTCCAAATGTGTAAAAAAAATATATAGCATGCAATTTAAAAAATATATCACGTTGGCGTGGCACATTTTTGGGACAGCCTGTATAATCAAAAATAATTTCTTGAAATGTACCTTGAAGTACAAGGTAAGCTTGCAAAATATCAAACTTTTAGCTTAATTTGTAACTGAGCTACAGAAGACGGGAGCTGAGCTGCAGGACCCTGTATAATAATTTAATATTTTTATTTTCAGTATTAATAAACTCATAATGTACCAGTAGCCGCAATTACCAGGATCCATCATACTGGGGTATTCGAATATCAACATTTCCCTTCGCTAATAATTCTATATTTACATTTAATAACTCCATCTGTAACTCTAGTTTTGTACTACATATTCTACAAAAACATGTGTCCAACTCTCTCAAAAAGAAACAACAACTTATTCCAGTATCAGTGGGCTAAAATAAGCAAAAAAAAGTACCCATATATCGGGGCGCTCGTAGTTCAGAACCACTATATACAAGAAAAATGTAAATAACTTTTTTGTGCAGAATTTTATAAAGATTATTTTTGTACACGAGCTGAAAATCGTTATCGTATTGCGATAAAATACAAAAAAAACGCGAAGTGCAAGTTTAGGTGTGCCAGGCTCTAATCAAATTTGCGAACGCTATAGAATATTGATACCCAACGCTTTCTACCTCTGATGGAAAAGGGCAACTTTTTACTATATGCAGTGGTTCTCAAACTACAAACGCTCCAATGTAGTTATTTATTACTTTAAGTTTTTGATTTCTAAAAAGGGATTTGGCAGATATTTTTGTTGAATATCTAATGAAAACTATTATTACCTATTATTGATGGAATAAAATATAAATAGAGAGTTATTTGTTCAATAAAATTAGGAAAAATAAGCCAAATAAATCCAATACTCTAAGCCTTTTTCAAGGACTTTGCAAATGAGCCGCTATTTCTGTAATTTCGGAAAAATAGTTAAATAATAAATTAAAGTTGAAGAAATTCTGAATAATTTATGTCTATGACACTTTTTTGTGAAATTAATAGCATAGCTGCATGGGCAAATTGTATTTGATCGAGATCGGTCGTGTCTGCACTAATATAAAACTTAGTTAGCCAGAATTTGACAAATATTTTTATTCTAATGACAGTAGGTAGTGTCAAACATTGATGTTATGACAATATCTACTGTCAATAGGTGGTCAATAGTATCAAAATATCTTTAAAAAAATCTGTTCTGTAATCTCATATAAGTTTGTGTGAGACCGTTGTATGTTGTTTTATGTTCTCCACGGCCCACGCCTGACAAAATGTAAGTTTTTACAATTGTGCTTTTTGGAGTTTGATTTGATTGTCAATTGTGTAATTTATATCTCCTTTTCTACAGCGCCTGAAGAAGTACCCAGTAGGACACGAAAGATGTAGCTATGGCTAAAATAAAACTAAAATAAGGAATCCGACCACTTTTTATTGTATCAAAATATCTGTCAAATCCTGGTTAACTAGGTTTATTTTCATGCAGATACGGTCGATCTCGATCAAATAGAATCTAATTTACTAGTAATTTTATATATATATATATATATATATATATATATATATATATATATATATATATATATATATATATATATATATATATATAGTATGATAAAGTCATGTGCCTGGCCACATGAGATTTTCTTGCATACAGTGGTACTCATACTAAGAGCGCCCCCAACATAGGGGTACATTCTTTTTTGCTAATTTTACCCTACTAGCGCGGGAATAAGTTTATGAGTTCTCAAAACGCGTTGGACAGATGCTTCTGTTGAATATTTAATACAAAACTGTAATTATTTACGGAATTAAATGTAAATACAGCATTATTAACGAAAGGTACTGTTGATAATAATACCCCTGTATGATGGTGCATGGAAACGGCGGCTTCTGGAATATTATGTGTTAAGTAATACTGAAATTATAAAAATATTTTATTATTGTGTGGCTAATAACTGCAAACCTCTATAATGGGGAGTTTGCAAGGATTAATTTTAGTAGCAGTTTGGCAGTAAAATGCGAAAAACCGCAAAGGTACGCGTTGCGGGTGCTTTATAGGGTGCAGGCCCTAGTAAAATATGCGGACGTCATAGAATATTGAAACTCAATACTTTCCGCTTCGGATCCCAAAGGGGCGGGCGTATCGGACTTTTTTTTGTCATAGCTCATTTTTCGTCTAATTTTAATATACTAAATACTATTTTTAAGAATGGTCACTTGTGTGGTAAATAAATTAACATATTAAAAGTAAATCTACATAAATCTCCGAATATATAACACCCATTCAACCAGAAAATTACGAATTAAAGAAAGAAATTACTGTTTTGATCGTTACCGTAGTGATATATTTGTTTTTCCTGTGAACGTGCTTTCTATACTCGAGGTCAATGGTAGGCAGTAGCAGGATGCGCATGTGTAAATAACATCCAAAATTAAATATTAAATTTTAAAATGAAATCGAATAAATTATTGATGCATTAGAATTCATTCAAAGTTTGGACATTATTTACACTTTCATGTTAATAGTTACTTTCGTATCGAATGAATGTGAATGTGTGCTGGAATTTACTTAACTTTAAGGCTCCCGTCTCAATTCAAATAGCGAACTGTAGCGAACTTCTCTCCAAACCTTCGAAATAAAAAAATCACCAGTTGTAGATGGCGCTACTATAATCATGTCTGTTTTTATTTCGTATTTATTACACTTGACGTATGGTATAACCTAAAGAAATAAATGTATTGCTTTCTATTTGTGCAAATATATACTGGACTGTGTTTGAGTTTTCTAGTCGATGATATAGTACTTTCACAATCGTCGCTTTTGTAAACATGCCTGCCAACACACTACAATCACGCACTACTTTATAAATGTATTACAGCAGACAACAATCAGTCGCAACTGCCATCGGATAGCATTTCTATATTTGTAGTCCACACCAAAATTTGTATAAATAATTATCATAAATATTGAAATCCCTTTCCGATGGCAGTTGCATAAGGACCTTGAGAATCGAATGGTAGCGCTCATTTCACGATTAGAGCAATAATTATGAGGTGGGTTATTTTCGCGTTTTGAGGGTCAGAGACGGGAGCCTTAAGCATTTACCATATATGTGATGTATGATTCGCTGATTGTGTATTTTATTTCATGAGATATGCGCTCTATGAACCCCCTTTTCTAATACATTCTATTTCTATCAACTTACTTCTTACTCACCGGCTTAATCCTGACGACAAAATTGTTCAAAAGGTAAATGTATAACTTTGTAGGAGCTGCTGATAGCGCGTACAGTTTGACGAGTAATAACAGTTTTATTGACGGCTGGCGTTTGGTGCTTTTAGTGTATTTTTAACCATCTAAAGACGATGTAGTTTGTTTCATCACATACACACATGTAAACACGCTTGTTTAGAAGGGGAGCTGAGACGCTCAAGTACTTTTATGACACCAAGTTTGGGTTGATACACACGGCATTTAACCACACTCTCACCAGATACACAAGGATTGCCCTACTTTATTTCTTTGATTTTTTCCTTTTTGTACGATTCCTTCCATTTTGTGACCAACGCAACATATTTACTCTCCAAGCACAGTGACATTTAGACTTATATGATATGATCATAAAATCTGCTTTCTTCAATCAGTAATTTTAATTAACTCATTACAAATTAAGTTTTTATAAATATAGATAAACAAATTATTAGTAGAAATTTAAATATTATAATTAAACCGGTATTACCTTCATTATTTGGACCTATTTAAATTATAATCCTTCTCTTCAACAAAGCAGATTTGCCAATATATTTTGTATTCAGACATGCGTTAATGATTATTGTGAAGTGTGTGGCCGGCTTATGTTTCCCCCGTATGTTACCTGAACTCAGCGCGCGGGAAATTGTCTGACTCACGACCGATAACGGGACAAAGGATCAGTATTATTTGTATTATTGTGGATATCACAACGTTTTGTGTTGACAAATTTAAGTTGTTTAATATAAGTTTATTCTAAATTAGCATAGTTTGTTTAATACCTTACATAATTAATTCTGACCTTCCGCTAATCAAGTAGTTACCTTCTTCAATACTACTCAAAACTAACTAAAATCGCAGATTGTTGATCGCTGCCATAGATGCGAATGAGAGACAGGCACCAATTGAATTAGGAGTGAAAGAATACAATAGAGACATGTGTTCTTTCACTCCTAATTCAATTGGTGCCTGTCCACATCTTATCATGAGCATCCTTATATTCTTCAGGAGTGGCGTGACGAATTTTGAGTTGGACAAAATATCACTAACCTGCTGGTGCTCCACACTTTATATCAGATTTCTCTCTGGACTTTTTGTTTTTTTTTTTTCAGTATTTAGTTGTGTGGGATTCTGAAGCGTTAGCTTAGCACATCGTCAGAAATTATCATCAGAATTGGCGCACATCATAGCCCGGAAATTATTTACCATTTGATAAAAGGGACATGATTACGAGAAAAATGCATTTGAAGTTACCAACTCCAATTCAGTATTATCAGTATTATCCAATTCAGTATGAATCCATAACTTTTAACAATTAAGGTCACAATTTTCATTTATTAAAACATGATCTGAATATTAAATATTTTGCAAAATAAGATGGGTAGGTCTGTGGAACGGGATTATAGGTTTTGGCAAACTCATGAAAAATTCATGTTCACTACTGAATACTGTGTGTGTCGTCCTTTTACAGAATAATTCAAAATTGCACGGCAATACTCTAGAAACTTTATAAACAAGACTCTTTTAGTCAAATAAAAAAAAGCAAACGAACATATTGCTCGAAAATAAAATGTAGAGTTGCGATATTTAGTTGAAAAGATTGTTAAGACTTTTTACCAAAAATTAATTTGTGAAACCATGATCGCTTAGACGTTTCCATGATAACTGAATTGCAAACATATATGGGATGAAAAGGAAAAATTATTTTTTTAAGAGTGTTACGGAAATTTAACTATTTGTGACAAGGTAATTGTTATCAAACATGTAGTTTGTAAAATTTGACATGCAATAGGTTAGTATTTTTTTGTACCACTAACAACGAACACCATGTTCAATTTTGTCACTACACTCAATTTTGTCACTACATTTTGCCATTACCGGCATCACATGAATTATCGATATTTATATTACCATAAAACGCATTTAAATGAAACTTACTCATTGCCCCTGAGCCTCTGGGCTCATAACAGAGAAACAGAGAATTTTTTTATATCTTTATAGTTTTATATATGCAGGGTGTCTCACGGAACTGGTACATTAGAAGTTTCTCATCTTCTACTATTTCTGGAAACTTGAAATTTTGGAACAAGAATTTAGTCGATCTTAGCTCTTCAGCTAAAATATTCTCAAGTTAACTGTCACGTCCGGCCACCGGAAGTCGGTATCAAGTTTGTTATTTTAAATGGAATGATATAATTTTTATTTTATTTTTGGTTTTTACGTATCAAAATACATCATTTTTGATGATGTTTACCTATACCTAAATATCACCATTTTTGAGTTTTTTTGATTTTACCATTTTTTTGTGATTTTTGCGGTTACGTTTAAAATTGAATATCTCGGTTATTATGGAAACTAGAAGTTTCATTATTGGTGGTCTAAAACTAGAAACATAACCAGATAGGACGATGTTTAGTTCGTCATGATATTTTATACAGGGTGTTCAAAATTTACAGCAAAATAATTGAATTTTCAAACGTAAAAAACTCATTTTTTTCAAATGGAACACTCTGTATACCGGTACGCGATTCGATAGGAAATCTTGTTCCCTATCAATCAATATTAGGGTTCCCTATATCTATCTTTAATAGTTTTTGAGATATTGTCAGTATGAAAGAATGCAAACTAAATAAAAAACGATTTATTCTCCATTTATAGGAATGTAACAACTTTGGAACACCAGGATAACAGGAAATTATTGAAAAGGTTTTTAAAACTAAAATAGTATATTGGGGATATCTAAGTTAATTTAAAACTTAATTATGTGTTCGAAATGCTGCCCGTTCTGCTCCAAACATTTTAAAACTCTTCGCTGTACTTCTGTCATCGTCGTTCTTCGGATTTCTTGTGGCTGAAGTCCATTAATTGCGGCTACTACACTATTAGTCAATTCTTCTCGAGTATTAATTAACTGGTGTGGAATAGACCTGACTTTTCACATGGCCGCAGAAATAAAAGTCTAATGGTGTTAAATCTGGTGAGCTTGGTGACCACCGCCAGGGTCCCCTATTTCCGAAACACCTGTCGTCAAACATCTGATTAAGTTGAATGGATACCACATGCGAAGAATGTGCCGGTGCACCGTCCATTTGATAAAAGCAGTCGCGCAAAATATTGAGGGGAAGAGTTTCGCAACAATTGTTCACACATCCACGCAAAATTTCTAAATATCTATCACTATTTAAATTTTCGTTGTAAATTTCGTATCTAATCTCGTATCTAATTTCGTCCCCTATTATTAAATGCGAGTATTCAAAATGGATTTAAAGAAAAAGTGACAATATCTCAAAAACTATTAAAGATAGATATAGGGAAGCATAATACTGATTGATAGGGAATAAGATTTTCTATCGAATGGCGTATCGGTATACAGGCTGTTCCATTTGAAAAATATGAGTTCTTTACGTTTGAAAATTCAATTATTGTCTTGTAAATTTTGAACACGCTGCATAAGATATCATGATGAACTAAACACGTCTTATTTGGTTATGTTTCTAGTTTTGGATCACCAATAATGAAACTTCTAGTTTCAATAATAACCGAGATATTCAATTTTAAACGTAACCGCGAAAATCACCAAAAAATTAGTAAAATCAAAGAAACTCAAAAATGGTGATATTTAGGTATAGGGAAACCTTATTAAAAATGATGTATATTGATACGTAGAAACCAAAAATAAAATTAAAATTATATCATTCCATTTAAAATAACAAAGTTGATATCGACTTCCGGTGACCGGAGGTGACAGTTAACTTGAGAATATTTTAGCTGAAGAGCTCAGATCGAGTGAATTCTAGTTCCAAAATTTCAAGTTTCCAGATATAGTAGAACATGAGATACTTCTAATGTACCAGTTCCGTGAGACACCTGTATATATATATATATATATATATATATTAAAGTTGAGAGTTTGTATCGACCGTGGCTTCGTTGAGAGAAAACGCAAGTTAATCACGTGGGAAATTCAGTCAAATAGGCGATTTTAAAGGAAACTCCTTTTATCTCAGTTCGATATTTCGTTTTAATTTAAAACTTCTTCAAGAACAAGCTAGATACAATAAAAAGAAGGCATCAGTCAACAAATAAATGGTCATATTCACTATTTCACTACTTACAAATAGAGTTGGAGAAAAGTTTGCTTAGAGAAATGTGTCATCGGACAAACCATGCCAATACACCATCACAACAGAGCACAAATGCAAACGACGGTAACATTATAACACTCATAAACAAACTATTAGGACGACACAACTGTCTCCTCCTTGCAGACAACTGGTTGTGAGAAACGAAAATATTACAAGGTCTGTATATATATATATAGACAGGTTTCTGCAAGAATTAACATCTATTATATATATATATATATATATATAATGGATGTTAATTCTTTGCCGAAACCTGCATATATTGATATGAAACTTTGAAATAGTTAATACAAGATGGCGGTAATTTTTTAAGTTAAAAAACTACAGCCACGCCTGGGATATCTAGGTGTATCCCAGGCGTGGCTGTAGTTTTTTAACTTAAAAAATTACCGCCATCTTGTATTAACTATTTCAAAGTTTTATATATATATATATATATATATATATATATATATATATATATATATATAGTTTTTATATCTTAACAGAAAAAAGTAAAAATGTGAGTGTTTGACAAACAAATTGAGTACATTTTCTGGTTGATTTCTATTTGGTCAATATTATTACACTCATATTTGTACCTATTATGATCTTAGCATATATACTTTGCTCTGCAATACCTCCAAGTTTCATTAAAATTAGTTTTATAGTATTACAAATATCGATAACGATGTTTGATATATTGGCAGTAGTGCCAAACCCGTGACAGCAAACATGGCGTTACACTCGTAATTTTGAAAAGTTTTTGAAAATCTGTTGGACGTCAAAGGTATCTTTCATAACACCATAATCTAACAATAACATACATTTCTGACATACACTGATCTCATAGAAAAAGTATCATGTACTTTGTCGTACAAGTAACCATTTCAAAGATATTGACTTTCCTTAACTTCCTATCTCAGCTGTTACTTTTTATTGAAACACGCATGAATTGTAGCCAACTGCTTATAAATGCATATCTTATACGAGGATGCGATCAACAAGTATTCAATAAGTCCTCTGCGATATTTAATTAAGTATCATGTAAACATCTTGTAGCCATTGCCACTTTGATATGAATATTACATTGGTATAAAATTTAAATATCCCGGCTGCATTCCTATTTTGTCCCAAATGGTCAGTCTCTGGAATATTTCGTGCAATTCTGAATCACCCAGTACAAACGTTTTCAAATGATTTGAAAACATGCATTAGGCGACGATTTTAGTGTACTATCCATTGAAATACCTAACATCGCACTTGCATTAAATATAAATGTACCCCGTTATACACCGGACAACCGACAAATTTTGCGTAAATATGATTACCTATTTTTATTTCCAGTACGTAAGAACGTGCGTTCGATAAACAGGTTATAAGTAGGAATAATTGTGAGTTTTCCAAAATAACGTCACCGCACACATCACTAAACCAACACTCGTTCATACATATTTAGTTGCACAGGTTTATTTAATTTAATCAATTCTCTGTCCGACCATAAGGCACATTCTACTACACGTTTTTATTTTCCGTTGCGTTTTCTGTTTGACGTGTCACACCAGAGTGTAGTAATGATATCAGTGAAGAGGTTAAATGCACTACAAAAGCACCCAAAATTGGGTATTAGTCATGGACGTGTTTAATTTGAATTTGGGATTAAGCTTTAGTCTAGAAGATTATGCTGCAAAATATGTATGCCGCATGCCTATGTAAAATTTTCCGACGTTCTGCAGCCTCTCGACGTTCCAGACCGCGTAATCTACGTAATCAGGCCGAAGCCGAGCTCCCATCCTCCACCGTTGATGGCATTAGCGTCAAGTCGCAGCGACCCAGTAATGATATCTTTGTTAGGCGCAAAATAGGGTACCGCAAAAATGTATGACGGTCCCGTATAACGGTTAAGCACCGAAAGTCTGGGTGGCAAGTTTATTCCGGAAAGAGTATAATAATTAATCATTTTCCCTTTTGCCTTTCTAAAGTTATTCAATTAAAAGTTTTAGGGTATCGGGGAAATAGATGATGACATACCTACAGGAATGTTAAGTATGCACTACGCATAGTGATACTGAACATTGATATCGGTGAAGTTAGGGGAATTCAATTCTGATCGGATTGGAATATTACAGCGCTATTATTTCATTTCCTGTAGTCAGTTTTTGCGTGCCATTTTAATCTCAGGTTAACCGACATTTTTGCTAAAATACTAAGATAGCACTATTTTACACCGTATAGTGTTGCAGTTCTTGTTTTATTTGTTTTAAAATAGCTTTAAAAACAGCAACTTCAGGAAATATTTTCAAAATGATCATCTCTATAACATGGGAAAGCCATTTTGATAACTACCCTATGGTCATACTACTGAACTACTATCTTCTCCAAGAATATCGTTTTTTTTTTATTAAAACCCTGTTTATTAGGGTGGTTCTTGTATATACCGGGTGACCCACGACATAGGTACTCCCGTTTATCTTTTTTGTTTACAAAACTGGACGAATGAAATTTGGGAAAGTGTTCATAGACAAAAAATGCCATTCTTTGGGATACTCTTGAGGTTAATATGACTTCCGGTTTTTCCAGAAATGACGTCATCATTGAAATTTTAAATGGCACCCTATATTCTTTGTGTGATATTTTCAATCAGGATGACATTCTGAACACAAAAACATACCGATCGTCAATTTTTATCACCAAGGCAACGCAAAAATAACTTTTTTGTGTATTAATCTAGGTGGCTATGAATTGGTGAAAATAGTCGAAAATGGTCAAATAAACACTAACTAAATCGACTTTGGCCGACATTACATTACTGGCGCCCTCTAGCGTGATTCAATTGGTTTTTGGCCAGTGAGTCATTTTTTTACGGGTACCCGATGGCCACACTCTGATTATTCGGCAGATAACATCTTTCCGATTACAATGATACCAAATACTATAATATTGACCTAATGATCAAAGTCAGCGTACAAGTCAGACACTCAATGGACTACTCGAAGGAAGTACCCTGATTGTTCGAGGAAAAGCATTTTTCCGACACAATGATACCAAAGCCTTGATATTTTGCTGATAATCATAGCGTGAAACAGACGTTTAAGGATACTTCCTTTGAGTAGGCCATTGAGTGACTGACTTGTACGCTGACTTTGATCATCACGCCTTAACGCTATGTATGCTCGCCACTACGGGCAGACCCGAATTATCATTATTATGGCCTGCGTCTGTGGCACGTCTTAAGATGTTTGGCTTCCAGCAAACAAAAATATCAAGCATTTGGTATCATTGAAATCGGAAAGATGTTTTCTATTGAATAATTACGGTGTGTCCATTGGGTACCCGTGAAAAAATGCAATGTCGGTCAAAATCGATTTAGTGAGTGTTTATTTGACAATTTTCGACTATTTTCATCAATTCATAGCCACCTAGATTAAACACAAAAAAGTTATTTTTGCGTTGCCTTGGTGATAAAAATTGACGATCGATATGTTTTTGTGTTCAGAATGTCATCCTAATTGAAAATAGCACACAAAGAATATTGGGTGCCATTTAAAATTTCAAAGATGACGTCATTTCCGGAAAAACCGGAAGTTTTATTAACCTCAAATAATGGCATTTTTTGTCTATTAGCACTTTGCCAAATTTCATTCGTCCAGCTTTAGAAAAAAAACGGTAGTACCTATGGCGTGGGTTACCCGGCATAATAAAAATAAGAGTTGGTTTGTCTGCGGGACCCGCTGAATTTGTTCTTTTATATCTATACTTAATTCCTGAGAAATTTAAGACCGATCAACACATTGTTTAAAATGCAAAAGTTGCGTTGTTGAGTTTCGTTTAAAATTCCCCATTTCATTAAAAAATATGAAGTTTATATAGGTATATTTCAAGACTAGACACAAATAATAAATAACACAAAATTAAAATTAGCCTACCCTGTACATAATATACGAAATACTAGAAATGGTAAATGTCATCAAAATATGTTGGATTATTAAACATGTCATCTTTGTTGTAATTCTCTTATTACTAATTATTTTTTCGCAAAGGAAAATGTCCACAGTGCTAGCTTATTTCATAATATATGGCATAATGGATTACCGTATTAGGGCAAGTACTATTCATTGACTTGGCCAAGTAGGTAATATACGGTAACGGAAAAATGTATCCATCCTACATTATAGTAACGATATAATTCAAAAACTGTGTTTTTTTCTTGAATATTCCCTAAAATATTCATTTTGGGTGAAAATCCGTTCAAGATACGTTAGATAGATTCCTTTTCTGATCACGTACATGTAATGATCAAGTGAAAAACCAAAATTACGGTCAACTATCAAAATTATTCATCATACATGATTACACTTCAATTTCAGATTTGCGGTACCCTATCGAATGTGTCCTCAAATAGCACGGAAATAATTCATTTGGACAACCGTTGCCACCCAAATTACATACGCACAATGTACGCAATCATTTTATACACCGCGCGCTGGCTGCATTTGACGTGAGACGTAAACGAAATAAAGTAGGACAAATCGATAGTCCTCGTCCACTTAACGTGTTTCCAAAATATATCGCGCACGCTACGTCAATATAAACTATACAGCTCAACAAAATTACGGCAACAATTTTTGGAATGCCTAAATATCTTGTTTAGAAAATTAAAAACGTTCTCATGTTATATTATTTTGTTGACTTTTTGACGTTTAATGACATACAAAATATTTGTGTCATTTGAGCGGAATTACTAGGTCTATACCGAAAATTGGACTACAAAATCAATAAATTAAAATAATGGTTTCGCTGGCCATGAGTCCAGGGAGTGGACCAATGGACCAATACTTATCTGACGTGCTTCAAGACGAATGGCAAAACTTACCACGAGGAAGAAGTTACAATTAAGCGACAAGAACCTGCTGTCGGACTAATCTGTAAACTGGGGTTTACAAAATTGTATACAGTATGTCCACAGGTGAACCCAACTATATGCATATTGGACCTAAATTTTAATTCTCGAGAAGAACTGATTCATTATACATAAATAGTTTTGGGTGCTATAAAAAGCTCATAATCACAGTCAGAATTTTTATGTAACATACAGAGTGGTCGAAAAAATAGCTGAATTTCCTCAAAACTAAACTATCAACGGTTTAAAAATTACCTTGGCTAATTTTTCTAAATAATAAATAACAAAACCTATTTCGTAAACAATGACAAAAAGTTCTGAGGGGTATTCACAGAATCATCAAAGCAATAAACCAAATTAAGTATAAATAATTTATAATTTCCCGTCTTACAATAGATTTCTGATACTTTTGTTTGATTTTGCTTACATGCCAATTTCATCATTAAGTCCATCTGGAGACACTGACGACGACATCGTGCTGGTGGTAAAGTCATCACAAGAATTACAGGACTAAACGAAACTGAGAAAGCGTGTGGGCAAATGATGATAAAAATGCAGAATGCCAGTGCTTTCTAAAATTGCTTGTTGTTAAAAAAATTACAATAATTACGCTGTGAAACATTCAGAAGGAATAGCAATTCATTTTTATATTGATTTCGTCGTAGATTAGAAATATGGTAAAAACAATTATTGCCCTAGTTTTGTTGAGTGCTGTATATATCATGCAAGCCACACATACAAGCTGTATGCCAGTTTGTGGCTATTTTTTTCCAATTGTACGGTCTGTCAGAATAATAGTGAGAGCACGTGTAACATCTTTAAATGGGACGCTTTGCGACTGAACAATTAATTCCCATCAACGGCAGAGCCGTCAGTGTTTACTGACACACACAATGCCCTCCTGAAAAGGACGCGGATAGGATTTAGCTGTCTGTACTCCTGATGCTCAGTGTTCCGTAAATTTTGTTCGGGTAGCGCGGACATTGTTGTCCGTTCAATTTCGAGCGTTTAATGGGGAAACTTTTTAAAATGGAACCATCCGCCTGGATATATCGACTAATGGAATCGATTATGCGGATGTTTCCAATTGCTTGCTTTGAGGCATATTTGTTTTTCATTGGTTATTGCTGGAACCGGGAAATATATGATATCTAATTGGATTAATAAATATTTCATTTCGATTAAATAGTTTTTGCAACCAACAAATTGACAATTTTTAGACTTATAGACTTAGATTCTGATATTTTTTGTTGTAATGAAGGTGGCCAACCGCATAAGATTTTTTTAAAGAAAAACACAGATGATTTTTTATATACAATGTTCCTTACAAAATAACTAAAAATGCTCGGTTTCTTCTGTTCATAGTCTGTTTTGTGTTTTCTTAGAGCCGGCATTGTATTGAAAATTAGAGGCAATCTGGTTCATTAGATTCGAATCTGATTGGAACGAACGAAGGCCTTCAAGCAAAAAAGAGCAAGGCCAAATCCTTAGAATGCGAAAGTGCTTAAAACTGATATTTCTGATATTTTAATACTGTTTTTCTCAAAAACTATCGAAAAATCATTATCCATGTCTTATTTTCGGATTTCATGAAAAACAAAAATGTCGCATTCAAAAAGTTGTCTTGTGAGAATTCGATTTGATGATAATTAATGAATTTTTTATAAAATCTATCAAAAACTGCATTTGTTTACGTTTCAAACCCATTTATTTTTATTTGACCCCGTATGACGTGATGATTTTCGTAATCTGCACAAAAACGAAGGAAATCCAATTAATCTGACACACATTTTGCAAAAAAATCTATCTGGACCAGTAATAACTGATTACATACCGATAGTGGCACAGAAAGTCTACTATGACAAGTAATTATCTCCAGAATGACGGACTTTCACTCAATAGTATGTGGGTACTTTTTTGTGTTAACAAAAACTAAATAATTTTAAAGGAGTGTTTGATTTAAAAAATGACATTTGCAGCACAAACCTTTTACTTATTGTGAACATGCTTATACAATTTTTATGTTTCATGTTATAAAACTGATTGAATTCTCTACTAAATTGAATTAGATGATATCACGCCTAACCTATTTGCAGTAGTTGGGAAATGCTGCTTTTTTTTAGATAAAATTATAAAAATAAAACACGATTGGTTTTAGACTACAACTATCTTAGTACTCATTGCCCCACAATTCACTAAATAATTTTAAAAAATATACGCAAATACAGTACCTATATTTTTATTTATTTTTTTTTTTAGTTTGAGTTCTTGCAATCTCATGCAAATACATATATAAATCACAGAATCGGACATGAAAACGATAATAAAACAGCGATGATGGAAACAGGGACTAAGACATCCAAGAGTCACCATAAAAAAGGAATTTGATTTAATTTTCATTCAAATGAATTTAAATTGTATTAAAAATAAACATTTAAATGACAGCAAATAAAATAATTGTGTTTAAAAACATATAATAAACGTATTTTTGTGATCCTCTTTAATTGTTTAGTTTCAGGCCATTTTGAAACCCCTTCTAGTATTGAAAAAAATAATGCATATAATTTTTTCATTGTCTGCAAGGTTTTGCCTTTCAAACGAGCGATTGACTAACAAATTAAATAATTATTTCATATTTTATTGATTTTTTAAAGCTAAGAAGACATAGGCACCTCCGGTTTAAAAACTTTGAAAATGATTTAAAAATCTTATTTAGCTAACTAAGTGAAACCATTATGCAGAATAGCTATATAGTAACTACACTTTCATTTGGTGATGAGCAACTCCAAGTCGCAAAATGACTGTTGCACTGTGTAATCTAACCGAAATTAACTAAATAGTTTTTTTGTAAGATTTAATATCTTCATTAATACCTTTGACCAATAGGTGCCGCTACGAGTATCGAGAGTGCAGATATAAGAGATATCTTTTTGATTCATTGCACCAACCTGCTTGATTCTTGGTTGCAACCCAAGTCAAGACGTCAAGACGTCTATTTTAAAATCGGTTAGGATTAATAATTTGAATAGGCTATTCTTATTGATACAACCCTTATGTAGTTATGAGCATACACCTCAAACAATATTTACGGAACATTGAGATCCAGGTAATCATCCAAAAAATCAATTTATGTAGACTAATTGGCAATGTTACTTTATGTACTTCGTTATTTTTTCTCAAAATTCTAGATGTTTGTGTAGCTAGAAAAGTGGTTCTAATTATTTTCTACTTCGCCCTATTCAATATAGCTTTTTTAAAGCAGTATTTATTAATTATTACTTACACATGTAGAAAATGATTTTGGCGTACTTTACTTTCATTCTGATAATTTCAAAATTTCCATACTCCCATAACAAAACTTACTTTATGTTTGGTGTTTTTCGAAGAAATGACACATTTTGCACTGTAATCTTCTGGTTTGCGTAGAGAGTTGATGGCCCGCTTATATGTTCCCAGTATTTTCTACATTACCCCCGTAACGGTTGTTTTCCTATCATTTTCTTCTCTTCTCCTATCGACCTAATTGATTGCTACCACTGCTGTCTATTCTTGATCACTATTGTTGTATGTTTCTGTTTTTAGCGGCGCATGTCTTCGGTACGTGCACGTAAGTCTCTGACCTCTCAAGCCGTGGTGTGTCTGCAGGTGGGCGGCGATGTTGACGAGGAGCCCCCACAAGCCTTGGACATGAGCTGGCCGTCCGAAGCGCGAAAGAGGATAACGTACCTCCTTGTTGCACCTATCGTCTTCCCATTATGGCTCACGTTGCCAGATACTCGCTCACCTAGAGGTAAGAAGGAATAGAAGTGATCTCTGATGTCCTTATGTTTGATATGTAAATTATCATCTAGCTAGAGTATTAGAGATAACTAATGTTTGTCTCAAGAAGAACCATGTGTTTGTATAGAATAAATAGGTGTCTTTACGAGTAGTATATTTACTTTTTTTTATTATTATGTAATTATTACTGTCTTATTTGCTTTTTCTAATGATAGGTGCTACGACGATAGAAGATATATACTTTTAATATCGTAAGTTTGGTTTAAAATTATGTGACACATTCATAGGCCAGGCAATAGAGCAGAAAATGACTGAGTTCGTGACAAAAATACTAGCAGGAAGCCGACGGTCCCAGGTCACGTGGAACAGTCCGTAGATGCATCGTGATGTGTTTCCTACTCGCAAATATCATTTCTTAATGTGTTATAAACAAAAAACCTCAAAAAATCGCGTTTTTTATTCGTTTTTATCTTACAAAAACTGAACCGATGGAGCAATCTTGATGCTTTCAACAGACGAATTGTAGAGAATGAAAAGACGAAAAAATAAACCCTGCACGAACTTGATTGAATTAATATTAACGGAGAAAATTCGGAAAAACCCGAAAAATCTGTGTTTTTTCAAAATATAATTCCGCCATTTTCCAAGTTGTAGCGGAGGCTTTTCGCGTGAAAGTAGCGATTGATGGGTTCTTTGAGTGTGGACTACTCTGGCGTTTTCCGATGATTAGTTTTTGCACAATTGCGATTTGAATATTTTTATTCAATATGTTTCGGCGAACCTGGATGCGTCGGAGGTGGTCAGATGTTTTTAGGTATTTCGAAACTAGACGTGTTGTGCTACATAACTTCTATTCTGATTTTGTGTTAAAATGTTGCGAAATAGGTGAAACATGCTTGCAAACATGACCGAAAACTGCCGCGCGCCTCTAACCGGTCGCGTAGTGGGGGTAGGCGGTCGACGCGGGGGAGCGCGTGTCGATAGTAATACAAGCGCGCTGCGAGCTTCCCCGCGTCCGCGTCGGTCGGCCGCCTGCCCTCACTACTCGACCGCGTTGGAGCGCGCGGCAGTTTTCGGTCAGGTTTGCAAGCATTTTTCACCTATTTTGCAACATTTTAACGCTAAATCAGAATAGACGTTTTGTAGCACAATACTTCTACTTTCGCAATACTAAAAAAAAATAAAATCGGACCACCTCCGACGCATCCAGGGTCGCCGAAACATATTGCATAAAAATATTCAAATCGCAATTGTGCAAAAACTAATCATCAGCAAACGCCAGGGTTGTTCACACTCAAAGTACCCATCAATCGGTACTTTCACGCGAAAATCCTCCGCCACAACTTTGAAAATGGTGGAGTTATGAATTTTTGAAAAAACACAGATTTTTCCGGTTTTTCCGAATTTCTCCGTTAATATTAATTCAATCGAGTCCGTGAAGAGTTCGTTCTCTACAATTCGTCGGTTGAAAGCATCAAGATTGCTCCATCGGTTCAGTTTTTACAATCGAAAAACGAAAAAAAGGACACGATTGTTTGAGGTTTTTTGGTTATAACAAATTAAGAAATGATATTTGCGAGTAGAAAACACATCACAATACATATACGAACTGTTCCACGTGACCAGGGACCGTCGGCTTCCTGCTAGTATTTTTGTCACGCATAAATCTCTATTGCCTGGCCTATCACAGTATACATACCGGTGATGTTTTTTTGACGAAATTTTGGTATGGGTATCTGCTTATTGTTAATAAAAATCAAGAGCATGATAAAACTTCGAAAGCGTGAAAACCCATATATTATCGCAAGTAGATAATTCTTTCTCTAATGCTAAAAATGACCATTTTTGAACTTTTATTTAATCCTATTTTGAAGGTTCCATTACTAAGCGTAAAATATTGAATATGTATCTATAGGTCATAGTAGACCAACTATCAATAGTGAATATCCGGAAGAACGCCGTTTAGAAGATTTTAGAATACCATCGAGGTAAATTTCGACACTATTCGGTTTGTTAGTCTGCAAATATTGGATTAGTTGTTGGATTATTTTCAAACATTTAAAGGACCAATCTCCCAATCTCAAAGGTATTAATCGCTATGCACTTCTCTTTTGAAGAAAATTTCAATCATTATAATTATCAATGAATATGTATGAATGTTCTGTGTTGATTACAATACAAACAACTGACAAACAACTGAAAAATCGAAAGATGGTCAATGCTCAAACCTATCCATCTTTAGTGTCACGACACAACTGCATTTCGGTATCTACAAGCAGAATCTTACAGCACCTAGCACGCTAGTCGATAATTCCTACCATAACTATCACAATGGCATTTGATATTTTCGTTTTCGAGAGAAAATGTTCTGGAAACTTAAGAGGAACAGCACATGCAAAAGTGAAGCTAGCCGTCTGCCTGGAGTGCTCCATCAAGGTTGAGGGAGCAGCATAAAGGGCGAGCGGGCGCGTTTTACAAGTCAAGGTTAACTGCGACGAAGCTGACGCCACTTTACATGTAGAACAGCGCCCACCGCTGCCTATAATGTTTTGAACGACAATGGAATTTTGAAACGAAAGATATTATCCTTTGTGAGAGCGAGAGAGCCAGCGCGCCTCTGTGAGGATAAAATGCGCTCCAGTCCGCAATGACAAATACAGCGATATCGGCTCGGTTTATTAAACTTTAAAGGATGGTGCAATTTGCTTTTAATGTCTAATTGCTGCGCGTGTTTGTGGTAATGCATGTTTTAATGGGAAAAGGTGCATATTAAACGAATTTGCATGCCATGTGTACCTATTTATCTGTATAGAAATTTTAGTGTTCAGTATATATTTCGAAATTAAACTTTTGTGCAATATGATGTTCAGATAATGCGTACATCAAATGGACACAAAGGGACAGAGACAATAAAATATGGTTTAAGTGGATCATGTCTTCATACCAGTCCTGCTATTGTCAGATGACCACTCATTAAGAAAATAATTCATTTTTTCTTTTGGTGGAGGCGCCTGGTGTTCTGCAATATTTGCCATATCTATCTATCCCTACTATATACTAAAAGTCTAACACAGTCCGCGCAAGAAGTTTACGAAAATCGGCGAATCGGGGGAAAGGTCTGCTCCTCGGAGAAGCGAAAATCGGCGCCGCAGGCGCCGATTTTCCGCCTATAATTAGATTCTACAGCGCTTAGGCCTTCGTTTTCGTCCATTTTCGGCCCAGTTTTCGTTATTTTTTAACTCGATTCGGGTAAATTTATGGATTATGCTTTAGGAGTATACAGGTCAGCGCGTCGCCATGGCAACCTATCGAGGTTGCTAGGCAACGGCCGCGCGCTTCGCGACGCGGTCACCAGACGGCGGCACATCATCATGTCGCTGTTGGGATTACGCTACGAAGCAATAGATGGCGCCCCGTAACCGCTTCGAGCATCCGGGCTTTTTGTTTACCTCTTAACGCTTCGGCGATCTACCTAGGTCGACCAGCAGGCCTATTAGGCCTGCACATTCTCCTAGTATATACTATCTATACTATCTATATCTATATATAGTATATATACTAAAAGTCAAATTGGCGAATTTGGGAAAGGACCTGCTCAGTTCCTATCCTCAGCGCTTAGGCAAATTTTCCTTCGATTTCGTCGATTCTCGGCCCCGCTCTTAATTTTTTTTCTTTTCGCGCCGAACGCAGCGAAATAGTCACGCGTCTACCTAGATCGGCGACCGCAGGCCTATTAGGCGTGCCCAATTTACTAGTCATTACTATCTGGAAAATTCATCAAAATTTGTGCATCAAAATTTGAAACGGAGAGTGAAAGTATATTTAATTTCTATTGTGAATCCCATTGTCCAGCTGAAGAATTTTTAACTTTTATAGTGTCGTCTGACTATATAAAAAAAAACATTTTTTTTAAACCGTTTGTTATTATTTACTTTTTACCTTATTTCATTTTAAAATAAACTAAATTTCTCCGTTTGGAGTTATTAGTTCTAATCAGCACAGTAATAAAATAAATTAATTAAATCAAAATCATTCCATTCAACATTTCAATTCAGTATACCCGATTCGTGTGATTCCTGAATTACACATCAACGGTTTGTCAAGTTTATTTGACAATGCCTTCATGATGTATATTTGTATATTTGACAAGTCTTTCATCAACTTTCCATCCAAGTTGCATCCAATACGGAAAATATAACGGAATAGTGGCGAATAGTAAGGCACATATTGCAAGAAATTTCATTTTTCATGACTATTACATTATCTACTATCTTTATACACAATATACACGCAACTCATATTGCTTTTCTAACATTTTTATTGTTCATTTCAAAATATTATCTGGTATAACCACAAACACAACCACAGATTAACATTGTAGAGTATATTTTTATATACTTGGGATTGGCATTTTTGCTGTTGATAATTTTGCGTGACAAGTTCTTGTCAAACACGTGTTCCACAACGACGTACCAACACAAACTTAAGTTTTTTTAAATGGAACACTAGGTATATTATTGCAGGTTTGAATAAAGATCTGTATTCTTATCGTTATGACAGCACTTGAATTAGGTTATTATCAACTGTTTCGGAGATTATGTGAAATTAACGTCAAAAATGTGCAGTTTAAAAAAATCATTCTGAGGTAAATAAAGATAAATACATAAAATAACTCAATTTGGATCTAGATGGTATGACAAAATTCAACAACCTTACTAATGTAATAATTCTTCTCTTGTTGCAACAGCTTTTAGTAATGACAAGATGCAATTTTTATAATTCAGTGTTCTTTATTTTACGCTTTAAATTACAAAAACTCCTCTCTTATATTAGTAATGTAGTAATATATATATATATATATATATATACAGGGTGAGTCACTAGAGCCGCGGTGGTAGATATAGCAATTATCTTTAGAGATGGAAAAAAATATTTAATACAAAAGTTGTTTGGCATATCATTTTCTACAACGTAAAATTATTTTCATTTATACTGGGTGTTGCATTTAGGCGTTAAGCAGAAAATAAATTAACTTTTTTAAATGGAATGCCCTGTATATTATAACATATTATGATTGCGAAGAAAATTGTCTTACTAATTGTATCAGGTGATATTGACGTAAAGCTAATAGCTTCTGCAATATTCAATTTTTTATTAAAAAAATGGCCGTTGCAGGCCTTTTCCGAAAACTACGTAATAGCGTCATTTTTGCAGATATTTTCTTACAACTTTGTCAGAAAATAACCAATACTAATAGGGAGGTGATAGTGCCCAAAGAAATTTGATGCGCTATACAGGGTGTTCCTAGCACCTAATCAATTTTGATATTTTTCAAATGGCTTTCTCTTGAGTTTTTTAAATGGAACGCCCTGTATATTATTTGCTGGTTGCATTTCCCATTAAGTTGCCTTTAATTTATATTCAGTGTGGCATATACATATTTGTACCCGTTTTCGTGATATTTGGAATTTAAAGAAAATGTGTAATAAAGTATACCAATACAGTGCTTTAATATTACACCCTGTATAATTGAGTTAGTTTTTTTCATGTATTTCGTTATAATATAAATAAATTATAAATGTTGGTAAAGTTAAAAATGCTATTTTTTATAAAGATACATTTAAATAGCAGAGTTACGCTAATATTTTAAGTTTGCTTAGATTTACTTAACCTCGTTGTCATGGAAACAAAAACAAATAACAGACGTGTAGTTATTGCTGTCAACAGACTTAATATAGCTAACCAACATTTGTAATTTCTGTTAACGATGAATTTTAATTATACTAAAGAGGAACTGATAAATATTATTTACATCTATGGAGAAGCCGGCTAAAACGCTCTACTGGCCTCAAGAATTTACGCTCAGCGATATCCCGAAAGACGGCATCCCGATGCAAGAACAATTAATAGAGTTCGGGAACGTTTTGAATCAACAGGTACTATTACTTACAAAAAAAGAAAAAGAACAAAAGCGGCGACACATGAAGAGAATGAATTTCTGGTAGTTGCTAGTGTGGTAGAAAATCCATACTCAAGCACTAGACAAATAAGAAATCAAGGAATAACCCAATCATCTGTGTCCAGAATAATACGGCGACACAAGTATCATCCATATCATGTGCAACATGTACAGGAATTTAGCGAAAACGATTTAGAAAAGAGATTAAATTTTTGTAATTGGGCAGCTGCTAAAATTCAACAACAAGCAAATTTTTTTGACTTTGTTCTTTTTACTGATGAAGCTACGTTTCATAAAAATGCGTATGTTAACCAACATAACTTCCATTTTTATGCAACAGAAAATCCTCGCGTTATCAGGCCTTTGGACCATCAACATACATACATACATGGTCACTCAATGTATGGGGTGGAATAGTAGGTACCAATTTGCTAGGGCCTTACTTTTTTGAGGGTTCCGTAAATGATCAAAGGTACTTACATTTTCTTAACAACCATCTACATGAATATTTAGATGATTTGCCGCTTAATATTCGCCAAAACTTAATTTTCCATCACGACGGAGCCCCACCCCACTTTAGTCTGAACGTAAGACAATTTTTGAACAACCAATACCCCAACAAATGGATTAGAAGAGGAGGCCCTACGTTATGGCCGCCAAGATCTCCTGATCTAAATAAGTTGGATTTTTTTTTGTGGGGTCATGTTAAGGAATTAGTATACCATACCCCACCTACCACACAAGACGATATGAAGATTAGAATAAGAAATGTTTTTGCTGACATCAGAGAAAATAAGAGAGAGATGTTAAGAAATACTTCGAGATCTTTTACCCATCGGATTAATGCTTTTAGAAGACAAAATGGAGGGCATTTTGGGCATTTTGGGCACACCTACCAAATCAATAACTACTTGTTGTTTTATCTTTAATTGTTATAGTTTTTTACTAGTTTTATGTTAATGCTTATCAAGTTTAAAAAATAGTTTAATAAATGTTATTAGTTGTGGTTTCTCTTAATTATTTGTTTTTATTTAATTTTTAGTTGTCTCAAATTATATTAATTTTTCATATTGAGTAACTAAATGGTAATTCCATGTACTTTTCAATTTATTTTGAGCAATTCTGTCAGTTTTTTAATTCAACAAAAGTATTTTTTCCTTTCTATGTTCTCTTTACAAAAAAAAATCATTAAAAAAGAACCATGTTATGCAGGGTGTAATATTAAAGCACTGTATTGGTATACTTTATTACACATTTTCTTTAAATTCCAAATATCACGAAAACGGGTTCAAAGATGTATATGCCACACTTAATATAAATTAAAGGCAACTTAATGGGAAATGCAACCAGCAAATAATATACAGGGCGTTCCATTTAAAAAACTCAAGAGAAAGCCATTTGAAAAATATCAAAATTGATTAGGTGCTAGGAACACCCTGTATAGCGCATAAAATTTCTTTGGGCACTATCACCTCCCTATTAGTATTGGTTATTTTCTGACAAAGTTGTAAGAAAATATCTGCAAAAATGACGCTATTACGTAGTTTTCGTAAAAGGCCTGCAACGGCAATTTTTTTAATAAAAAATTGAATATTGCAGAAGCTATTAGCTTTACGTCAATATCACCTGATACAATTAGTAAGACAATTTTCTTCGCAATCATAATATGTTATAATATACAGGGCATTTAAAAAAGTTAATTTATTTTCTGCTACGCCTAAATGCAACACCCAGTATAAATGAAAATAATTTTACGTTGTAAAAAATGATATGCCAAACAACTTTTGTATTAAATATTTTTTTCCATCTCTAAAGATAATTGCTATATCTACCACCGCGACTCTAGTGACTCACCCTGTATATAGGTCTCCCACGACGAGCTGCCATTAGACGTATATGGAGAACCAAATGAAATGAGAGATTGAAAATTTGTGGACCTGTGTTGTTGGACACGATCGTCTCAACTAAAATATTTTGAGTTTTTGGTTACTTCCGGTTACATCGGAAATGATGTCAACTTTTATATTTCAAATGGAACAACCTGTATGTTATCGCATTTTTGAAATCTTCATTAAATTTTAGATTTTATGTTACATTCCCTATACCTGACATGTGTTATTTTTGAGATATTAATGTCTTTCATTACAAAATGGCAGTTGCACGGTTACGTTCAATTACTTATAAATTATGTTATTTATAAATCCCCTGTGACCGTTGGAAAAAAGTTCTCCGGCAAAATTGTTGTCAAGGCAACATATTATTGCAACATCGGTAGAATTCTTCTAAAAGTTATACAGGGGTATACGATCGAATTTGAATTCGAGATAAGTACTAAAAGTCGATTTTTTCAAATGGCAACCCTAACATTTGAATGCATTTCTCAATTCTATGGAAAATTTTAGATCAACTTTGTGTATATACCTGTACTTGTACCTACGGAAATCAATTTTTAAAGATCACAGTAGAAATCGCAAACATTGTCAAATCTAGATTGCGTTTGAAAACAACTGCACAATTTGGAATAAACAGAGCTTTATTAAACAAATTTTTTTAGGTCATTTTTCATTATAATTAGTTAAGCATTTATAAAATTAGAAGCACAATAAAAAATTAAAAATAAAAACACAGTCGTAAGTAAATAAAAAGACTGCTTAATTCTATTTCAGTAACTGTTCAAACACGTTGCCGTTTTCCCCTAAACATGCTGCAATTCTTTTTAACATATTGTTGTTGGTGGCGTCCCTGATAGAGTTAGCACATAACCCATTGAAAGCAGCTCGAACTAAGCATTCATGTTCTCCTTATTAATTATTGGGTCCTCAATAATGTGGTGGTTACGAATGGACGGTACAAGCGCACACAACTGTTGCAGTAAGCGACTTGCTTAACGAGATGTTCGATGACCGGAGAATTGCGCTTAATGATGCACACAAATATCCACCGCTTTCCCCCGGCTTGACGCCAATGGATTTTTTCATTTGGGGAGGTATTAAAGACGTAGTTTATGGGGACCCAATAATTGATAAGGAGAGCATGAAAGATAGAGTTTGAGTTGCTTTCAATGGTTTATGTGCTAACTATCAGGGACGCCACCAACAATAATATGTTAAAAAGAATTGAAGCATGTTTAGGGGAAAACTGCAACGTTTTTGAAGAGTTACTGAAATAGAACTAAGCACTTTTTTTTAATTTTCTTTAGGATTTTGTTTTATTTTTAAGATTGTGTTTTATTGCAGCCTTATAATTTTATAAATACTACATTAGTATAATGAAAAATGACCTAAAAAGCTTGTCAATAAAGTTTCTTATAAAGTTTATTCCCAATTGTTCAGTTGTTTTCAAACGCAATCTAGATTTGGCAATGTTTGCTATTTCTACTGTGATGTTTAAAAATCGATTCCAGTAGGTATAGAGTTATTATAGAATTATATTCCATAGAATTCAAAAATGCAGTCATATGTTAGGGTTGCCATTTGAAGAAAATCGCCTTTTAGTACTATTCTCGAATTCAACTTTGATCTTATAATTTGAACACTCTGTATAACTTTTGGAAGAACTCTACCGATGTGTCGATAATATGTTACGTTCACAACAATTTTGCCGTACTTTTTTCCAACGGTCGCAGGTCGCCTTTACTGATGGTCAAGTCTCGAGATCTTTGCCTCAACGATTCTTTTGGGCAAGTGTTCACGGAATCAATAGCTAACATAGCTCATGCATCATCTTCGTCATTTCGCTTTCCTTTCTTGATATTTTTCACGTCTCCTGTTGCATAAAATTTTTTAACCTATCCACGAACACAATTCACAGAAACGTATACCTCAGGGTATTTTCTGTTAAAAACCTCAATAGCACGGCGGTACGATACCTCCTCACCTATGCCATAACAAACAACTAAATAAACCCTTTGCTCTACAGTCAACATACTTTCAATCAGCTTCTATCATCAAATTGCTTGGATACGCTGTTACTACTGTCAACTGAATCAATCATAATTGTGGTCTCTAATTTTTTTGTTCACCTTTATGTAATGTCTTTTCACTGGTCCGAGATGTAAAATTTGAAATAGAACATTCAAGTTTGATATTTGAGCATAAAATTAATTCAAACTAACTTTTACCCATAACATTTTTGATCTAATTCCGAAAAACCGATAGTTTTTTTTCTTTGGCCCATTTAACATTTTCGTGTTTTCTAACCATCCTGTATGTTAAATCAAAATATTAACAATGGCTTTCGACTTTTTAGGACATCCAAAACTTTTTATAAAGAATGACTTTTTCTCGAGAAATTAAAAATTACATCCATTATTGGTATAGTTAGTTCCATCGGGGGACACACTGTATATATAAGTTGATAATTTAATGACTGTATGTTATTATTATATCAGAAAACTTAGTGGGAATTCAGTCAAAAATGTTTTTCTTTTTTATATTTTATATTTTAATTTTAGAACCTATTATTTATTTATTTGGTTATTATTTATTTAATGTCCAAAAATACGTAAATATCAAGAGTTTCACCAATAGGACAATCCATTTAGAACACAATCTTTTCATAACTACATTTAATGAGCGTTTTAGTTCATATAAGCAACACTGGGAAAGAAATCTATTGCATTCAGTGGAGCGTGCAATGACCATAAAACAATTGGGCAATGGAGCATGTGTTAATGTTTTTCAACCTCTGTTTTGCACTTGAAAAGAAGTAGTAGTTCATGTTACAGACATATACAGTTTATAACATAAATTAGCGAGCGTCTATCCGTTTCTGTTTCTGTTTCAGTTTTCCTTTGGCGTGGCATTATTAAGAGCTTGATATTGTGGACCATACAAAGTCCCATAAAAACTAGTTCGACTGTGATTTATTTTGAGGACCAGGCATTGTCACAAATATGGCCTTACTCATCGTTGCTATCTACAGTTCTTTCGCAAAACCTTGTTGCAATAACAACTGTTCTGAATTTTTATTTCAACATCGCACTACATTTATGCATGTAATTTGCATAATAAAATACCGAAAAAGCTATGTATTATCAAAAACACAGAACAGTGTTATACTTCCTCTTAAAAATACGGCGCGGCGCAATTTTAAATTACTTTTGAAATGTCGTGCACGTTCCGCAAAGCCTAGTCCGCCGGACAAGCGCATATATCATTTGGGGTGTAAATTTATGGCAGTGGCGTGGCTGTGGAGACCCGATCAATTTAATATTAAAATCCGCTCACGTAAAATTACGCTCCAATCATGAAATAAACCAATCATGTCGTGACAGGCAATATGGTCAATCTGCGTATGTCTAAATATGGGCTGGATGGGATTTCTATATCGAGTATTCACGCGAACCAGTAATATAAAGAAACTGCCCGAATTTGTCAAATGTCAGCATATAAAGATATAATTTCGTATTTCACAGTACACAGTGTACACACCCACATATGATTTATGTATTCATTTGGCGGGTTCCTGCTTCCAATTGTCACGTGAACCAAAATAAATCAGTGGTAATACTTGTCATGTAGGTATACAGAGTGTCTTATATCGGTATGTTCGCAGACAGGGGGCAAAAAGTAGGTTCAATTCTAAATGCAAAACATGGAAAAGTGGTTGGTGTATCTTTATTATTCCAGCGATACCGGCAATGTGAATTTATATGCTCTCTTACATCTTTAACTATCTTCAATTACGTTCAATAAAAAATAATGTTTTCAATTAAACTTACTTTGTATTAAAAGAGCCCTCGAATGATACCTCGGTGATACCTCGTACAATCGGTTTTCCATATGATAATTAGTTTCTAGAGTAAGTATTAATATCATTATTTGGTTTGGGTGTTCTTTCACCCTCTGTTATGATCGTTGTTTGTTTTAGATAAGCTATGCTAAGATACCTCACACGATCTATTTTAAACCAGAAACTGATTATTTTGGTACCAATGTTTTAAATACCAGAGGTGTAGTATGTGATGTGAGGTATCACTTGACAGGTCCTCTAAAACCAAATTAATTACTTTTTTTCTGAACTCATAGTAACAGAAAGTCAGCCAGTAATTTTTATGTGATATTTTCCTTGAAAGGTAACAAAAGAAAAAAAACATGTGTTTGAAATAAATATCGTACACAACACATTAAACTGTTATCTTTTTGCAGTCAAACTGATCCACATAACTGACACGCCAGATTTAAAGAAAGCAGTGCCACACCACACCACGGTACAAAAAATGTCAAGCCACATTTTGCTAACGAAAATTGGCACAACAGCGAAAACGTTAGCTGTAACACTTTAAAACTTAAAAATGAGACAAGAATAATCATGGTTCCGCGTTTGACAGTAAGAAAATGTCACTTCATAGAGTTGTCACATGGATTTCTCTTCCTAGTTCTAATATTCCAGCCTCAAGTTTTCATTTAAGCCTGTTTATAGAATTCTGGCAGAATCTCAATTCTAGTGAAAACTGCATGCCTTGGTATTTCATTACTGTCAAACGTGGGCCAAATATTCCACTCAACATGTTAAGAGTCTGTTCTAGCCAATTTCAGAGTAGTCACATGTCTTTTTTTATGTGTGGGCACAAAGAATTTGAAAAATGTTGTGACTAACAAACGTCACACACATATCGTTAGTCAATTTGGAATAAATTATAGTAGAAACCTCAAACCCGTTTTTTGCCAATTTATTATAGATGGGTTTTCCCATGCTTTTGAGTGCAATTAATAATATTATATACTCCACCACACACGACTGTCTAACATCAATCTAACCTTGCGATTTTCAAACTGATTCTTACGACAGCGCCTTAAAACCCGTGGCGTTTCCTGCCACCTGGCGTGATGAATTGCTCACAAAATAGGAAGAACACGCGGCACGCCAACAGAGCAAATATTTGCGGCGCTGGCATCGCGCGGCGCATTAGGACCTGGTGGAAGGTATTATTTAACACTAAGTACACTCCGGAATGAGGCGACCAACAACGGAACGATACGTCACGTCTCTTCATTTCTCCCCGAGCGTCACGTTTCGCAATTAATTAAAGCCTGCACTCGACGGCAACACCGAAGAGATTATCCTAATAATTCATATCTCCATTTTGGCAAATTTACCCAACGGCGGCGATATATTTAGGTAAAAACATATCTTTCACCTTCAACTTAAAACTAATAGGTTTGTACGAAATTTAAATGTTATGTGATTTGAAAGTTTTCTGTGCAGTTTATTTGCAAGATCATAAGAATAACAGCATATAGGTTAGTTTCAATTATGGTGGCAGTAGCGGTGGATTTAAATTTAAGATTCTACAAGCCCTCGTCATAAAATGCAATTGTATTAGATTATTATCACATTAGTCTTGGAAGTCTTGAAAACTAGATATAATATGTATTGTTACAGTGAGTGAACTTTAACGGCGCCATCCAGTATAATAACGGCCGCTATAACGAGCGACCCTAGCAATGGGAAACAATGTCCTTTGCTCTAGACTCTAGACCAGCATTTCTCAACCTTTTTACTCTTGCGGAACCCTTGAAATTGGGTTGGCCCCGGCGGAACCCCAACAACAAAAATCAATCATTTATAATAACCCTGTATTATTTATATAGGCTGCAACTTTTTTCCTAGAAAACCCTTTTTTCAGGTTGTAAATGTCGTACTGAGTAAAAGCGCGTTTTTCCGGAAAGTATGTATTAAAATCGGTGTTTCATTTCGCTAATGTACCCGCCCTAAAGACCCCCCCTAAAGACCCTGGATTATATTTACATTCTAAAAAAAATCTGATGTGGCCAGGTACATGACTTTCTCATACTAGGTATATATAAAATTAATAGTTTAGCTGCTTGAGATTATATTTGATCGAGATCGGCTGTCTGCATTAAAATAAAACTAGTAGAACTAGACAGATATGTCGATTATAGCTGCGTTCGGATATTGTACTCCGTTGACACCGGGTGCACCGTCCAAATGACACTTACGTTTTATGAGGTGTAAAAAGTGTAACGGTGTACAATATCCGAACGAAGCTTATATTGACAGTAGGTATTGTCCAAACATTAGCGTTTGACACTACCTACTGTCATTAGAATCAAAATATCTGACATATCCTGGCTACTAGTTTTAATGCAGTACGACCGATCTCGATGAAATAGAATTTGCTCATGCAGCTAAACTATTGATTGTACAAAAAAATTTCATAGTCATAAATTATTCAGAATTTCTTCTGCTTTAATTTACTATTTAACTATTTCGACGAAATTCCAGAAATGGCGGCTTATTTGCAAAATCTTTAAAAAATGCTAAGACTAAACATCCAGTTCCTTTGGACCCTTTTCAACACAAAGCTTTTCAGCTCTAAGTTTGGTCATGAAACTTCTAAATATGAAGTTTCGTCCCGATACCTTTAGTGGTTTCTTCGGAATCGTCGTCACAAAAACAGGTACACACACACACACACACACACACACACACACACACACATAGACACACACACAGACATTTTTTTGTACCTTGGTCAAAAATGTTCAGGAGACCCAAAAGGACATATTTCCGCTAAAATCTCAATTTTTTTTTTGGCACGATTACAATACTTTACATAGTACGTATAATAAAGTAAAATGTCCAGGCTCATGACTTTATCATACTATGTACCTATAAAATTAATAGTTTAGCTGCATGAGATTCTATTTGATCGAGATCGATCGTGTCTGCATTAAAGTAAAACGAGTTAGCCAGAATTTGACAGATAATTTGATACTATTGACTTTATGTACTGTCAAGAAATCAGCATTGGACACTACCTACTGTCATTAGAATGAAAATATCTGTCAAATCCTGGCGACCGATCTCGATCAAATAGAGTTTGCTCATGCAGCTAAACTATTAATTTTTCAAAAAAATGTCAATGACATAAATTATTCAGAATTTCTTCTGCTTTAATTTACTATTTAACTATTTCGACGAAATTCCAGAAATGGCGGCTTATTTGCAAAATCTTTAAAAAATGCTAAGACTAAACATCCAGTTCCTTTGGACCCTTTTCAACACAAAGCTTTTCAGCTCTAAGTTTGGTCATCAAACTTCTAAATATGAAGTTTCGTCCCGATACCTTTAGTAGTTTCTCCGGAATCACGATTACAATACTTTATCATCCTGCATATGATAAAGTAAAATGAAAGTGAAATTTCCAAAATATTCTGTAAAATTACGGTGACACTGCTGTATTTTCGAACGAATACAAACTGTAATTTTTACAATAAGTAAATAAATTCATTAATACGTTCAAAATATCAGAAGTAAAAATAATATGAATACAAAAATTAAGAAACACTTATTCTGAGTATAAAGAGTCATATGGGATATATTGAAAAGAAGATTATATTAGAAGTTCGCCATATAAAATCCTGTTTTGTTAATATTCCAATCAGCGGTAATTTTTTAAGGCATTGAAAAAATAAATGAAAGAAAACATTTTACTCAGAATAACATTTATGTTCTCCAAAAAAATTTGTGTGTAAATACCCATGGGTACTTATGCTATTGTTGTATATTCTCTTCAAATTTGCTAAAGATGAAAAAGCTTGCTCAAACACACACAATGTTGAAAACTGCACTAATACAAGATAATTATAGCCCGAGTCGCAAACTTAATGTTAAAACACCAAATTTGAAGTAAAGATTTTAAATTTTTAGCGTTGTCAAACTTTTATTAGTACTTCTATTTAATTTAATTATTTTTTTATTGTGAATACCCATATAAATTTTCGCCTAGAATTGCAAATCACTCTGTATTTTTATTGATTCCTATGAATGGTACCGACACAATTTTTGTCACAGAAGCTTAGAAATAGGGTAGCAATAGGTTAGTAAACTTATCTGGAATGTCACATCATACTGAAATCTACACCTCACAATTCTGATCTTCTCCTAAAGTCACGTTTCCATTATGAGCAGCAAGTTTAAATTATAGGTTCACTTTTTCACGCATTTCGATAGAGAAAATATTGAAAACAAATATTGTTAGATTTTGACCAATAATTCTCGCAGGAGTTGTTCTTTAGAGATTATTTTGTTTCCATGTAACAGATAATTTAATTCCGCCACTGCTATTTTTCTGCGGAACCCCTGACAATATTCCGCGGAACCCCAGGGTTCCGCGGAACCCCGGTTGAGAGATCTCTTTCGACATTTCAATGGAGTAGGTACGACGACAAAAACAATTTGGTAAATGATAACGTGCTGTCAACGTATTTTAGGTAGGTTACGTGCTGTCGAGTTAGATTAACTACTGATACGCATGCTCAAAGTTGGAACTGAGGATTGCGCTTCCTTTACACGCTCAAGCCAATGCACCAACCTCAAGCCGATCTGCTGTCACGACAGATTTTACACAAGCCAAAATTTTTGGCTTGCGCAAGGTTCATGTCAACGTTTACACGCAACGATTAACTGTGCAAATCGATTTGTTCAAGCCAACTTGCGCAAATGGCGTGAGCGTGTAAACGAACCTAAACATCGTCCTCAGGCACCCGGTCAATACGTATCAATCAATCTACAACTATGATTACAATGCAGCTTAAATGTACAAAAATAATAATACAACAGTAATGTGTTAAAAAGAATTGAAGCATGTTTAGCGAAAACGGCAACGTTTTTGAACAGTTACTGAAATAGAATTATGCAGTTTTTGAAAATTTACTTTACGATTTTGTTTTATTTTTAATATTGTGTTTTATTCTAGGCTTATAATTTTATAAACACTAAATTAATTATAATGAAAAATGACCTAAAAAAACTTGTTTAATAAAGTTCTGTTTATTCCAAATTGTACACTTGTTTTCAAACGCAATCTAGATTTGGAAATGTTTGCAATTTCTACTGTGATGTTTAAAAATCGATTTTAGTAGGTACAAGTACATTTCAGGTATAGGACATTGTACACAAAGTTGATCTAAAATTTTCCATAGAATTGAGAAATGTATTCATATGTTAGGGTTCCCATTTGAAAAAATCGACTTTTGGTAGTTTTCTCGAATCCAACTTTGATCTTATAATTTGAACACTCTGTATAACTTTTAGAAGAATTCTACCGACGTGTCGATAATATGTTACCTTCACAACAATTTTTCGGGACAACTTTCTTCCAACACTCACAGGGGATAATTTATAAGTACATAATTGAAAGTAACCATGCAGCTGTCATTTTTTAATGTAAGAAATTAATATCTCAAAAATGACACATGTTAGATATAGGGGAATGTAACATAAAATTGATCTAAAATTTAATGAAGGGTAAAAAAATGCGATAAAATTCAGGCTGTTCCATTTGAAATATAAAAGTTGACATCATATCCGGTGTAACCGGAAGTAACCGAAAACTCAAAATATTTTAGTTGAGACGATCGTGTCCTACAATATAAGTCCACAAATTTTCAATATCTCATTTCATTTGGTTCTCCATATACTTCTAATGGCAGCTCGTCGTGGGAGACCCTGTATAGGTACTTATGATCGTATGTAGTAATATAAGTACCTGCTGTTACCTGTCGTATTAATTGCGACAAAATATAAAATTTGGTTTACAATCTAATCAACTTCTGTTTGTTTCTGTATTTAACGCGGACTAAAATATACTGATCCATGCCAAATCATGTAAAATGTATTAAAACTAATCAAAAACAAACCTAGCGCAATTGAAGCCCAGAAAGTTAGGAGCACAAGGGATCACAACACTGTAAAGTGCTGACTGAACTGTCTTGGTGGCGTGCTGTTGTTGCGGGGGCAATTTTTAACTTTACGGAATAAATCAGACATTTTGTAAATTATTCACTCCAATACGGAGTTTGTATCAACACAAACAAATGTATTTTTGCTCATTTTGACCGATCAGGAAGTAACCATGATTTAGTAACATGATTTGCGAGAAACCACATTTTTTACGAGAAACTGTTTTCACAGATAATCACACTGCATTTTAATCGGTTCTCCACCATATACGTTTTCTTTTGTCGTGGTAAATATTGATTAGTGGTTTTGAGATGTCATTCTCATTTTCTCTTTTAGGCATTGTGAGCGACCAAAATCCTCGTACACTTCGATTTTGAATTATCAAAACCATATTCATATCAAATTTCCATCTTTCATTTGTTTTTTACTTATGACGTCACAGACACTTTTTCTAAATGTCAACTCCATATTTTCCTTATTGATGGATCTCTTAATTGTCTTCATGATAGCATTCAAATTTTATGACCTTATGTCAGAAATTTTCAAGAAAAGATTGTATATAGTTTAAGCTTGTGGATGAAAAGCAAATAAGCGTTTTTAGTAGATTTGTTTGCGCTGCATACGAATCTGGGCATCAAAGGTGCATATCACATCAGGTTATTAAGCACTTTGTTGTTTCTTTTATGGAAGCGCTTGCACTCGTATATGATTAAACGATTTTTGCAACATACTTTCAGGTAAAGTACAAAGTTTAAGGTTTACTAGCAGGTTCTTTTGAGCAATTATAGAGAGGAAAATTGAGTCCGGATTCGTATTCAGGGCAAATAATTCTATCCAAAACGCGTATTCATATTCCATCAGAATATCAATGTTCCCCAGAGTGATCAATATTTTACAATTTTCTATTTTTAAGACAATTAAACGATCCTCAAAAGTTAGTTTCAAGTCGAAAGGGAATTTTACACAGAAATGTGTATTTTGCTAATTAAAAATCAACTTGTTCGAAGGTTATTTAAATTAACAAACCCTCACAAAGACTTTTTCATATTTCTTTTACGTGCTTATTGCATGAACTAAACATTGTCGATAATAAGTTCTTGCAAACGGACTTTTAGGCCCATGGGAACAAAACTGGATTAGTTTTCGTGATGATGTAATCCAAAAACAATTAATACTTTAGATTATTATTTGTTCACACCAAACGTCAAACAGTTAATTTCCATTAGAACATCAACATGATACTATTGCTATAATCTGTGGGTTCTATTATTTAAGATAAGGACATTCTGGAATGAGGTAACCATCTACTATGCGATGTGTTCCTACCCCTAATTCCTCCCTCAGCGTCACGTTTGGCAATTAATTAAAGCGTGCAGTCAACGGCAAGTCTAAAGCAATTATTCTAATAATTCATATCCTTATTTAGGGGTTTACCGTCTGTAAAACTGCGGAATGTCACATAACGCCGATTTAGACAATTACACTCCCTACACTAATACACTGGTGACTGCTCATGTCTCCTGGGTATCCCCTAATTGACTAATTACTTGTCACGATCGTGCGAGAGTAATGATAGCAGATTTGGGGTCAGTTACGCGTGTCATTGAAGATTTACATGAATGCCTACGTGTAATTTACAGATTGTCCTGTACCTACGTTCGTGAGTTATATTGAGATCATGTGAATCCCCGACAGTGCAGTAACTGGTCCCATTACAGTTTGTCAGTATGTAGGGCCATCGTAAAATAACCGCAGGACAAGAAAGCCACATTTATTTTATTAAAAATAAGTTATTAAAGTGATAGCTGATAAAGATGGATGCACAATTAACGTTATTTTTATGTGTTCTTTTTAACTGCCATTGTTGGCTTATATTTACTTAGATTTTTCTTGTGATCACTACTTTGTACATGTGTCTGTTTACGTTTACGAATTAACTTTTAAAACCATTAACGGTCCCATTAACTTCCGCTACATTCTCCATCCGTTAATTCAAGTACGTTTAATCGAAAATATCATAATTAAACATTTCAAATTACTATAGGCATTTTGTCCAAGTTTGAACTTTTGTTTACATGTGCGACGTATGTGATACTGCTTTGTGCGACAAGCGCGTCGTCCGTATATGTACAAAGCATGCGCGCGAATTGTTTTTAGTTACTTGCTAGTTCCCAGTGTGGTTGGTCTTAACATATGTACTATGTGCGCCAAAAATAGTCGTACAGATAATTTGTAAGAATTGTTATGGTATTCGTTTTATTCTATCAATATTTTTGTATCAAATAACTGCAAAAAGTTATTAGAATATACGCACCACGCCAAAGACCGAAGAACGTCGGAATTCACGCGGCGCTTCAACACGATTTTTTGTATGGAAAATGCAAGATAAACAATGATTATGTAATAAACTTTAAACATATGAATTATTGGGTAGCCTACAGTCTATATTTCATTATTCTAGCTCTTCTAATAACGGAATTGCTGGCATTGAATAATATAGCTTTTTGTGGGTCAATCCGAACATTTTACAAAAATTCACATTGAAAGCTAGCATTCCGCAAGTGATTTTAGTTTTAATTCGTTGAAATCTTTGCATTATTGCCGGAGTAATTAATTGCTAAAGTTAAACGAATGGAATGTACGGGGCAAACACAGCGCCAATTCTTCTTAATTTGGAAATTCGGGCAAACAGATGAATTGGTCGAGGCGGTAACATTTTATTGGTCGCGATATCATCCGATCTATATTTTGCGACTAGAGTAGATAGCAAAAATGCGTCAATGTGGATACCATCTTAAATAAAGATTATTTTCTCCAGCATATGTAGGTGTGTAGGCAACAGAACGTTCATTGTTGCCATAGAAGTGGCAATCATCAACACAATGTTTCTCAATAAGTATTACTGTGTATTAAGCTGATATAAATCATTAATACTTGTTATTCCATGTACTTACACAATTCTAGTATCTCATTGTTTCAATATCCATACTTTAGATGTATTTTTATTAATATCCAACTGCCGGTTCATTTGTTATTGTTTTGATATATCAATAATCGCAGGCTCGTTAGCTTAGTGGTAAGAGCACCACACTGCTACTTGAACGTGGAGGTCGAAGGGTTCGAATCCCTCACGGGCCGATATTTTTCATTTTCAGAAAACTGTTTTTTCCAGCAATAAATTTTTCAAAATGCAAATTTTCATTTAAAATTAGTTTCTGAAGTAGTTTTTCGCTGTCTGGCCCAACGTATGTGTTTAATATTCTTAATACTTTATTAAACTTGTTGTCCTTGATAATATTTATATACAGGTTAGGACGATTTCAAACTTACAGGCTCGTTAGCTTAGTGGTAAGAGCGCCACGCTTCAAATTCAAACGCTGCAATTTAATAATTGCGATAAAAAGAAAAAATCAATAAGATCGATAATGGACTAGTTACACGTAGATAATAAGCAGTTCTCCGTTAAAAAATATCGGAAAAAACATACCATTGTCAAGCTGCCCCCCCCCTTCCCCACTTTTGAATTTTGTGTATTTTTTTAGGCAAACTGTTAGGCAGGGGTGGGAGCACACATTTTTCGATTAGGAGTACATGGTTTTTGAGGAAAAGAAAATTGTTGTTTCCACCGTCACGTTGGCCGCCCATTTTGTGGAAATCGTTAGGGAGGATTCGGGAATCCACTTTCAACGTTTCGGAGTGATTAGTTAGACTGCAAAACAATATAAATGTTTCGTACATAACCTCACTTTTAGCGGTGGAAAGTTACGCTGACGACTTTCTTTTGCTATACCTACATTTTACGCATTTCTTCACAGACGGTTGGAATATAGTTAAAAATTTCACTTTTTATATGACAAAGTTCATTATTTGCCGCAAGTCAATAATTTAGTTTGAGTACAGAAGCCGACATAGCTAATGTATTTATCGGCTTTGTTTTATACAAATTACTCGCATTTCTGCAATAATGGTGTGTATTTCTTCATAAATCGTTAGAAAATCGTTAGGGAGGATGAACAAAATCACTTTTGAAGGGAGTAGATAAATTTACCGCAAATCAATACTACGGTTGTGGTTATGTAACTTCTGAATTAACGTATTTAAAGACCACGCTTTCCATAAAAGGTACGTATTTTGTTCATAGTCTTGCGATATTTTTGGGGACGGTTTGGGAGTTTACTTTTAATGTTTGAAAGTACATAACATGCGGTATATGCAACGAAGAAGGTGATTATAGTTTCGTATTCAAAGACCTCTAATATTTCTAAATACTTCTGTCGAATAGCATTTGCATAGCTTTGAATATAAAAGTACTTTACTTCATAGTGTTTTGCATAGTTTTAACACCCGCTACATGCATGCACTGAACGAGCAAGCAGCAAGCAAGTAGCACACAGGCAGCAAGCAGCGTGCATTTTGCTTCCTATAGTAGAAACATGTTGCTCGACGCATATCGAAGCACAGCAAGAGCACAACATTCAAACATGACGTTTGTCACATTTCTATTCTAAATAATATGCATTAAAAGATGGTAATGGGCCTATAACATAAATAAAATTGTGGTAAGCAAGATAATTTGTTAAAAAATAATTACTCAATGAAAATAAACTTATATATTATGTATTTTTAATGTTTCTGCGTTTTATACTAATTTATAATTTAAAGAATAGGTGGCTTATTCACAATGTCGTGCGAAAATTAATAGCCATGTCGTCGTCATCCGAGGATGACGATTTTCTTATGTGGCGTTTAATTAGAAAACGTGAGAGAAGGTACTGTGTACATCTGTATAATGGTAATTTTAATTCGTTTATTGCAATAATCTTACAAATTTGGATTGTATAGAACGGGACTGTCCTCAACTTCAGCAATTAATTACACGTAAAAAATCTAAAATCTTTCATTTTGAATGATTGGCGGTTACATCATCCTGACATAATCTGTTGCTATATAGATCCATATTATAATATATTTTTTATCATTTGCAAATAAATTATTGAAAATTTTAGATCAAAAGTTTAATGCACAAATATGCATCAAATAATATTTTAATTTTACTAATTTTTTACTGGCGAGGCTGTAGTTCTTTATAATACAGCTGCTTGCTGTATGCTTGCTGTATGCATATTTTCTGTCAACCGTTTTTTTGCTTCGTCGCACACCAGCAGCATGCAAGCAGTCTTGATTTCTGTGATTTTTGTGACTATTGTAATGATTTTTCAGCATCAAGGCGCTTTTTGCACCTTGATGCTTTTGCTTCCTGCTTGCTGCTTGTTTGCTGCCTGCTCATTCAGTGTGCGGCTCCCCTAATGCAGCAATAAAATATTTCAGTAATTTCAGTATGAAAGTATGAACATTTATTTTGGTCTTACATTCGATTTATGGTAAGCGTTTAAAATGTGTTATATAAGCTTGACCTTGTCTTTATCTGTCCGAAAATCCTTACAACACAATCGTCGGAAACTGGGCCGTTTCCATATCCGGGTATGCAAATAACATAAACGCAACATAACGTAACCGTATGTTCTACAGCTTAATTATGAATTAATAGTGATTTAATTGGATTCCCAGCGCTCTGTTGCATATATCGAAAACTGCACACATGCTCGTTATTGATATAGTACACGAAATAGTCGGTTGGAGGCGCTAGTTGTACTACATACGGTTCACCTAAATGTAACTAAACTAACCAGAGACTAAATTATTGTGTGTTGCGAACAATCGAAGTTGATTACCTACTGTTTCACGTTCACAATCGTGTATGTGCATGAGTAAAATAGGAGGAAGTTGACTAGATAAAATAAGGAGACAATGTTAAAGGAAACCAATCGTACTGCGGGATTCAATTTATGTCGTCGTTTGTAGGTGGAGGGAGGGTATGTGGTTACGGCTCCTCAAAAATTAAAATTTAATTTGCAGAAACCGATTTTACGAGTCCTGGAATTGCGAGGTTTTGACATAAAACTTTTTATTACCCTGACGAAATACTCAAGCACAAAATGAAAATGGAGCTAATACTTTCATGATCAACAAGAAATCAAGAATTCTTGACTTATTAAAACAATACGTTCTACTTGTTTACTGGTCACATTTCCATTAAATTGATTTGTTGCAATTATTTCAATATTCAGACTAAACCGAAGGAGCATCCATATATGGTGTACACTATCTTTCATTTAAGTAGTAAGCTAAGCACCGCAATACTTTCAATAATAGCATTTATTAAGCTTTATTAGTTATTAGCTGTATTAGTTAAGTTCATTATTGGGGGAAATTCAAATTGTTTTTAATTCATCTATATATTTTAACATCGGAACACTATGTATAGTGGCATTGAATTATTACAGAAAGATAAATATGAATTTTATTTGTACACCCGTTTTACACATTTAAATTTATTTTAGTTGATTTTATTGTTTTAAATAGCAATTATTAGTATATTGTTATGGTATAAGTTTGTTTATACATATATGTATAATATGCCTTCCGAATATGATTTGGTATTCAATGATATTACATTAACAACGACAAAATTGCGAAATAGTTTCGTTATGATTGATATTGGAATATATACACATACATGCCTCGCAATTAAAATGATTAAATACAAAATTTCACGCGTTAATTGATTTATAACGGGATAAATAATAATTCTCACACAGGAATAAAACTATTATATTTTACGTGACTCTAATCACAGTCCGGAAGAAGTATATAATGAACATTGAACGGAAACTGAAATTTCGACCCCCCCCCCCCCCCCCCGTCCATTTCAGGTTTACATATGATGAGCAGGCTTTCTATATGCATTTTGTGCAAAATTTGAAATTTTTAACAAAAGGTGGCGCAATAATCTATGAATGGTGGGCTACAATCTTGTGCATTAAAATTTGACCAATGTTAAAAGACACACGAACAGTGTTTTATCCAAGAAATTTGTCGTGGGTGGCCAGACAGTTTTGTGTTATTATTGTCACATGTTTTGAATTTAAGTAAGATAGAAAATAATTAATGTAAATGATGGGGAGCATGTGGTTGGTGACCTTGTCCGTGGTAATAGACGAAAAAGAAACAAGACTGCAAAAGTACTCAAAAGTGATAATTTTATTCAAAACAGTTTTTTAAACTATTGAAAGAGAAGCAGTATATCATATTATTTTGATCTCCAACAGCACTAGGTTCTACTGAAGGTGCCGATTCAAGCTACATTCTACACCCAGCAACTATAATTTTATTGTTTTTGTGTTACTGACATTGATTTTAGGTTTGTTCCAACACGTGGAAAATACCCATCATGTATAATACAAATCTTGTATTTGGTCATAACGGACAGAACTGGTCAAACATTTTTTTGCTTTTATTTCGAAAAATATCGAAAGTAGATTTTTGGCACCTGGACACAATAATTATATAATTTTCGTTACAATTTTTGGCAAAATTACATTGTCGATAAATTTAACCACAACCCTCTGATAGTTTTGCTTTATTTCTGAATATTTCATATTTTGGGCAAAATGCATATAGAAAATCTGCTCCTCATATGTGACCCGCTTGGAAGCAAGTGGACTTACTGCTAAAATCAAATTTTCAAAAATTTTTTGTCTAGACTGCAGCGCTGCCTGGTGCTAAATAATAGTATGGATGTGTTTGGAGACTGCTAACTCATAAGCTACTTATCAAAAGCAAATGAAATAAAGTGTGATATACTATATCGCTAATCGTTTCTATATGTAGTGTTTCACTATTAACATTTTCAGCGCTTCAGTTTAAAAATGAGCGCGAGGCCAGAGTAAAAGAGCAGACAACTTTGATTGTTATACATACACAGGAGGTAACGTATTATTACCATGGGCTAAAGGTTGTACCTTGGGGTGGACTGGTTACCTTTACAATAATACGATGTGAAAATATCAATAATAAAAGTGAAAGGAATATACAAATTAAGAAACATTCATTCTGATTAAAAATTTTCATATGGATCCTTTAGAATGCAGTGTTGTTAATATTGTTAATAATTTGTTAATATCTAACTTTAATTTACTGTAATTTTAAAAAATAAAAAATTCTTTATAAAACATCTTACTTATAGTCACACATTTGCGTGGAATAAGACCATGTTTAGCCGTCCCTTTCTTCGGAGCCGGTCACATATATACGTAAATATTTTGTATCATTTACACAATTTCCTATCTACAGTTGTAATAATTTGAATTCCCCTTTCATCACAAAATATCAAAACAGCGATTCTCCTTTGTCAAATCCGTGTGAAAATCCAAAACAACAATTATACTCTTTCAAATCCTCTTGTCTTTTTACTGTTTCACTAAAAAATATTGTTAATTTTCAAAAGCTGCGCGAAACAAACATTGCTATTCGATACCAATGGAATTTTTTCCAATTGACGTATAATAATTTAATTTCTTTTGTTACATTGTTTTTACTATAACTTTATTATACACGGTGAGTCGCAATAGTGCGGTGGTCGATACTCCAAAAAAATATATATACAAATGTTGTTTGGCGCAATATCTTCTACACCGGAAAATTATTTTCATTTATAGGTACAGGATTCGTGACGGACGTGACGGAAAAAATAATTTTTTTAATGGACTAACCTTATATCATACCATATTATGACCAACTGTATCAGATTATACCCATGTAAAGAAAATAGCTTCCAAAATATTCACTTGTTTGTCAAAATGTGGCAATTGCATACTACAGTTTTGCACACATGGTCCTAAAAATCTTGTCAAATAGTATCTAAAACCATAGCTGGATGCTGATGTCATGAAAAATTAGATGCGATATACAGAGTGATCTTAGCATGCAGTAATTTTTTTACATTTTGCAAATGGCTTTCTTTTGATATTTTTAAATGGTACACCCTGTGTTGAATTGTTGATTTAATGAGCGGACTTAAAATTAAATATGTAGCTGATTCCTTTTACTCGTTGAAGAAAATACTGTTATAACGTGCGTTGTTTATTGAAAAATAGTATATTATTTGACGAGCACATAATTAAGGATATAAATCGCGAGCATGAAGTTTATACGCGAGCCGTAGGCGAGCGTGTAAATGTGCGAGCCATTTATATCCGTTATGTGGGAGTCGAATACGAGGTTTTATCTATGACTCATAAATTCCATTTTATATCAAATGGTTTAAATGTATTTGTCAATGGTAGCGAGACTTTGACAGTACGTTCGAATAATGATGACAGTTCGTTCGAATAATGAAGTCATTACTCGAACGAACTGTTATTATTATACAAAGCTACTGCCATCACAATCATCGGTGTGTATCATGGTAGGGATTATATAGTCATAGATACGTATACAATGAACTTATTATATGTGAGTCGTAGATAAAATTGTATGACATACATCAATAACAATGCGTAGTTACCAATTCTAAGCCTAGCTAACACCAAAATACTACTTTAAAAATTGAACATACCCCCGGCTTTGAAAGGGAACCTTTAAAATTATAATAATGAAAGTAGCACCAGGTCGTCAATTTGTAGATTGTCCTGTGTCGTTCGCCACATGAAACGTAGTTGTAGTTTTGACACATACTCCAGAGACCACCTCTTCCAAAAATGTTGATGGAGCTTCTGGATATGTTGATAGTGACTTAGTCTATTTTCTGCCACTTCAGTCACATCTGGGTCGGGTATTGCAGTAATAGGTGTCCCAATGAGAAAGTGAGATGGTGTTAGTGGTGTTAAGTCCGAAGGGTCAGTGGATTGGGGTGAAAGAGGGCGTGAATTAAGTGTTGCTTCAATCTGTGCTAATAATGTGATAAATTGTTCAAAGGTTAGCATTACCGGAAACACGTTGTAAATGATATTTTGTTAGCTTTACCCCAGCTTCCCAGAGACCACCAAAATGTGGATTTTTTTTCTGGAAACTTGGCATATATAATGCAATAATAATGTTTTTAACAATGAAGTCTTGGAAAGAAAATTTTTTACTACGTACCATATTCTTTTCATAAACCCGTAACATAGGCTACTAAAATGCATATGTTGCTCAATGCTCAAATTACATATAGAAATCAAGAATAGCAACTTCATTATGATTCTTAAACCATGTTGCTAATACCGTGTTAGATCAATTTCATTTGGCTGCTAATTTTTGAAATGATTGATGACTCACATCTATATTTTGCGTTTATCTGTGCGTGAGCGTGCAAACACAATTGCGGAGATACTAAATAAGTAAAAAATCATATTAAGGATTTTTATCAAACATTTTTCGTTTGAAATAATGCAGATGTACCTAAAAACGCAAAATACAAAGATTCATGAACATTAAAAAATAATGTTATTTTCGAAAAGAAACAAAATAGCTTATAAGGTTGACTACAACTTTATTTCATGGTACAATAAGCTTTTAATCTCAAACCCCCATTCAAATGATATTAACATATTTGAAGAAATTTAAAATTTTTAATATTTTTTTTTTTGTATAAGTGTATACTAATTCTTTCTTCCTGTACACATATGTTTAAAACTGAAATTCAAGCAAAAGTTCCTACCACCGTGTTACTGCGGAGGAATCAACGCACATGTGAATAAAAGAATCATCCAGGCAAAATCAACGTTGAAATCATGCCATTTTGTTGTTGCTTTTCTTGTTGTATCTCCTTTACAAACAGCGATAATGAAGTGAATCAAAAAAGCCAAATGTTCAGAAAATATGAGATTACTATTTCATTCCAGTTACTGCTAGTTGTTGTAGCTGGAAACCCTATATAGTGTCAAAGTTCAGTTCGTTCTCTAAATAGTCAAACCTGAAAGTCGAATAAAAACTCTTCATCAGTCCACTTCTGAAGAATTAATCATTGCTCACACCTGGGCGACCACGCGACTGCGAAGCAGGAGGGAATTATTTCCATTCTACATCATGTCGCAACGGATGCGTCAAAATGACAGTAATGACGGGCGCAGTGGTCTGGTGGGTCTCGATGTAGAACGGAAATAACTCCCGCTCCCGCTTTGACGTCGAGTGGTCGCGCAGGGTTGAGCAATGCATTCGGCTACCAGTGAGTGAAAGAGTCATCAAAATCGGATAAATGGTTGGGGAGTAAAACCAACTTTAAATTTTTGCAAATTTTTCATTATTGCCTAATTCTAGTTCATAATTACCCCAAATCTCTAAATACAAAGTTTCATGAACATTAAAAATTAATGTATTATTATATCTTTGAATTTTTACAACCCCCAAGTGATACAAAATAGCTTATCAACTGAAATGTGAATGTGTAGTATTCACATTTCACATTTAACTAAATGATATTTACCAAGATATTTGTAAAAATAGTCGATTGTTAATAATTCTTTTGGTTTTTACAAAATTTCGGGCAATTCTGTTCATGTTGTTTCTGGGCAATTCTGACCAAGTATTACTAGTACATTTTTCCGGTATATCTTTCAGTGGGTGACATGATAGGGAACGTTAGATACAGGGTTCATATTCAGCGCAAAAAATGTTCCGAAAACACCCTGAGACATCAATGAAATAGATGTTCCAAAAATTTCATCGATGTTTTAGAAACATCGATATATCGATACCCATCCCTAGGAATAGTTTAAATTAATTAAAAACTATCAATAATTGGAGTGTCATCACCAAAATTACGCGCAGTTTTAATTTGCGTCATCCAATTGAAACCAGAACAATACCGGCTTGTAGAGGAGCAAATTCTCTGCAAATTTGAGGTGGATCATATACTCTATGGTTTGTAGTTTTCTGTAATTATGTTATTAAGTTCCTTCAACGCCAATAAGTTCACTGACAGCTTGCCCACTAGACCAGCGTTTCCCAAACTCTTTTTCCGTGGCCGGGTTATTTTTACACTTTTCTTCGTGACGCACTAAAATTTAATTTGATTTTAATTTGAGTTTAAATTTTATGCTAGCATAGGCGTAAACATTTTAGTGGGTCGGGAAAAAAGTATCGTTCAAATATCACGATACGCTAACAGAACAACTTACAGGAATTTTCGAATATTAATGAACCCACTGTCAGCATTTGTCGAGGACATTAATATTATCGACAAATCAGCTTTTCGTGTGAAAATTTTGTCGACGCAAATAATTATCGAGCGGTCCCCGCTCGCTACGGAAAAGGTCACAGGTCGAGGAGTTCCCCCAATCGATATGTTTACAAATTAAAGCGACTTAGTTACCCCTTGGGGTGCAATAGTTTAGACTTACAATACAGCGCTAGGGTACTAACGGTAATTCGGTATGTAGTGCGAGCCCACATATTCGCTACCAAATTGATACGATAGTTGATACGATAATTAATTAATGTCACCCAATTCTGTGCAATTCCAGGCATTCTAGTGGGTAATACGGTCCGTAATTTAATTCCATATATTAAAGGAATCTCGGGAATTGATTCCTGAAACAATGCACATTGTCGTTATAATGCCCGTTATAATTAATACGAAGGTATATAGCGGTTGATTTTGAGGCTCACCATGGAGATCTCGCTTACTAGAGGAGATAGAGCCCATGTTTAAATTTGGCAGTTTCGTATTGTTGTGATGATCAATTATCTGAAAAGCAATTTTAGCTATCATTTTTCATTTTAAAGATATCCGCAAAAAAACTGAAATGTTAAGATATCGTTTTTAATTTTTTATTCATAACCAAACGTAGCTAGACATTTGAAACACAAACATTCTACAGTACTTTTTAACAAGGAATGCAGTGTTATTTTCTAATTTGAAATAACATCAAAGATGGGGGCGTAACCACGGCCAACTTTTGCGCCATGTTGAATTTTGGCATTTCCCGAGTCGTGTTTTTTACTCATTTCCGCAATGTATAACATGTTGGCATTATTTTTTAAAACAATCATTTAATAATAAAAAACTTTCTTCTTTTCCTCGTTGTTTGTCGTGCTTATCAGGTAACTAACTGGTGCTTGGTTACAGACCGCCGACGCCGGACTGACCTGAGTGCTTTGGATTAAAAACATTCAGATTGTAAAAGAAGCAAATTTATACAACAAAACCGAGCCAGCTTTTCTACATGTTGTTATGCTCTTCTAGCTATTCTTCACGGAATAGCATTGACCGCATTTGTTATTCGATCCCGCAGATCCTCGATATTTCTGCGTGTATTATGATAAATTTCGTTGTTCACAGTTCCCCATAGAAAATAGTCCAGAGGACTTAAATCAGGGAATCTAGCAAGGCATTCCACCACTCCAACATTACCAATCCAGCGATTTGGAATTTGTTGATTCAAATAATTTCGTACAACTGCAAAGTTTCGGGTTTGTACGGTTTAAATTTCTTTGTTCGTAATGATCTCCAAACGCGTGTTTGCGGCAATTACAAATTATAGGCTACTTCCCGCGTAGAAATCCGACGATCGTCATTTATCTAAAAACCAGTAGTTGAAACATTGCAAATTATGGTAATCTAACGTTTACTATTTCCAAAATATCTCTTTGATCGATTTCAACATTTCCATGAGGATTATAAGAATTGCGGGGTTTACTAAACGATCCATGGTCCGCTAAATTTCTGTCCAATGTTAGGAATATTGTACGATTGGGAATTTCTATGGAGAACAATAATAAACCCTTATTATATCACGCTTTTCGTTATTGGTAAACGGCATTTTACATCCACAATCAACCACAGTTAAGGTTTATTTGGTTAAATGGCAAACCGAACGCTGAGCGCGCCGCTTGATCCAAGTGTATTTTGTTGACTTCCTTGGTAACGAGTCCGGCGGTCTGTAACCAAGCTCCAGTTAGGTACCTGAAGGTTTTCTGATTATTACACCATTATTTTAAAAATAATGCTAACATGTTATACATTGCTGAAATGACAAAAGACCCGACTATCAGAAAATACCAAAATTCAACAAGCCGCCTATAAGAAAAACAAAGTTGGCCATGGTTACGCCGCCACCTTTGATGTTAAAAATTATTAAAAAATTATTAAAAAATTATTAAAAAAAATTATTATTAAAACATGACACTGTATTCCTTGTTAAAAGGTATGTTAAAAGAATGTTTTTGTTTCAAATGTCTAGCTACATTTGGTTTTGAATAAAACATTAAAAACGATACTTTAACATTCAGTTTTTTGCGGATATCTTCAAAACGAAAAATGATAGCTTAAATTTCTTTTCAGATAATAATTTACCAACACAAAAATACGCAACTTTGCCAAATTTAAACATAGACTCTATCTCCACTAATAAGCGAGATCCCCATGGTGAGCCTCGAAAATGAATCACCCGGTATAAATAGTCCATGGTATTAAACAATTATAATCTGGTTCCATAATCCAAAGAAGTTTGCTGCTCTTTATAATCCTGACCCGGCATTCACATCATAAAACCGAGGCGGGAACGACACCCGCGCAGACCACTCAAATAAACGCGTCATCAGTGCTTCATAGATACTTGTCTGAAAAACTTTCAGGATTGCAATTAAAACAATAAATAATCAATGTATACAGGTGATATACAGGCGGGATGTAAATTTTAAATAAATTAAAAAGTACAGCCACAACCTGGATTTGAACCAGGGACCTTTGTGTCTCTAGCACAATGCTCTATCCAACTGAGCTATTGCGGCCTATATGGATAAAGGTATTTGTCGGGCAATTCCGTTATCGAAGAAGCAACCGCAGACACGTGTTTCGGACGCCTATGTCATCTGTTTAATTTTTAATTTATTTAAAATTTACATCCCGTCTGTATATCACCTGTATACATTGATTATTTTCATCATTACGGTAAGTACGTATGATACGGTACGTGCGTATATTCATTTCCAGTTATAAAAGTACAAAGTTTAAGATTGACTTTGAGACTCAATGACGTTCTTATTAACCGTTTGACTAACTTTTCAAAAACCGTACGTGATACGACACTTTTGGGCTCCTATAAAATTGCAGAGAAAAATATACCGAAAAGAGAGTTGTGGTTGCGATGGCTCCAAACCCCAATAAGTTAAACAGTGGCGCTCACTGTTTAACTTATTGGGGTTTGGTGCCATCGCAACCACGCGCGCTGCAAAGTATGGAAACATGACAAAATCTCGGAAACAGTTCGTTATTTGTAAAATTCTGGAAACGTCAGCTTTTAATTATTAAAGTACACATATTTATATAAAATTTTATTTACGACTTTCAATCGTTTTCGACTTATGACGTCATCGATACTTTTTTTAAATGGTAACCCCATAAGTTTTGTACTGATATTGATAGATCTATTAATTTCATTAATGGTAAGTGACAAAATTTATGTTAGGCCATAAATTTTAGTAATTATAATACAATTTTCGAGACAAAGACAGTTGAAAATGGAAAATATTGATAACTTTTGTTTGTTTATGAAAAGCGAAGAGGCGTGTTCGATTGATTTATTTGCGCTAAATCATGGCTAAATGCTAAATTTAGGTTTGCTAAATCATGTCAGGTTATTGCGTTTTTTGTTGTTTCTTTTATGGAGGCGTTTGAACACCACTTAAAGAATCGCTGTAAATGATTCGAAACCATTTGTGAAGGAACTTTCAGGATTTCAGGTAAAAGTGCAAAGATTAAGGTTTACTACGAGGTTATTTTGAGGTTTCTAGGACAATGAGTTGAGTTGGTATAAATTTGTAAAAATTACCAAATTTATAGAAATTCGTTTTCAGTGCAAATAAATCTACCCAAAACGCAATTTTGCATTCAATTCAGAAAATGCATGTGATCTAAAGTTGTCAATATTTTACAATTTTCAATTGCCCTTATGTCGAAAATGTTCCTAAGGCCATAAAATATCTCAGCTACCATTTAGACAATTAAAAGATCCACCCAAATAAGCCATAAAAAGTAGGGCTGCCATTTAAAAAAGATGGCGCTGACGTCGTAACTCCATATTGACGACCGAAGATTGATTCTATTACAGAAATGTGTATTTTAATAATTAAAAATCGACGTTCGAGTATTTTTTAAAATGAAACGTGATCACTATAGAGGATATTTCACTACGAACTGCCATTAGAAGTATATGGAGAACCAAATGAAATCAGGGATTGAAAATTTATGGACTTATATTGCTGGATACGATCTTTTTAACTAAAATATTTTCAGGTTTTGGTTCCTTTCGGTTACACCGGAAATGGTGTCAACTTTCATATTTCAAATGAAACATCCTGTATTCTATAGAAGTTTTGAAAGACTCGTTAAGTTTTAGGTCAATTGTATGTTACATACCGTATACTTAACATGTGTCATTTTTGAGATATTCAGTATTTTTCAATAAAAAAAAATCTGATGTGGCCAGGCACATGACTTTATCATACTATATATAAAATTAATAGTTTAGCTGCATGAGATTCTATTTGATCGAGATGTCTGCATTAAAATAAAACTAGTAGAACTAGACAGATATCTTGATTAAAGCTGCGTTCGGATATTGTACTCCGTTGACACCGGGTACACCGTCCAAATGCACTTACGTGTTAGTGGGTGTAAAAAGTGTAACGGTGTTCAATATCCGAACGCAGCCTATATTGACAGTAGTATTTTCAAAACATTAGCGTTTGATACTAGCTACTGTCATTAGAATCAAAAAATCTGACATATCCTGGCTAATAGTTTTAAAGCAGTACGACCGATCTCGATGAAATAGAATTTGCTCATGCAGCTACACTATAAATTCTACCAAAAAATGTCATATACATAAATTATAGAAAATTTCCTCTCCTTTAATTTATTATTTAACTATTTTGACGACATTACACAAATAGCGGCTCATTTACAAAATCTTCGAAAAATGCTAAGAGTAAACCACCAGTTCCTTTGGACCCTTTTCAACAGAAAGGTTTTCAGCTCTAAGTTTGGTTATAAAACTTCTAAATATGAAGTTTTGTCCCGACACCTTTAGTAGTTTCTCCGGAATCGTCGCCACAAAAACGGGTACACACACACATATACACACACACAGACATTTTTTTATACCTTGGTCAAAAATGTTCAGGGGACCCAAAAAGACATATTTCCGCTAAAATCTCAAAAAATTTTTTTGGCATGATTACAATACTTTACATACTGCGTATGATAAAGTAATAACAGCTGCAAGGTTGCCTTAAATAATTTATAAATTATCCGCTCTTACTGTTGGAAAAAAGTTGGCCGGAAAAATTTTTGTAAACGTAACATCTTATCGACATATCGGTTTTTCGAAAAGTTATACAGGATATTCTATTTTTCATATGGCAACCCTATCATGTGAATGCATTTTGGAATTTTATGAAACATTTTAGATGAAAAATGCATTCTTATCTACTAAAAAAATTACCAAATTTATATTGCGTTGGAAAACAGCTGAACAACTACAAATAATCAGAAATTCATAAGCAAGGTCATCTGATCATTCTGATTAAATTAATCTTTATAAAATTAGCAACAATGATACAGACATTATTAAATATAAAAGGACTAAGGATTAAGTACATTATAAAAGCTATTTAGTTCTATTTTAGTATATGTTCAAAAACACTGCCGTTTTCTCCTAAACATGTTTCTATTCTTTTTGACATACCTATTATTATTGGTGCAACTTCCCTGATAGAGTTAGCAGATAACTTATTGAACACAGCTCGAACTGTATCTTGCATGTTATCTTTATCAGTTACTTAAATTTGAAAATCCAGTGGCGTAAAGTCGTAGGAACGCGCTGGATGTCTGTATGGCACATAAGCGCAGCCACCTTAACCTGACTTTAATAACGACTTAAAAACCTTGATGAATAAACTTCTGTTTATTTATAATAATTATAACAATTTTTGTTCAGTTGGTTTCCGACGTAATCTAGATTTGGCTATGTTTTCAATTTCTTTATGTTTAAAAATTGGGTATATCTAAATTTTCCATAAAATTCCAAAATGCATATATATGAGTGGTGCCATTTGAAAAAAATCGACTTTTACTTCTTTTCTCGAGTTCAACTTTGATCTTATAATTTAAACACCGTGTATTACTTTTTTAAAAACTCTGCCAATGCATCGATAAAATGTTACTTTCACAAAAATTTGTCGAAAAACTTTTTTCCAACGGCCACAGCGGATAATTTATAAATAATTTAAGGCAACCTTGCAGCTGTCATTTTATAATGAAAAAATTGAAACATGTTAGGTAGAGCGTGTGTAACATGCAATTGACCTAAAATTGAACGAAGATTTAAAAAAGCTATAGAATTCCATTTGAAATATGAAGATTGACACCAGGGCTGTGAAGTCTGTAAAAAAGTCACCCGACTCCGACTCCAGATAATTTTCGTAGTCCTAGCCCCACTCCGACTCCGACGCCGATTCCAGCAAAATTCCATATGTTTAAATTAAGAATTTTAAAAAATTTTAAAAAATGTGTAATAAAAATGTATCTGTGTGATAAGTCGAGGTTTTGCGCGCGGGTTTGGATGGATGTTTGAATACAAACGTTGGCGTGTTTTGTGTTAAGTTGGTATTTAACAGACGCTCGGAGTGGCGCTGCAGTCGCGTCAGGATTACCGCGCAAGCTTTTGGCGCCAAGGTGTCTGGGAAGATGTAAAGAGACAAGCAAACAGCCTCTTTGGCATCGGGCTTTGAAGGTAGACGGTCGTGCGTCAAAACGCGCGCCCAAGCGTAGGGCCCCAATGGGGGCCAAGTTATAGAAACTGTGCTGTCTCGTGTTTCTTGTGCTCAACCGAAATATTAAGGTATTTATTTGTTGTCTGTACTTGCTGATTTGTCCATCTCTGCCAAATTAAGAATATATCATGTTTAGGATTAGCAGTCATATTTGATGTAAGCAGTTCTGCATTGTTGTATATATTTTTGTTAATAGATTTTATTGTGGTTTTCTTGGGCATATTCATTTTAGAATAATAATATAAACCTGTCCCTTTTATGGTAAAGTATTTAGCCCTGCATATAGTGTTTAATAATTAGTGAGTTCAAACGTCTCTGACAAAGTCTCAGAGAAAGAACTCAGTGTTGTAGCCTCCGTAAGAGAGAGATAATTGATTCACGCTACCGTAAGATTAATTAGGATCACATTTTTAAGTGTTAGGGCCCCCTTCAGTTTAGAGTTGATTAAAGAATAATAATAAATATTGAGAAGGGTGTCCGCCCCATCACATCTGTGTAAATAATTAAAAATTTTACACACTATAATACAAACGAGTCAACATTAAATCTGATATGAAAACAAAAGCACTGCGAGGAAAGAAACAAACAATAGGGTATTTGACTGTATTAAAAATATGGCATGTATTATAGTCATCCTAATATATTACAGTTTAAGAAAACTATTTGTTATTACTTTTCAAAGAAAAAATGCTTTATTTCTATGAAAAATTAAAATTGAATCTTATTCACGTCCTATCACGTGATTGAAAACGCGGGCTCAGTCTCCAGTGATGTCATTCGTTAGTCCGCCTTAGAGCGCGTTCGGTTTGTCAGGGTATGGTATGGGGAGAGCAATGCTCAGATAACTTGGGTCGGCTGTCTCTCTCTTATATGCAGATAAACGCCGTATGACGTTAGTCCGCCTATTATGCAGCGCGTCAGTCTCACCGTAAAATACCGGGTTATCCGAACGCGTTTTTATGCTTCTCCCGTTTGAATTTAATAGCACGAAAGCGTCATGTACGCATAACTTTGTAGGTTAGGATAGCCCTAACCTTCAGCTGTCAGATCAGATAATACCTTTCGAAAATACGATAGATAACTTATTCTAGTCAGTTTTACTTATGTCGAAGTAATCTTCACAACAGAAAACACTTGTATTGGCGGCTATTTATTTCATTTGGATTTCTACGAGCCAACCACTTTCTTCGCAGTTTCAAATCTTGCGGAACAGCTACAAATAGTTTATCCGGAGTTTCTCTTGACGTATCTCTGCATTGTGGATTTATACACCATTTATAGCCCATTTTTATGTAGAAATTGTGAAAACAACACATCATACAACACAACTACCTAACGGCGACGATGCCGATGCTGACAGACCATATGGGCCGACTTGACATCTACTAACCGGTGACGTCACACAACAGAACGTATCGTTTTGGCGGGACTTTTTGTGATTCAATTTTTAACGCTGATTTTTATGAAATATTGAGGAAATAATTACAAAAAATAATGCATTTACAATGTAGAGTGAAGGAATAAACACACTAAGATGGTTTTCCAAAAATAGTCAAATACCCTATTGTAATACAATAAATTGCACCATCTTTGTAATAAACATATCGCTTGTGCTATCAACTTATTAACAAACAATGTTGAACCTAAATATGTTTAAAACCAATATGGCGCTCGTGTGAAAGGCATAAATTGTTTCACGCGAATTAGTTGGCGAAAAAAAATAAACAGACACAATCTAATTGTAAATAAAAGGTATCAGTGTCTATAACATGTCTAAAGGGCATATTGATTGGATCATAAATAAAAAAGCAATGAGCGTATTCAAAAAATTACTTTTTGAAAAAGAATATCTCTAAAACCATAGTTCGAGACCAAACAAATCTGCAACTTAGTCCGTTTAACCGTTCTTCTTTCTATCTCTGATATTAACACAGGTACCCATACGATCTAACGTCCGTCCCGTAAGACACTGTATAATACAAAATAGGACGCAGGGCGAAAAAATCCTTTAGAATAAACAGTAAAGTCCTAAAAAATCTCTTTTTTTCTAAATCGTGGATTAAAATCACGTAAAAACCATAAATAATTGAAAATAAAGTCATAGGTAAAATATTTATACTTTTTATGTTATTCCCCGGATAATCATTTTCATAAAAAATTAACGTTTTAAAAAACTAAACCCGGTAACTACTTTTTTATTACTGTTATATTATACTTTCCGAGTCATTTTTAATTATTTTCAACGCTGAAAATAATCTATCAACGCTTACTTGTGTTATGGTGGCTACACACCTAACTGCAAGCTTGAAAAAAAAAATTAAAAACAAAAACAAGTACAGTTTACCATTTAAATTTTGTGAAACGATAAAAATTGAGGGTTTGTTGCCCACCTCCGGCAATTTTTGGAAGGATCAGGTGTTGTTTCAAAATAAGAAGATGGTCTTACGTCATTTACCATCCGGCTGCGCAGTCGACCAAATTTTATTCTGTTGCCGAGTTTGAATATAGTACAGTTCCCTCGCCTGTAATGATTAGTGTTGAAAAATACTTTTAGTAGAGTTTTGTTGATTGACCTAGACATAGGGCATTGTGGAAAACTAAATGTTTGAAATTACAGATGGCAAATTAACTTCAGCTAGTCGTGCAGCTACCATGGAAACAGATAATTACGTGTCAATTACTTGAAAATGATGATGGAATATCGTAGAGATGATAGGAATATTGTTTACACTAATGAAACAAATAATTCCTCTCATACTGCCGGTTTTAGGTAGTCCGTTACCATAAATTAATCTGACGATATGAAAAACCTATATGGAAAGGAAAGCGTTTTGCATGCTGGTGGAGAGAGAGGTTTTTTCCTTATGCCATATTCATAATTCTTTCTGGTATGTTATTCATATTTATTTTATCGGTAATCAACTGATTACCATGACGATTTAACTTGAAAAAACTTCATGAAGTATACTGAACAGTAGTTGATCTCAAATTTACTTCCGCGGTTGGTTCTCGTATTAGACAATACTAGTTATCATAACATTAAGTAGTCATAACATAACCTATTTATTGTTAGCCACATCATTTCAACATAAGTTTTGCGATTCCAATAGATTAAACATTAGAATATCTAACATAAACGACACTTTTGTTTCTTTTGTATCTTCAAAATCACTCAGGAAACGAGCGGCCCATGCATAGCCGTATATAGGCCCCATCAAACCATATGGCAAAGTTATACCTGTTTTATAAGAGTGTAATGTGCGTTTTCATAAAATTACGCTAGAAATAAAAGACGTGATTAGTTTATAAATCGATCAAGATGTCAGTTTTTTTAGTTTGTCTATGAAAAACCAACAAAATCCAAATACTATATATAGGTACAGAGTATAGGTTAACTTTTATTAATTCTTTTCAATTTTATTTATTTTGCCACACACAACATTCAGTATCTTTAACAATTTATATGTGTCATTATATTACACAGTCAAAACATTTTGAACTCCCAGGAATAAAGATCAATACTCGTTTCTCGATGCAGGTGCATCCCAATGATAAACTTGGCCAGGAGCTACCGGTCTAGGAATCTTGCTGGTTTTCTCTCCAGACTTTTTTGATCCCTTTTCATATAAGATCTCGTTATATTTGTATTCATTTCTTGGATCACGCTCGTAGTAGTAGTTATTAGAAACGCGGTTGGGATCACCACTCTCTGGAGTCTTTTTATCAGTGAGCAATTGGGCAGAGTATTGAAAATTCCTCACTTGGTGACTCTTCGGCAAAGTTCTCCGAAACACCTGCAGGATGCAATTAAATTGGAGTAGCATTATAAGTTAGAGGAGGTAGTTTAACAAGTCAAATTAAATCTATTTTCAGACGAAGTGACGTTGATTTTGACGTTAGACACGGTTATCGGTTATGCATACATGTCCATAGTGACGAGGAGATCTACAGTCTATGATCTACAATTGTCTATAATTGAGCAGAAAACACGTGCGTCATCGTGTTATACATAATTACAAAATATGTATTATTATAATTGTATTGTGATATTATTTATTTATGAATGCATATTTGTACTAATTTGTAACAAGTAGTCGAAAGTTGGCGGTTTTCGATATATGTTCTCTAGAAAAAAAATACCTACCTTGTTTTTACGGGATTTTTCCAAAACTACTAGCATTTAGGTACTAGGGTACTATCGTGGCCATATATTATGTCCCCTTATTTGACGTCGATTCTCTCGCAAATCTAGGGGCGAAAAAATTTAAAAAAATTCTGTTGCTGTCAGTATATTTTCGGCGTTTTCCCGATTTTTCCAAATTAAGAAGCATTAGCGCTGTTCTTGCTCCGTAAATTTCATTCGTTTAACTTTAGCAATTAATTACTCCGGAAATAATCCATAGATTTCAACGAACTAAAAAGTAAAATCACCCGTGGGATGTTAGTATTTTGTGTATTTTTGTAAAATGATTGGATTAGTGATGAGATGAATGTCTCCATGGTCATTCGAATGTGAAATATGTTAAAGTCAAGCAAATAATACACAAGAATAAATACGTTGGAATTGTTATTTCCTTGACTTTAACATTGGATTAGTGGTTGGCCCACGAAAAGCTATATTATGCAATGCCAGCAATTCCGTTATTAGAAGAGCTACACACAGAAAAGTGATCTCTCGAACGAAGAGAGAATTACTTGGCTGAAGTGGTTGGTAGGTTCGTATATTCGCGAGAGATTATTGACAAGAAATTTTATTTCTTGGAATGATTACTAGATTTAAGAAAGTGGTTACTCTGGTGAAGTAAGTAAACAGTCTTCAATGAAGTGTATATTTACATTTCCGGTAAATATTTTTAGCTACTTAATGTAAGAATTTTAAAGATTTGGCGTATTTGTTTCTGTTGCTAATTAACAAGATAGGTATGTTATATTTACTTACTCGTTCTAAACTGTTGCGTGCGTTACATCAAACTATTCCGTGTTGAAACGTTTATTGTACACTATAAATCACAATACACATCCCCAATAAATCACAAGTCACATACGGGTCTTCGTTGTGTTCGTACTAGGTTAGGGTCCGTGGCGCCAGCACCTGCCAGCACCACGCGCGGGCGCGCGAGCCTTGACAAAATCACGGTGCGCATATTTATTCCAGAGAAAGGGATTACTTGAAAGAAGTAAGAATCACTTCAGTTAAATAATTGGTGGGTTTTTATTCAGTAAACAATACTTACTTATATTAAATGTCTTATATTTTCTTGGATCAAGTAACTCCGCACTTGGATGGATTTACTATTACTTCGTTGGAGAAATTAACATTTTTGGGACGAAAAATTCAATTACTTCTTTCAATACAATATTGGTTCTTATAAAGAAAGAATTTATTTGTTGACAGCATTTATCTGAGAAATTATTTTACTTATATTGAGTATGTGGCATTTCTTGTATATACCTAACTTTCTACATCCAAGTAAATAATCATTTGAATCTAGTAAATAAATGCAAGAAATTATGTTTTCTCGTTCCAAATAATCACTTTTCTGTGTGTGGAATAATGAAATATAGACTATAGGCTACCTAATAATTCTTAGGTTTAAAGTTGATTACACAATCATTATCTTGCATTTTCCATGCAAAAGATCGTGCTGAAACGCCGCGTGAATTCCGACGCTCTACGGTCTTTGGTGTGGTGCGGGGAAGGGAGTCGTTAGCGGTGCTGTCGACAGTGAGAGAACGGCGAACAGCTGATTACAATACACAAAAATAACGATAACTTCTCAAGGTAGTAATTTTAACTAGCAAAATTAAATTCTTAATTTTTGCAGAATTTTGATTATATTATGTGACCCGGTACGAGAGAAATGCTTTAACTACCATCTCTCGTTTCGATAGTATTGAGTCCTGTGTGTAACATCTCATAACTCTAAAACTACTGAACAGAAAAAATTTAAATAAAGTGTGTCGTACTCCTCAATCATTTCTACATATGTTGTACGACTATAAAAATTTTTTGCCACTCGGTGTAAACATGAGCGCGAGAGAAGTGAAAAATTATACCCGATTTTTGCATTTCTAAATTAACGGTCCTCTTTCCGATTGTTTTCCCCTAAACCGCTTACCACAAAAATGTCAATGTTTGATCAGGTTGCATTCAGAGTCTCTTCTATCAATTGGCATTTTTGTTTTCTTCAGTTTTTATACAATAAGGTTGTAATCAAGATTTTGATTGAAGCGGATAGATCAGTAACGAATGTTAACAGGACAACGCAGTTAGCATGCATATAATCCTTATTTACTGCGTCATATGTCCCTTTAATTTCATAGCATTCCGACTATTTGTTAATTTTTAAGACCGAAATAAACATGAGTCCGTTTTTGTGTTTATTTATTAGTAATATTTAAATACAGGCAAAAACAGTATACCTAACATAAATACAACTCTTGATATTACAAAAGGCAGCTCTGAGCGTATAAAACTGATAGGTCGTTATATTGTGTCCGTAAACACTGTAAACTAGTAACTAATTAGTAGTGCGATCCCCCACTACCGGCAGTGTCGCTGTCGATCCTTTCTCCCGCACCACCCTAAGACCGAAGAGCGCCGCGTCAATTGCGGCGAATGAGATGCTTCAACACGATCTTTTGTATGGAAAATGCAAGATAAACAATGATTCTGCAATAAACATTAAACATATGATTTATTAGGTAGCCTATGATCGATACTTCATCATCCTAGCTCTGTTAATAACGGAATTGCTGGCATTGCATAATATAGCTTTTTGTGGGTCAACCACTAATCCGATCATTTTACAAAAATACACAATAAGAGCTATCATTCCGCAGGGGATTTTGCTTTTTTATTCGTTGAAATCTATGGATTATTTGTGGAGTAATTATTTGCTAAAGTTAAACGAATGAAATTTACGGGGTAAAAACAGCGCCAATTCTTCTTAATTTGGAAAAATTGGGTAAACGCCAACATATACAGCTTTCTAATTTTTATGAGTTGTAGCATATTAATCAAGGACAGCATCAGAACTTTTTCAAATTTTTTCGCCCCTATATTGGCGAGAAAATCGACGTCAAAGGAGGGGACATCATATATGGCCACGATAGTACATTTGAATACATTGTTACAGAAGTTGTGTTGCCATAGTGTGTTGCATTTTCCTCAAAGAAGCAAGATTGGTCCCTATAAGACGCTTTTTTACCTTCTGATTGACACCACATCTTGGAAATGGTCAAGTTTTACTGCATGCTATTATTTTTCTTATTATAAAATATGATACTATATCATGTTTTCAATGGCTGGTGTAGTGGAAGGGTTTACCCAGCAAATACGTTGTTTCTCTTACGTGCTTTTGACGTGAAAACTGCCTACTGATACTATGTATTTATTTGTTTTTTTTTTAGAAAATTACAGGGTCTAGACTAGTAAGGCTCATTGTTGTCTGGTCAATAGATGTCAAGATATTAAAACCCCATGGTCTTCACGGTCGTCATTGACCGTGAACTCGCTTTGACTCGCGACTCAGACAAGATATCGATGAAGATCTTTTACACGTTACTTCATGGGCATTCCCAACCAAAAGTATTTACAAACAATCAGCTGGGTTTAAATTTTTCAGAAGTTAAATCCTAAATTGACTGGGACTACAAGTTTCAAAGTTTCTATTTGTTCCCGCTTGTAAAGCCAATTCAATGAAATATTCGTCCCTGTCACCCACAAATTCACTTCCTTTTCTATTATACATAATATCTACAGAGATATACTATGAGATGATAGAGAGTACGTCGAAAGACAAAAATAACAGTTATCAAAATGACACCAGCCAATATTCACTGAAATTCTTGTAGTAATAATACAGTTAAAATAATTTAAATTAGCCGTGGATACAGGCCATGCATATTTATGATATAAATACTGCTATTTTTTCGCGAAACAGGCAAAATTATGAATTATTTCGCAACATTGGTATCGCTTAATTCTCAAGATAATTAATTATAGCAAATTTTAGCAGATTTGTTTTCCCCTCTCTGCACGTATAGCGAGAACCCTTACATAACTAATTATATACATTGATTAATATTTACTTGCGGAACGCTTTATCTTCGAAAATTTCGCATCACAATAAGCACATTTTCTATAGGGTAATTAATTATGGTTAGGGTTACACCATCATCAATGAAAATCAAATAATGCGTTAATTCAAAAGTTCTTGTCTCTTTTTTGAGATGCTTAAAAATCCACCGTACAAAAAAAAGAAAACACCGACGGCAGCTCATTGAACCGGAAGTGTGCTGTCAGTTTTTTAATTAATTAGTAATCTTTTCGGACATAGACTGTTAAATGCAGAAACCACAATACGACAACAAAACAACAACTTTCAATAGGTATGTACGGTGTGAAACATACAGGTGGTATCGAAACGATGTCATACTCTATAATAAGGCGCTAACGTGGTTTTGTCTCGGGGATCGCGATGAGCTAGGATTTCGTACACGATGGGGTGTCATATGTAAAAGAGGCCGCGGCGCTGGGTCCGATTCGGCTGGCTATAGAATATTTTTTAGAATAGATAGCTAGTAATCTGTGTAGTTAGCACGCCAGATGACGCATCAATGCTATCATGCCTTTCAACCGCCAAGCCAATTTAAACCGTATATAGGAGTACAATTAAATTTATTATCGGCAATAATTTTCCAAGCAAAAGGTCTGTTAGATGACAAAGTTTATATTCATATTTTAAAAACTGTTCTTACAAGAATGTATTAACAAAATCATATTAAGTGGAGATGTGTCCTTGATGCTCCATGGGTAGAAACCATACATACTTGTTATTATTATTATTATCAATATATTTCGAATACAAATACATATGTTAGTCCAGTCATTATATACTTTGGGAAATGCAAATGAACCGAGAAGGCTAAATTTTTGATATGACGTGGGGGGTGCCTAGAAAAGCTTAACTTCAAATTATCGACCAAAATTTCCTATGTGCAGTTGGTAGCATGGTCGAAACATCATCATCATCGTCGTCGTCGTCGTTGAATAGAATGTCGAGTCTGGCGACGTCGTTGCATGTTATTATGGAGTGTGCTATCGCTGTATTTTTTTTCCACTGCTCCAATGCACCGCGTTTATCTTTTTTGGTGGTCGTGGCAAGAAAAACTTGCAAGATTCAGGATCAGCGACTTCGACATCTTTTACGACTGCATCCGATGGGGGATAATTATTTTTATCTAATGTTGTTCTCCATCCACACGGAGCGTTGTTCCTGAACGCAACCCAGTTATCATTAGTGATTGAACGGTTAGGAGTCAGCACTGATTGGCACCGATGGCAAGTGGGGGCTTATGGTGAAATGGACCTGTTAAACATACATACTGAACGACATTCTAAAAATGTTGATGTTCTTTTAGTAGCTTTTTTAAATGTTATAAATTCCAATGTTATTAGTGTATGCAACTTAAATCTGTTGAATTAAATTTTAAAAAATAGGTAATTTGTTAACATTCTCTGAAGGCTCCCAAAGCATACAGAAATCGGATATAAAAAATATACTAGTGCGCGCTATGACCGCAAAAATCAGAAACGCTCCGGTCTAAGTGCTCAAATATATGTGCTTGCTCACTGTTATCTAATTTTACAATAAATTATATACTATCACACAGTAACAAATTAAAGTAAACTAACTTCTTGCTCAATGAATTTTTAACGAGTGGTTGTTATTAAAAGTATTGATATTGGCCAGGAGCGTAGCTACAGGGAGCAGTGGGGGTAAACTGCTCCAGGCGCACTAGTAGAGGGGGGCGCAAAATTGGAAGGTCAATAAAAAACTTTTGTGTAAAAAGTTCAATAGGCCAGATTTGCTAAATAAAACTCTAGGATCTAAATGTTTTGCGATCTTGCCTTAATTATCATAGTTTTGATGTAAGTATAAATAATGTATATAACTCCATGTATCACATTTACCTTCTGTAAATGTTCGTTTTTGTTTTAGCAAGCACAGTTCATATTTGTTTACTTATTAAGTGTACTATTGTAGTATATTGTTCAGTTTAAATGATTGTTATGATTTTTAAATGGCTATTAATTTACCAAATTAGTGTGTTTTTTATTCATAAACTTATAAGTATGTAAGTGGTTTTCAGTATTTTCTTGTTAATACGAAACACATAATTTTACTTATTTAAAAAAAAAGAAATTGCCATTCCCAAAATTGTAGTGGTAGGTAAAAGTTTCAATTGCCTAAAACGCTTTCTTCCAAATAATTTTAATTTTGATAAAATTTAATAAATAGCTCTCCTTAAGAAACTTGAAAAATGTCGCTAAACATTTGAGTGGGGTTAGAAAAGCGTACTGTGGCATCTCAACCAACCTTCACCTGAACTGTGAAAATGTTTTTAAGGTTGTAAACTATTTTATCACTTTAATGGTAACTTTATGTGATTGCGTTTGTATATTGCGGTTGTAACTTTGTAAGCTGTAGATATTAGAATTTTTTAAGTTTTCAGGTTAATAGTTACAAAAACCCAAAAAATGAAGAAATTATAGGCAATAAAATTTGTTTATGTACATTATAGCACACTCAAAATATCGCCACAAGCTCTAAATGCAAGCTTGCAAACTCAAAATACGGGAATAAGTAGTGAAATAGTGAACAGAAACAAATAAAGCTATTCACTTCGGAAAAATTCAAACCAGCTTGATTTTTAAATATACCTTTAAATAACGTGAAATAACGTGTAAAATGTTCCCATCGATAATCGTGTCTGGGTTGCGAGTTATTCACGGTCAAAGATGACCGAATTGGATTTGTTTATTGATCGGACAACAATGGCTTTTTAGAAAACATCAAGATCTTTTAATTCTCTACATAAAATGTGTAGGTATACATCGTTTAAGTACGAGTTTGCGCTTTCAAGTTATGCGTCTGAAAATACGTGAAAAGCACGTATAACGTACTTATATGCTGGATGAGTCATTCTGCGTTCTAAGTATTTAAAAACTTGATTAAGCATCATAATTAATAATAAGAAGAACAATAGCGTGCAATTAAAACTTGACCATTTGCGATTGTCTACAAAAGGTTAAGAAATGGCTTATGTAATACCCACCTCGGATTTTATGGAAACCAAATTAGTGTATTACTATGTTCTTAAATCTACGCTAATAATTTAGAAAATTCCATAAAATACGATGCCGGTATTTATATAAAACACTTGTCATTTGAAGAATTTGGTGGTTAGTTTAATTTATTAGAAATCGAAAACAGTCAGCTGTTCACTAATTGTTCTTTTATTATCATACAACCCCAAACTGAGATTCTCAAGGATTTTGTGTATATAAACTCCGTTTTTGGTTCAATTTGGAATTAAAAAATTGTGATTTGAAAGATGGATACATTAATTTAAATTCAAGGGAAACGGAGGGTTCCTGGTTCAAAGCCAGGCGGAGTTTTTTTCCAAAAAAATATCCCCACCTGGATTAATTATAATTCGCTTCTTTAGTTGATTAAATTAAATGTTCAAAAAATCCCAGACCACTACCGAAAAACAAGGGGGCGCACAGATTTTTCTGGCTCCAGGGCGCTGAATATGCACAAAAAGTTTTGATATGGCCGCGCGATTTTTGCAAGAAAAGTAATTTATACAGTTTTATACAGTTTATTATTGACTTTATAATTCTGGCCATCATAAACAAATAAAACTATTATTATTATTATAAGGCTAATTATTTGAGTCTATAGAAGTTTTTTATTTTATCAGTAATATCAATAACAAACCAATAAACACATAATTATGATCACGTATACACAAACTATTAGTAGAGCTTCGCATATACTGTAATTCGGGGGGTAATTTTGGGATAACGCTGACCACATATCGGCAGGTAGGCGACGAAGTGCTTGTAACCACACCAATCAAATAACCGTCATCATGCACTAGATCGCCCGGCGCTACTGGACATGTGGCAGGACAATATTCCGTGCCATTTAATGGAAGGGTATCAGAAAATGTCGTGCAGAACATCCTACCATGATCATAACTGGAATATAAATTTTTACACTTATCGTGAGTGGCTAGAGCGTGTTGTAGACAATGTAGACGACGAATATTTGTTCGAAAATCTACACTGGAATCTTCTTTCAGTTTGGGCCCAAAGTTGACGTACATTATCTTGATTTTATTTTCATTGAAGACCCCAAAAGCTGCCATAATTTTTTTTTTTGGTCTCACTCCTTTCATCCTCCTCCTGTTGTTTGTGTATGGTGCTTTTATTGCTAGTGTGACGGCACAAATATCATCTTTGTCTGAACTGGCCATTGTTAGCTTTGCCACTGTTCCGAATGCTTCGGTTGTTTCGGTATTTGCGTTCATGTATACTTTTCCAGTTTCCATGCCCTCGCAACAGCGTACTGAAGACAGCAATACTTCGACGTTGTAGATATATGCAGTGCATCCCCTTGTAGTATTACCGGCTTGAAGTTTTATGAAAACCACGTGTTCTGATTCCAAGCGACCTATATAGCAACCCAGTACTGATTCGTATCTATTCATGCCTTCGGCAATGCCCACGTATATTTGTAATACTAGACAGTGCCACAAAATCTTAAAATGTAAAATTGTTGACATGCTTTATTTAAATGACAGAAGAAAAAAGAACAGAAAGAAGAAGCCTGTCAATAAAAATGTCAACCCTGTGCTGTAAAAAGGCTAACTAAAACGTATACACCTCATCCATTTTGCTTTTAGAGTCATTCCAATATATGAATAGGTTTTAGTGTAAGACATAGTTTAAATCAAAGCTTTGCAATTTAAAATTCCAATTAAGTACGTAGGCTTTCACGGCCAGAATCATTTAGAAAATAAACTGCTTCCGGGTTATGCCGTGTGTCAAGATTTGTTAATGCTGACGTTTCGCGAGCCATGTTGCTCGCTTCTTCAAAGCTAATTGAATACTGAAGACCTACCAAGAAAGTCTCCCTTATATACCTGAATTTACACCTCACTGCGCACATCTGGCGCTACCGCTCCATGTGTTTTTCCACCTGACCGCGTTAGGATCGATTTCCAGACCCTACTAATGTCAGTACCGTCCTCGCGATTGATGTTGTCAGGATGTTTGTAAATTTCGATGGCTTCTCTAATAAGCATTCGATGATAATTACCCACCCTTGCCAACATCTTCGCGTCATCGAAATCCATTGTGTGTCCCGACTCGTGGCAGTGTTGAGCAACAGCGGACTGTTGGATCTTGCCTAGCCGGGTGTCCCTACTGTGCTCCTTGATTCGACATTCGATGCTTCGTCCTGTCTGTCCTACATAGCATGTTCCGCACTCACATGTTATCTTGTATACCCCTTCGTTCTTCAGGAGTGGTGTGATATCCTTTGGGTTAGGCAAAAGATCCTTTACCTTAGCTGGTGCTCTGTACCTTACCGTGATACCCGATTTCTTCAGTACTCTACCGATTCTCTCTGATACCCCACTCACGTATGGTAGGCAAATCTGATTATTCAGATTTTGAAGGAAGTTGTCATTGGCCCTCCGGATATACTCGTAAGTTTCGACGTAACATCACTCTTTACGTGTGTTCCGGTTAAGGAGGCAGTCGAAGGCCTCCGGACCACACTTGTCCCCCTAGGTCTACCAACCGATGTTCCGGATCTTGTAGAGTATTGTCTCTCCACCACATACTTCAAGTGGGCGGGAGCGATGTATGAGCAGGTAGAAGGTGCAGCCATGGGATCACCTTTGTCACCGGTAATCGCCAATTTCTTCATGGAATTGTTTGAAGAAAAAGCCATTACATCAAGTCCCTTCAAACCCAAGCACTGGGTCAGATATGTCGACGATACCTTTGTGGTTTGGCCACACGGTAGAGATAGACTTACTGAGTTCCTTAACCACCTGAACAATGTTAGTCCTTCCATCAAATTCACGATGGAAATAGAAGAGGACAATCAGCTGCCTTTCTTGGATGTGCTGGTATACAGAACGTCAACGGGTAGACTTGGACATACAGTCTACCGTAAGAAGACACATACCGATCGGTACTTGAACGCAAAATCACACCACCACCCCCAACAGAAGAGAAGTGTTATTAACACTTTGTTCAACAGAGCCGAGAAGGTATGCGACTCTAGCACCTTGCACGACGAACGGAAACACTTGGAGTGGGCCCTACGCCAGAATGGATACACCAAGTCTGACATACGGGGTGTCACACAAAGAAAACCGCAAGTATCAGAGGAACCGCAAGAGTCAAAGGGGTTCGCTTGCCTACCATACGTGAGTGGGGTATCAGAGAGAATCGGTAGAGTACTGAAGAAATCGGGTATCACGGTAAGGTACAGAGCACCAGCTAAGGTAAAGGATCTTTTGCCTAACCCAAAGGATATCACACCACTCCTGAAGAACGAAGGGGTATACAAGATAACATGTGAGTGCGGAACATGCTATGTAGGACAGACAGGACGAAGCATCGAATGTCGAATCAAGGAGCACAGTAGGGACATCCGGCTAGGCAAGATCCAACAGTCCGCTGTTGCTCAACACTGCCACGAGTCGGGACACACAATGGATTTCGATGACGCGAAGATGTTGGCAAGGGTGGGTAATTATCATCGAAGGCTTATTAGAGAAGCCATCGAAATTTACAAACATCCTGACAACATCAATCGCGAGGACGGTACTGACATTAGTAGGGTCTGGAAATCGATCCTAACGCGGTCAGGTGGAAAAACACATGGAGCGGTAGCGCCAGATGTGAGCAGTGAGGTGTAAATTCAGGTATATAAGGGAGACTTTCTTGGTAGGTCTTCAGTATTCAATTAGCTTTGAAGAAGCGAGCAACATGGCTCGCGAAACGTCAGCATTAACAAATCTTGACACACGGCATAACCCGGAAGCAGTTTATTTTCTTAAAATTCCAATATTAAATGTTCGATGTGAATTGAGGCTGGTCTTACTCTAGGATGGTAGTGACGTCACGCTGCACGGTGGTCGATTCTGCTTCGCTAGCTGGACAAAAATGAAAAATGACTGACCGCATTTTTAATTCAAACTCCAAAAATAGCCAAAGATTAGTTAGTTAACAAACTTGCAAGATTCAAGATCAGCGACTTCGACATCTTTTACGACTGCATCCGATGGGGGATAATTATTTTTATCTAATGTTGTTCTCCATCAACACGGAGCGTTGTTCCTGAACGCAACCCAGTTATCATTAGTGATTGAACGGTTAGGAGTCAGCACTGATTGGCACCGATGGCAAGTGGGGGCTTATGGTGAAATGGACCTGTTAAACATACATACTGAACGACATTCTAAAAATTTTGATGTTCTTTTAGTAGCTTTTTTAAATGTTATAAATTCCAATGTTATTAGTGTATGCAACTAAAATCAGTTGAATTACATTTTAAAAAATAGGTAATTTGTTAACATTCTCTGAAGGCTCCCAAAGCATACAGAAATCGGATATAAAAAATATACTAGTGCGCGCTATGACCGCAAAAATCAGAAACGCTCCGGTCTAAGCGCTCAAATATATGTGCTTGCTCATATGTGCTTGTACAATAAATTATATACTATATACTTCGGACATGTTGATCTCCTTTTCTTGAACTATTTTTTGGACGCGAACGAACTGTTGCCGACGCGATCCTAATTACGTAATTACGACTGATGCGCACTCACGCCGTTGATTTGTGTCCTGCCGACTGTGCGTAGGGACTTTTCGCGCGCGTTTGATAAACTGTGTTTGTTAGGTATGGTTTAGTAAGCTAGGTTAAATTGGGTAAATTTCGTAGCCTTGGACCATAGCATAAAAAAGGAGCACTACTGAGAGACCAGACTCAATCTCCCCAACGCCTAAGGTGTCTTACTGGCGTAGTGCAGGTAAATGTAGGTATGATGGAATAGGAACACTACTGGAGACCAGACTCAATCTCCAAATGCCTAAGATGTCTTACTGGCGTAGTGTGGGTAAGGGGGCTCGACGGACCATGAACAAACTCCGGGCAGGCCAGATGGTTTGTTTTAACGAATGAGTACAAACACAGGTTTAATACTGATTTTATTAAGAAATTATTTGGGTTTATATACAAAAATTGTCCTAAAAACTATTACAGCGGTGCTAAACATTAATGAATTTTATTGATGTAAGACTGAAATAAACACAACGAATTATGTTGGGCGGCACTGGTTTCAAATTGCACATTGAACGCTGGTTCTGCAGAGTTGCAATTCTTCAATCGGTACTAGGTGCTACCTGGATTATTGGCAATGCAATTACGAATTTTGCTACGTTTTGTTTTGATGAATTGGAAGTGGCGAAATATTACATACATAAGCGACTTCACAATTTTAATGGAAAGTTACCAACATTTGTATTTTATTTAGAAATTTGGGAATATATTTTTGTTAGCACCAGATAAAAAAGAAAAAAATTGTTTAATGTAATTAAACAAATTGCCCCGCCGGAATAACTATCTCTAAGGTCAAGTAACCACTTAAACCCGATTAATATGGTAATATTAAGCAACACAATTGGGTCTCTTGTATCGTCACTCTCTGTTCAGCACTGCACAGTTTGGACTTCTGTATACAATGGTTGGAGTGACCTGACATCTTCACTGTTATGGTGTTGATGCTGTGGTTGTACCAGATGGTGTACTGAAGATGGCTCCACGTCGGTGAGTAAGGATCGTCTTTGGCGTGGTACTGGTTTCATTGGGATGGCCTGGTCCTGGGTGGCCAATGGATTTGGTTTATTAAACCTTTCTTTAATGAACGAACTACAACCCACAGGGTGACACATAGGGCTAGTATTGTAGTGGTGGTGACAGTACTGGCCATCACGCCATGACGCACATAATGCCACAATACGTTCGAGATTTTTTGATGGATGGCGTCTTCATCCATCTTTAGTTCTTTTAAGTCATCAGAGACGGATAATACTGGTTCCTCTTGAATTGGTGGTGATCGATGATTCTGGGCTGCTAGCAGAGTAAAATTTCTTGGAAATACCACTGCTTTGTTGTAGCTGCCAAGTATCGTAAGACTGTCGTCCTTCTTTGGGGTGAGAATGTTCTGTTTTGTTTTGATGATGCAGTCTTGTGACAGTTGAATGATTCCGGTCTTTCTCAGTTCGACATCTTCTCTCACGCCATTGCAGGTAGCTGCGATCCGTTGTGGAGTTACGGAGATAAAAAGCCATGTATTGATCATGTACAGTTGTTTCCAAACCACGGAGTGAAGTTTCACTTCCACAACATCGCAGCTTTGTTTCTCATGCCGATTGAATAATTCATCTATGATACAGTTGTTGTTAGTTTCAATATTCTTTACTGTTGTAGGAGAACAGAGATAATTCGTGTCATCCAATGCTATTGATTTTCGATACTCTTCATCTGTCATTTGAAAGTATAGTTGGTTATTGTAGTCGATGGCAATGATATCGTTTGGAATATCAATGGTATGGCGTTGACCTTGATCACGTCAAATTGGTTTATCTCTGCCATTGGGAAGAAGGCCTGGACACTGATAACATCATCTTCATGTACCACTTTTGTTTTGATGATGGATGATATGATATAAAGATTTGAGGGAAGCTTCTTATTTGCGTCGTTGATCATGTGGTGAATGTGAGATGGTGAGATCAGATCGTACACATTGTCATTGCCCAAATTTACATTCAATAAATGAGTGTAGTAGTCACAGAGTTCTGTTAACACGTTAGTAGCCAGTTGATACGCATTAAGGACATTGATGTTGAGCTTGTTGATGTCTGTTGTTATGGGATCTGAAGACGATAGAAGAGGCCTCCCAATCAGGAAATGACCGGGTGTTAAGATGAGGGGGTCTTTGCCATCAGTACCCAATGTACACAAGGGTCTTGAATTGAGACATGCTTCTATCTGGTGTAGTAATGTTGTTACTTCTTCATAGGTTTAAGTGGCGTCTCCAACCACTCGTTTAAAGTGGTACTTTATCGATTTCACTCCTGCCTCCCATATTCCTCCGAAGTGGGGAGCTGCCGGCGGGATGAAATACCACTGGGTGCCTTGGGTCGCTACATTATCTTGGACTGCTGGAGATTTTGTTAACTGTGATACTTCTTTTTCCAGAATCTTGCTTGCTCCAACGAACGTTGTACCATTGTCGCTAAACATGTACGAACATTGTCCTCTACTTGCGGTGAATCTTCTAAACGCTGCAAGGAATGCGTTCGTGGTCATATCCGTGACGGCTTCTAGATGTATAGCTTTTGTCGCGAGGCACACGAAAACTGCTATGTACCCTTTGTATGACTTGTGCCCTCTGCCTTTTGTCGTTCTTAGTTGGATTGGGCCAGCATAGTCTACACCTGTATGTGAGAAAGGCGGTGATGCTGTTACCCTTTCTGCCGGAAGATCTCCCATCAATTGTTGCTTAGTAACTGCTTTGAATCGAATACACGTAGTGCATTTTCGTAACCAACATTGTACATTTCTTTTTCCATATTCATTCTGGTATGGGCCAGGGTTGATTGAATTCCTCCGTGCAGAGTCTTGTGGTGAGAGTCTTGAATAACCAAATTTGTCAGATGATGGTCAGGTGGCAAAATGATTGGATGTTTTGTGTTGTAAGGCAGAGCTGAATTCTTCAGCGTTCCCCCGACGCGCAGTAGTCCTTTTTCATCAATAAATGGATTCAGACTTGCTAGTTTATTATTACCATTGAGATGATTGTGCTTTTTTAATTCCAGAAGTTCTGTTTTAAACTCTTCGCTTTGAACTGCTTGAATCAATTGTACCAACGTTAAGTTCATTTCACTGACAGTGAGAAACCCCATCTCTCGTTCGACTTTTCTTGCTGCAGCTAGGAATCTTTAGCAGTATGTCGTTACTCTCACCAGTCTTGTTAGGGATGAAAATTCTTCAATGTGGTAATTTCGACGCGTGGTAACTGTGGCCTGGTGACACGCTTTTTGTTCTTCTTTTGTTTCAGGTAACTTTTCTTGCTTCGGCCATATAGCAGAATGTACGAGCCAGGATGGACCTTTCCACCACATGGAGTGAGTGCCATTTTTTTCAGGATCAATACCCCGTGATATTATATCGGCTGGGTTATCCTTGGTATCCACGTGGTACCAGAATTTACTGGGAAGCATACTGTTTATTTCTGCAACTCGATTTGCGACGAATGTTTTCCACCGTGACACTTCGCCATTGATCCATGATAATGCTATCATTGAATCTGTCCATGCGTATACCGGCACGTGTTCCCACTCCAATGCTTTGACTGAACGTTTAATCAATTTTGCCAGCAGCACAGCAGCACACAGCTCTAATCTTGGTAATGTGGCCTTGGTTCTGGCAGGTGCTACCTTTGATTTTGCGATCAGAATGGTTGATTGGAATTTACTTTGACTATCCGTCGTTCTGACGTAGATCACAGCTCCATAAGCCGTTTCAGAGGCATCGCAAAAGCCGTGCTGTTCTATGTTTGATGTAGTCGTGGTATGAACCCATCTTGGCATGGAAATGTTTTCTAAGTTTTTTAGTTTGGATTGGAACTCATTCCATTTCTTCTGAATGACATCGCGGGGTGGTTGATCCCATTCCACATTGTGTAGCCATAACTCTTGAATTAACGTTTTGGCATTGATGACAACTGGCGCTAACCATCCTAATGGATCAAATAGTTTGGCTACTTCTGATAAGATCGTTCTCTTCGTTATTGGTCTATCGACTGATATATCTACCTTGAAACAAAAATGATCTGTATGCGGCGCCCAGTATACTCCAAGCGATTTCTTTAACCCATCCTCTGATATTTCCAGTGCTGTTTGATCTTTCAATTCTTCAGGGACGTTTTCTATTACTGTTTCGGAATTGCTGGACCATTTTCTCAATGAGAACCCACCAGCTTGAAGCATGTTTATTAGTTCGTGCTGAAGACTGGTAGCTTCTTCTTGTTCTGTGTCGGTTCCAGATAAGATGTCATCCACATAAAAGTCTTTAAGAGCAACTTTGGACGCCGTTGGAAAATTGTCTTCTTCGTCTTTGGCAAGTTTTTGCAACGTTTTTATTGCTAGGTATGGCGCGCATGCTGTACCGTATGTTACTGTTTTTAGTCGAAATTCTTCTATTGGCTTGGTTGGATCAAATCTCCATAGAATTCGTTGATAATCTTGATCTTGTGGGTTGGTGCGAATCTGCCGCTACATCTTCTCTATATCAGCAGTGAATACTATGCGATGTTTCCTCCATCGTAGCAGGATGTCAGCCAGATCTTGTTGTAATCGTGGACCCGTATGCATTAGTTCGTTCAAGCTCTTTCCATTTGAGGTTTTACATGATGCATCAAACACCACGCGTAGTTTTGTTGTTGAGCTTGATGGTCGGATGACTGCTTGGTGAGGGATGTAATATTTGCCATTGCCCTGGCCGGATGTTACTTTCTCCATGTGACCCAGGTTAATGTATTCCGCCATAAAGTTGCTGTACTGTTGTGCAAGTTCGCCATCTTTGGAGAGACGCTTCTCTAATTGTAGTAATCTTGCGGCGGCCCGATTTTTTGAGTTGCCTAGGTCAGTATCAGCTTTGAACGGAATGTTTACTATGTATCTGCCGTCCCTGTCTCGTTTTACCGTGCGTTCGTACTCTTCTTCACATCCGATGTCTTCTTGACTTAATGATTTATTTGCCGTAACTTCTTCCATTTCCCAGAACTTAGTTTATTGTTTATCTTCATCTACTCTGCTGACCAGACTTGTCACTTGAATGTCGGCTTGAGATGGTTGCTTCACGCTGCCTGACAAAATCCAGCCCAGCTCGGTCTTCTGTCCAAGAATACCGTCTTCTGACTTTTCTAGACCGTCCAGTATGATCTTCCCGTACTCCTCGGCACCGATGATTGCGTCAATTGGTCCAGGAATCTCAAAGGTAGGATCAGCAAGGAGCTTGTTTTCGAAGGATTTTGACACGCTGATGTGAAGGTCGTTGTTAGGGAGGAGTTGAGTAACGTTTGAGAGGATGAGAAACATACGTGTCAAGGAGAATTTGCTTGGAAAGCGAGGTTGTACTTGCACATCAATTTTTGATTTTGATATTTAGGGTCATCGCCACCTAGTCCGGATACCTCTGCATGTATACATTGTTTTGGGAGTCCTAGCATTTGAGCTGCATGGTCTGTTATGAAACAGGCTTGGGATCCTGGATCGATCAGCACACGAAGATATTCTCCTTCACCAGATACCTTCTTGGTTTTAACTAGTGCTGTTGCTAGTAGTACTGTTCCTTCCTGGGTACCAACGTGAGTGGATACTTTTGCTGTTGGCGACCATGTTCTCTTTATTGGGATGTGTTGTCCAGACTTTAAAGGTGTAAATTCATTCTGGACGTCACGATAGTGCAGTAGGCTATGGTGTGGGTTGTTGCCGATGGCACATTTGATGGTACTCCAGCATTTCCTGGTATTATCGTGATTCATGCAAGTTTGGCATAGATTGCTGCTTTTTACGAAATCCATTCTCTGATCCACTGATAGCGTCTTGAACTTCGGGCAACTGTGAATGAAGTGGTCTTTTTGGCAATATTTGCAGATTATTATTCTGTCTTGATATTTTTTTATTTTGGTACGGCGTCACCTTCTTCTTAGACTCCCCCATTGCTTCAAGTGATTGGAACCGTTTCTTCAAGAATCGAACTAGATCCGCGTATTCCTGGATATCATTTGGGTTCTCGAGAGATTGCTCGTATAATTTATTTGTCTCTGGATCCCATTTTCTCACCAGAATGCGGATGATTAGTGGACCCCAGGTGTTGGTCGGTACCTTCAAGTTATTGATAGCTTGTAGGCATTCACACGTTGTGTCGTGCAATTGTTTAATTTTTTCCAACGATTCATCTTGGAAGGGTGGGATGTCCAGAATCCTGTCCAGGAGTTTTGACAGGATTAGTCGGTTGTTTTGGTACCGATTTTGTAAGATGTCCCATGCCGTCAAGTAGTTGGCATCTGATATCGCCAGATGCTGTATGATGCGACTTGCTTTTCCCTCCAGGTTGGTTTTTAGGTACTGCATTTTCTCTGCATTTGTCAATGACGTGTTAAGATGAACGATTTCGTTGAATAGATCATGGAAGGTGGGCCAGTTGTCGTAGGATCCATTAAAACTTGGAATTTTAATTTGTGGTAGCCTAATAGTGTTGCTCGGTGTGGGGTTGTTAGGTACGTCCTTGTGGATTGCTTCGTCCAATTTTTCCATGACCTCATCGTACAGGTCGACACATTTCTTGTACACCTCGTCTGAAAAGTATTCGTCGTCGTGTTGATCTTCATATATTAGAATCTCTTCGTTCAATTCTCCTATTGCATCGAATTGCTTATATAACCGTTGTTTGAGGTTTTCATATCTTGATTTGCTTTAATTTTTTAGTAATTCAGCCTGCGTTTGACCGATTACTTCCTTTATTTGTTTGATTTTTATATCTTGCTTCTTCATTCAGTACGCCTGTTAGCTGTCTTGTTGGTTCGACTTCTCATCTTCTGTCGGCGTTTCTTGCTTAGGGCATTCGTTCAAATATTTTTGCGTTTCTTGAACTTGCCTTTTAAGCTGTTCAAAGTAGTTTTAGACGAAGTATGGGTGTGTTGCTTTAATTTCCATGAGCTTCTCATGATCGGCTTTCACTTTCTCCCAATATTCGTCCAGTTTCTTCTGGTGGCTTTGGATGTACTGCTTTGTCTTCCTTAACTGAGAATCCTTCGCCATGTTTCTTGATAATTTCTTGTCCCAGTTCATACTGCGTGCGGGCGTATTGATCCAGTTCTTCGGACATGTTGATCTCCTTTTCTTGAACTGTTTTTTGGACGCGAACGAACTGTTGCCGACGCGATCCTAATTACGTAATTACGACTGATGCGCACTCACGCCGTTGATTTGTGTCCTGCCGACTGTGCGTAGGAACTTTCCGCGCGCGTTTGATAAACTGTGTTTGTTAGGTATGGTTTAGTAAGCTAGGTTAAATTGGGTACATTTCGTAGCCTTGGACCATAGCATAAAAAAGGAGCACTACTGAGAGACCAGACTCAATCTCCCCAACGCCTAAGGTGTCTTACTGGCATAGTGCAGGTAAATGTAGGTATGATGGAATAGGAACACTACTGGAGACCAGACTCAATCTCCAAATGCCTAAGATGTCTTACTGGCGTAGTGTGGGTAAGGGGGCTCGACGGACCATGAACAAACTCCGGGCAGGCCAGATGGTTTGTTTTAACGAATGAGTACAAACACAGGTTTAATACTGATTTTATTAAGAAATTATTTGGGTTTATATACAAAAATTGTCCTAAAAACTATTACAGCGGTGCTAAACATTAATGAATTTTATTGATGTAAGACTGAAATAAACACAACGAATTATGTTGGGCGGCACTGGTTTCAAATTGCACATTGAACGCTGGTTCTGCAGAGTTGCAATTCTTCAATCGATACTAGGTGCTACCTGGATTATTGGCAATGCAATTACGAATTTTGCTACGTTTTGTTTTGATGAATTGTAAGTGGCGAAATATTACATACATAAGCGACTTCACAATTTTAATGGAAAGTTACCAACATTTGTATTTTATTTAGGAATTTGGGAATATATTTTTGTTAGCACCAGATAAAAAAGAAAAAAATTGTTTAATGTAATTAAACAATCACACAGTAACAAATTAAAGTAAACTAAGTTCTTGCTCAATGAATTTTTAACGAGTGGTTGTTATTAAAAGTATTGATATTGACCAGGAGCGTAGCTACAGGGAGCAGTGGGGGTAAACTGCTCCAGGCGCACTAGTAGAGGGGGGCGCGAAATTGGAACGTCAATAAAAAACTTTTGTGTAAAAAGTTCAATTGGCCAGATTTGCTAAATAAAACTCTAGGATCTAAATGTTTTGCGATCTTGCCTTAATTATCATAATTTTGATTTATAGATTGGTGCGTTGTATGTGAGTATAAATAATGTATGTAACTCCATGTATCACATTTACCTTCTGTAAATGTTCGTTTTTGTTTTAGCAAGCACAGTTCATATTTGTTTACTTATTAAGTGTACTATTGTAGTATATTGTTCAGTTTAAATGATTGTTATGATTTCTAAATGGCTATTAATTTACCAAATTAGTGTGTTTTTTATTCATAAACTTATAAGTATGTAAGTAGTCTTCAGTATTTTCTTGTTAATACGAAACACATAATTTTACTTATTTCAAAAAAAAGAAATTGCCATTCCCAAAATTGTAGTGGTAGGTAAAAGTTTCAATTGCCTAAAACGCTTTCTTCCAAATAATTTTAATTTTGATAAAATCTAATAAATAGCTCTCTTTAAGAAACTTGAAAAATGTCGCTAAACATTTGAGTGGGGTTAGAAAAGCGTACTGTGGCATCTCAACCAACCTTCACCTGAACTGTTAAAATGTTTTTAAGGTTGTAATCTATTTTATCACTTTAATGGTAATTTTATGTGATTGCGTTTGTATATTGCGGTTGTAACTTTGTAAGCTGTAGATATTAGAATTTTTAAAATTTTCAGATTAATAGTTACAAAAACCCAAAAAATGAAGAAATTATAGCCAATAAAATTTGTTTATGTACATTATAGCACACTCAAAATATCGCCACAAGCTCTAAATGCCAGCTTGCAAACTCAAAATACGGGAATAAGTAGTGAAATAGTGAAAAGAAACAAATAAAGCTATTCACTTCGGAAAAATTCAAACCCAGCTTGGTTTTTAAATATACCTTTAAATAACGTGAAATAACCTGTAAAATGTTCCCATCGATAATCGTGTCTGGGTTGCGAGTTATTCACGGTCAAAGATGACCGAATTGGATTTGTTTATTGATCGGACAACAATGGCTTTTTAGAAAACATCAAGATCTTTTAATTCTCTACATAAAATGTGTAGGTATACATCGTTTAAGTACGAGTTTGCGCTTTCAAGTTATGCGTCTGAAAATACGTGAAAAGCACGTATACCGTACTTATATGCTGGATGAGTCATTCTGCGTCCCAAGTATTTAGAAACTTGGTTAAGCATCATAATTAATAATAAGAAGAACAATAGGGTGCAATTAAAACTTGACCATTTGCGATAGTCTACAAAAGGTTAAGAAATGGCTTATGTAATACCCACCTCGGTTTTTACGGAAACCAAAATTAGTGAATTACTATGTTCTTAAATCTACGTTAGTAAAGGATACTAGTTTTAGAAAATTCCATAAAATACGATGCCGGTATTTATATAAAACACTTGTCATTTGAAGAATTTTGGGGTTAGTTTAATTTATTCGAAATTATTGAAAACAGTCAGCTGCTCACTAATTGTTTTTTATTATCATACAACCCCAAACTGAGTTTCTCAAGGATTTTGTGTATATAAACTCCGTTTTTGGTTCAATCTGGAATTAAAAAATTGTGATTTGAAAGATGGATACATTAAATTAAATTCAAGGGAAAGGGAGGGTTCCTGGTTCAAATCCAGGCGGAGGTGTTTTTTTCCAAAAAAATTATCCTCCACTGGATTAATTATAATTCGCTTTTTTACTAGATTAAATTAAATGTTCAAAAAATCCCAGACCACTTCCGAAAAACAAGGGGACGCACAGAATTTTCTTGGTCCAGGGCGCTGGATATGCAGCTACGCCACTGATAGTTTCCACAAATAGCTTTGATATGGCCAAGCGATTTTTGCAAGAAAAGTAATTTATATAGTTTTATACAGTTTATTATTGACTTTATAATTCTGGCTATCATCAACGAATAAAACTATTATTATTATAAGGCTAATTATTTGAGACTATAGCAGTTTTTTATTTTATTAGAAAAATCGATAACAAACCAATAAACACATAATCATGATCACGTATCCACACACTATTAGTAGAACTTCGCAAATACTGTAATCCGGGGGGTAATTTTGGGATAACGCTGACCACATATCGGCAGGTAGGCGACGAAGTGCTTGTAACCACACCAATCAAATAACCATCATCATGCACTAGATCGCCCGGCGCTACTGGACATGTGGCAGGACAATATTCCGTGCCATTTAATGGAAGGGTATCAGAAAATGTCGTGCAGAACATCCTACCATGATCATAACTGGAATATAAATTTTTACACTTATCGTGAGTGGCTAGAGCGTGTTGTAGACGACGAATATTTGTTCGAAAATCTACACTGGAATCTGCTTTCAGTTTGGGCCCAAAGTTGACGTACATTATCTTGATTTTATTTTCATTGGAGACCCCAAAAGCTGCCATAATTTTTTTTTTTGGTCTCACTCCTTTCATCCTCCTCCTGTTGTTTGTGTATGGTGCTTTTATTGCTAGTGTGACGGCACAAATATCATCTTTGTCTGAACTGGCCATTGTTAGCTTTGCCACTGTTCCGAATGCTTCGGTTGTTTCGGTCTTTGCGTTCATGTATACTTTTCCAGTTTCCATGCCCTCGCAACAGCGTACTGAAGACAGCAATACTTCGACGTTGTAGATATATGCAGTGCATCCCCTTGTAGTATTACCGGCTTGAAGTTTCATGAAAACCACGTGTTCTGATTCCGAGCGACCTATATAGCAACCCAGTGCTGATTCGTATCTATTCATGCCTTCGGCAATGCCCACGTATATTTGTAATACTAGACAGTGCCACAAAAGCTTAAAATGTAAAATTGTTGACATGCTTTATTTAAATGACAGAAGAAAAAATAACAGAAAGAAGAAGCATGTCAATAAAAATGTCAACACTGTTGCTCTAAAAAGGCTAACTAAAACGTATACACCTCATCCATTTTGCTTTTAGAGTCATTCCAATATCTGAATAGGTTTTAGTGTAAGACATAGTTTAAATCAAAGCTTTGCAATTTAAAACTCCAATATTAAATGTTCGATGTGAATTGAGGCTGGTCTTACTCTAGGATAGTAGTGACGTCACGCTGCACGCTGTCGATTCGGCTTCGCTAGCTGGACAAAAATGAAAAATTACTGACCGCATTTTTAATTCAAGCTCCAAAAATAGCCAAAGATTAGTTAGTTAACAAATTTGTTGTCAAAATTTCAATTCCGCAGGTGCGGCACAATCACAAACTGAACGTTACGCCCAGTAGGAAAAGTGCAAAACCATTTGGCAATTCATCTATGTCATTATTAGATTTGTTTTGCTTCGCAGTTCTGGAACTACAGCGCATGCGTATTTGCGTATTAGCGTTTTGGTTTCATAAGAACTGGTTCTGAATTATCGATCCGATGTTTTGGTTATTTACGGAACTCGTTCGGAATGATTCTAGAACCGTTCTAGCAGTTCTTGCTTGCCAGCGAGTACCGATTCCGAATTATTAGTCCGCGCTTGCGCTGTTTAAACTTGAATCAGCTGTATTTGCTACAACGGTAATTCCTGTGGGTAGTTCTTTTGCATCAAGATGGCTAATTCAAATATTTTAAATAATACATTATACATAATAATTTTATAACACCTATTTCATTTTATATTATTATATAACTTTTTTTCCATGTTTCTAATATATATCGATTGTATTTTCTATGTAGATTCGCTGATTCGTTACCTGGAGTGGACTCGTAGATGTATTGTCTAGGTTTGTTGTTTTCGCAGTTCCATTTATAGGTTAGAAACAACGTTGTGTCACCTAATATCCGCTAGATGGCACTACAGTAAATTTAAAGTGTTTTGGTTTTGTTAAATTCGGAACCGTTCTGGAATTACTGTTTTCTGCGCATAAGTTCTGCGCAGTTCAATTACTGATCCAGAATTCCGAACCAAAACAAACCTATTGTGACCGCATGTTTACGTTTATGTTGTCAATTATTTTTAATAAATACAATGGAGGAAACTTGGCTGAAGTAGTTGGTAGGTTCGTATATACGCGGGAGATTATTGACTTCAAGCAAGAAATTTTATTTCTTGGAATAATTACTAGATTTAAGAAAGTGGTTACTCTGGTGAAGTAAGTAAGTCTTCAATGAAGTGTATATTTTTATTCCCGGCAAATATTTTTACCTACTTAATGTAAGAATTTTAAAGATTTGGCAAAAATACGTTTTCTATTGCTAATTAACAAGATAGGTATGTTATATTTACTTACTCGTTCTAAACTATTGCGTGCGTTACATCAAACTATTCCGTGTGGAAACGTTTATTGTACACTATAAATCACAATACACATCACCAATAAATCACAAGGCACAGCCCCTACGGATACTTCGCTGTTGTTTTGGTACTAGACTCCTTTGACCTGTACGACGCCAGAAGCACGCTCGGGCGCGCGAGCCTTGACAAAATCACGGTGCGCATATGTATTCCAGAGAAAGGGATTACTTGAAAGAAGTGAGAATCACTTCAGTTAAAGAATTGGTGGGTTTTTATTCAGTAAACAATACTTACTTATCTTAAGTGTCTTGTATTTTCTTGGATCAAGTAACTACGCACTTGGATGGATTTACTATTACTTCGTTGGAGAAATTACCATTTTTGGGACGAAAAATTCAATTACTTCTTTCAATACAATATTGGTTCTGATAAAGAAAGAATTTATTTGTTGACAGCATTTATCTGAGCAATTATTTTACTTATATTGCGTATGTGGCATTTCTTGTATATACCTAACTTTCTACATCCAAGTAAATATGCATTTGAATCTAGTAAATAAATTCAAGAAATTATGTTTTCTCGTTCCAAATAATCACTTTTCTGTGTGTGCCCACAGTGGTGCCTACTACTTTTTGAAAGCTGTACTTACGTAATAATTTTTTAAAATTAACTTTCACCATAAGGTTATAAAAAAATTACGACGACTGCGACTGGATTGTTCTATTGCTGAGTTTTGATGTTATAGTTTCAAGATTTGTTGACGTTTCGTGCCACTATTTGCCGGAAACTCTTTTTTGTTGTTAAAGTGAGTCGTCCCTTGTCATCTGGAGAGCTTCGAGATATACATATTATACATATACAGATAAATGTTTTTTCTTGGTTATATGACATCATAGAGGTTAGGGTAAAATGGCAAAACATAAGGCTCCCTGACGTATTTTATGAACACTTTCCGGAATATATAGGAAGTAGTCAGAACTGCATTCGGATTTGTAATTTTAAACCATAATCTAGGTTGAGTGTGGTATCATTGCAAAGATATTGTAAATAGAAATAACTCTTATTTGAAAAATAAAATGTTCTAAATCAGACTGTTCACAAAAGAACCCATAATTTTTGTTGTCTGTATAAGCCGCGATCAGACGAACAATGTACGTAATAATTTTTTGTTTCGCTAGCGGAGGGACGTGATATTATACTGATAGGTAAATACTTAGCACGTCTAATGATGTAAATTTCAAGACAACAGGTCACTTGTTGAACAAAGGAAAGCACGAGATTATATTACTGTTTAATTCGGAAACCGTATGATTTGGAAATAAATGTTGCCAGCAGAAGCTGTATCGTTTTAAAATACCTATGCAATACCACACACGACCTAGGTACATTCTGATGATAAGTGCAGTTACCAGAATTCTGTCGGCTGTAGTGTGCGTCGGTTCACTTAATTTGTTAATTTATTGAAGCCATAATTGGTTTGGTTCAAAATTCAAAATCAGCTACAATGCGGTGTTGCAGCCATTGCCATATAAAATTTTAACACTGAATAATTCAAAAACTATACATTCCTATATACTAAAGTGATATGTTAATGAGTTATAGTATCTTGAGATTTTGGTTAGATGGTAACAACTTTTGAAACAAGATAGCTCTTTCAACACTTTTCTTTCATTTTTCTTTTGTAAGGCAAAAAACCCCATTGACTGGACTAATATGAACGTCCAGCTTCACTTTTACAAGGGAAACAAAGTTGTGCTAGACTGGGAAACAGTAAATTTATTAATTCTTATAGACTAAACGATTCGCCGTAGTGATGCATTTCAAAAAATTGATTAATGCCAAACAATATGTAAATTGACTAGCGCACACGCACACGCACACGCAGACGCACACGCAGACACACGCGCACACGCACACGCACACGCACACGCACACGCACACGCACACGCACACGCACACGCACACGCACACGCACACGCACACGCACACGCACATGCACACGCACACGCACACGCACACGCACACGCACACGCACACGCACACGCACACTCACACGCACACGCACACGCACACGCACACGCACACACACACACACACACACACACACACACACACACACACACACACACTCACACCCGCACGCACGCACGCACGCACGCACGCACGCACGCACGCACGCACGCACGCACGCACGCACGCACGCACGCACACACACACACACACACACACACAGACATTTTTTTGTACCTTGGTCAAAAATGTTCAGAGGACCCAAAAAGGCATATTTCCGCTAAAATCTCAAAATTATTTTTTGGCACGATTACAATACTTTACATACTGCGTATGATAAAGTAAAAACTTTAGGAGCAGCAGTCAACACATCCACACACCAAACAATTGGATAGTTTGTACTTCAAGTTCTACACAAAAGTGTGGAACTTTCGAGGTAAAAATAGAATAAGTGCTGAAACATACAATTTTATAGATTTTATTAATCAAATGCAAACATTAGCTATGATAATAAAAATACAATAATAAAAATACTCCTATTATTATAAATTATGTACTGTTAGTGGCTTGATGATCCGCTTGATATTTTAAGAAATTTTAATCTATTTGAGCAAAATAAATAAAATTTTTATATGAAATTAAATTATTATTTTCCATTGCTTTTTACCTCTGACGTCATCGGTATATTTTAAAATAGCAGTTCTTTATTTCCCATATTTATTTTGACAGATCCATTGGTAACATGTGTAAATAATGAAATATAAATTGTATAGCCCTACATACAAAAAATCGATTGGGATGAGTTAAAATAGGTATTAAGGTAAATTTAGAAAATATTGGTAATACTGGGAAATTTTTTGTGTATTTTCCTTTTAACTCAAAAATTGATAGGCCAATATGTTTACATTTGTGGCAAAACATATTTTTTTCCTAGTGTTACATTCAAAGCACAACTTTGTAACCAGTTAATAAATATTGGAAGTAGCCATTGAAAAAATATGCCGGCGACGTCATAAATCGAGAACAACTGAAGTTAGAAAATTGAATTGAATTATTCCATGTTTTGAAAAACTCGCAAGCTTTACAATTTTAAATAATGTTGTGGGTTTATCACCTTTGTCGGGTTCTAAAACTCTTTTTTCAATTGATCAACAGAAATTACCACGACCAATATTGACTTTCTCCATATCTATTTAGTAGCATGGACATGTCCCAGTTTGCAACATAATGGCCCTTTGCAATATTCCACTTTGCATATTACTACGGTTTTCAAAGGATGATTTCTATATTCCGCTGTCGGATTTTGCACTAGGAATTACACTAGGAAGATGCAAAAAATATAGACAAATTCAATGACATGAGTAATTCAATTTAAATTTTTTTGTGATATCAACTGGCATAACCGGTAAACTACAATACTGTCACCATAAATAAATATTTATTTACACATGCCATTGAGGGCTAACCATATGCCATTGAGGACTAAACGTATGCCATTGAGGACTAAACATATGCCATTGAGGGCTCAACATATGCCATTGAGGGCTAACCGTATGCCATTGAGGGCTAAACATATGCCACTGAGGGCTAAACATTTGCCATTGAGGGCTAACCATATGCAACTGAAGGCTAAACATATGCCAGTGAGGCCTAACCATATGCCAATGAGGGCTAAACATATGCCATTGAGGGCTAACCATATACCATTGAGGGCTAAACATATGCCGATAAACATATAACGATTTTTGATTTTCACGATTATATCATACCTTATCCAGTTTGGAATTTGAAGTGTTTCAAATGTATCGTATCTCAATTCTTTCGGTAATCATTCATGTTCCCCCTTTGTTGGGGCCGGCCGCTGTCCGTGACTCACATATACCCGGTAGATCAGGCCGTCGTCACACGATCACCCCTTTACACTAGTTTGAAAAATTCCTAAGGCAATTTTCACTTATGCAACGATAAGTCCGCAGTTATTTGGGTTGCATATTCACCAGCAGATAGGCTCTCAACATAACCTATATTTTTTATTAAAATTTAACGATTAACGGTTAACGTTAACATCCGTTACATTTGTACCAAATTAACGGACAATCGATTAACGAAGTTAACTTTTTCGTTAACTGATTGATTAACGAAGTTAATTTTCTGATTAACTTTGCCCAGCTTTAATTTTAGGAATTATGATATTATTTTAGGATAGAAGTAGACTCGGGCAAACTTGAATATTTTGTAAATCTTGTTATATGGACACTTTTGACTTAGCTAAATTTTCACTTGTAAATATGCTGAATAAACTTTTACTTTACCTTACTTTACTTCACTTTATTGGATGTTATTCATCGCACCGGTACTCATTCCGGTACATATTTGAATAATGAAAATTTACCTACCAATCTACACACAGAAAAGTGATTATTTGGAACGAGAAAACATAATTTCAAAAACAACAACGAAGTATACCCGTAGGTGATGTGCTTTGTGATTAGTGTACAATAAACGTTTCAACACGGAATAATTTGATGTAAGGCACGCAACAGGTTAGAACGAGTAAGTAAATATAACATACCTATCTTGTTAATTATGTTACCACCCAGATACCGGGTAGGTGTGGTTACCCGAGCGGTTAGCTAACTTTTAGATGTTAAATAAACAGGTGGCTTAAAGTGGAGCAAAAGGGATTGGAAGATTTATCTCATGCGAATGTTGATGTTTTTATTCGAGATAATAGACTGCACTTACCGTATTCTTTACCGTGGTTTATATTGCTTGCACTATCATTCAGAGCTAATTGGTTTGTTCACTGGGTAAGTAGGAAAATTCACTTTAATTAATAAAAATAAAACAACTAAGGCAAGGTTCAGATTAAATTAAGTATATTAAGATAAATTTAAAAACAAATGAGACAGATTCAAATTACTTTGAGTACATTAAAATAAAGCATAAATTCCATCAGAGATGCAAATTAAATCAAATACCGTAACGCAAAATATAAACTGCATCAGAGAAACTAATTAAATGAAATAGAGTAACAAGAAATCTAATTTGAGACAAAGGTTCAACTTATATCAAATGTCACTATATCAAAAGAATTACAAGTTCCAACACTTATTCAACGTAAAATCAATTATATTATAAACATCCAAAAATGTCACCCAGTCAAATCAATACACGGTTCATGTCCCTAACAATTTTTATAGTAAGCAGTAAAAGTTCCGCTACGAACCTACGAGTGATATCTAATACTATTCCAAGTTTATTATAATTAACACCCAGAACAATAACGTGCACCAAGTTAATTATTCCATCATGAACACGATAAAATACTTCAACTTTTCTTACTACAAAATCAACTTGGTACCTGTCAAGTTCCCCCAACAATACTCTAACGAATGTCTCTATTAATAATCATTAAATCCTGTCTGTCTAACTGGGCAACGGCAATTTTCTCTCAATCAAAACATAAATCTATTACACAACAGACACGAAAAGAGTTGGACAATCTTTAGCAATACACAAAAATAACAGTAAAATGTCAACTTAAAATCCTACTAGTTAATCTCTGCTATCTGTACAGCAACACCAAAAATTGGGGCACAGCTTTAGGACACCAGCACCCAGATGAATCACCGAACGAAACCACATCCAAAATTACACCCAGTCCCCATTCCGACTGGGGCGAACTATGAACTATGAACTAAGTCCAAATGTCAAACACTACCGAATTTAACACACCCGAAGTAAACCGACGCGCCGGAAGAAGCTCACGAATATTCTAGCTGAACTTAAAACCCCGGTTCTGAATTAAAATTGAGCTCTCCCAGCCTGTATTTTCCCTTTTTAAATCCACCCTTACCGTGGAAAGTTTTTCAAGCCAGCCCACAAAATCCACACTTAAAAAATGTCCCACCAATAATTGTTCTCCTAGTTTTCTCCCACGTTAAGTCTACATTCGGCCATCATGGCTTTTCCACCAATCAACGATCGGGCGTGGTCAACCCTCAAGAATTTGACTGTAACAACAATCAGCGTTTCCCACGACCCATGGAACAAAGACCGTCAGCTAGCGCGGCGAACGCTATCAGTTAACAACCAAGTTTCAATTTCATAGCTTAGGTCCGCCCATGACAAAGGCCCCCACAGAGAAAGTCCCAACGATAAATAAACTAGTCGCGAGATTTGCAAAACGGTTACCAAACATCCGCTGATAACTCGCGGTAAGCTGCAGCTGTGCCCGTTCGTACGATTCTTAATTGTTAGAGTCAGAAATAATCATTACTAACAAATACCCAGCGCCCAATTTCCCATACTTTATAATAAACCGGAACCCGGGTGGTTACAATTAGCAATAGAAAACGTATTTGTGCAAAATCTTTAAAATTCTTGCATTAAGTAGCTAAAAATATTTACCGGGAATAAAAATATACACTTCATTGAAGACTGTTTACTTCCTTCACCAGAGTAACAACTTTCTTATATCTAGTAATTATTCCAAGAAATAAAATTTCTTGGTTGAAGTCAATAATCTCTCGCGTATATACGAACCTACCAACTACTTCATCCAAGTAATTCTCTCTTCGTTCGAGAGATCACTTTTCTATGTGTAGCGGGACGAAATTGTTAATGACTTTATGTATGAAGCTTAACAACGACAAAGTATGCATTTATGGGCAATGGTAAGCAGGCCTTCCAGTTTTCTCTGAAGTAATGTTATATTTCAAATTTTAAATGGCATAATATATCTACCAAAAAAACAGAAAATGTAGAATATTTTCCCTTTTTACATCTCGTTCAGTTCATCTCGCAATCCAATCTCTCCATGAATTCTCGACGTCAATATGGGTTTTAACTTGCGCGCTTTAGTATTTTCGCCGCATTCCTGAAGTGTTTTGACTGAAAAGTTCTGTTGCTGTCAGTGATGGCTGTGCTCTCTATCGTCAGGCACAGTAACATATTTGGCCCAGCAACGTTAAATTTGAAAAGATAAAACCTATTATGCCTACATTTATGTTATAATTTTCCTTCAGTTTCTGAGAATACGAATCAATTATTATTGTAGCCCTCAGAGCACAGACTCGGAGCAAGTATGTGCATCAGTATTTAGTCCCGATTGATGAGTTTTACTGTTAACAAGTACACAACATCCAATCCAGAATAACCTGGGAATGCTTCCCAAACCTAATGAGACTGCCAGAGACAAACACAGTAATCCTGCAACCAAAGAGCCGATAAACTGGCAAAAAAAGGATCGAGTAGACTATGCATTGAACCAGAACCAATGATAGGCATATCAAGGTGTGTAATCAAGTCAGACGTGCAAGAGTTCATAATGCTATTGAAGAAATCCTTAAGACATATAGCCGCTGAGGTGAACTCAGTAGGAACAACCTAAGGATGGTGACCGGACCTACAACCGGGTACTGCAGCCTCAGAAAGCACCTGCACACTATACAACTTCTGAAAGAAGAACCTCTGTGCAGACTTTGCAATGGAGAGGAGGAAGGTGTCTTTCATATCTTATTCGAATGCTTAGCATTGACCTACTGGAGGGGAGCAAACCTTGGAAGAGGGAACCCCGCAACCAACTTTCCCAAAGAAAATCTAATCGGAAGACTCCTCAACCCCATTAACTGAACGAAGATCTTCGATTAAACTACCTCGGTGGCGGCAGTACTACAAACCACATGCAGTGCCGGCCTTAACCTCCTCGGCACCCCTTTCAAAATTACAAATTAAAATTTCTTCATTGTCAGCACAAAGAAAAAATAAATCAGCGATTATGTCAACTGAAAAAACGTATATTACAACACTACAAACATAACTTGAAACTACTGTTAAAAATGTCCGAAACTAACTTTTCGTGCCTTTTTATCGGCGAATTCTTTACTAAGATGAGTAAGAGCAGAAAATTCGAGATTTTTAGCGATTTCCTAAATAGATACATTTAAATTAGCAAAAAGAAGAGGAAAAAGTGTTGGATTTCAATACCTATGGCGCCCGCAAATTTTATTAGTGACTGGAATCCACCCCTAACTCATCCTTCACGTGCACGTTCGCGGATCTCATTTACCGCAAAACGGTCACGATTTCGTGATCTTAGCTCCCGAACAATGATATTGTTTATTAAATTCTGCACTCCCATTTTTTTCTCACTGATTTTGGTACATCATTTAATTGTCTAAATGGTACCGGAAATATTTTAAATAAAAAGGTTTACATAAGAAAATTTTCGAGATAAAGTCAATTAAAAATTTAAAAATATGATGATGGCTTTAGGGATAGTAGCTTTTGTGAATTGAATATTAAATTGCGTTTTTGGTAGAATTGGCTGCCCTGAAAACGAATCTGGACTCCAAAATTTTCTATCGCGCAAGGTTTTCAAAAAAGGTAGGGTCAAAGTGTCAAAACACACTTTTTTGGTAATTTATACAAATTTATACCAGCTGAAACGATTATCCTAGAAACCTTAAAATGGTCTCATAGTAAACCTTAATCTTTCCACTTTTACCTGTAATCCCCAATGTTTGTTCCCAAATGTTCTTGAAGCAGCAAATGTTCAATTGAAAACGCCTATTCACTTTCCATAAACAAACAGAAGTTATCAATATTACCCTAATTCACTTTTTCTTGAAAATTTTGTATGGCGATACATTTTGTGAATTACCTTTAAGACAAGTTAAGACAGATCTATAAATACCAGTGCAAAAAATATGGGGTTGCCGTGTCAATGACGTCAAAAGTCGAAAACAATTAAAGATCGGAAATTAAATTTGATGTAAATATGTATATTATCATGATAATTAAAAATCGACGTAATTTTGTCATGTTATATACTTAATGCGCTCACTGTAGTTTGGTTCTTAAACTGCAAACTCCTATATTGGGGCACTCGCAATTTGAGATCCAATGCATTTAGAAAATGTAGAAAATACCTTTATTGTGCAGAATTTTATAGGGATTAATAAAAATGCAAAATTGTGATCGTTTTGCGGTAAAGCGCACGTGCACGTTACTTTTAGGGGTTCAAGGCTCTAATAAAATTTGCCTAGACGATAGAATATTGAAACTCAACACTTTCCGCACCGGATAGCAAACGGGTAATAGCGTGGCAGTAGAACATTTGCTACTGCCACGGGTAATAGTATTGGATTTTTTTCTTCATAGGCCACTTTTCGTCTAATTTAGCTGTACTAAAACTCAAAAGTCAGTCTTGCCACATTGTAGATCTTAAATATGTTTTTATTAGTGTAAGGGTGGGCGCGAGCGTGATAAGCGCCCAGCGTTTTCTTAGTTGTTTGATTTTGTAGCACATTTTATTTTTTTACAATGTTGTTATCATAAAAGTGTTTCTTAAAATAAATATATCTGTCGATCTGCCTCTTAAGAAATTTTCACTACTTGTACAAAAGTAGGGCGCCACTGGCGCCCCAACTCACCCGGCGCCCTCGGGCGGCGCCCGACCTCGCCCCCCCCCCTCCCCCTTAAGGCCGGCACTGGCCACATGGCTGCAGTGCTAGGTGCTCTCAACCGTCACCCAACCTCTTAAGAAAAGAAAAAAAAAAAACAAGTACAACAAATACATCTTATCAAGCACTTGATTTGACTTTTTGTCCAGTTAAAAAACTTTCACGACCAGACCCTCAAAATAAACAGTCATCGTATTGTGAACGTTAGCGGCAATGGGTTCAGCAATACTACCTATAATCACCAACCCCTTCAAACACAACATAGACAACATCAAAACAGTCACACGATAAGCTTAGAAAACATAAATATGTAATTAATAACTAATAAATTCATACTATGTGTTTATATTTGTATTACAGTAATTAGGTACATTAATGTACATATCAAAATGTTTGGATCTGGTATTACATTTGGGCATTTGCTCATTTTCTTGTATATAAATACCACAGAGTCGTATGATATTCTACTGGCCACAACATATGTGCACGTTTTACTGACATAGATTACATAGCCTGTCAACTCTCCAAGGTTCTCTACGGCATCTCCGATTGCCAAAGGGCACGAACACTTGTTATTTTGTGATAGCAACCGTTCTTTCGTGCAGTACATGTAAGAGCTATTAAAGTATGCATACTTGCTTATGCAGTGTTTATTGCTTTGTACCTGCTGTTGACTGGTTAGCAAGTATTCCTGAAAGTACTTATGCCTCTTAACTTCTTTCATAAACCGACCATAACCAGCGTAATGCAACATCACACCCTCTGTTTCGCCAGGTAAGAATAATCTTGTGAATGATGTCGCTATCTTAACCACACGCAAATTTACACTCACATCTACCCACTGGTTCAGTTTTGCTTTACATGGTTCGTGATCAATGTCACTATTTGTTGTCAAAAGTGTAATCAAAGCAAGTGGTTTTAAATTTTTTGTGCCTAAGCTAGAGTACACTGATCCATTTTTCATATCCCTGCAGCAGTAAACGGATGTTAAGGCTATCGATTTGTCAAACATAAGTGCTGTGCAACCTCTCTTTGGGCGGGAACTATTTGTTGGATTTAGAATCATATACACTATGGCCGATCGACGGTGTCGTGCTATCAAACATTTCTTTACGTGCATGATATCTTCTTCCAATATTGACTTGTTACCTACCATGACACTGTTGCAGATGGTAATCATTAGAAAATAAACAATCATTCTCATCATACTGCCTCAAACATGTATAAGAAATTGTAATTGTCTTGTAGAATGATACCAGCATGAAGTTGATGGTATTTTATGTGGCATTGTTAACGGTTTTGACACTGACAATACAGTAATCACCGAAATGTCAGTTTCTTTCCATCAAACACGAACTGGGAGAAATACCTACCGGTATGTGTTGAAATGTGCTTATAAATAATAGAAATTCAAAGAATCACAGATACAATAGTCGTCCGAATGTGGTCATGAAAAAATACTATCAATTCACCTAATAATAATTATCAATGTCGGAAACTTTCTCCAAGGAGAAAAGGACCAATTGTCATAACTGCGTTGTCCAAACTTGCAGCTACTACTGTAGCTGCTTTTTAATATCATTTTATCCTAGTTTATTGCTCTATTTGATATTTTAACTTTGTTTTAACGTGTATTTGTGATGTGGAACTTTTTCTTGAATGTTTCAAGATAAAGAAGTCGACGATATGTACAACTGAAGACGGGTAAAACCGTATCTAGTATTACATGACACCAAATTAAATATATAATCACCAGACATCCTTTGGACTTTATTTTATATCACGTCCAATCTGGTGAAAATTGAGTTATACAGAAATAATTGAGTTATATAGACATGTTATAATGATGGTTCGTATATGTTGTGGCGAAGGATGTCAAATTCTGATTAAACATTTCACCAGTCCTTCTCCACACTCTTTTTATTTCATCCACCATGTTATGGCAAAACCTTGACTCAAACAAGACATTCAACCATTCAGGAATAGTCTATTCTCCATAATTTTCAACGAAAATTCTTCAAACAGCACGATGTATAGGCAATAATTACGACCTTTTGTAGGTCACATAGTTTTTAAATTAACATCTTTTAGACGTCTACATACCGTCTGCTTACTTACTTCAACCACAAATTTGTTCATTAACTGTTTAAAAATTTGTATTGGTTTATTTCACTAGAAAACTGTTACTCAATAAATTCAGAAAATTGGTAAGGTTTCAAAAAAAACATGTAATTCGGACTATTTTAGAGATAAATCAATGAACTAAAAACAAAATGCTCGTAAAAGAAGCGTCTTTCATAGAGAGTGTTAGCACTTTCTATACCTTTACTTGAGTAACACAGTCAAAAATGAGGAAAAAAACATGGTACCAGTTTTATTCCACTATGTCGTTTAAAGACAAAGGAATTGCCTTCCAACAAACAAACAAAAAATACAAATCGGCCCACTAGTTAAAAAAATATAAGGCAATAAATTAGGCCAAAAATCCAGTGCGTCACTTTTTTTGGAACTGAGTGTATAAAAAATATGTTAGAGTTACACTTTTATAGTGTTGGTTACCTTTTTTCTCAGCTATTTGCAATCATCAGCGCTATTTCTAAAGCCCTACAGCATGAAAATAAGGACACAAAAAGCCACTATTTTATATAATATGAGCAGACTGGTAGGAATGAGAAATCAAAATTCATTCAACGATTTGCTAAAAGAGTTCAGAGTTCTAGCAATAGAGTGGGATATAAAACATCTTTTCAAAAATAAAAGACGAAGTCTTAACGAATCGCTTTATTGATGAGTTTCCAGAAAATGAGAGAATTTCTAATCCGGAATTGTGCAAAAGTCAAGGTGTATCAGGTGTATCTATGCTGTTTAGATATATTGATATCTCAAATTAAACAACGATTTCAGAGCACCTGTGACCTACGTAATATGGTCGACATTCTACAACCGGATATACAGCTTTCCTTTTCAATCAAAATACTAAAAAAAGAAGCAGAGAAACTGATCAATTAATTGCTTTTGATCTATTAAAAGCTAAAATCGGAAATTGAGAAAATCCATACCATTATGGAACTCGCAGAATTATTATTGATTAGTTTCAATAGCCTCACCTCCAATCTTCTTTCATTCAATCTTCTTCAGCAATGGATAATAAAAAAATTAAGTTCGCCGAGAAAAGGCGGAGAAAATACTCGGATTAAAATACTCGAAGTATTGTCGTTTTGGTATTTAGAAATATATTTTGTTTACGCGAGTGTTTTTGTTTATTTTCCGAAAAATCCCCCCCCCCCCCCCAAGGTACTTTGATACGGGGCCCACTCAGGGCTAGCTAGCCACTGATAAACATATAGTGCTTCGTTATAGTGATTTTATATTTGAAGTCCCAACTGTAGTTCCAACTGAATAGTAGATCGTGTGATGTATCACTGAAAGCTCCTTAAAGCCAAGTAAGTTTCGTCCGAAACATTTTTCTATTCTACACTATATTGTAATAACATTGTGGTGTTTTATGATCACACAACACCGCGTAATATGGGAACACAACTTGGCTTAATTTTGTTCTGTCTTCTCTGAGCAATTGACCGCTAAATGGAATTTAATCATTTTTGATGAATACTTCATTTACACAGGAAATAGATTATAATGATATGCAGATGAATTTTGCGCAATGTTTTGTACCAAGTGACATTTTCAGGGGATTGATATATACGCTCTTATTTAATTATAGGTAAGAAGTTCTTCCCTGTGACGTTCCTCGGGAGCATCATATGGATCGCCGCCTACTCGTACCTAATGGTCTGGTGGGCAAATATGGTAGGCGAAACAATGGATATCCCTCCAGAGGTCATGGGGCTCACCTTCTTAGCGGCCGGTACATCTATACCGGACCTCATCACGTCCGTCATCGTCGCGCGCAAGGGCTTTGGCGACATGGCCGTCTCTTCCTCCGTCGGCAGCAATATCTTCGATGTTACCGTCGGGTAAGTTAATCAATTTCCCATCTGATACTAAATTGTTTCCACTGTTAGTAATCTTGCTGAGATATTGTGATAATGTATCCTTATCTAGAGAAAATCTGTATTACGTCAGATTTAGACTTTGAAAATATCTTTTAGCACTTATAGATAATGGTCTGAATAGCATTTTCCAGTGTAAATACCTGAAGGTAAAAACTCTGGGTTAAGACAAGATTGACAATTAATCACCTCTGCTATGTAAATTCACATAGACCTCTAAAAGCCGAGATCCTATAAAGCAGCGTTTCCCAACCTTCTTCCGCTGTCCTCCCGCTCATGGGGTGCGGTCCGCTCCTAGGGCTCAGCGGAGCACCGGTTGGAAAATGCTGCTATAAAGTATTGTATAGCTCATGATGTCGGTATATTGCCTGAGGAATAACCACTCTGATTGACTTACCCTTGTTGATGGTAATTTGCTTAATTTGCTATAAATGGGAAACACTAGCAAGAACCGGCAAGGATAGCGTTTTGGTATGCATTCCCAGGAAATTATACAATATGCAACATTCCCATATATTATGCCCAAAGAAATGCTACAAACTGTTGGTGGTTGAGGTCAACTGTGGTTAGGAACCTAAATCGTCCCTTGAACACCTATCATCAAGTTTTGATATGAACACACATGGCGTTGATAGTCACCCGCGCAAAAGTCATCATACGAAGTAAATAGCACAATTTTTTTATATGAATGTTTCTGACCGTCCTGTTTTTAAATTTAACCCGAAGAGACCAACATTTATTCTGTACAAAAAGGAACTAGTAGACGCGGTTATTTCAATTATTCTTCGGTTTTAGTAATTTGGTACGGCCAGCAATATTCGCTGATTTAACTGCCGCACAATGAGCCAAAAAGTGTCCACATTTGAAAACTTCTTGGACTCGTGAAACAAAAACTGTAATCATGCATATAACGGGGTCTGGGGTCTATGATTCGAAATCTCATCTAATAGTTTCAGAAATTAAAATGACGGATGAAAATACCAAATCTGGTGCCAAACGCTTTTTGGAATGTTTACATCGGTTGATGCCGGCAATCAGTTGAGTTTGGTAGTTCCTATATCACGCATTTTCACAACTGTCTTCACTAGATTTATTTTAAGGTTAGGTTTTTACTTCTCTAATTTGCCGATTGAGTTTGCTTGCACCTCGCAGGAAACAAATGAACTGGGTTACCGTAACCACATGAACTTTGAAGTCCTATCTACATTAAATCGTGAAGGATACGTTTGTCGTTGCCGAACTACGTATTCTGATAATTTTATATACATCAAAACTACTGTCATTGCTAAGAAACGCATTGTGTTGAATCGGGGCGCTTTCAGCTTTCACATCATACTTTGGGAAAAAAATCTGACAAATTATTAAATTAAAACGCTTTTGGCCATTTTGCAAACTTTCCATAAGCACTAAAAAAGGATTTTTTGCATGTGAATTAGAACTCGCCAAATCAGTTTACTTAATACAGACTAGTGGACCTGTAGACCGCCTATTGGGTAGATCAGTGAATCGGTACATTGCAGGAATTGTTAGACCGCATATACACTGGCTGTCTTTAAAAAATACTTTTTTTGCAAAATCAAACTTTCAAGTTGATATAAAGTTGTTTCTATGGATTCATATATACAACCAAAAAAATTGGCTCAACTAAAAAAAAATAGTCTCACGCAAGTAAAAGAAAATATAATTTGTCGCAATAAATTTGATTTTCTTTTTATTGTTGCTTTTTCTTTTCAAATTGAATACTTTTAAGAATAAGTATGGTGTGAAATAATAGTATAAAAAATATATTATTAAAATATATTAACAAATTTAGCTTATTTTTATAATCAATGCGAATTACGACGACAAAAAACAATTGTTTTTTTTAAGTGACAAACATGATCTCAATAAAAATGTAAAACAAATTTAGACACCGTGTGGAAGACCTAGATTGCTTTCAATTGGGCAAAATTTGTCCATAGAGTCAACTTTTTATCTTATAACTTATAGAATGTAAATTTTATATTTGTAAATTTAACATTAAATTATTTTTTATATAATGGCTTGTTGTTGGTCCAATAACTACAATCTACTCTTGTATAGAGAGCTTTATTGAAAATAATATTTGATTTGGTTTTCTTTTAGATCTTATTAAAGATGTTTGTTACTTGAAAAAGAAATAATTGTTAGATTTTGTTCCCAGGTAATTTATATGGAACACAAAAGAAGCTTCAATTGTTAAAATTGCTAAATTTTATGCCAAGTGCAGGAGACCTAAATTTTGCAGTAGAGTATTATTTTTATACTACTGCCACAACCCTAGTTAACTTGAAAAATACTTTACCCTTACTACAAAACAACACAATTGAAAAAAATTATAAACTTTATTCCTTTTCTGAGACTGTTCATATCATATATATTTGTAGAACAATTGCACATTATTGTATATATATATATATATATATATATATATATATATATATATGTATATATTACAGAAGACAATAAAATAAATAAAAAATGGAATATTTACAAACCTAAATATTTCTTCATACCATGTACCTTGTTGATTTGAATAGACTCTTTTTCAATAATCGCCCCTGAGAAAACGTTTTGTCAATGTACACCTAGGTATAACCCCACTTTTTAGTCGTAGAAAATGCCACATTTACCTGGCCGTGTGCAAAGACGGGTTGAGATAAATAAATTCTAACTAAATTCAAAGTTTGTCCTCATTTATGGTTATAGCAAAACAGACCTTGATTGAAACCGTCTCTTTGTGATATGAATGGTACGTATGTATATGAAATTGAAAATCTCATGACGGGTTACTGAGACTTACGGTTACCATACGATAAGTGTAGTTCAATAACACTTCCGAATGACCAATGTTGATATAACTTTCTTTAAACGAAAATTAGATTCCGGGTTAGATTCCTTGTTCCTGCAGCTTATTTATCACATCATAGATGTTCCTGTAAAAAACAAATTAAACAAAATTCTACTACATATATACTAAAATGAAGCTAACCTGAAAATAACAATAAATTGTTTAATTCCTTCAAATTCTTCGACTAAATGTTTGAATAGAGGAACAATTCTTGTTTATTTTCTCTGGAATCATCCCCCAGCTGACATAATCGAGTTGATGTTCACATTCTAAGGCTTCTCTCTTGCGCACTGTCAATTCCCACACTATTTTAACTTTCGCTTTCTTGTAGGGGTTATGGTATGGTAGAACTTGGTTGTATGCCATCCAGTGATGCCACCGGTAGCGGAATTCCGCTACCAGTAGCGGAATTTTTGGGAAGTAGCGGGGTAGCGGCGTTGGGTCTTTGGTAGCGGAATTTTTGGCAACCGTACATTTCATTACCGAATGAACGCGCCCCTCTCCCGTGGCCATATAACCCCGCATGATGTAACGCACAGACTACTACAGACGGTGCAGTGAGGTTTAAATGTATGCCCTGCTGTCATAAATTTACGTAGAGGCGCTGTTTACGACTGTAGAAACCTGTATCCACTGTACCCTAAGTTGCAGATGCGGCCATCAGATGGATTTTATGAAATCGAGCCCTAAATGTGCGCCTTGTCAAAAATTGTCAGAAATCATCTAAAGTCAAAGGCGGTTTGCATCAATTTTCTTTTATTGTTTGTGTACAAAGTGTATAAAGATGTTTTGTATTTTATGCGGTCGTTCGGAAGATGAAGTTGAAAAGCTGTTTTGTTTTCCTAGAAATGCTGAAAGGTACGTGTTTCAAGTCGGTGAACACTACAAATGTCACATGGCGAAATGTAGTTAATCTATTCTATTAAAATAAATATTAATTTTGATTTTGTGTAATTATTATTATCACGGCCCCTGATATTTTTCCTAATAATCTTGTTAAGATATGCGTGACAGTGTTATAATTATTTTCTAATATTATAAACAATATGTAGTAAACAAGTATCATTTATTGATATTTGTCTACCCTATGACAATATAATATTGTAAAATCAATGATAATTCTTTCAACCGCATCTTACAACAGCTTCAGTAAACAACTAATTCGAAATCGGTAATTTGAATTTGGCGCGCAAATGCTACCGGCGCCGGCGCGCCATCTACGTTGGTTTATGACAGTACCACTTGTTTTTGTAGGTACACCAAATAACCTTGACTGCACTGTCTGAGTAGTCTGTGATGTAACGCATGGACGCACCCCCCCTCCCGCACCCGACGAGTTGTAAAACAGAGAGTATGCAACATAGTAGCAGTATGCACAATATTCAATACAGATTCCTATTTTTCCATTTTCCACTCTTCGCTCATCAGATGGCGCCAGCGATTCTCTTCAAATTCAAGTTATTAACAACTAAACAAACAATAAAATTAATAGGTTATTTTGTGTTTTTATTCGATATGTTATATGTTGATTAATAAATATAGGTACATATACATTATGTAGTAGTCTTCTTCCAGCTCTCCTTTGGCGACTCTATGATATTCGCCCCCCCCCCCCCCCCCCCGACATCATCTCCACACACACAAATACAAAATGTATAAAAATTTGTCTACACCAAATTTTATAATATAATATAATATAACCCCCCCCCCCCCCCGGTAACGCAACCGCCCAAGGTGGTAGCGGCCGGTAGCGGAATTTCTCGTTCAAGGTAGCGGCCCACTACGGTTTGCTGGTGGCATCACTGATGCCATCTCTGTCTTTTGATATCCTTGGACCTGGAAGATCTTTTGTATTTGCGGCTAAATACGTACAAATTAGTCACTGTACGACAGTTTGTTTACATCCTAAAATTATTAATAAATAAGTAAATGTGTACTACAAATAATCTGTAATAAACTCACCTTATTCTATGTATGCGGTTGTTCCTGGAATTTACCGTCAAAATATTAGGTTATGTGGTGTTTCTTGATGTTGGGGCAGTCCGCAGACGCGACTGTTCACTGTTGTACATTGGTGCCATCTAACATACTTCGTCCCAAGCTGAAAGCAATTAGAGGTAAAGTAAACTGCAAAATTTGAATAAAAAGCTAATCATCTCTATTAATTTACTTACTTGTGTTTTCATGCATTCGTACGCAATACAGACAAATGCAAATTAATAATTTGATTAGAGGAAATGTTGTTGTTTATTTTCTTTGGAGTCATCCTCATTTCTGGCATAATGAGCTGATGTTCACGTTCTAGGCTTCTCTCTTGCGCTCTGTCGATTCGCACACTATTTTAACTTCTGCGTTCTTGTTGTTTGTAGGGGCTATGGTATGGTAGAACTGAGTTATATGCCATCTGTGTCTTTCGATATACTTTGACCTGGAAGATGTTTTGTATGTGGGGCTAAATACGTACAATTTATTACTGTACGACAGTTTGTTTACATCCTGAAATTATTAATAAATAAGTAAATGTGTTCTACAAATAATCTGTAATAAACTCACCTTACGCTATGCGTGCGGTTGTTTGTGAAATTTCACCATCAAAATATTAGGTTAGGACGTTAGGTAATAGGTGGTGGTTCTTGACATTGGCGCTGTCCGCAGACCCGACTGGTGTACATGGGTGCCATCTAAGCTATGTCTCAAACTGTAATCAATTAGAGGTAAAGTAGGCGGCCAAATTTAAACGAAAAGCTAATCATCTCTATTAATTTACTTACTGTGTTTTCGTAGCAGATTAACTGCGCGGTGACATTCGCTATTTGTCAAATTTTACCAGATCATTCCAATTATGCTTGTATGTATTGAAGGTATTAAGTACGTATACAAATTGCTTAGCTCTGTAGATAGGTACCCACTGCAAAGTGAATAGGTTATGTTATGATGAGGTTATGGTGGTTGCGTTTTTGACGTTTCTAGCTCGCAGCCATGACGACGCGGAATAAACAGCTACTGAAATGTTGAGGTCCTTTCACCAAAATCGGTCGCGTTTCGGAAAATTTTGAAGCAAAAACGCCCGAGAGGTCGTTTTTCGTCGATTTCGAAAACTCACGCAACGTAGAATGGTCCATGCGGGGGGACAGTCGCGCTCCGCGCGACTGAAATGCCTTCCCCATTTTTTCCATAAGCAATCAAGAATGGACTTTCTGGCAGGTGAAACACCGATTTAAAATCGTTCAATTGCGTTTACTTAATATAGACTAGTGGACCTGTAGACCGCCTATTTAGGTAGATCAGTTAATTGGGTAGATCGCAGGAATCAATTGACAGCATATGTAGAAGGATGTCTCAAAAAAACACAGTTGCCACCGCCAATAAACTTAGGCTTAATAAATGTTGAAAATTGGGTACATAACCTGCCATGAGGTACCAATTTCTCACTATTTGGCGAGTTTGTCGTCAAAATAAATTGTGATAAACATTTGTCCCATGTGTCAGCCTAACAACTACAATCTTTAGTTTACCCTCAAAACTTTCCTTTATCCCTAAGGTAAAGATACTATTTTTGGAGGGAAACCGCCCAAATGTGAGAGAAAATCCCCCAATCTGGCAACAGTGCACTGCTTTTTTATATAAACGCATGTGGTTGGCCAAGCAACTACAGTATACAGTATATAGATAACATTATTGAAAAAATTATTAAAAGATTTGTTATTTTTTTTCTTTCAGTGCATATGAAAGAAAGATGCTTGTCATTTGAAGAAAAAATGTTAGATTTATTTTTCCCAATACCGTGAACCTTGACTTAAATGAACTACAAAAATAAGCTAAATTTGTTAAAATTACTCAATTTTATGAAGTGCGGAAGACCTAAACGTTGCAATAGCATAAAATTTTTGATACTTTATAGTTCTGGTTTTTGTTTTGATATTGGACAAAAACTATACAGCCAGATGCTCAATTTTTAAATAAAAATAAAACAAAATGTTAAATTTGTATACCAGTGTCTACCTTTCCTCCTTCGTAAAAGAAACGGAAAGTATGTTAGAGTACCCTCGTCAAGCAAGAGCACATAATAAAATAATGTGAAAATATTTAATTTAAAATTTATTTATGTCTACTATAAACCAAAAACTCAAGAATAAGTATCAACATTTAAAGTAATCATTGAAGAACCCTAATTAATTATTTTATAACTAAATAGTATTATTTACAACACAATATTCATATTTGAATTTTAGAACAAAGTTGGATTCAATGCATAATTTTCAATTTAGTTAACAAATGAAATTAATAGAAATCTTAATGATAGATCTAGTAATAATACAATAGGTATATAATACCAAAAACTAATACCTAAAATTAATATTATCTGATCTTGAGATGATTTAACCCATTTAATTGTTTAAGATTTATCGCCTGCACCTCACTGACAAAAATGCATTTGGTTGCCGTGACCACATGAACTAAATTATTACATATTTACAAAAATTTAACGTCATACCGAAAGATATCAAAATTTGCATACCACTTGATATGCCCATTCAAATTTATTTGAATTCATAGGTATTAGAAGGCTTGCAGCTTAGAGGGCTTTATCACCCATCTCCAATAAATCATTCAGAAAACAATGAACTAAAATTATTAGTATTTTTTTATACGCTCACGTAAACATTAAATTCCATACCAGTTAACTTCATGTGGTAAACTGAGTGACGTATGCTATAAGTTACCAGACAGACCTATCTATTTTTAGTAACCTTGCGTCATAGCCAAATCTAAAGTACAGGTAGGCAAAATATATCCCTTTACTGTCAACAATGATTATTATCGACTGCGGCCCCTTGGTCTCTCCGGTACTCCCTTAGTACGCCCAATATCTTTTGGGTCAAGTTTTTTCTTAAATAAATAATTGTTTGCCACTTTGTTATGGTAGCTTGTCTACGCAAAGCAAGTTGCTGTTATTCGGAAAGACCTTGAACCATTTCCACTGCGTGTGTACTCTTTTCATCATATCACGTTACCTGCAAAAATATTAAATTAACAAAAGCTACGCATTCTAAACTCAAAACTAACCTCAATGTTGCCAACAAATTGATGAATTCCATGTAATTCTCTTACTGTATTTTAGTTTAATCTGGAGAAACCATTAGAAAGAACAACGGGCAGTTCAAAGTAGTTTGAAGTGGGTGATCAGCCTTTGCAACAAAATTTTGCTGGGGACCATATTCCGAGCCATTGGAGGCTTTTTTCAGGCGCCTCTATCAATTCCACACCCTATTGATCTTCTACTACTTCTTGGTCTTGCAGCTAAATTTTGTACAGCGTTCATCCCTTCCTCCATGTGTTCATCCAAACTTATGTATAATTATAGGTTATATAACGATATTTCACGCCCGCTAGGGGCGCTAGTAGCAGAAATATCTTGTGGTGCCATCTAATATGTAACCTCTCAAGAGTTGTATTCGTATTCGGTTAAAATAGGTTCTGAGCGGTGCTTTCACGTTGGGTTTGAGACGCGAACTTTTCACAAATAACATTCATTGGATCGATACACATTCTTCGAACAAATATTAACGCAAAGGCAAATAATCACGAATTAATAATTATTATTATACGTACAACATTGTTATAGGTTTCTCAAACATTATTTGTGGGTACGGACTACGGAGTTTGTGCTTTAGGCCCCCGCAGATAATGAAATCGCTTAGCTTTGTACATACCAATGTGAATAGGTTATGGTTGCGTTTTTGACGTTTCTAGCTCGCAGCCATGACGACGCGGAATAAACAGCTACTGAAATGTTGAGGTCCTTTCACCAAAATCGCTCGCGTTTCGGAAAATTTTGAACCAAAAACGCCCGAGAGGTCGTTTTTCGTCGATTTCGAAAACTCACGCAACGTAGAATGGTCCATTTAGGGGGACAGTCGCGCTCCGCGCGACTGAAATGCCCTCCCCATTTTTTCCATAAGCAATTAAGAATGGATTTTTTGGCAGGTGAAACACCGATTTAAAATCGTTCAATTGCGTTTACTTAATATAGACTAGTGGACCTGTAGACCGCATATTAGGTAGATCAGTGAATTCGGTAAAGTAAAAAAAAACAGTTGCCATCGCCAATAAAATTAGGTTTAATAAATGTTGAAATATGGGTACATAACCAGCCATGAGGTACAAATTTCTCTGTTACTCAATATTTGGCGAGTCTGCTGTCATAATAAATTGTGATAGTCCTATGTCCCATGTATCGGCCTAACAACTACAATCTTTAGTTTACCCTCAAAACTTTCTTTTATCCCTAAGGTAAAGATAGTACTTTTGGAAGGAAACCGCCCAAATGTGAGAGAAAATCCCCCAATCTGGCAACAGTGCACTGCTTTTTTATATAATAGCATGTGGTTGGCTAAGCAACTACAGTATACCGTATATAGATAACATTATTGAAAAAATTAAAATTGATTTGTCATTTTTTTTCTTTCAGTTAATATGAAAGATGTTTAGTCACTTGAAAAAAAAAATGTTAGATTTATTTTTCCCAATACCGACTTAAATGAACTACGAAATAAGCTAAATTTGTTCAAATTACTCAATTTTATGCCAAGTGCGGAAGACCTAAACATTGCATTAGCATAATATTTTTGATACTTTATAGTTCTGGTTTTTGTTTTGATATTGGACAAAAACTATACAGCCAGATGCTCACTTTTTAAATAAAAATAAAACGTAAAATATAAAATAAATTTGTATACCAGTATCTACCTTTCCTCCTTCGTAAAACAAACGGGAAATATGTTAGAGTACCGTCGTCAAGCAAGAGCACAATAAAATAATGTAAAAATATTTAATTTAAAATTTATTTATGTCTACTATAAACAAAAAACTCAAGAATAAGTATCAACATTTAAAGTAATCATTGAAGAACCCTAATTAATTATTTTATAACTATATATTATTATTTATTATTAATTTATTATTATTAATATATATTATTATAAGTATTATTTACAACACAATATTCATATTTGAATTTTAGAACAAAGTTGGATTCAATGCATAATTTTCAATTTAGTTAACAAATGAAATTGATAGAAATCTTAGTGATAGATCTAGTAATAATACAATAGGTATAGAATACCCAAAACTAATACCTAAAATTAATATTATCTAATCTTGAGATGATTTAACCCATTTAGGGCCGATCTTACAAAGCACGTTATACCATGGTATAACTAAATATTGGCATAAATACCAGTATAAGTTGTTATTACTATGACAACACAAATATTTTAGCCAATGGCAGGCGGCATAGCACTATTTATACTGGGAATAACTATTCTACTACTTATACGTACACTTGTAAGATCGACCCTAAATCGTTTAAGATTTATTGCCTGCACCTCACTGACAAAAAATGCATTTGGTTGCCGTGACCACATGAACTAAATTATTATTTACAAAAATTTAACGTCATACCCAAAGATACCAAAATTTGCATACCACTTGATATGCCCATTCAAATTCATTTGAATTCATAGGTATTAGAAGGCTTGCAGCTTAGAGGGCTTTATCACCCATCTCCAATAAATCATTCAGAAAACAATGAACTAAAATTATTAGTATTTTTTTATACGCTCACGTAAACATTAAATTCCATACCAGTTAACTTCATGTGGTAAACTGAGTGACGTATGCTATAAGTTACCAGACAGACCTATCTATTTTTAGTAACCTTGCGTCATAGCCAAATCTAAAGTACAGGTAGGCACTTTAAACTGCAATATAAAAATATATCCCTTTACTGTCGACAATGATTATTATCGACTGCGGCCCCTTGGTCTCTCCGGTACTCCCTTGGTACGCCCAATATCTTTTGGGTCAAGTTTTTTCTTAAATAAATAATTGTTTGCCACTTTCTTATGGTAGCTTGTCTACGCAAAGCAAGTTGCTGTTATTCGGAAAGACCTGGAACCATTTCCACTGCGTGTGTACTCTTTTCATCATACCATGTTACCTGCAAAAATATTAAATTAACAAAAGCTACGCATTCTAAACTCAAAACTAACCTCAATGTTGCCAACAAATTGATGAATTCCATATAATTCTCTTACTGTATTTTAGTTTAATCTGGAGAAACCATTCGAAAGAACCACGGGCAGTTCAAAGTAGTTTGAAGTGGGTGATCAGCCTTTGCAACAAAATTTTGCTGGGGACCATATTCCGAGCCATTGGAGGTTTTTTCAGGCACCTCTATCAATTCCACACACTATTGATCTTCTACTACTTCTTGCTCTTGCAGCTAAATTTTGTATAGTGTTCATTCAAACTTATGTATAATTATAGGTTATGTGACGATATTTCACGCCCGCTAGGGGCGCTAGTAGCAGAAATATCTTGTGGTGCCATCTAATATGTAACCTCTCAAGAGTTGTATTCGTATTAGGTTAAAATAGGTTCTGAGCGGTGCTTTCACGTTGGGTTTGAGACGCGAACTTTTCACAAATAACATTCATTGGATCGATACGCATTCTTCGAACAAATGTTAACGCAAAGGCAAATAATCACGAATTAATAATTATTATTATAGGTACAACATGGTTATAGGTTTGTCAAAGATTATTTGTGGGTACGGACTACGGAGTTTGTGCTTTTAGGCCCAAGCAGATAATGAAATCGCTTAGCTTTGTACATACCAATGTGAATAGGTTATGGTTGTGTTTTTGACGTTTCTAGCTCGCAGCCATGACGACGCGGAATAAACAGCTACTGAAATGTTGAGGTCCTTTCACCAAAATCGCTCGCGTTTCGGAAAATTTTGAAGCAAAAACGCCCGAGAGGTCGTTTTTCGTCGATTTCGAAAACTCACGCAAGTTAGAATGGTCCATTTAGGGGGACAGTCGCGCTCCGCGCGACTGAAATACCTTCCCCATTTTTTCCATAAGCAATTAAGAATGGATTTTTTGGCAGGTGAAACACCGATTTAAAATCGTTCAATTGCGTTTACTTAATATAGACTAGTGGACCTGTATATCGCCTATTTAGGTAGATCAGTGAATTCGGTAAAGTCAAAAAAACACAGTTGCCACCGCCAATAAAATTAGGCTTAATAAATGTTGAAAATTGGGTACATAACCAGCCATGAGGTACATATTTCTCTGTTGCACAATATTTGGCAAGTCTGCTGTCAAAATAAATTACAATTACAACTACAATCTTTAGTTTACCCTCAAAACTTTCTTTTATCCCTAAGGTAAAGATACTACTTTTGGAGGGAAACCGCCCAAATGTGAGAGAAAATCCCCCAATCTAGTAACAGTGCACTGCTTTTTTATATAATAGCATGTGGTTGGCTAAGCAACTACAGTATACCGTTATAGATAACATTATTGAAAAAATTAAAATTGATTTGTCAGTTTTTTTCTTTCAGTTAATATGATAGATGTTTGTCACTTGAAAAAAAAATGTTAGATTTATTTTTCCCAATACCGACTTAAATGAACTACAAAAATAAGCTAAATTTGTTCGAATTACTCAATTTATGCCAAGTGCGGAAGACCTAAACATTGCATTAGCATAATATTTTTGATACTTTATAGTTCTGGTTTTTGTTTTGATATTGGACAAACACTATACAGCCAGATGCTCACTTTTTAAATAAAATAAAACGTAAAATATAAAATAAATTTATAAATTTGTATACCAGTATCTACCTTTCCTCCTTCGTAAAAAAAAACGGGAAATATGTTAGAGTACCCTCGTCAAGCAAGATAAAACACACATAATAAAATAATGTGAAAATATTTAATTTAAAACTTATTAATGTCTACTATAAACAAAAAACAATTTAGTTAACAAATGAAATTGATAGAAATCTTAATGATAGATCTAGTAATAACACAATAGGTATATAATACCCAAAACTAATACCTAAAATTAATATTATCTAATCTTGAGATGATTTAACCCATTTAATTGTTTAAGATTTATTGCCTGCACCTCACTGACAAAAAATGCATTTGGTTGCCGTGACCACATGAACTAAATTATTATTTACAAAAATTTAACGTCATACCCAAAGATACCAAAATTTGCATACCACTTGATATGCCCATTCAAATTCATTTGAATTCATAGGTATTAGAAGGCTTGCAGCTTAGAGGGCTTTATCACCATCTCCAATAAATCATTCAGAAAACAAACTAAAATTATTAGTATTTTTTTATACGCTCACGTAAACATTAAATTCCATACCAGTTAACTTCACGTGGTAAACTGAGTGACGTATGCTATAAGTTACCAGACAGACCTATCTATTTTTAGTAACCTTGCGTCATAGCCAAATCTAAAGTACAGGTAGGCACTTTAAACTGCAATATAAAAATATATCCCTTTACTGTCAACAATGATTATTATCGACTGCGGCCCCTTGGTCTCTCCGGTACTCCCTTGGTACGCCCAATGTCTTTTGGGTCAAGTTTTTTCTTAAATAAATAATTGTTTGCCACTTAGTTATGGTAGCTTGTCTACGCAAAGCAAGTTGCTGTTATTCGGAAAGACCTGGAACCATTTCCACTGCGTGTGTACTCTTTTTAACATACCACGTTACCTGCAAAAATATTAAATTAACAAAAGCTACGCATTCTAAACTCAAAACTAACCTCAATGTTGCCAACAAATTGATGAATTCCATATAATTCTCTTACTGTATTTTAGTTTAATCTGGAGAAACCATTCGAAAGAACCACGGGCAGTTCAAAGTAGTTTGAAGTGGGTGATCAGCCTTTGCAACAAAATTTTGCTGGGGACGATATTCCGAGCCATTGGAGGCTTTTTTCAGGCGCCTCTATCAATTCCACACCCTATTGATCTTCTACTACTTCTTGCTCTTGCAGCTAAATTTTGTATAGTGTTCATTCAAACTTATGTATAATTATAGGTTATGTGACGATATTTCACGCCCGCTAGGGGCGCTAGTAGCAGAAATATCTTGTGGTGCCATCTAATATGTAACCTCTCAAGAGTTGTATTCGTATTAGGTTAAAATAGGTTCTGAGCGGTGCTTTCACGTTGGGTTTGAGACGCGAACTTTTCACAAATAACATTCATTGGATCGATACACATTCTTCGAACAAATATTAACGCAAAGGGAAACAATCACGAATTAATAATTATTATTATAGGTACAACATGGTTATAGGTTTGTCAAAGATTATTTGTGGGTACGGACTACGGAGTTTGTGCTTTTAGGCCCCCGCAGATAATGAAATCGCTTAGCTTTGTACATACCAATGAATAGGTTATGGTTGTGTTTTTGACGTTTCTAGCTCGCAGCCATGACGACGCGACATAAACAGCTACTGAAATGTTGAGGTCCTTTCACCAAAATCGCTCGCGTTTCGGAAAATTTAGAAGCAAAATCGCCCGAGAGGCCATTTTTCGTCGATTTCGAAAACTCACGCAACGTAGAATGGTCCATTTAGGGTGACGGTCGCGTTTCGCGCGCCCGGAAAAGGTTCCCCATATTTTCCATAAGCAATTAAGAATGGACATTTTGGCTTGTGAAACACCGATTTAAAATCGTTCAATTGCGTTTACTTAATATAGACTAGTGGACCTGTAGACCGCCTATTGGGTAGATCAGTGAATCGGTACATCGCAGAAATCGATAGACCACCTATACACTGGCTGTCTTAAAAATCTAACTTTCAAGTTGATATAGAGTTGTTTCTATGGATTCATATATACAACCAAAAAGAAATTGGCGTATTAAAAAAATAGTCTTCCGCAAGTGACAATAATATAATTTGTCGCAATAAATTTTATTTTTTGTATCAGACAAACTTTATCACCTCTGAGAAAATGTTTTGTCAATTTATATTATAGCTATGTTTCCCACATTTGGACTATGTTTCAACAATGTTTCCTGAAAATTTCATAATTTCAATTTCATTGTTGTGTGGTCAAGAATGCCAATAATATTTTGACAACAGGTCTCGTTGGTAATAATATCTCCGCCGTTTTTTAATATTTTTAATGTCATCAAAAAGAGCATATTTTATGTATGTTGCCCTATTAGCTTTTGAAATTTTATTCAACTAAAAAAAAACAAAATCTTATTTTAATAATTTCAAACCATTCAAGACATTTAGTCATAGAATATATCCTTTATAATTTTTATTATACATGCAATAGGATTTTTTATATATCATATTCTGTCATGTGTTGATTGCCATTGATGATACCACTATTGAATGATGAAGCTTTGGATTCTTTAGTACATAGACATAATTAAGTTTAAGGAAAAATATTTTGAAAAACAATTGGGAGAAATCCATTCAACTTCAAAAGTGAATAATGTATAATGTTACCATTAGGTAGTTCTATTATTGCTTTGATATATTGGACAAAAACTATACAGCCAAGCGCTCACTTTTTAAATAGAAATAAATGGTAAAATATTAAATTTATATACCAGTACCTTTCCTCCTTCGTAACAAATGGAAAATAAAATGTACCCTTGCCTGTCAAGCAAAAGCACAATAAAAGATTGTGAAAATATTTAATTTAAAATTTATTTGTGTCTATAAACCAAAAACTCAAAAAGAAATATCAAAATTTAAACAAAAAATGGTTGAACAATTTATAATTAAATAGTATCATTTAAAACACAATATTCATATTTAAATTTTAAAACAAAGTTGGATGATTCAATGCATGATTTTCACTTCAGTTAACAAATGGATTGGATAGAAATCGGAATGATGTTCCAGTGCTAATACAATAGGTACGTAATACCCAAAACTTTTGAACCGAACTAATAAAATTTTTAATATAATTAATATTACCTAATCTCGAGTTGATTAAAAGCTTTTTAACATAGTAAATTGTTTAAGTTTTTTTGCCTGCACCTCGCTGCCAAAAAAATGCATTTGGTTACTGTGTACACATGAACTAAATAAATATTTACAGGCAAATATAACATTATGATGTCGGCTATGGCCAACCACATTAAAATTTACATGTTGTCTGGCAACTTCGGGCCAATATAAGAGGCCAGCAAAAAAATGTAGAGAATACGTCACTTAATATGCCCGTTTAAATTTACATGAATTCATAGAAATTAGAAGGCTTGCTGACATGCTACGGGCCGTTTTATGACCCATCTCCAACCTAAAACTATTATTTTTTATACACTCACATAAAACGATGAATTCCATATCAGTTGACTTCATGTTGCAAACTGAGTGACGTATGCTTATAAGTTACCAGACAACCTGTCTATTTTTAGTAACCTTGCGTCATAGCCAAATCTAATCAACCGGTACTCCCTTGGAAACGCTAACTTTTGGGTCGAGTTTTTACTTAAATAAATAATTGTTTACTTTGTTATGGTACGTTGTCTACGCAAAGCAACTCGGTGTTATTAAGACCGAAAGACCTGCATCCATTTCCACTGCGTGTGTGCATTTCATCATACCACGTTACCTGCAAATATATTAAATTAACAAAAGCTACATGTTCTAAACTCAAAAATTACCTCCATGTTTACAACAAATTGATGAATTCCATAGAATTGTTTTACTGTATTTTTGTTTAATCTGGAGAAACCATTCGAAAGAACCACGGGCAGTTGAAAGTGGGTGATACTGTTCGCAACAAAATCTTGCTGGGGACCATATTCCGAGCCATTGGAGGCTTTTTTCAGGCGCCTCTATCAATTCCACACCCTATTGATCTTGTACTACTTCTTGGTCTTGCACACAGGTCTTGCAGTTATATTTTGTATCGTGTTCATTCTAAATGATGCATAATTATAGGTTATGTGACGATATTTCACGCCCGCTAGGGGCGCTAGTAGCAGAAATATCTTGTGGTGCCATCTAATATATAACCTCTCAAGCTGTAAAAATTAGGGGAAAGCAAACGGACAATTTTAAACTAATTATGCTAATTTATATTAATTTACTTACAGTTGTATTCGTATTAGGTTAAAATAGGTTCTAACTGCGCGGTGCTTTCACGTTTGGTTTGAGACGCGAACATTTCGCAAATAACATTCATTAGATCGATACATATATAATTCTTCGAACAAATATTAACGCAAAGGCAAATAATTACGAATTAATAATTATTATTATACGTACAACATGGTTATAGGTTTATCAAAGATTATTTGTGGGTACGGACTACGGAGTTTGTGCATTTAGGCCCCCGCAGATAATGCAATCGCTTAGCTTTGTACATACCAATGTGAATAGGTTATGGTTGTGTTTTTGACGTTTCTAGCTCGCAGCCATGACGACGGGAAATAAACAGCTACTGAAATGTTGAGGTCCTTTCACCAAAATCGCTCGCGTTTCGGAAAATTTTGAACCAAAAACGCCCGAGAGGTCGTTTTTCGTCGATTTCGAAAACTCACGCAACGTAGAATGGTCCATTTAGGGGGACAGTCGCGCTCCGCGCGACTGAAATGCGTTCCCCATTTTTTCCATAAGCAATTAAGAATCGATTTTTTGGCAGGTGAAACACCGATTTAAAAACGTTCAATTGCGTTTACTTAATATAGACTAGTGGACCTGTAGACCGCCTATTGGGTAGATCAGTGAATCGGTACATTGCAGGAATTGTTAGACCGCATATACACTGTCTTTAAAAAATACTTTTTTTGCAAAATCAAACTTTCAAGTTGATATAAAGTTGTTTCTATGGATTCATATATACAACCAAAGAAATTGGCTCAACTAAAAAAAAATAGTCTCGCGCAAGTAAAAGAAAATATAATTTGTCGCAATAAATTTGATTTTCTTTTTATTGTTGCTTTTTCTTTTCAAATTGAATAATTTTAAGAATAAGTATGGTGTGAAATAATAGTATAAAAAATTTAAAATATATTAACAAATTTAGCTTATTTTTATAATCAATGCGAATTACGACGACAAAAAACAATTGTTTTTTTTAAGTGACAAACATGATCTCAATAAAAATGTAAAACAAATTTAGACACCGTGTGGAAGACCTAGATTGCTTTCAATTGGGCAAAATTTGTCCATAGAGTCAACTTTTTATCTTATAACTTATATAATGTAAATTTTATATTTGTAAATTTAACATTAAGTTATTTTTTATATAATGGCTTGTTGTTGGTCCAGTAACTACAATCTACTCTTGTATAGAGAGCTTTATTGAAAAGAATATTTGATTTGGTTTTCTTTTAGATCTTATTAAAGATGTTTGTTACTTGAAAAAGAAATAATTGTTACATGGAACACAAAAGAAGCTTCAATTGTTAAAATTACTAAATTTTATGCCAAGTGCAGGAGACCTAAATCTTGCAGTAGAGTATTATTTTTATACTACTGTCACAACCTATAGTTAACTTGAAAACACAACCATAGTTAACTTGAAAAATACTTTACCCTTACCTACTACAAAACAACACAATTGAAAAAAATTATAAACTTTATTCCTTTTCTGAGACTGTTCATATCATATATATTTGTAGAACAATTGCACATTATTGTATATATATATATATGTATATATTACAGAAGACAATAAAATAAATAAAAAATGGAATATTTACAAACCTAAATATTTCTTCATACCATGTACCTGTTGATTTGAATAGACTCTTTTTCAATAATCGCCCCTGAGAAAACGTTTTGTCAATGTACACCTAGGTGTAACCCCACTTTTTAGCCGTAGAAAATGCCACATTTACCTGGCCGTGTGCAAAGACGGGTTGAGATAAATAAATTCTAACTAAATCCAAAGTTTGTCCTCATTTATGGTTATAGCAAAACAGACCTTGATTGAAACCGTCTCTTTGTGATATGAATGGTACGTATGTATATGAAATTGAAAATCTCATGACGGGTTACTGAGACTTACGGTTACCATACGATAAGTGTAGTTCAATAACACTTCTGAATGACCAATGTTGATATAACTTTCTTTAAACGAAAATTAGATTCCGGGTTAGATTCCTTGTTCCTGCAGCTTATTTATCACATCATAGATGTTCCTGTAAAAAACAAATTAAACAAAATTCAACTACATACCTATATACTAAAATGAATAACAATAAATTGTTGAATTCCTTCAAATTCTTCTACTAAATGTTTGAATAGAGGAACAATTCTTGTTTATTTTCTCTGGAATCATCCCCCAGCTGACATAATCGAGTTGATGTTCACATTCTAAGGCTTCTCTCTTGCGCTCTGTCAATTCCCACACTATTTTAACTTTCGCTTTCTTGTAGGGGTTATGGTATGGTAGAACTTGGTTGTATGCCATATGTGTCTTTTGATATCCTTGGACCTGGAAGATCTTTTGTATTTGCGGCTAAATACGTACAAATTAGTCACTGTACGACAGTTTGTTTACATCCTAAAATTATTAATAAATAAGTAAATGTGTACTACAAATAATCTGTAATAAACTCACCTTATTCTATGTATGCGGTTGTTCCTGGAATTTACCGTCAAAATATTAGGTTATGTGGTGTTTCTTGATGTTGGGGCAGTCCGCAGACGCGACTGTTGTACATTGGTGCCATCTAACATATTTCGTCCCAAGCTGAAAGCAATTAGAGGTAAAGTAAACTGCAAAATTTGAATGAAAAGCTAATCATCTCTATTAATTTACTTACTTGTGTTTTCATGCATTCGTACCTAATACAGACAAATGCGAATTAATAATTTGATTAGAGGAAATGTTGTTGTTTATTTTCTTTGGAGTCATCCTCATTTCTGGCATAATGAGCCGATGTTTACGTTCTAGGCTTCTTTCTTGCGCTCTGTCAATTCGCACACTATGTATTTTAATTTCTGCGTTCTTGTAGTTTGTAGGGGCTATGGTATGGTAGAACTGAGTTATATGCCATCTGTGTCTTTCGATATACTTTGACCTGGAAGATGTTTTGTATGTGGGGCTAAATACGTACAATTTATTACTGTACGACAGTTTGTTTACATCCTGAAATTATTAATAAATAAGTAAATGTGTTCTACAAATAATCTGTAATAAACTCACCTTATGCTATGCGTGCGGTTGTTTGTGAAATTTCACCATCAAAATATTAGGTTAGGACGTTAGGTAATAGGTGGTGGTTCTTGACATTGGCGCTGTCCGCAGACCCGACTGATGTACATGGGTGCCATCTAAGCTATGTCTCAAACTGTAATCAATTAGAGGTAAAGTAGGCGGCCAAATTTAAACGAAAAGCTAATCATCTCTATTAATTTACTTACTGTGTTTTCGTAGCAGATTAACTGCGCGGTGACATTCGCTATTTGTCAAATTCTACCAGATCATTCCAATTATGCTTGTATGTATTGAAGGTATTAAGTACGTATACAAATTGCTTAGCTCTGTATAGATGCCCACTGCAATGTGAATAGGTTATGTTATGATTAGGTTATGGTGGTTGCGTTTTTGACGTTTCTAGCTCGCAGCCATGACGACGCGACATAAACAGCTGTTGGAATGTTGAGGCTCTTTCACCAAAATCGCTCGGGCTTCGGAAAATTTTGAAGCAAAAACGCCCCAGAGGCCGTTTTTCGTCGATTTCGAAAACTCACGCAACGTAGAATTGTCCATTTAGGGCGAACGTCGCGCTCCGCGCGACTGAAATGCGTTCTCCATTTTTTCCATAAGCAATTAAGAATCGATTTTTTGGCAGGTGAAACACCGATTCAAAATCGTTCAATTGCGTTTACTTAATATAGACTAGTGATGCTCTGGACAGCGGAAATTGACAGTCCGCATAAGAGATGGACCAGCAATGTCAATATTTTCCATCGGACATCAAACACCTAGCAGAAAATCATTTTTAAAGAATGTTTCCTATCACTTAAAAATTTGCAAAACTGCGGAGATATAAGCATGAGTCGCGCAAACAAGGATGAAAAATGATGTAATTTTTAAATATTTTTAGTTGAAATTTTAAGAAAATATGCATTAGTTGTATTATTGAAATGTGTGTTCTTATGTTTCAATAAACAATTATGTATTTTACGGAAACTTACTGGTATACATATTTACTATGAACATAAGTAAGAAATCAATATTTATTAAAACAAAATTTATTTACGAATCCTAATTTATCCAATATAATATAATAATATTTTATAATTAAATAGTATTTGACAGCAAACAACATTCAAGAATTCAAATTTGAATTTGTCACCTGAAAAAAAGTATCTAATACATTTTATACTTTTTAGTCCAGTCAAATCGTATCCGAGGGTGCCTGTTCCAGGGAAAAATATAGAAGTTTTTTTCTCTCATTCTACGTGTTTTTTTTGGGGTGCTGAATCCGAATTTCAACTTTGCTACTTCCCACGGATGGCTTCACAACGAAAATCGCAAAAAAACTAAAGATTTTTTACCTTTTTTCAATTTTTTTGCGAAAATCTGATAAAACAATGCAATTTTCCAGGTAGACTATCATTGCACATCTTAATCACTTATTTTGGCCAAACCGTGTAGCCGCGAGATCGGGTTGATATTTTATGCCATATTAAGATAAGCGAAGCCGCTAAGCCAAGGGCCGCTAAGCGTCGCAGATGCAAACAAAAAATACATAGTACATTAAGTATTAATTAAAAAGAACAAATATATAGTTTTTAATAAACAAATAGTAATAATACAGGTCTCTACTGAATTTTTGGTGAAGGGCTCTTGACTTAGCGGTTTCGCGTAATGTGACATAAAATTTCAACGCGCTCTAGCGGCTACATAGTTTGGCCAAAATAATTGATTAAGTTATGCAATGTGTAGGGAATGTAATGTAGTGTTTTCAGAATCTAAGCTTTTTAGAATTACACGCACATTACATAAAGTAGGAAAATTTGGCCGTCTTTCAGCGCGCTCTAGAGGCCAAACCATTCAACCAAAAAATACACTTGAGGGGCTTTTTATAGGAAATTTAGTGTACATCTTTTTTGTATATAATGGTCTACGTCGAAAAGTGCATAGTTTTATGACTTTTTCGCAAAAAGTCTGATGAAAAGTCGAAAACTTTGAGTTCTTTTTGCGATTTTCGTTGTGACATCCGTGGGAAGTAGCAAAGTTAAAATTCGGATGCAGCACCCCAAAAAACATATAGAATGAAAGAAAAAGCAGTTCTATATTTTTATCCTGACCAAAATACCATTTGACTGGACTATTTGTCATTTTGTCAATTTCATTTTTAGTGAAATTGGAATTGATAGGGTTGCAATCGATTAGTCTCGCCGGTATTTCCTTGGCGACACGCTGTCTAACGCTCTGAAAAAAAATCGGAGCAGGATGTCTCTCTTAGATTGAGATAAATATGACGTTAGTCAGTATGATACCCAGGGACTACCAGGGATACTAAAGGTACGCAGTAATGTGGCCAGGACTATCCAAGGTATGGTTACCATTCAACAGCGCATTTTAGCAACCACGAATTCACCCTCATTTTGACATTGTTAACGAACGTTGTCTAAAAAGCAGATCCATGTTATCGAGCGGTGAAGCCCACCACCAATTTCCCTGACTGTGAGCTTTGATCACATATAGACCAGGCAATAGAGATTTTTGCGTGACAAAAATACTAGCAGGAAGCTGACGGTCCTAGGTCACGTGGAACAGTCCGTAGATGTATTGTGATGTGTTTCCTACTCGCAAATATCATTTCTTAATTTGTTATAAACAAAAAACCTAAAAAAATCGTGTTCTTTTTTCGTTTTTCGCTTGTAAAAACTGAACAGATGGAGCAATCTTGATGCTTTCAACAGACGAATTGTAGAGAACGAAAAGAAAAAAAAACGAACCCTGCACGGACTCGATTAAATTAATATTAACGGAGGAAATTCGGAAAAACCGAAAAAATCTGCGTTTTTTCAAAAATTCATAACTCCGCCATTTTCAAAGTTGTAGCGGGGGCTTTTCGTGTGAAAATAGCGATTGATGGGTATTTTGAGAGTGGACAACCCAGGCGTTGTCCGATGATTAGTTTTTGCACAATTGCGATTTATATATTTTTATGCAATATGTTTCGGCGAGCCTGGATGCATCAGAGGTGGTCCGATTTTAATTTTTTTACGTTTTTAGAAAATAGAAGTATTGTGCTGCAAAACGTCTAATCTGATTTTCCGTTAAAATGTTGCGAACTAAAAAACTGCCGCGCGCTCCAACGCGGTCGAATAGTGAGGGCAGGCGGCCGAAGCGGGGAAGCTCGCAGCGCGCTTGTATTACTATAGATACGCGCTTCCCCGCGTCGATCGCCTACCCCCACTATTCGACAAGTTTGGAACGCGCGGCAGTTTTCGGTCATTTGTAAGCATTTTTCACCTATTTCGCAACATGTTAACGCAAAATCAGAATAGACGTTTTGTAGCACAATACTTCTACTTTTGAAATATGTAAAGAAAATTAAAATCGGACCACCTCCGACGCATCCAGGGTCGCCGAAATATATTGCATAAAACTATTCAAATCGCAATTGTGCAAACACTAATCATCGGACAACGCCTGGGTTATCTACACTCAAAGTACCCATCAATCGCTACTTTCACGCGAAAAGCCACCGCTACAACTTTGAAAATGGCGGAGTTATGAATTTTTGAAAAAACGCAGATTTTTCCGGTTTATCCGAATTTCCTCCGTTAATATTATTTCAATCAAGTCCGTGTACAGTTAATTTTTTTCGTCTTTTTCATTCTCTACAATTCGTCTGTTGAAAGCATCAAGATTGCTCCATCGGTTCAGTTTTTACAAGCGAAAAACGAAAAAAAACACGATTTTTTGAGGTTGTTTGTTTATAACAAATTACGAAATAATATTTGCGAGTAGGAAACACATCACAATACATCTACGGACTATTCCACGTGACCTGGGACCGCCGGCTTCCTGCTAGTATTTTTGTCACGAACTTAGTCATTTTCTGCTCTATTGCCTGGTCTAATAGTAGATTACCTGACACCAAATTGTTCGTTTTCTTCGAATTCCTTTACTTGATGAACTTCGGGTTAACATTCGTGTAAAGTAAGTCGCGTTTTGCGTCGCCGAAAACGCCTACCCAAATTTTCCCTATAAGCATTTAAAAACGAACTTTTTCACACTTTACTTAATATAGACCAGGAAATACCATAATGGTTTCTCTATTCTGACTCTACCTCTACTCTTAGGTGCAGTTTATTGGGTTTGGTTCATTATTTGTATCTATTACTTTAGATTTTATCTATCTTATTCGAAGGGTCTTATTACTTAATAGAGATGCCAATGTTTGTTCATATATTCCTGTGCCGCTTTCTTTAATGTAGCTATAATGACCAATCATCCAAGAAATTAACTTATAAGGCACATAATATTCTGCCTCCGAAGTGCGAATACATTTCACATGCCTCTTCACCTTCATTAAAGCTTTTGTCCTCCTTTCATGATAATGAGATTATTGGGTGCCGTCCTGTGCCTCGTGGAAATATCGAACACTGCCAGGTGTTAACTGGCACACAAAGTGAACTCTCCAAGTTGCGAACTTGTAAAAGTAGGTTACTTAAGATGGTGACTTTAGATGAAACTTAAATATGAACTCGGCAGAAGTTAACGAAATTTAAATATTAACCTTCGGTGTTATGAGACGGGCCGACGACGAGTGCCGCTGCCGGGGGAAACTTTTAACTGAATTTAATTCTTTCCCGGCCTCGTCCCACGGAAATACGATGCGATCGGTATCTAGGGAACGCAAACCCAACTTTTAATGAAACTATTCTCTCTGGTCTGTGTATACATGGAAATTTCAATATTAGATATTATCCGGCAAATTATATTATATTAGACGATAAAATTATTCCAACGGTCACAGCGGATAACTTATAATAACTTATAATAAATAAATAATTTAAAGCAACCTTGCAGGCGTCATTTTTTATTGAAAAAAAATGATAATGATTTGTTAGGTATAGGGTGTGTAACATTGACCTAAATTTTAACCAAGATTTCAAAAAATCTGTGAAATACAGGGTGTTCTATTTGACATATGAAAGTTGACACCATTTCCGGTGTAACCGGAAGTATCCAAAACCTGAAAACATTTTAGTTAAAAAGATCGTATCCAACAACATGAGTCCACAAATTTTGTATTTCTGATATTATTTGGTTCCCCATATACTTCTAATGGCAGCTCGTCGTGAAAGATCCTGTATAATGGGTCGTCTTCAGTACGAGCGTATGGTATGTAGCAAAACACAAAAATTACATTGAGATAAAGTTACTGATAATAGCTGGACACCAAGTTTCGCCCAATATCTTCATTAAATTGATGTTTACTGCCATTTTGGTTATTTTTAAATTTGCGATTTAAAGGGCTGATTATAATTCAACATTTTCTGGTATAATAGGAACAAATACATACATAAGTCTTCAACTATGCATGCGAAATATTTGAACAGTATCTAGTATTCGGAGTATGTTTAGAGAACGTGATATACAGTGGCGCGGAACTAAAGTTCAGCATTTACACGGGTCACGGTCCCGTCCAATATTCAGATGCCACACAATTGGACATACACCCAGTTATCTAAATCGTGGCGGCACTGGAATTTGGGTCAATATTAGGGAAGCGGACAGCGGCTATACCCCGCCCCTCGCGCATTCTCACGGAATTAAACGAGAATTTTGTAACCGACGAATGTTTCTTAATTCATATTAGTTGTTTCTACAATCTTTCAGTAGATTTCTAATGTTATACATTGGAATTGTGTTCTAATATTGATCACAGCTGACCTATCGCATACGCCACCGACCCCTTACAATTCTGGCACTTATTGCATTTTTCGGGTGGTGAAAAAGTTTTAAAGTTCTGAAATGGTACTAAAAATGTCGAAATAAAATTAAACTTCCCAACTCCTTAGGCTGAGGTTACAGTGCAAGTGACTTCGCGCGAATTCGAGATCGCGCGAATTTGCGTGAAAATAAGCGAAATGTTGGTATTTTGCGGTTACACAGCAAGCGATTTTGCGCGAATAAAGATTCTAGCAAACACGCCGAAACAAACCAATGCTGAGTGGTTACAGTAGGAGCGAATTGTTTGGCAAATCGCCAATTGTCGCTTCTGAATCATACAAGATTGTTTTTTTTCGCGTTATTTGCCTCGATTCCTCGTCGAAATATCGGCGATATTAGGCTGCGGTCTGAAATAATATGAACACTGCCCTGGATTTAGCGAATACGCGCGAATATCAAAATACAACACACTACTACTTTGTGCCAATTTGAATTTAGGTCATGTGCATTGTTTGTCAGATATGTTGGAAATAGGGTTGCCAGATGTCCTGCATTTCGGACAATATCCTGGATCACGAATTTTTTTTACCAATTCTAATATCGAACTATGTTTTATTTTATTGTCCTGGACGTATGGCATGTTTCCTAATTTTTTAAACACATGTCCTGCGGGATTAATTTGTGTAACTGGCTACCCTAGTAATTTCATTTGGAAATAATAGTATAACCTTCTCTATCGAGTTGAGCGAATAAAATTAGCGTTTTATGGATTTTAGAAACTAAAAAGGTATTAAACGTAGGTAATATCGTCAATTACTATTTATTGTATTTTCTTATAACTAGTAATTGACAGTGTATTCAGGATATTAAAATAAGATGAAAGAAAACCTAATGAGAATATGGTCAAATATTTCTACCGTCACTGAGATATTATAGTAAAATATTCTTTAACCAAATTTTACGTGCAATAAAAATTCAAATGATCTAATTACCATAATTTTTGATTATAAATATCGATCTGCTCTGCTCTGCTCTGCTCTGCTCTGCTCTGCTCTGGATCAGAGATAAATTACATTTCGATTTATGAATTTTGGGCACGAGGTTTTCCACATCGTTAAACTTTGTAATTAACTTTACGTTTTCGTTTGATTTTCATCTCTATCGGAGATTTCAATGTTCCCTTCAACAATTCTCTCAAATAATTTTGAAGATCATACATTTTTGTAAATAATTACTAAGAATCCGCTGCAGATCAATCACGGAACAACACGGAGCAACCGTCTACAAACTACGTCAAAAGATTACCATAGTTATCAAGAAACATCGTGATTTTGCTCGAAAAAAACAAACGTTGCGCAAAAATTGTCAATTCGCGTCGCAAGTCGCTACTACTGTAACCACTGACACCTATTTACATTGGTTTGTTTCAATCGTGAACTTTGGCGCAAATTCGCGCGATCCCAAATTCGCGCTATCCTAAATTCGCGCGAAATCGCTTGCACTGTAACCACAGCCTTATTGATCTAAGAACTTACACAGAAGTTTTCATCAATTTAGAATAATAAATAACTCCTTTATTTGAAGCGTTTTCGGAGGTGTAAAACTGAGTCTAAGGTGGCCTTTTCAACACATAATTTTCAGTAACTCTTTGATTTAGGGACGTAAAATTGTGATATTGTTTTAAAACAATGATGCTAATTTTTAGTAAATTACTTTTTATCAATTCATAGAGAAAAATGATAAAAGTATAATTTTCTACCACTTCGTTAATTTATTACACCGACACCTCGGACAAAAACAATATTATCTAGCCCACGTCTATTTCCAGCGATAACAAAACAACCAGCCCTTAATTTGTACGTAGTGACGACAATTATTAGTCATACCTAAGATAGGAGTTGTAGTTTTCTAAAATAAAAATGTACACCTTTTCTATCTACTAATAAAGTTTCATTTTATTTCAACAATATTTGAACATATTGCGCATAATTTGTACAAGCCCCCTTAAGTAACTGAAATAATGACGTAAATAAAAAAGATTGCGCAACTGTTTGGTTCAAGCTAATACCAGTGTACATAAGTGATTGCTTTCTGACATTCCCCGATTAAAAGCCTTCTTTTGTTATTGTTATGTCCAAAAATAGTTTCATCGGTCAACGTTCTATTCCAAGGTACGTCGGATAATACACCATACAGCGCAAAAATTAACAAGCATTGTTATACTCATAATACTACTTCTGATGTCCTTTTTGTTTTCGTACTCCAAATTAAAATAAACGAAGATACTGGTATCAACTGTAAAGCCTGAACTGGATATTTTACAAGCCCCCTCGCTATTTCGGCATGATGAATACCCGACCTAAATGGGTGACCTGAAATATTACGGCCCGTATGTGCAGATTACAAATCTGGAGCATACGGGCTGTAAAATCCATCACCATTTGTCAAGATATCTAGGATTTTACAAACCGGAACGCGTTCAATTTATCTGAGAGCCGTTGACAACCTGCTGATGTAGGGAGGCGTATTTTTATACAGGGCCATTCGGAAGAAAGTCCGAGGTGGATGGGAAGCATGGGCGGTGTTAGAAAATTTTTCAGAGCGGTGCATTTTGTTGTAATTTCGTATTTGAACTTATTTTCGATGTAGTTGCGTGTATCTAGTCATATGTTATAAGTTATAACATAACATAAGACAAACACTGCTCAGAAAGACGGTATAGCCAATATTTATAATACAACCAGCCAATTTAGCCAATTGGCTAAATAGAACAATAGAAAATAGGAAATCTCAAAATATTGATAACTCTGAGAAACATGGATTTTCTGAATAGAAAGTAAATAAGTGTTTTTACTAGATTTATTTACTCTAAATTCAAATCTGGGCCCAAAAGTTTATTACCACGAAAGGTTTTGAAAAAGTCAAACTGCTAATGTTTGATATTTTTGGCGGTTTTCAGCGGGTAAATCTACTTTAGCTAATTCTACTCTTACTTACTTACTAATAGTTGTTTTTACGGATTAAAAATATCTAATTTCACGGGACGGGCCCACTAGTCCCAGTTCGTTCTCAGTATGAACAAATATTTCCAACTGCTTGTTGATTGCAGCTATAGTTCATATTGCTTGGCTTCCATATGTCTTTGGCATGCTGTTATCCATTCTTGTCATATGCCCATACCAATTCAAGTTGTTTAAATTTTAACTGGTCTAACATTGATGTTCAGTTCATCTCTTACTGTCTGATTACTTATGAGATTTCTTCTAGTTACTCCCAGTGCTTTTCTCACGTACCTACTTCATTTCAATTGCTTCGATTTGTTCTTTTGTGCACCTCAGAGTACCCATGACTTCTTTCCAAATGTGAGCGTCGGTTAATAGATGATTCAGTACGCTGACATTTTTGTTCTTCTAGGCACTTCTTTCTTGTGGTTCTGAGCAGGTAACGGTGGTGGTAGTAAAATAAATAGAATAGTAGGAGGTAGTAAAATAAGTAGCATAGTAGTATGTTATTAGTAAGTAGGTAGTTTGTCTTATCTGTATTTGTGGCCAAAATAAAGAGTAAAAGAGCCAGTAGGCCACAAAACGGAAAGGCGACGGGAGAAATGTTGGGAGATGGCGCTGCAGGAAGTATGCCCTTCAGGCGATGCCGTGCAGCGGGGTGGTGGTGGGTTCTTTCCCTCCCCTCGCCTTAAAAAAAGCCACTTCTTTCTTAGTCAAGAATGTATCCATCATGGAATAATAAAGTCTGGCTGTGTTTTCGATCAACTGTTCACCTCTGCATCGGCTCTTCATTCACTAAAATTGTTCAAAACTTTCTTTTCTAGTACTCGAACAAATGCATTTTCAAAGTCAATGACAGCCATACACGCTTCCCCATCGTTTCTCTGTTTCTATGATTTCCTTTAAGCTAAATATCTGGTAGTGGATACTGTGTCTCATTCTGAAGCCATCAGTCTACGAGATTATTAGTTGAGATTCCATTTCGTTCCTTAGCCATTGTTTCAGGATTCTTTCATCCACCTTACAGTGTTGGGCAGAGTTATACCCCTGTGGTTTTTACAAAAGTGTCTATCACCTGTTTAGAGCGATATGTTCCCCTCTCCCATATGTGTTAGCATTTTGTCCTCCATTCCATCATATCCTGCAGCCTTTCTTATTTTAAGATTCTTCCGTTAACTCAATTAGTTCTTTTATTGTTGGTTCTTTGTTATTTTGTCCCTCATCACATTTCAACACAATCATCACTTCATTGTGTCTTTTTAATTGTGTTTTACTGTAATTCTAATTTTCTAAGGAAAATACTTTTCTCTGGTATTTTCACCTACCTACAAAGTCCTCAATAGTTATGTGACAGATCTGTCAGATTTTTTGCGCTGTTTTAGCTGGTTAAATGAGAAGATGTGTCGGATACGGTGGGTGGGTTGCGTGTCGTGCTCCTTATGTTCATGCTCAGCTTATCGCATCCGGCACATTTAACGGCTAAAATAGCGCAACAAATCTGACAGGTCTGTCACTTAACTATTGAGGACTTTGCAGGTAGGTGAACATACCAGCCCTAAGGCTTATAGAACAGTTTTTGGTTCTGTTTGCCATCTCATTCTAAAGCATGACCAATTTCTTTTCATGCATTTTCCTTTGCATCTTTTACCAGTTACTTCATTTTCAGCTGTCTTCTTACATAAATATTTCTCCACATTTTTTCTTTTGTTTACCTTTTCTTTAATCTCCTCATGCCATCAGTCTGTTCGTCTTTTAGAACCTGGAAACTCCGCAAACTGTTCTTGAAGCTTGGATTACCATATTTATAAACATCTGTCATGTCTTCCACATTTGTCCTTCATGTATCACCTCCGTCTTATATTGTCATGATTAGATTTAAGCTATATTTGGTGATATCTCAGTAGATTCAAATACTCGCTTTACTTCATCATCTGTAACCATTGTCTTTAGCTTTTTTCAATAATTATGATTTAATTTTTCTCCTGTACTCTACTTATATGGTATTTCTGTTGTATTTGTCTATGCTCGTAAAATGTGATAGTGGCGATATGTGACCTAAAAATGATTTGTGATTAGTAATAAAGGTAAGAAGGAGCAATATACCGGTCGTCTCCTATATATTTTCTAGGTAGTTTTTCCTTTTTGTCAGTTTGGCTTTAGGTAATCTATCCATCTATATGTTTCTTGTGTATAATGAACAAGACCATTAGATGCATACAAATAAGCAATCTTTCTCAAATTAAATTTATATCTTCTAACGACTTATTTATACCTAAACCCTACAAGGGTTGTTATCTCTTCTTTGTTAAATAATAAGGCAGCCGAAACAATCCGGACTAATAGAACACCGTAATTATCCACGCTTATCTTATATAAGTTTGTTTTGTGCGAAACAGACGGGTAGGATATTTTACGGTTGGGGTTTCTGCTCTTTACCCCTAACACGTACCGTTAGGGGGTGTGGCAAGGGTTATGGGGGTTACAAGATTTATGGTAAGGTTATTGATTGAATGCGATGCGGTGTCTACAAGATTAATTGTACCTTCGTCGAGGTGATCCGAGCAAGATTAAACAGAAGCAAAAACACCGTAATTCCCTGGTACAAATTCATCTATATTATACATACGTCATCGTTTGCATTTGCAAAGTTTAATGTAGGTAAGTAGTCACTGATTTTTAAGGACGAGTTAATTAAACTAAAAGATATCTTCAGATGGCAAACAACGAATAACTTTGAATTTTGGATAATACTCCTCTTTATAATGAAAAGGCAATTTGTTTTCTTTTCTACCTACATACCTCGAGAGGTGTATTACTTGTTGTGGTGATACCTATGTATTAATGTTTGTTGTTGAATCCACGTTACATTATAAAATACGTCTGATTAATGTGGTGAACAAAGCATCGGTAGGTAATTCACTACTAGATACAAATTTTGTTGTGTCTTTTTAACATAAGGGCTTGAACACTCAATACGTGTTGTAGTAATGTTATGTGTTGGTATTTCTGCACTGATGTGCGATAAAAATGATAAGTATTACTTACTTACTTAATCCGATTGCCTATCTACCCTCACGGGTGTAACCCTCACAGGTGTAAGGCGGTTTGGGGTGGAGTTGAGTGTTATCTGGGATTTCGCGGGTCTCGTTTCCAAAGTTCCTTCCGACACTTTCTGTCTTGTGTTAGGTGTGACACTTCTTCCAATTTTTCACCTCGTTTGAGCACTGCTTTTCGTACTTCTTCCTGCCATGCTTTTCTGGGTCTCCTTCTGCATCTCCCTCGTATACTCTTCTGGTTATTCTTGCTTCATTCATTCTATTAAAATGTCCATACCATCTGAGTTGCCCCTCCTCAATTATGTTTTCCACGAGCTTTGTTTGCAGCATCTGTCTGAATGTTTCGTTTCGTAGTCTGTCCATCCTGGTCTTGTTTTCTATTTTACGGAGGAATCTCATTTCTGTGGCTTCTATCCTCCTCCTCTGCCTTTCTGTTGTGGTCCAAGATTCCGAGCCGTATGTCAGTACAGGGACTGCCACTTTTCTAAATATTTCTGTTCTGACCTCCTTTGGCATCTCGTTGTTAGCGAGAAACGCAGATTTTATGCTATTAATAGTCTCCCGGTCGATGTTATTCTTTGTGTGATGTCTCGTCTGGCCGTCCACATTGTGTTATCACTGTACCTAAGTATTTAAACTTCTCCACCTGTTTCAATGGTTTATCCAATATCGTAATTCTGTGTTTCTTTTCTCTTCTACTTATGGCCATTATTTGTGTCTTCTCGTTATTTGTACACATGCTGTATTTATTCAGTACCTCACACTAGATTCTCAGGTTTTTGGTTAGTGTTTCCTCATCTCTTGCTATTAAGACCACATCGTCCGCATACGCAATTTCCGTAACATCAACCTTCCGCATTCTCCAGTAACCGATTTCGTACTTCCTAGCCTCCTGTCTCGTCTCTTTTATTGCTTCATCTAGGACTAGTGAGAACAGAACCGGGCTCAAAATGCATCCCTGCCTTACTCCTTTCGCTGTTTCAAACATTCCCGACCTTTCGTGTTTCGATCTTACATAGTTTTTTGTACATGCATATAGGCTCTTCACACTTCTCACTGTATTCTGGTCTACCCCTCTTTTTTATAGTAGGTTCCATATGTCGTTTCTGTTGACTCTGTCGAAGGCTATTCTAAGTCGATGAAGCAGACATGCGTTGTCCCGTCCTCCCGGATTGTTCTCTCAGCTATTTGTTTCAGTATAAAGACAGCATCCTGCACCCCTCTTCCCGGGCGCAATCCAAACTGCGTATCTTCCAAGGTCTCTTCCAATTGGTTTCTTAATCTTCTTTCTATAATTCTAGCGAATATTTTGGCTGCACTCTGAGTAGCGTGATTGCTCTGTAGTTGTTACAATCTTGACTGTCCCCCTTTTTGTAGAGAGGTGTTATTACGCCAATTTGCCAGTCTTCAGGTGCCATTCCTTCGACAAAAACCTTGTTTAGTATCAGTGTTAGATTTTCTAACGCTTTTTCTGGGAGTGCTTTTAACATCTCATTAGATATTATATCATGCCCTAGAGCCTTTCCTCTCTTTGCCTTCTTTATCGCTTCGTGAATTCCGCTCATCCCAACTACGTTCCTGTATGTGTCAGTTTCTGTATATCTCTGCGTCTCACCCTTGTTGTTTATATCCTTTCCCTGTAGTAGGCCCTTAAGTATTACTAAGTAATAAATTATTGACATATTTGCTTTGATTCAATGTAGTGTTGTTTTGTAGAACGTACATACTAGCCTCTACTTGTGATTCCTCTTAAATAATAAAGATAAATGCGTGTTTATCGGTGCAAAAGTCTGGCACGGTCTACTATACTAGCATGCAGAGTCGCTTTATTCTTGATATAGTAGAAAGAAATATACGTACGTTCTTATCCAATCTGCATTTGCAATCATTTCTTTTCGTTAATACCATTCTAGCTGCAATCGTAAACGCTGTGTGATTGCGAGTACGTAGGTTTTGTTATTCTATTAGTAAGGTTACGAATGCCTGGGCACGTACGAAATGCAGGAGCTTAAATTACGTGAAACGAACTGTACCGGAGGTGCGCCCAAGTACGATTACCGCCGGCCATAAATTTTCATAATTTCTGAAAACAAATAAATAAAAGAAATTTTCCAGGAAACAGGACGCCTTCTCTCGTCGACGGAAGAAGAGGAATGAACGCACAGAATTAGCTTAATTTGAAATGGAAAATTTGTGTGGCAATGTACGACGGGACGCACGATCATAATTTGTATTTCCCGAAATTATACAACTCATGTTTTATTTTTTTGTGTACTTTCAAATGATGCTATTTGTTTCGACTATAATTTAGATTTTAACTTAAATTTTCGGAGAAATCCATTATACATATTTGTATGTATAGGATAATTTGTGGATAGTTTATTTCACGACAAGTGGCCGTAAGCCGCTGTCATAATGCGCAAACGTCCCTACGCATTGACGTGTGTTAGAATGAAATAAAGAAGATTGCTATTTCATTCTAACACACGTCAATGCGTATAGGAACGTTTTGTGCGTTATGTCAGCGGCTTACTGCCACTTGTCGTGAAATAAACTCCATAAAGTATCGTTTACATCCACTTAACTTAACTTAACGTACGAAACAATATACTTAACGTACGAAATATAAAACGCTTCTATTTACATTCACTTACGTTGGGTGCTTCACACAACATTTGGCATGACGTTTGACATGAGATTTGTCATGACACAAAATGAAATCTATCGCTTTTACCATACAAATGGGTTTATTTACACAGACGTTCGATGAAGGTTCCATCATTCATAATAATAATCCGTAAATTGAGCTTAAAATATTGTAAAACAACACAAAGACAACAAAGTTCAAGTCGCACGTGTTAATTTTTAGGTTATGGTACTGTCACCATCATCCGAATTGTCAAAATCGAGAGCCTGTGATTGGTGCACTTAGCGCACGAATTCTGTTAAGTTGAAGTTGAGTGAACAAATTCGTACGTTATGTTTTTCTACGTTAAGGGAATGTAAACGAACACATATAATTCAATGGAGTTGAACATTTACTAATTTTAAAGCTTTCGTACGTTAAGTTAAGTTAAGTGGATGTAAACGAGGCTGAAGATTTGTTTATGATAAATAAAGTGGAGCACATACCTAAAATGCTGGTCGAAATAGGAAAGCAGTTTGTAATTAAGCTGAAAGTCACTAAGCAAGAAGTTTTTGAGTTTGATGCCAAGGTCAAAAGTGTAAAAACAAAATGGCGGATCCAATATAGCAGAACATTTTTTATAGATACTCCAATTTTAGCTGAAACTCACTACTCGGGGGTTTTTAAGGTCGCTGATTAGGAATCCAAACTCAAAATTGCAATAAACAGAATTGTGGATCCAATATGGCGGAAAGTGTTTCTATAAATACTTCCATTTTAGCTACTCACTACTCGGAGGTTTTTGAGCTAGCTGACGAATATTTTTCGTGGACGTGGAATCAATAGAATTCGTTCCATTTCAATTGAATTTAGTTTATTTTTTATGTTCACAGTTTAATCGAGGAATAGTGGTATTGCGGATATAATCAGATGAGAGATTAAAAAAAGTATACATTACAAAAATAATTTTAGTGATACTTCAGTAAAAAAAAAAAATGTAGAAAACATTTAGAAAATAATTGCTTTGTGTATCAGAAAGAATTTCGGGTACTTTTAGTAGTTCAACGGTTTCCGGAGCTAATGTTGTCAGACGTTTTAGAAAAAGCTGGGTACAAAAGCGTTAATCCGTTAACCTTTAATTAACGAAGATTTTTGTGTATACTATTATACCACATGTAATTATACGTTACGTTACCTATCATTAAATGAACGAGTCGTGATTGAACCTGAGTTTGAAACTTGCAGACCTCTAACGGGACGAAAGCTTTTTATGAACATTTTTGTTATGAACATGAAGACTAGGCAGCTAAAGTTCAATCAAAAACCTCTTAAAAAATTAATGTCTATTTTTATTATGTAGATCAAGCTATCATATCAGTGAAAGAAAGGTTTTATTTGTTATTTAGCCACGAAAATGTATTTTGTTTAAATTCAGCAACGTTCAAGATAAAAGCCAAATGATAAGCTGTAATCGTTTACGAGAAAAACTTTTTGCGAATTTTAGTTCGTCTGATATAGATGCCAATAATTTGTGCGAGGAAATGTAAACATGTCAATCTTATTTTAAATTCAATTTTGACAATGATGTCACAAAAATTCTGAAATTCGTAGTTTTAATTAATTTAACAACCATGTAACCCAGTCATTTTAGATCAAATTTGATCAAAACCCTGAAAAATGAAAGTAAATCTACAAACACTTTCATTCGATTTAGTTCCCTGAACAATATACTAAAAGTGCTACAAAATCTTGTGTCCGCGTAATTGGGGTTTGGGGTGGAATAGTGGCGTAATTATCCATCATGTTTGTTATCGCTGATAACTCCTTCAAACATGGATATAGGTGTTTTTAAAGACGCTGAATCCGAATATGGTAATTATATTGCAGAATTTAAAAAGATTAGGAGTTAAAAAGGAGTTTTTAAGGACTCTGAATCCAAATATGTCACAAACATGGAAAATTTCAAAATGGCGGATTAGAAAATCGTAATTAAGCGGGGCTTTTTAAACTAAAATTACCGCATTCTTTGGATTTTTTAATGACGACACTATGCGATCAGTTGATTACAAATTTAGTAAACCTAAGTACCTAATATTTCGGGTATTTCCTGAAAAAAAATATATAATAATTTTCATGGACAACTACGCCCGCATAACCCCCTCGATCACGATGCTGCGCGGAGATCCGCGGTCTCTGGTTGGCATGCTTTCCCCACTCAAGGTGGTCTAAAATAAAAATGTCGTATGCCGTTGTATTCTATACATAAATAGTTGATGAACAAGAAATAAAAATTTGAAGATATGGTGACTTGTCAAACTCAAATTATCGATTTAGCTCATAAAATTGACGATGTTTTTGCTATTAAATAATAGTATATAACATTACATGAGCTGTAACTAGCATATTACGTGCGAGTGGAAAGTTAGCATACGAGCCGCTTCGAGTTTTGTTATTTTTCACGAGGACGTAATATGCGTTACAGCTGGAGTATTGTACATAATTTTACCTACGACCGATAATTTCAATAGATTGTATCAAAAATGACAAATAAATAAAGCTAAGGATATATGACTGTTGACCAATGTATTTGCGCAACATCTATTGCAACTTCGGAGAACTTTTTCTGATGTGTCGAGCATGTAATATATCTTACAGCTCGAGTATTGCACTTACCTACGACCGAAAATTTCAATAAATATAATTTGTATCAAAAATGCCAAATAATTAATCAAAATATTCGCACGACATCTGTCATATGGCATTTTGTCGTGCGTTAAAACCACAAACGCACAACCAAAAGCACGTAAGCGATATACGAGTGAAGCAGTCCGTGACGTAAGGGACATTTTTACATACGGTCGTAGGTAAAAATACACAACGTATTGAGTTTCTGGTTTGTCAACTGATAAAACAATATTTCTTGAACGTGTAGTAAATATTCCAAAATGATCGGACCAATAGTTTTTGAAATATCATACCCACCAGTCGCGAAAAAACTTTCTAGAAAGAGGCGTTGAAAGTTTCAAGTCAAGTTTCCGGAGGCATATCGAGTACTAGCTTTTTCTGCTTATCTGCTACAACAGGGTCATACAGTATTTCTTCCTCTGCGTCGTGGAATTCGTTTTGAGAAATTTGCTCGTTTCTGCGCCTTGTCGAGATACCAAAAGAGGCTCGCTTTTGGTATCTCGAGTGTGCAACTCCACGGTCTCGCCAGACACTGTTTGTTGTACAGATTTGCCAATATACACAGATACTCACGATATTATTAGAGAATTTCAAATAGAAAGGCTAAAAGAGTTGAAATTTTATAACTCTCCATACTTTTAAACAGCATGGATTTTTCTTATGTTAATTAAAGTTTTTAATAAATATACAATTATAAATGACAGAACCAAGACCCATTTAGCTACTTATACTTAAGGATATAACCTGTTTAGTGTTTAGTGATTTAATCTTTTGTTATTTGTACTTAAGATAAATTAGTACCTAATAAATCGGTAACTTTTTCGTCAACGTATTAACGATTAACGAAGTTATCTTTGTCATTAACTTTGCCAAGCTTTGGTTTTTGAGGTAGTTTCCGAGCACTAAAAATATACGAATCCGAGGTTACCAATTGGCGGTTGAAAACATCTTTTATCGTTGCTTCCTTTAAGTTCTTACGCGAGCGCTCTTCACTAAATCGTTTTAGGTCTTTATTTCGTGATTCTTGCGCATCTGCTGAAAGGTGCCCAATTTTTAGTAGCGCATGGGCAATAATTCTATATGAATCTATATCCATCGTAATCTATATGATAACCACTCAAAATGGTCGGTGGGTTAACGTGAAACCCATTATTTAAAGTCTCGTCGTCACCTGTTGTTGCAGATGTAGTTGTATACACGAAAAAAAAAAACGACGTGCTGTGTTACTATCGTTAGAACTTCCATATCCTGGCTTTGGACGATCGACGATCGACCAAAGGGATTCAAATCGCTAATAGGACTTATTAGCGATTTGAATCCCTTTGGTATAACGCGTCTGCGTTCTTCGATTATTTCTTTTTTTTGCATTTTTGTATTCCAAGATAATAGGATAAATGTAAACAGCATTCAAAGAAGCGTATCCACGCGTGCAGAGTAGAAATGCCAAATCGTAAATTGTCTACATTGATTTCCCCTACAAGCATGTCATCGATCTTATTGAACTGTTTCGATGTACCTTTACACAAGACAAACGTTGCATGTCACTAATAATTGAAGAACATTAATTTATTCTTCAATGTCACATACTTCTTTCACAGTCGATTCAACATTTTCATGCACAAACTGCAGACTTATTGGCCTACAAAATCTCGGAGACGATGACCTTGGATTTTTCCATATTACGATCTCTTTGTTTGTATGTTTATTGACGCCTATGAGTTGTAACGATACAAGTGAAGTGAAAACGATACTCTCACCAGATTTGCTATCTTCTGAAAACTTCCGTTTGTATACATTTTTTTTGCGCATGAGGAGGAGAAAATGCTTTACGCACTGAGCTCCGATGAGATATGGCGCCACTGACCTGATCGGGAGTGTGAGACTCGGCCTGGCCTAGGTGTTATGCCAGGGTTTCCTCACTAAAAACTCCCCCTCACTTTAGCATTTTTTGAACTTGACGGCCGGGAACCGCGGAGGCATTGCTTCGCGGCCGTCCATGCTGGATGTTATATGTAGGCCCTTCTTTTAGGCTGCTTGCTGGTCTGTAGGGGCCTGCTGCTCCAGCTCTGTCCTGTGTTTGGTTTTTTTTTTCGAGGAGGAGACCCGCCACGTTTTCTTCGTCCACTGGCTCCCCCACGCTCAACTATAGCCTCCTTCTTGCTTCGTCGAAGCGGGCACACCGGAATAAAGTGTGCCGCGGTGTGTCGGTCGCGTCACAGTCGTATCAGCACTGATCGGGTGATCTCCTCTTGAATTCTCGGAAGTAGCAGCCGAAACACCCATGGCCGGTCATCGCCTGGGTTATGAAGCAGTCCGTTGAGGGGGGCCCTTTTCATTCACTGGCAGACATCCTGGATGAAAGTCTTCGCCCATCCTCCATAATTGTTTCACCTCGCCTGCCACGCGGTCATTAGTCGTTCGCGCATCTCGTCTGTGCGTTGTCTTCGGGTCTCCTAATTTCGGGCGCATTCCCACGCTAGCAGGTCGAGGGGAGGGCACCCCGCCAGCACTCCGACCGCCTCTGTTGCCACCGTGCTATACGCTGATGTTGCAGCTATAGGGTACCTTCGCTATATGCCCCTTAGCATCTAGGCATACCGCCTGTACTTGAGGGCGCTCTCCCAGGCTAGGGCCGCGACAGGACAACGGAGGTCACCACAGTCGCGAGTATCCGCCTCTTGTGGCTGGACGGTCCCCCAATCCGCGGCATCAGGCGGGCGAGGTCGTACTGAATCTTGGCCGCTTTTTTCGTGATACTCTTGATGTGCTCGGTCATCCTCAGGTCTTTGTCGAGGAACACTCCGAGATACTTCACGGCCCCGAGCTTGTGACACTCTCCCTGCCCACTCGGTTTCGGATTGATTTAAGTTTCCTCCGGCCCTCCAGGATTACCACCTGTCTTGGTCTCTTCGATGGCTAGACCGATGTTCTTAAGGTGGCGTGAAACCTTCCACAACGCGTGCGCCGCCTTGTCCGTTAGGTCCGCCTCTGTTCCACCTTGAACGACCAGCGCCAGGTCGTCGGCTTAGCCCACGCTGGACACGCCCTCCTCGTGCACCAGCTTAGCACGCTGTTATAATAGGTGTTTCATAGTGTGCCACCCACTACGGAACCCTGTGGAACTCCGCAGGTCATTTCCCTTGCCTCGCCGTCTGGGAGGTGGATTTTCCTGTCAGACAGGTAGGTACCCACCATTCGTCGCAGAGCTGGAGATATTCCTGCCTCCCTCAGTGCCGCATTGACCCTGTCCCAGGGGGCCGAGTTGAAGGCGTTTTTGATGTCCAGCAGGACCATGATCATCAGGCGCCTGTGCGTCAGCGACGTTTTTCTGATTTCTTTGACCCGCTCCACGATGGACATGACGGCGTCGGTGGTCCCTCTGCCCTTCCTGTAGGCGTACTGGGTGTTCCCCAAGGCGTCGTTCTGCTCGAGTTGGTCTATGAGCCTCGTGTTGGCCATTCTTTCCAGTAGCTTTCCTACCGAAATCAGGAGACAGAGCGGCTTGGACGGGTTTCTTCGGCTTGTCTATTAACACCAGTCTGGCGCCTCTCCATAGCTTGGGGAACGTTCCAGTCTCCAGGCTGAAGTTAAAGACCTCCAGGAAGTATCGCGCGTCAGACTCCACGCAGGCGATGAGGATCTACCCGGTTTGAGAGCCGTCATAAGTTCGTCCATAGTGAAGGGGCCGTTTGTATACACTATGTCCGCAGCTCCCATCGCAACCACATTTTCAATAAAATATGAAATTCCTGATATTTTCAGGAGTTAAAGTATTGATAACATCTCTTTGACGGAATAAAATTCGTCCTACCGTATGATCAATAAGGGTCGTACTTTTACTTCACCGTGGCGGCTAACAAGGAGCCTTTGCACTTGCGCTACCGTTTTCACAGATAGACATTTTTGTTTAACTCAAATAAATATCTGTTTGAGCACGGGCAAAAATGTATTTATTTGCTACAATGAATGTTTATTTGCGTCAAGACAGTCTTACTTTACTCCAAACAAATGATATTTGACTGAAATAAGCTTTCTTTGTAGCAACTAAATATATTTTTGGCCTCTATTCAAACACGCATTTATTTGAGTTAAACAAAAATTTCTTCAAATCTTTGTATGACGGATGCAATTTGCACTTATTTTTGCGCCGACATTTCTTGTTGACTGAAACGTGTATTTAGAAAAACTATTCTCGATCAGTACTGAACCTTTAGCAGCATGTAATAGACCTGATGATCAAATACTGATTTGAGTTCCATATGCCAATTCCTCTGAAGATAGGTTACTGCGTAGTTATTGAGTCTTTCGACGGTTAGAGCTTTCGCTGGAAGATGGAAAGGATTGTGAAGGGCGACCTGATTTGCTATCAGCTTGTGCTTGTGTTGATGCTGCACATTCACTGCTGGATAACGTAGGCAAATGCACGATACCGTTGAGCCACTCTTCATAATTGCTTAAAAACGTACGTTGCGTCCGTTCAAATGTGGCAAACATTCCATCTTGATCTTATGGTAGAAAGTAAATGGAGACAACACATCCGTCATATCATCTGGTATTTCAATAAAATGTCCGCTATCTACAATAGCTTTTTCAGGCATTCATAACTTGATAACCATGTTTCATGTTTTCTTTCATCATGAAGAAAATATCCTTTCTCGCAATCGACAATTGTGTATTGGAAGACCCTGTAAATATACAATTTAAATGTAATTGGAGTCTTGCTACACAAACAATAGTACTGCAATCAGTGATGGGCATTTTTAGTCGAATGTGATAGAACTCTAGTGATTAATCTTGTATACGTTAGTGATGACAAATGTCTGCGTCATTAGTCTTGCATTTTCCGATTGATTAGTCATAATCTAAACTAAAAATTGATTTATTATTTAGTCACAAGCCATATCGGACCTGGCCCTCAGCTCCCCAGCCCCGAAACCCCTATACCATATGACTCGCCATCAAGTCATACTCCCTTAATGCACCCTCTCATCCTTACCCCTCCCTTACTATCTCTTCCTTACCCCCTCTTCCCCTCTATTACTCAGAACCTTTTTCGACCTTTAACCCCCTCCCCTCGGCATCTCACCTCCCGCTCCCTCACTTCCCACTTGTCTCGCATGTTAGTTTTTGGGGGTTTGACCACGTTTTTGCGATTCGGCCCCACCGTGCAACAGCGGTGCGCAGAGCGTAAATATGAGGAATACGCGACGCGTTCTGCGCAACACTCGATGCAAATTCTCGCTAGTAAAGGTATAGCTGACATCAAAGACATACAAAGAATTACATAACATGTGTGCAAGAAGTGTTAATGGCCTTAAGGTGTTGTAAAGGCCCTAGGTAAGGGATTTATGAACATTCAAGATCAAAAAGATCAAAAATATTAAAGAATGTCATAATAGTTATTTAACCAACCAGTATATTAATGAGATTATCAAATTAAAATAACCGACTTATTGGCAATAATGGAAGATAATGGTGTGTTCGCATCAATGACGATAATTTACGTTTTGACAAAAAAATGGAACCGAACTCCAGCAAAAGCACTTTTAGCATTACTGAATTATGCGCGAACATACGTTAAAAAAACTCTACTTATAAATTCACAATATCCTCCATCTTTGAAGTAGGTTAGAACGAAAATATTTATATTGTCGAGACAACGTAACTTAACGTACGAGCGATAGTTAGTCGATGTCACTTATCGCACATTCGACGTTTATGTAGTTTATTTATGTAGTTTAACAGTGATAAATCTGGATGACGGAATGTATTCATGGAATAGTTTCATTTAACGTATCATTGCTCAAGGATAAGGTAAATATAACACGTTCATAGCGTACAGTAGACTCTCCTACAACGCGCTTTAATATTACGCGTTTGGGCGTTTTCACACTGGCCGACACGACACCGGCACGACAACGACAACGATGTCGGTGGACGCGTAATCTCATGTAAATCATGGGAATGCTTTCACACTCGCCGAGATGTCGGTGTCCTGTCGTTGCAGGTGACGACGTGTCGGTGAGCAGCAGTCACTCCACTCGTGTCGTCGACGGCTGTTGAGTTTTTAATTGACACTAAATAAAAATGTGTTTCAAATATGATATTGTTACATTCATTCAACTTGTCGAATGGAAACCATGTATTTACGATAAAACGAATGACAATAATAGAAACATAATTCTTCGGGAGAAAAGTTGGCAAGAAATATTTATATTTTTAGAGGATGGATATAATAAAATAATCTTAAGTTCCTATGTTCTTTTTAAATAAATAATATAGCTTTAAATAGTTTTCTTTTTTTTTCAATTTTTCAATGCCAAAACCTTACCTTATTGTCACTGCTAGCATTTCTTCAGGTGTTATTCACATTCTAAATTGAGTATCTTGCTTCTTGAGCTTATTAATTATATTCGATAATATGTAGTCAAATGTATTTTTGCTCATACGAAAATAGTTAAAAAACTTGTTTCGGTCATTAGACAACTTTTCAAACAGAGTATAGTAGGTACCCTCTAAATATCACACTTTTACAATTGGATGTACCCATAACATCCTTTGCTTATTTTGTTTTTTTTCGCCTTAAATATAATAAATAAAGCAAATACAATTTGTTAAATCCCGCAATGACATTTCCTCGAACGTCACACGACAACTACTTAAACGTGCCGTGATCGTCTGCCAATATCGTGCCGATATCGGTGCTGTGCTGATGTCGTGTCGGTGTCGGTGTCGGTGTCGGTAAATGTGCAAACTCCCTTTCATGAAAATGCGTTATTGGAATTTGAGGATGGCAAATTTTGACGCATGCGCGTTGTACGAGAATCGCGTTATATGAAGATGTAGTCGCAAAATTTTTGGCGCGCTTGTAGGAACCGCGTTATAGGAGAGTCCACTGTACTTTCAATAAACGATCTTCAGGGCATGATATACTTTGCCATGCTTTACGATTACATCGATTGGACTCCATACATTAGACAACTTGTCAAGAAAGGTTCGACTAAAAAAACTATACTTTGATGAAAAAATTATGTTTTATTATTTATTTCTTATTTTTACCAACATATCGTCACTTAATCATAATCACATTATAGTTTCTTTTCTTATCGCATATGTCTGTTCCCTTATATACGGCAAAGGTTATCGACGATTTTTCTGGCATCATTAAAAAAAATATGATGTGGCCAGGCACATCATATTTAAAAAAATTAATAGTTTAGCTGCATGAGATTCTATTTGATCGAGATAGGCCATGTCTGCATTAAAATAAAACTAGTAGAACTAGACAGATATGTCGATTAAAGATGCGTTCGGATATTCAACTCCGTTGACCCCCGGGTACACCATCCAAATGACACTTACGTGTTATTGGGTGTAAAAAGTGTAACGGTGTACAATCTCCGAATGCAGCTTATATTGGCAGTAGGTATTGTCAAAACATTAGCGTTTGACATTACCTATTGTCATTAGAATCAAAATATCTGTCACATCCTGGCTACTAGTTTTAATGCAGTACGACCGATCTCGATGAAATAGAATTTGCTCATGCAGCTAAACTATTGATTGTTCCAAAAAATGTCATAGTCATAAATTATTCAGAATTTCCTCTACTTTAATTTATTATTTAACTATTTCGACGAAATTCCAGAAATCGCGGCTTATTTGCAAAATCTTTCAAAAATGCAAAGACTAAACCTCCAGTTCCTTTGGACCCTTTTCAACAGAAAGCTTTTCAGCTCTAAGTTTGGTCATGAAACTTCTAAATCTGAAGTTTCGTCCCGATACCTTTAGGATTTTCTCCGGAATTGTCGCCACAAAAACGGGTACACACACACACACACACACACACAGACATTTTTTGTACCTTGGTCAAAAATGTCCAGGGGACCCAAAAAGACATATTTCCGCTAAAATCTCAAATTTTTTTTTTGGCGCGATTACAATACTTTACATACTACGTATGATAAAGTAAAAATTATAACAGCCAAACAAATGTACGTTTGTACAGTAATTATCCCTTATACAAATAAACCAGCGGCGGACATGGCGATACGCGTCCCCCCTCGAGGTGATTTTTGTCACATTCGACAACCCTCCTCGCTAGGGAACCTGAACAGATAGATATACAGACAGACAGATAGATCACGCGCTTTATTTAAGAGAATAGATAACTGAATAATAAGTTAATTAATTAATAAGTTAATTAATACTTCTATCTTATACTTTCTACTTTATCCTTATTTTATTTTCCAGCGTATAGCATAATATCCTGTGATCAAATATCTTGGGACACAGCAATATTCTTTTGCTTACTATTATTCTTTAATATTAGGTAATTAATTTACCAGTTTAAGTTGAAACACTTAGCACAATGTTTTTCACTAAAAGCCAACAGTTTATCGATAATTAGTAGAGAATAAAATACTTCCCTTTAAAGAAGGAACTGAAGGAACTGAACTGTTGCGGTTGGACAATAATTCATTAGGCAGTCCAACTTCTGGGCCTTCTTTTCCTTATGTTATCCAGCACGCAATCCCTGAATAATGGGGATCATAAATCTTTGCGTCGGATGTGTATCGACCATGTTTCTTTCGGCCGCGACTTGACGTTATAAAAATTTCCCGAAGAAAAGCCAACCGGGTGCCTTTAGAAATATGTTTAGTCTCATTTTTGGTTACAATGCGAATTCGCTAAATGTGTGACAGGGAAAAATTGGATTTTTTGTAGATACGCTCGTATAAATATAAGGAAAGCCCAATGGTGACCGCCAACAGTGACGACCATGACGTTCCGAGAAAAAAACGGAGGCAGTGTAAACTGTACGTGCGAAAATGTTTTGAGATTCGTATAAACGTGAACACGTCCATACCGTACTTTCAATAAACGATCTTCAGGATATGATATACTTTGCTATGCTTTACGATTACATCGATTGGACTCAATACATTGCACAACTTGTCAAGAATTGTTCAAATTAAAAAAAAAATATATACTTACATTGATTTCGACAGTATTTAGAATAGAACTATTCACTAAAGACTGAAGACACAAATGTATTACAGTAAAAAGCACCGTAAAAAAAATTTGTGTTGACACCGGCAGCAAGTTTAATTTTTATGAAATTAAGGAATATGGGAAGTAAATTTAAAAATATAATAGTAAAAATAATTTCAGAGTGATGTATTTAATTCCATTTTGATATAATATATATGCAATTAAAAGTATGGTAAAGATATCAAAAGAAAAACTTTACAAACAAATTATTTACCTAGTTCATTTTCTTCCCAATACTATAATTAAAATTAGGCATAAAATGACAAACCCTGGATTTGTCTGTGTATTTACAAGCTTTAAATAATATATCAAAAGGTCCCACCGATACCACTGCTGCAACAAATTGTATATGAAAAAAAATTGAGTGGTTCAGTTGCTTGTGACTACCTCTGATCCTATCAGTTTTTCGGGAAACGATTTGTTTTAAGCTGTATTTTTCATGATAGCGATAGGTGATCATGAATGTCACCTTTAACCCCTATAAGTTTGTTTGGACGTAGCACCATTATTCTTTACCAATTGTTCTATACTTTTTAGTAAATCGACAAAGTTATAGTTTGTTTCTGATTCTAGTTTCGGCAAGTGCCGAAAGAACATTATCCAAAGCAATTAGATCAATCCTATGTAAAAAAAAATCAATGCGACATTCACATGGGGAGCAATGATATACTTGTAAACCTACACGCTAAAAAAGGAATACATACTTGAAATAAATAAATGTGCTTTAAATAGAGTAAACGGTAAGTTCCTATATACGGAAAGAAATATTTTGTTCAGCTGAGAAACTGAAATATTCAAAGTTAAAAAACTCAAATGTTCAGCGGGAAGATTTGGGTATTCAAAGTAAATATACCTTATTTTAGTGAAGAATATATTGTATTAACTTTCAAGCAATCACATTCATTCAGATCATGGGAAATTCTTAAATTTAAAGATATGTACTTTCAACCTGATTATAAAATTTAATCTGATCAATTAATTTGATTTATTGATTCAAGTAAATTTCTACTTAATTCAAGACTTTAAATAGTTAGTTAAATATTTATTTTAAATTGGTTTGAATATTAATTATATTGATTGAATTAAATAATATACTTACCTGAATTCTATTATACATTTCTTTCAACTTGACATGGTGGTTTTCAATTATCAATTATTTGTTTAGGTTGGTGCAAGTGGTAGGTTGAGAATATTGCTGCCTTCAGAACAGTGTCAGTGAATGGTAGTATTTAGGCAGAACATTGCTATCTTCGACTACCCATCGTATAGATATAGATTCAAAAACACTAGCATTGTCTAACGCTTTTATGAACTCACTTTAGTTAAAATCGCACGTACACATAAAAATAATATATTTAGAGACATTCTAATAATAATAATCTATACAAACTAAAATATAAATTCTATATAACCACATAATCTATACTATAAAATATAGGTAAGTTAAAAATTGGAAACGGAAACCTATTGGTCAATCGTTGAAACTTTATGTTTAATTGTTGGTAGATTAGAATATAATTCTTCATACTTGAAGGTACCGTTATCATAGTTGGAAACAACCTTCTATGCTTTATGACAAATTGTATTGGATATTGTTGTTATTGTTATAGAGGAACAGAATTTATTTCTCATCTAAAGAATTTATTAAAATGTGGTGCCGGTAACGATAAGGGTACCATCTGGTTTGAAGTAATTTTACCGGCGCCCTTAACGGTATTGCCCTTTGACTTCTGTCCCATTTCTAGTTTCTACAAAGGCGAAATAGAAGCGTCCGCTGGTCGCTATCGTGGCGTAAAAACCTACGTATTTAGTTGTTTCCATAAATATTTAAAAAGATACACTTACCAGTAAACGCTGGAATGAGGCTTTCAAACCCCCATTGTCGTAGCAAACTATTCAAGTCCATTATTTATTATCAACAACAGAAAAGAACACACTCAAAACTCAAGAATCAACGTACCCCTGAACGTTCCGATTGCCAATTTGTAAACAATGGCGCGGAGTGCAATCCGGCGCGGTGGTACTTTTATGGAGGTGGGGATGGGCTGAGAATGTATATATTTGGTATGAAAATATGTAGTTCTCACATAACTTGAACATGCGTATTTCTTCAATATGATATTCTAGACTTTACCATTTACTCGTCTTGAACGTTTTGTATATTGGTATAAATTGTCATTATCTTCATTGAATGTGCTCGGTTTGAATTTATTAGCTAATCCAAACAACAAACCCTAATGTCACCTCAATTATATAAACTGATAAAATATTACTCTCCAAAGAATAAAATCACTTCGCTTGAAATGATCGATTCTTTTTAAATCAACAATATCTGTTTTTGGGTTGGTTATATTTAATTGAACAAATCTACACGTTTGAATTAAGAATTTGTTTTTTACCGTGTAGGTCCATCTAGGTCTGATGTTCTTGGGTCTGGGCTTAGTGTGAGGACCTCTCTATTTAAGAAAAAGTGGAATACAACTTTCTTCAAAATGTTATAAGGATCAATTTTGTATAGGCGCTAAAATTTAATAAAACAACCGCGGACGTGCACGTTAGAGGTGGCTTTTAGGTGGCTTTTAACCGGCCTAGCCCTGCCCGATTATTGACATGTAGTTTGCACAGATACAAGGTGTATAACGATATTGCACTGTATACGTGCAATATCGTTAACTAGCTCTTGCTCTAGTCGTATTTGACTCGCACATGACGGATATAAATCGCTCTCATGTTTATACCGGGTGACCGATGCGACTCCATAGCTGCATATGTCCATTTATTTTTTTATTTATGACTCTGGGTGAATGAAATTAAGTGCTAATAAACAAAGATTGGAATCTTTGGGATACTCTTGAGATTAGTATAACTACATTATATATGTCATATTTTCAATCAAGATGACATTCCGAACCTTCCGAACACAAAAACATATCGATCGTCAATTTTTATCACCAAGGCGATGAAAAAATCACTTTTTTTTGTTTGTTAATCTAGGTGAATATGCATTGGTGAAAATTATCGAAAATTGTGAACAAACTCTAAAACTAAAACGAAAGAACTAAAACGATGTTAGCCGATGTTTTATTACTGGAGCCCTCTAGCGTGATTTAATTGGTTTTTAGGCAATGATTTTTTTTTGGGAGCTTTATGTGTACACACTACACACTACACACTGATTATTCGATAGATTACATTTCTCCGATTACAATGACACAATGACACACGTGGAAATGTCGTTTAAAACTAAACAGAAGAAAAATGGGTTAATAATCACAATCATCGCAGGGTAGTGAAGTATGGATGAATGCTAACAGCCGAATTCGACAGTGCTCTGTATGCTATAGTTTGAGGTTATTGCCAGGTATTTTCGATTATTAGTATAATTATTGTTCGTAATGAATTGTTGGTTGTTTACGTGGTGATTATTATTGTTTTATCAAGCCGGTGACGCGAAATACAGAGAACTGCCGAATTTTGATGTTAGCATTCATATATAGTTCACTATGCTGACTTTGATCATTAACACAATATTTTTTCTAATCCCCTGCCTTAAACGACATTTCCACGTTACAATTTTGAGCAAAATATCAAGTATTTGGTGTCATTGTAATCGGAAAAATGTTATGTATCGAATAATCAGGATGCACCCACAAAGTACACGGGACAATGACAATGACACATTGGCCAAAAACCAATATAATGAACTTAGGCAGTGTTTATTTGAGTATTATATTATATTTTAGTAAATTGTGCACTGTGAACAGGTTTCCAAATAAAATAAAATTTCGAGTGTTGTTCTTAACTGTTCTTTTATTGTTTATAGTTGTGTTAGTAACGCGTTTCGCCTTTCGTAGGCATCTTCGGACTAATTCTAAAATAAAATAAATTACTAACATTGAAACAATTTGTGCTTTTTAGACATCATAAAACTCACAGTCATAAATTCCCTTTCTTTATATAAAACATAGGTGGATCCAAAATATTGTTTTAAAAATCTTCAAGTTGTACATAACCTATAATTAAATTCAGTAAATTAGTATATACAAATACTTGATATTTTGTTGAAATTCGTAGCGTACAAATTTTGTTAGAAGCAAGGAAATCGAAAAAAATATTGACCTAATGATCAAAGTCACCGTACAAGTCAAAGTCACTCAATGGACTACTCGAAGGAAGTACCCTGATTATTCGAGGAAAAACATTTTTCCGACACAATGATACCAAAGGCTTGATATTTTTCTGATAATCGTAGCGTGAAAATGACGTCTAAGAGTACTTCCTTCGAGTAGTCCATTGAGTGACTTTGACTTGTACGCTGACTTTGGTCATTATAGGTCAATATTTTTTTCGATTTCCTTGCTTCTAACAACATTTGTACGCTACGAATTTCAACAAAATATCAAGTATTTGGTATCATTGTAATCGGAAAGATGTTTCCTACCGAATAATCAGGGTGTGGCCAGTGGGTACCCGTGAAAAAAAATGACTCACTGGCCAAAAACCAATTAAATCACGCTAAAGGGCGCCAGTTATGCACAATTTAGTGAGTGTTTATTTGACAATTTTTGATATTTTTGATATTTTTGCGTTGCCTGGTGATAAAAATTGACGATCCATATGTATTTGTGTTCAGAATATCATCCTGATTGAAAATATCACACAAAGAAAATAGGGTGCTATTTAAAATTTCAATGATGACGTCATTTCCGGAAAAACCGGAAGTCATATTAGCCTCAAGGGTATTCCAAAGAATGGCATTTTTTTACTATTAACGCTTTCCCAAATTTCATTCGTCCAGCTTTATAAACAATAAAAATAAACGGGAGTACCTATGTCGTGGGTCACCCGGTATATTAAAATTTTATACTAACCTCCAGAGTCTTCCAAAAAATTGCATTTTTGTTTATCCGCAGTCTATCTCACTGTTTCATTCGTCCATAATCTTAAATTTAGAAAAAAGTAAACGGGCGTACCTATGGCGTTGGTTAAACGGTTTATCATGTCCGCAATTTATGTCCTTAATTATGTGCTCGTCAAATAATATACTATTATTTGTCTCATTGTTTGTTGGAAATTACAACTCCAACAAATCATAGACGCATATGCATAACAGACATCTGCAGGAAACAGCGGTGATTTCCATATCTATTAATGATATTTTGTGGAGCTTTAACAAAAATGTATCTTTTGGAAAACCCAAAATCCACGTGGGCGAAGATGTGAGAATACTTTGTGATATGATATCAATTATGATAGCTCTAATATTTAAAGTTAACCATTATTTAGCAACTGTTAATACTCGTAGTAATTACAATCCACTTTATTCGTGGAAATTACAGCACTGATTATGTGAAAATGTGAAATATGCTTTTCATATCCATTAATGATTGGTCAAATGTCGTCTAGCCACTATTGTTAGTTTTTTGAATGCGATGCAGAAGAGTTAATAATAAAACATACAGGGAAGCATTCTATATGCGGTGTCAAAAGCTTACCGAAGCTGTCACCGGCGGTATAATAGTGAATAACGTTGGTTTCACGTTACATAGGGGGCTGAATGCGTCCTGAAAATTTAAAATGTGCAGCTCAATTCAATATTCTACTTGTTAGCGTAGGCGTTGTTATGCACCGTTGCATTTCCAAGCGGTTAAAAATAGATGCGGATTTTTCAGACACGCTTTTCTGGTCACGAATTGGGTGGAATTGCTAGGATATAAAGGTTGTTTGTATTGTTCGTTCAGTATTTGTTCTAAACCAATTTTGAAAAACTGAAAAATTCAGTTGGTTCTCTTTAGGGATTATAAAATTTTAGATTGCACATGCTGTAGTTGTGGGTCAATGGAAATACGATGCAGAAACAAAGATATAGTTTGTCGCTAACAATTTAATGTTTAAGTTAACTTTGAAATGTCAACAAGTGACAAGTAGTGTCTACAACTTCTTCTTCTTCTGTTTGTGTAAGAGATGACTTTTCTTGATATATGATACCTTCACATCTACATGTTATCTACAGACGATCCACCGGTGTGAACCTAGCACGCGATTTAAGGAAAGTTAGACTTTTTTAACGTAGATCGTTTATACTTTGCTTGTACCCGTTTGCACCGCTATTAATTCCGTTTGTACCTCAATAATAAAAGAGTTATTAAATAATGAAAAGAAAATTTGTGTGATATCCGAAAGAGGTTAACGCCATTCGAAAGAGCATGCGTAGCACCCGTTTGTACCTCTTTTCAAATCGTTTGTACCGCAAAGGGACCGGAAATACAAAAGCGAGAGTATCAAAAAAATCGCCAACGACGTAAAATCTGTATTTTTTAAATATCGAAAAGCGGTTAACGCCATTCGAAAGAGCATCGGTAGCACCCGTTTGTACCTCTTTTCAAATCAGTTTCGCCATACAGCTTTCCGGTGTAGTGCCCTTCAGCAAAACATGTGGCTGCCCCTGAGAGGCCGACACCAATGAGAGGGTGTCGACTAGAGTCTAGACCACTAGACAGTAGACTAGTCCACTAGACAGCTGATCGTTTGGCGATATTGGCGTGGAAAAAACTTTAATAATTAATTACACAAAAACAATAAATTATATTATAGATTATATGTGCTCCCGCCCGAAATTTGTAGAGAATTTGCTCCTCTACAAGCATGTGTCTTTTTGGTTTCAATTGGATGCGTCAAATTGAAACTACTCTTTATTTTGGCTTTGACACTCAAAATAATGACAGTTTTTTATTAATTTAAACACAATTGCATTTTATTGCTCCGGAGAATTTTCTGAATCAATAGGTATTTGTTTCATCGACACAAAGGTTACTCCCCCCGGCAAATATCTAGATTGACGGGCCTATATTTCATCAGTTCATGCTGAAACCAAAAAACTGTGTTATAATATTTTGACATACATATACATGTATAATTAGAAGAAAAATCATTTAGATGGTTTGATAAAATCTGTTGTTTTCCATTATATACAGAAGGAAAAGCAACAAATTTTTGATTTTGTCCCAATGCAATAATTTTGAGTCCATAAAAAGTTGTAGAGACATATATATCGTCCAAATGCAGCTAACAAACTTTGTGAAAGTATACATTTCCAAGCCAAGTTCATATGTCTGCATAAACTAAAGTTTGTTATCTTTTCAGGTTACCAGTGCCTTGGTTACTATACGGAATCATCTACAACAAGCCCGTTGCCGTCAATTCAGTGGGGATGGTGTGTTCCATCACAATACTCTTCATGATGTTGATATTTGTCGTCATCTCCATAGCCTGCTTCAAGTGGGAGATGAACAGGGGCCTCGGATTCACCATGTTTCTGTTGTACTTTGTATTCGTGGCGGTCTCGCTCCTGTTTGAGTACGAGTTTCTAGTGTGTCCATTCTAGAGACACATACTCATAAATAGGAAGGGAGAGACATATAGAGAACGTTTCTCGACAATTCTAGCACAGTATAGCTTAGTTTACAGAGTTTATAGTTTTAGATTTCGCCGCGTTTTGTACTGTACTATTTACAAGCGGATCGTTTTTACAATGTGCAATTCATGCTCTTGCAAAGCAAAATAACGTTTTCGTACATTTAAGTAGTCCAACAGAAAACACTTATTTAAAAATTAAAACGAATATAGGATGGAATGATTTAGTGTAAAGTGAACAATCAAAAGAAATTGACCGGTTGATCTCCGTACCATATAGGTCTCATTTTCAACAAGTACTCCAATTACTTTTAATTTTAATCATTACTCAAAATTTGATGTATCTTATCTACATATACATTGCTGCTTTGCTTCGATAGTGGTACAACATAAAAAAAGCAAATTTTACAGAAGGGAAACAACAATTTCCTCTCTAACAGAAATCCAATATTTCTGAAGTTATTCAGGATAACCAAACAAAGTAGCGATCTCTCGACCAAATTCAATTTCCGATTACCAGTTATTTTCAACCTATTATCTTCCGGAAATTTTCATATGGCAAACCCTAATTATATTGATGATTATTAGTCCTTTAATATGATTGTTTTGATAACATACAATTAAATGCAAAATATTTTTAAGAAAAACGCTCTTTACTTGCGAGTGATATTGATAGATTTTATGCGTTTAATCTCGACTAAAAGGTTGCCTATTAAAGATCATACGTAAAAATGTTCAAATTTTCTAGCTATACACCATATGCCCTAAAAGCTCCAAGTTAATATTCTAAATAACGTTTACACTACGCACTGTACACACATGGTTCCTGGGGCAACAGCAGCTTTTCTTTGCAGAAACCCAAAATTACCAAATTTTGATCAAAGAATTTTGTACAAATTAACAGATTTGGTTGAGAATATTTTAATATAAAAAATAGTTTTAAATCCTATGGAAAAGTTTTTATAAATTCTTATATATATAAAATTACTCTGTTCTTGTAGCTATACCGCAAAAGTCGCAAATATTTGTTTCCCGGCTGAAAGATAAGTATATGCAGTAAGCGGTAAATGTATAGACTAAATAAATTAACATTAAAACTTGATATTATTTTAAAAAACCCTCGTATGGGTTGATTCTTAATTATGGAACTACACATTTTTATATTAAATTCAATGTTTGACCATGAATTAATTGCTTTTTGACTTTGAGGTTTGCAATTCTTTTTATGGCGTCATGGGCTATTTGACTTTGTACATACCCGAAACATTATCCTTAACAAGCCCGTCTTGTTTTGCTTTAAATTGCATTTGCAGTTAAAACTAAAAATGATGTAAAAACCAGACACACACACCCTGGTACTGTGATGTAATTAAAGTCATTGTACTGTTCTATATTTTCCCTTCTATTTTCAACATTTTGCTGTTTTAAGTATGTATTAGATCAGGATTCATCCAAGTATCCGCACATTTTTAGAAGATACACACTTTTAAATAAAACATTTGTACATTTTCCAACAAATGTTGCAGTAATTCGACTGTTGATTTTGACAGCAGTAGTGTTACAGTAAGATGCTGCAGGATTGCGACTATCGTAAATTAAAGCGATAAATCGTCTTATGTACTTAATAGCATGTTGGCTAAGTAAAAATATTGTTTAACAACTGTTGTGAAATTACTTTCGGATAAAATCAGATGCTTGCTTCGCTAAGCGGGAATCCACAATCCAAAACAAATCTTTATATTGAAAATAGCTAAAATGGCACCGATTTGTTTGAAACTGTGTAGCTGTTACAAAAATGCGTTATTGAATTGCCAAGATAACTTGCCCAAGTTACTCCATCTTTTTCAATATTCAGAAATTGATAGAATTTTTTTCAGAATTTTCATATTCAGCGCTATAATGTCTATACAAAACGCCAAATAAAATTCCTGATTGAAATATTTTCCTCTGAAAATGTGTATATTTCAGACAATTAAGAAATTCAAAAGCCCAACACAATTGAAGGATGGAAATTCCATTTGAATAAAAAAATTGTAAAAAAAATGTATTGTGAGAATTAACAATTGACGTATCCCAGTGTTTTTAACAAACGAGCGGTTTCTATGTTATTGAATTTATGCCATCAATAAAATATGTCAAAACGCGACATCGCGTATTTGCTGCAAAAAGAAAAAAAAGCGAAATTTTTCTACACAGCAAAAAACTTAAAGAAAGCTTCTTTTACACTTATCTTTCTAGTTATAATTTAGATTTCTGCTTCCACAATGTGTATTTTACAGCTAAAAATTGTGGCACACGAATATCGTTTTCAAAAAGATAAAAATTCACTTGTGGACACTTGTGGTACGGAGTCAGCCGATTTTCCGTTCTAAATATATTCGAACTATTAACTATAAGATTTTGAAATGTAAACAATTTTACTGCCAATGAAAAAGTAAGACGATTACGTTTGGTTGTTGGTCACTCCATCAATTCAATAGAATATACAGGTGTCTCTGAAGTAACCAGAGAACCAACCTTAATCAAATAACATCTATATTATGAAAAAACTTTACCCACTAAAGACATTGTATTTGACGTCGACCCTAGTCATGTTTACTGTGAATTTTCTAAACTGTTTATTTTTCCAGAATAAAACATATGCTCCGTCAAGGCTCAATGCTCTGCCATACTTATTTCAGAGATACCCTGTATTTAGTACCTTTGCAAGTACTAAGTAGTTACCCAAATACTGCTGATCGTTGGCAGTACCTAAAACTGTTTATCATTTATACACCTTGAGTTTGAGAATATGATTCATAGTAAAATCACAGCAGAACACGTTAAATCTTCTATGATTCATGTTCCTGATGCCAAGCTGCACACTATACGTTATAATGTATAATGTAAGCAATAAACTGTGCATACAAGTACAATAAATAAATATAAGTCTGCAAAAGCGCAGCACCAGCACAAATTTGGCACAAATCAGTCACCAGTTGTTCGCCGCACTATCGATATTGTTAAATGTGTGCTTTTAAGAGCATGAATTGCTTGCAATTATCGGAATAATATTGCACGAGACGACACACGTCTACTTCCAGTTGCGCTGCAGCGTCTACATGATTATTATTTAACATTTATGTATGAATATTTTGTGTCTGTAGAGACGTATCGATGGCGACAGCAATAATGCGGGATGATGCGATATAAAAGTAGTTAGGTTAATGATGGCGACAGTTTTTTGTATTACGTGGCCGAAATTTGTCCAAAACGTAGTACTTTGAGTGAGAATATTATACTAGAATAAGGTTGACGATTTATTTGATAATGGAACATAATTACCTGACGTACCTCAAGATGCTGATAATTTTCCACTGGTCAGAGTTTTAAAAAGAGAACATTATATGACTAATAGTCGTCTAAACTAAATAGTATACATAAATAGAAGTTTTTTAAATAATAATTTTGGACAAAGTGAAGATATATGTATAATAAATACGTGTATATGATTAACGTATATACCCCGCGGGAGACAAGAAAATAAACATGAACTTCCCGACAAAAAAATCGCACCGTTGTAGCTTTTAAATTTAGGTTTAAGGACAAACATGAGAAAAAGTAGCGGGAGTTGTAGTCTGTAGATAGGTAGTGGAATTTTAGATAGGTTGTGTGTAGGGCGCATGTAAATAGGTACATATTAAAATTGTTTGTGGCACTTAGGACTTAATGTCTTCGCTGAAAGTGCCTCTTGTTACTTTTACTGGATGGGACTAATTTACCCGCTTTAGATGGTATAGTAGGCCACTACATTCAGATTATGTTTTACCCGATGTGATAAAATCGCACTGCGTTAGTGGAGGAATAACTTTGTGTACACGCTATTTACAATCTTGTTAGTTGTTATCATTTTTCCAACAATAATGCATGCAATAGAAACACAAATAATTACTACAATAAGTGATATAACTTCCAACAGACGGACTACATGAATAAGCTTATTAACGTAACATTAGAAACATGGGATTAACAGGTTATAAAATAAAAAGGAAACTAGACGTTATCATTTTAGGTTAAAATGAAATAGTAGTTTTACCCATTAGAATTTATTAATGGTGGTAAAAGCAAGAAAATATTAAGTTAGTTGGGTTCGTTAACACTGCCTTGGAATTGACCTGAAATGTCGTATATAACAAAATTAGTACACTGGGATCTATTTGAATGCGGATTTTCAAATCGATAACCACGTTTGTACTAAGCTAAATACGCAACCAACAATGCACTAGAAATGTCAAAATGACTCTTGTTGGTTGTTTATATGGCACTTCGTCTTCATAAACCCTATTACACTGGGCAACAATGACCTTGTCACAAATAGTATAACATATCATTTCGATAGCTTTTACGTACTTCACAAATCTGGAAACTAAAATGCTTTTTTTTTGCTATTGTTGAGGTTCTACAAAGATTAATACGACTAAGTAATTGAATGCTTTGAGTAGGCTTAAATGATAGCTTATACATTGTCACATTTTGTTTTTAATATTGGCATAGAATTCGAAGTTGCACCGCATTCTTTGATACCTGCAATGTCGGCTGAAATGTAAAGTTCAACATTTAGCTTTAATAGTGTTAATAATAACTTTAATAGTGAAAAGTCATAGTCCAACTTGGTGAAGTGGTTTAAAATACTTTTTAACCATGTGTTTTTACTTCATATCACGACTCAATTGGATTTTCGGAAAGACGCATAACTAAATTTTCTTCATTTTTAAACCAGAAACCAATTATCAATTTGCACATTTGTAATATTTAGGCTTATTATATTATGTTAAAACCGCCCCCTTTATTTTTCACTCCCTACTTCATAGTAGGAAAGTGGTGAAAGTGTTTCTGAAGCATTTATCATGTATACATATAGGAAAAACTGGAAAATTCATTTTTATGCAGAGTTTTTAGGATTATTTTTGTACAGGGGCTACCGGGGAACATTAACGTTATGGGTGGTTATGGGCTCTAATAGATTTCGCGGATGCCATAGAATATCGAAACACAACACTTCCATGTCAGATCCCAAAAAGGCACCTTTTTTAGATTTATTTCCCTATTTTAGCTAATTTCAAAGTAAGTAGTATAAGAAAAGGCACGGAACAATGATGTAAAGTGATGCAACAGCTACAAAAAAAAGCTACGAAAAGAAATGCCAAAAAATGCCATTTTATGTCATACAAAAATACTATAACACTACCTGATGAGACTGAAAGCTGTAAATTCCAGTAAAAATTCTGTGTCAATTGTGGTATCAAAATTGCCACAGTTGTAACATATGCGCTATCATTTACACCTACTTCTATCACTCTCATAATGGTTGGTAGACGTTTGGTTGCCAGATTCCTAATCTACTCAAAAAAGCTAACGATATCATGTCACACAGTTTGGGACTCCATGTTGGAAGCATCTTGCTCGTGTTTTGCCTGAATGTATACAGATGCAGGTAACTGCAATGCGCGACATTAAAAAATCTACAAAATAAAAGTTTCATGTGGTTTATTCATGTGGTAATATTACATAAAATAAATGATCAAAAAAACAATGTTGGCTATTGTTGTGTTTCTATTTCATGTTTTAAAGTCATCTTATTGTCCAAAAATCATCGAACATTCATGTAAATATACATAAGAATAAAGCATATGTACAATGGTAAACTTAATATTGTTAATGATTCGGTAACTAAATGATTAGGTAAGAAATAATAAATAGAAAAATAATAATAATAGCAATGTTAAAATGTGAGAATGTTTGGCAATTTTTGGACATCGGCATGCTTTTCATACTTCTCGGTACCATTATAAACTAATAATACCTACGTTAGTAACTATTAATGAAATTAAAACGTATACATGTAAGCGTTAAACATATCCTGCTAAACAAAGAGAATAACCAGAGTTTTTAGAGTTAACGATTTGGCAAAACTTACGAGAAGCCACATTTAAAAATGCAAAACAACGTATTTATAAAGGATTTTAAAATTATTAAAACTAACAAAGTCTATACTACTACTATACACTTTAGATGCTAATTTCTCACACTAGGCGACTTGACTTATAAACTAAACTAAATCACGAGCAACAAAATACGAACATGACAGCAATGAATTTTCAGGTTTAGAGATACAATTTATGCCACCTAAACATCGACGCAAAAAAATGGAGAATCATTAAGGCTAGTCCAATAGGTTACAATCACTGAATAGCTTATTTTACTAAAAGTGAGACTATGGCGTGTTTTTTATTGGAGAATGTTTATTACTGTTGTAATATTTTGAATATATATAACAAAGTTAACATTAATCGCAGCACAATATATGCAATCGCTACTCCAAATCAAGATGAGGATAATAATCAAATGTCATCTCAAATTGTGCTCTGTTCAATCTTGAGATGGAAACAAAAAAAAAACGTGTACCTAAAGAGAGTATGTACCACAAATGAATTAAACAGGCGATCGAAGCTTTGGTACATGGCTTTAATTATGTAGTTAAATAATTATTATACTATAATTGTACAATAAAATGCTATTGTTGGTGTCTTGCTTTCTTTAGTTTACTATTATATCACATGTATCTCAACATAATTACTGAGGAGCGACTTCTATTTGGTATTGGGCATTATTTCTGCATAAATTGTATTGAAAACTTTGTGCTAAAACATCGACACCTCTATAAAATAATGTATTGCTGTACATCAGTTTACCTATTATATAATTGCGTGTGCTACATGAATGATGTACTATTCGAACAAGCAATGTCTTTTCAAAACCTGAAATGTTTTGACATATCAATACAATTTTGAAAATTGTTGGTTCACTACCTTGGATTTTTATCATCTTTGTGTATTGTTGTCTTCACGTAGCTAAAGAGAAACATCTAACTTTACGTTGATCTGTCGTCCCGTTTAGGAATTATTGGAGGTAAAATTTAAAAAATTACACAAAAATATATTATTGTATTTTCAAACTCTGTAGCTCAGACAATAGATATAGAGAAGTGGAATTAGTGTCATTTTCATGTTTTTATTCAACGCTATAACTTTAATTATTCATAAAGCGTACTTTTATCAGTTTTCTTATACCATTATGATTATGGAAGTAGAATGAAAATGGCATCCTTATGAAGTGTTTAAATAAATAACATATCATGGGTTAAAAATGATGGTTTTTGGGATTATCTCAAAAATTATCAGCAAGTGTCGATCCAATCACCTACCAAAAAAAACAAAAATAATAGACCCTGAAAGGTAGTAAATCCAATGCGAGTATCTCGAAAATAAAAGAAATCAATTCATGTTAATCATCATGTTGGTAATTTTTTAGTTATTTTTAGTTTGTAATTAAACTTTTTCTAGCAACTAATTTTTTAGAAAAACTGAGTTCAAAAATAATCCCAAAAATTATGATTTTATTTCATGATTTTAACATTTGTTTACCATAACTTCTGGAAATATAAATTGTTATCATTTTTTTTTTCATATGTTAAAATGTACTTTCTAGTGTAATTTCAACACAATTTTTAATTTCAAATAAAACAAAGAAGAAACAATTAGAAATGCTGACAATTGAGCTCAATTTAGATGAGCTATGGCTACCTAATTTAGAACTATGGGGATTTTACCCATATTGGAAAACAACATAAAAAAGTTTGCTCATCTTGTTTAGCTACATGAAAACAAATTTCATCTAAATCGCAAAATGTGATGGCAATGTGCGATTATGAGAAACAATTAAAGTTTCATTGTTGTCAACTCAATACGTTTACTTTTTGAACTGTTGCCTACCACAAAGTTGTGTCTTTCAATTTGAAGGGAACATTTATCAGTTCAAACTGCCTATTCTATATGAATGTCAGTACATCAAATTTTGTTTGATGACAACTGCTTGTTCTAGTAGGACGTCTACCAGGAAAAGATTATACATACTAATAACATTGAATGTAATTTAAGAAACAGTAGTGAAATTTTATTATAGACCATTTACTCACCGTAAATGGTGACATGTATAAAAAAAAATAAACGAACGAGTGTATCACGCAAAAAAAAAACAGTAGTCCAGTAGTATAGGCATATCAATATTTCAAAAAGTTTTCAGCTTGAAACACTGTTAATCTTCTTAAAAGAAGCTATGATATATTATACACCTTTTAGCATTTAACTGAAATGAAAAAAAAAACATACGGTTACTTAGTTCTTAGATTCTATGCTCTATATTTATTGTTAATGATATTGTGCATAAAATATTGTTGATACTTTAAACAAAAAGTAAAAAATAAAAATAGCTTACTTGAAGCGGTTGATTTAGTGAATGGTTGCTCGTTACAATATTTCAATCATTTTCGTTATGTGGAGTTATTTCTGTACATAACAATGTATGTAGATCCTATATATTATACCTTTATGTTTATTGTTTAAATTTTAAGTGTGTAGATATACATAATAAATAATGCATTTATTTGGTACAATATATTAGTTTTTTATTGGTAAAATGGTCTGTTTAATCGTGCTTAAATCAAAGTTTATTCATCCAAAAAGCAACATCAAACGAGTGACTGCAACTTTTAGGTATTAAATAAACAAATTTACCAGTTTCATCTTAAGAAAAGACGACTACCACATTTTCATCCAGTGTGAAGAGTATATATTGTACTACTTTTTGTAGATCTTTTCATATATAAAAGTAAATGGCCAGATTTTCGCAACGCTGATGACCACGGATGTAATGGTTTCGGTCTATTCGAAGTCAGACGCCGTATCGTGAACGTTGAGATTTTATATAACAAAAATCAGTACACTTGTTATTTTACGAAGCCATTCATGAAACGATGTAAACAGAGACTAAGATTGTTAATGGATTAATAGTAGATTGTTATTGCTAGTAAATTTTTATTATTATAAGGGATGTAATATTACTGAAACCATTTCATGGTATGTTACTTTTTGCCGACAATATAACATGTATATTAAAACTCGTTTTATTTTTTCTTTACAACTCCTGATGGTATAGATAGAACATTGCTAACAGAATTATGTCCAAAATTTTTCGTACTTTTCAAACCTACTCTACTCTACATCATTCATGTTCATTCGTATGATTTTTATCTATATTTTAAGCTGTATATCTTAAACTCCCTCCAAGAAGCGTGTGGGAAAGACGAGAAAACTACAAAAGATATGTACGTATAATAAGTACTAGTGATGTAAAACTACTAGTAACTATCGTTACATTGGTACCCACTATTCGGTTAGGTCCGAAGTAACGGGTACCAATATGAACGGGCAGCCGTTACTTTTACTACCAGTACTGATTCTGCTTGTTCTACAATCTACAATAATCCACTCGGCTCAACACTACGTACCAGCAAGCGCATCATAACCATGCCTAATAGACCCTTTTGGGTCTTTTAATAGAACCTTTGAGCGGGTTTTGCGTCCCTAAAAAGGCGTATCCAAATGTTGTATAAGAAAGTAAAATCGGAGTTTTTTTTTGTGAAATAATGATTTAAAACTAGTGATATTTATTCTATTTTAATATTGATAAAATAAAAAATTGCTCTTTCGAAAAAAGAGCAAAACTGTACATGGCATTATAAGTTCTTAATTTCTAATAAGTGCGGGCCATTTTGAAAAACAGTTGTTGTTATAGTTTCCATAGTAATAACCACAACAAACTAGGATGAACACGCCTAAAGTCGGCCCTATAACAGCCTTGTCATATTTAATTCTTTGTAATTATCAAACCTGAGACTTGAAATTTCCATACTGTACCTGTTCCAATTGTAGTATTCTTGTTGTATCTGTTCTATTTATAGTTTAAAATAACAAATACGTATTGATGGAGAGTTAAGTAAAGCGAATTTATATTAGAATAGCTAACGATACTAAAGTCGGCCGCCTTTGACCTAAATACGGACAAATTTTTTCCTAAAGTCAGTCTATGCATTCCAGTTCAATACATAGGTAGCTGGGTAGGTTTACACATGGCGTAAATATAGTTATTAGTGGTCAATAACAATTTTGTTTATTTCATATAATATCTATTAACATTTAGGAACATTTTTAAAGATATTAAATAAATGTAAGTACAAACAAATAAAATAAAATGATAATTCTTCAATATAAAAAAACTTTTATAATTGTTCTGTTATCAAAGACCGCGCAATGTTGATCCCTTCCTCTGTCCTCACGGCAAGTTGTGGATGACTCTTCATAAACAAGCTATACCACTTGATCCCTAGTCTACCACCTCTAAAAGGGTTTGGCCTTCATCTTCTTTAATGATTTTGTCTACGGTGTTCATTAAATCCGACAGTTTTCTTGGGAATCCACAAATTGCCCGTCGGATCATACCCAGATAACAATCGTGCGACGCATTATGATGCAATTGCAACCGCACGTGCGTTCATATGATCACGCAGATGCGTCATCAATGGAGGTTCATATCGCCCGCATTCTCACGCGAGTGGCGATATGCGGCGCATATCGCTCGCACCCGTGCGTTTTATTCGTCACGGACGACGCATCGTGCCGAACGTGCGACGCATTGTGTATCGTTTTGATCGGCATTCATGCCTGTCGATACAAAACGCACGCGTGCGAGCGATCATCGCACCGAAAAATTACGCGTGATGATTTAGTGCGTCGCACGATTGTTATCTGGGTAGCCAATCCACGAAAAGTTTTCGTTCAGCTGATGTCAATATAGTGTCTCTGCTCATGGCCAGCAAGATCTCTTCGTCTATTATGCCATGTAGCCTATCCTGCAATGTAGTTCTCGGAATGTTTAATAAACGGGAAGCGTGTCTTACGCTCATGTTTTCCTTATTGATTGCATGTCGTGCATCTTTAATTTTATCCGGTTATACTGAATTATTCGCGCCATTGGCAGGCCGATATTGCTGGTACTCGGACCTTGGTCGACATCGGTTTCATATGGGTTGAGCATGCTGATGTATCAGCTACACCTAAAGAAAAAACATTTTTCAACTTCTTGTTTATACGTATACATTTTGACTGGCAGAATTTAGGACATAACAGCCCTAAAACCGGCCACTGTACCGATCAACTTTATAGGGCGGCCGACTTTTGGCATAAACGAAAAAAAGACAATCCGGGCAGGAATGCTTAATTGAATCGACAATAATGCAAGGCAAATATCTGTGCAAAAATACCAGTATTTTTTAATTCTGATCTGTGTCCTTAACTCGGGCTACCCGGCCGAGTAAAATAAAACCTAGTTAGAAAATTATCTTCAGCCGTGCTGAAGTTAAAATACCCCCACAGTAAAATATTTAAAAAAAAAAAAGTGAACCGATTTAGCCCATTCACGAACTTGTCCTTACTTTTTAAGAGATAAGCTTGTATACCAAATTTCAGATCAATTACTTAAAAATTACGGCAGTTATCGTGTACACAGACGGACATAGCTAAATCGATTCAGTCCTCCATGCTGATAAGGGTGTTACAAATGTTATGGCAAACTCAATATACCCTCACCACAGTAAATGTGGGGGCATAATGAATAATAATAAAAACGTAATAAATGTTAAATTAATAATAAAAATGTAGTGCCTTAGGTTCGCCATGTGGTTATTACAATCTATGAAAATATTCGCAAGCAATGATATTATTATCAGCATTATCTATGATATCCTGATATCCTTTACTATAAAAACGCATAAGTATACCTACAACTATATAAAGTAATATGTGAATATAATCACTTACCTCGCGTCCCGGTGTTTCTTACGTTTCTTTGAAGACCGAATCCCCTACACACAACACGATCGCATTCCACCTGGCCTCTAACGCTAATAAACCAATATAAGCAAGGGCGTAGCCAGACGGGGGCAGGGGGGGGGGGCACCTGCCCCCCCCTGGCGCTCAAAATAAAAATGCACAAAATTATGGTACATAATAAATTTACAAAGACACATAACATGTACTGTAAAAGCCAGTTGTGCTTATTTTATGAGAAAATGTAATTTAATAAATTACCGTCGAGTATGCAACTCAAATACCAGTACCTCCAAATCTCAATACAGGGTGAGGTATTTATTGTTAAGTTGATTTATTGGGAATTAATAGAGGAATTGTTTATGCAACCGACAAGTAAGTTGAAGTAAAAATTTCAGATTGCTTTATTACAAATAACCTTATGTAATAATATAATGTTATTTGTAATAAAGCAATCTAAAATTATATCTTCAATTTACTTGTCGGTTTGGCAACCAAAATCACATATCAACTTTGCATATTACTGGAGTCTGTGTCAATGGACATAAGAAAGTATTTTACTGAGTATTAATTATTATTTGGAAACCAGTGTTATATCGTTGTATGATTGGGTGATTAGGATTACTGGTACTAAAGAGTATTTCAGTTATAGGATTACGTGACTCCAGTGTTATCACTGTATCCGTAACACTGTAATCACGTAATTATTGCAGTTTAAGTGCATATAGCTAAATATTACTTTAGATTAGTCTAATTTTGTTGAGTTTCGAGTTTGGTCTCGTTTGGCAAATGTCAACCCGTTTACCTATAGTTTGTCTTTTAAGCAATAGATGGCGCTATGGATTCTTGCATTAATTCGCTGTTCGCAAATATCTTAGAAATTATGATATATTACTGTTCTTGTACACTTATATGTACATTTTGATACATTTGATACATCTCCTCCAAGAATATTTGTGTCGGTAGCATGCTCAGCGTTCATCGCAACATTGCAAATGAAGACCAAGATCAATTCAAAGAATCTGTCCTGCAGAAGTTTTCCGAAAACAAACGTAAACTTAACATTACGTAATGTTTTATTAGCATATTTCATATTATGTACATACCTCATACATATATATTTATAAACAAAAAGATATGCGATAAGAAATATTTATTTACTTAAATTTTGGTATTTTTCTGAATCCTTGCCCCCCCCCCTGTAAAAACTTCTGGCTACGCCCTTGAATATAAGGTGGCCACCTTGTAACCAAGTAGTTATGGGTAATGAATGTTTTTTATGGTAAAAGCAGCGGCTTACATAGAAGATATTTCTTGTTTCTGAGGAATTAGGTGGAAAAGACAGACATCGGGCGCCGGCCGGTCTTAGGCGAGGTTACCCAATAAGGAGAATAAAAATGTCAAAATTAGAAGGAAAAGAAACCGCGCAAGACACTTTTATTTACATCCATTTCTGTAAATTAATAAACATAAAAAAGAAGTGTGAAGTGTGTAGCAAGAGTGTACCAAACAACGCAAGAAATGCGAAACAACGAGAGCTTTGGAAGACAGTAATGCACCAATAAAAAAACAGTTAGTAAAAGAATCGCCAGCGTCAACAAAAGAACAGAAATCCTGAAAACCCAAAACAAGCATAGGACTATTCAGACATTCAGACTTCCATACTGGAAACACACATGTAGGAGAGGGTGGGGAAGGTGAGGAAGCCCCAAAAAACTTTTCCCCAAATGTCTGAAAATGTTGAATAAGATTACAATCTCGCCTCCCCATTAAGTCTATCCCCTGCTCTGCACAAGGCTAACTTTATTTTTTATGGTTTATGTATAAGAACAAATTAAAATCTGCTGGACCAGCACAAAAAATGCAGGAAATGGTATGGGTGGGAAACTTATGTGAGGCCATTTTGATTAGAGAAACTGACCTAGTAGCTAACCTAGTTGAACATGTAACGTGAGAAGAAATGACATGTTTTCCAAGGTCATCTGAATCTGCATCATGGCCAACAAAGAAAAAATAAAATAAGCAAGTGATCACGGATACTCGTCATTAGACAAGCAGTCAAAACAAAATACTTATTTAATATTTTTGGATTTGTGAAAATAATAATGTAATTGGGCTTCTGATTATATGATTATGAAAAGATACCACCTTGAAAATATTTTTTTTAAAGAATTTGTCTTTCAAATCACACCCACTGTCCAGTGGCTTATTTTTCCAAGATGTTTAAATGCATTGGCTTTTTCCCAAAAGCAGACATACCTATTTGGTTAATCTAACAATCCACATTTTATACAAAAAAACGGCAAATTTTTTATACAGAAATATATTTTTCATACATAAATAATCACATAATAAGTAACCATGCACACTTCATTATTACTTAACTGATATAAAGAGAAAAAGATTATTACAAACACTGAATAGAAATATTACCTTGGTTGGAGTAATCTTTGAATTGGTTTCAAAGATGTCCAAATAAAACCTGGTTCTGCACATGGATGCACAACAGGATAAGGTGTAGTAGGAGCTTTATAATAATCTGATGGGGCATGCATCACAAACTCCATACACTCCAATTTCCTCGGAACATCTTCTTCAGGACCTAACAAATGTACATTAACAAATTATACATCAATATTGTTTATCTACGACTCACATATTAGTGTATTATTTGACGAGCACATAAAAAAGGATATATATCGCGAGGATGAAGTTTATACGCGAGCCATAGGCGAGCGATTTATATCTGTTGTGTGCAAGTCGAATACGACATTTTATCTACAACTCATAAATTCCATTTTATATATAATATTTTAAATGTATTTGTCAAAGATGGCGAAGCGAACTGTCACATAACGTCACATCCACGTAGGTTTCGACAGACTTTGACACTAGAGTTGTATAATGATAACAGTACGTTCCAATAATGAAGTCATTATTTGAACGAACAGTCATTATTATATAACACTAGTGTCATTATAACCAATGGCGTGTGTCAAAATGGGGATTATACCGGGTGGTCTTTTTAACTTGAGACTCCTAAATATCTAAAGAAATATGCATGGTAAGACAAAAGTGTCTTAAATAAACTTGTACGACGCCAAGGGGGAAATGAGGTGGCGATATCAGTTTCATTGCAGATGGCGCTGCGATTGATGAAAATGTATTCTTAAATGGGAATACCCAACTTTTTTATCAAATTACAATTTTACGTTAAAACGACCACCCGGTATACTATAGTCATAGATACGTATGCAATGAAGTTATTATATGTGAGTCGTAGATAATATAAATTAATTGTATATGTATCTGTGAGTTCTTTTGAATACGACTTCTTTATTCAAAGAAACTGTTCTTATTATTCAAAGCTACTGTCAAAACATATGTAGTTGACAGTTGAATAACAGTTAGCATTGCCATCATTGACAAATACATTTAAAATAAATATTTGAATAAAAATGGAATTTATGAGTCGTAGATAAAACATTGTATTTGACTCGCACATACCTTCTACGGCTGTGTATAAACTTCATGCTTGCAATATATATCCTTAATTATGTGCTTGTTAAATAATATACAATTACCAACCAATAATATAAGTAGCAGGATCAAAGCATTCATTTGGAGGGGGGCTTTCTTGTGATGGTAGAAGCCACGTTATCGTGGCACTCTTTTCGCAATACTGATCGGTGAGAAATCCTCTCAATTGAGCGTAATATATATCGTTATCTTCATCCATAAGTGATACAATATCTCCAACTTGAAAATACTGCTCCTAAAATTCGGTTACATTAGTATGAAATCATAGGTGATTAAATAGAGCTGTACCTTGTAAAATATATGTTCACTAGTAACAGGCGTAGCAACAGCACTAGGCGCTTTAATCGGAACCTTCTTGAATAACGCTCTACGACCTCTCGTCTTCGGTTGTGTTGTTTTGGGTAAAGCAAAAGGGTTTAAGCGTGTCTTATAAGACCGAGTTGCTCTCGTTCTCTTTCGACATTTTCCTTCATTTCTGTCTTCGTTGTCGTCATCCGATTTATCTTCATCCTTTACCTCATTCACACAATTTACACACATTACCCCTAAGTTTTCTGCGTTTGTCCAAATTGATGATTCAGAACTGCCACATTTTAAGCATTCTGGGTTTCCTTTCAATGGCATGTTAATACTTATTATGGGACAGGAAGTCTTAAGATGGTTATTCAGAATCAAGCTTGATAGAAAGTGAGGTTATTGGTGCTTCGGTGGTTTTCTTTCACTGTTATTAACTACAGATGGCGCCGGTAGTGCGAGAATCATTTGTATCCATTCTATTGAGTATATATTAGTAATCTTTTAAATTTGTATTTAATCCCAAAAGTCAAACGGTATTTGATACTTTTAATAATAGAAGTAGAAACTGTTTCTATGTAATATTTTCATGTGATTTAGTGTACTTTTAGTTGCATACCTACTGGTTAACATACAAAATGTGCTCAAAAATAATAATTCTAAAACGAAAAGCAGTAATTTAGTATTGAAATTCGTCGGCCAATTATTTTCTTATTCGAACAATGATGCTTAAGATTATCCCACCCAGAAATCAGATAAACAAAACATTTACCATATTTACCAAATTGTTTTACGTGCTGTGTTCGAAATAGTAATGCCAGAATATATGCGAATCATATATGCCAATATTTAGAAATATAGACTGATTTTTTTTACAATTCACAAAAGTTATTACAACCCAGGCACAAGCGACGATTACCCATACAGAATATTTTAAATGTAGAAGAGAAGAATGAGGTACCTACCTACATGTCTATAAAGTCTATAAACTGTATCAACTAAACAGCGATGACTAGATAGAATTAATAGAATTCATGATATTTTTTCTTGGTGGGACGGGGGACTTACCTGATACTTCTTTAAATGTATGCATTTAACCATGCAAAGTGGATGGCTAAAGCCTTAATATTGCCCACACATATATTTTTTCGAAATTAGGTCACAGATATAGCAGGTATAGTAACTTTTAGCATCACAAGTAATGTATCTTTATTATAAATATATACAGGTATTTCATACCTGGAAGCGAAAAACTAAGTACCAGACATTTTTTAGAATCGGTCATTGTTTACGAGATATTTGACTTGGTAAATTAGTAAACAGGGAAAGGTAGATGTGGAAAAATAATGTATTTATGTTATGTAAATACGCCATAAATGATAAAACTTTGAAGTGCGTTATTTGGGAAACTAAGACCGATCGAAAAAGAAAGGTATCTGATATTTTAATTTTTTCGATTCGCACGTTGTGGCTGCAATAACGTCACGAATTGACTTATATTTGTTAAACATTACCATAAATATGAAAGAATAGATGAACATAAAAACGACTTGGCAGAATGAAAAACAATTTGTGGTATTTGTCGCCAGAGAATGCGGCTCTATACTTTTACGATACAGATATTTCTCTTGACAAGAAACGATGGTGCAAGAGCTACACGATATATCAGTCACTAACTGCAAATAAAAAAAAATATGTAACAAATATCAAAATTATTCTAAATCTTCACATTGAAGATTTCATAACAATGATAATTTTTTTTAAAGATTCACCATTACCAATACAGAACTGCGTACCCAAAACATAAATATTTAAATTTTTGTCTTTTGATAATTAAGTTATGGTTTTGCTAATATTATTAGAGTATAGCATTAAAATAACATCGTCGTATTTGTCAGTTTTTCGATAGAGGCCTTAGTTTACGAGATATATATCCCATTTTTAAATTTAACCGTACATTTCCTTAGTAGTGTATTTTTGGCAACGACATCTTGTTGATATTTGTCAAAGCGGACAAGTGGCTTTAGTGCAGGGACCAGTGTAGAAAGTGACAATTAGTTTTTCGATACGGACCTTAGTTTACGAGATATGCCCATTTTTTTTTAATTGAACCGAAAAAGAGATTCCTTTGTATGTGCCTTTTCGTTAACTTTTGCCACGCCATCTTGTTCGTATTAGTCAAAACGGATATTGATTGAACAATGCGTCCATTAGTAGTACGGTTTTCTTCACTTCTCTTCTTGTTTGTCACAATGTCCAATCGAGTTGAAATTTTGCATGTGAATAGATTTCCTGTGACGATGCTTATGCATTGTCATCAAGACTATACAAATAATATTTTTCCAAAATTATGACACTATTTTTCAAATTTTCAGAAATTTTTAATTTTTAGTGCAATTTAATTATGTAGTTTTTAAACATGAATTTTTATTCTTGGTAAACTTTAATTTTTCGCATGATCAAAGCCAATGACAAGGGCTTTGATTATGCAAAAATTGACTTAAAATTTTGAGGGAAGTATTTTTCAATATGTAGAATAAGAGTAACTAAGGTCCACTCTAGTGTCACGTGTAGATTTTTCCGCCTTTCAGTATAGTGAATTCGTTTCCGTTTTGCTTAATTACTTCAAATTCTTCCTTCCGTACTTCGTTTCAAATTTATTTGTGGTATTCATACTTTTAGCTAGAACTTCTCCCAGTATTATTCTATTTTCGTTGAGGCCTCTTGTTCGGTCTTGTCTTTCTCTTCCATGTTGCTAATTGATGGTATCATTATCTCTAGTTTTTTTTCGTTTGTTTCCAGATCATTTATCAATGGAATTTTATCGCCAATATTTCTCCCAAGCAGTAGCTGTAGTAGCTGGGATGGAGTTTTTCCAGGTACGCCAAGAGGTCTCACATTGTACACCGAAATAAACTTTATTTCATGATATTTGGAATTAATCGCAATTAATCGATAACACTGGCCAACAAAATTTGCCCGACTTCAAATTGCCTGACATGGCAACAGATTCGGATGGGATGTTTTCCCAGGAATTCGAATCTGAACACAGAAATGGTGAATTGGCTCTAGTTTTCTCGAAAAAAAAGTCTTAAAGTCTTAAAGGTGCGAAAAAACGCGTTGTTTGCTACATTTGACCACATACATTACACAACAGTAACGTTATTCTTTTCCTTTAGGGCCATATAGCTAGAAATCAGATGGCATAAAACTTTGAACATTTTACACCATTTTCTGTAGGAACGCGCGCCCATTGACGCACCCGACAGAGTGCACTGCTTCTTCCTTTATTTATACATTGCACTGGCAAAATAAAATGTTTTTCACGAAAAACAGTGAAGGTGAAAAAAAACGTGTTTTTTGCTATTTTTTGACACATGCAAAACATTAACGTAATGATGTAGATGTATATATATATATATATATGTTACCGGCAAAACGCGTCTTCTGGCAAAACCAGTTTAACCTAGGTTAAACTAGTTCTGCCGAAGCGCGTTAGGTCGAACTAGTTTATCCTAGGCCAAATTAGTTTAACTTGGGCTGTAAATGCATACTTTAGGTCAAACTGGCATGAACTAGGCCAAACTGATTTCTATTAACGGTATTGAAATGTACTATTATACCTTGTGATCCACGCTGTTATTTGTGGAACCAGACGAATGAAATTTGGAGAGCTATAATAGCTTAAAAATTTAAATTTTTGGGATATACTTGATTTTAGTATTATTTCGTCTATTTTCCGGAATGGACGTTATCTTTGAAATTGCAATCTGCACACCTGCATGCAGTAATTTCAATAGGGATAATATTCTAAAAGCGAAACACATCGATTGACAATTCTTTACTTCTTCCGGGTTTTCCGGAAATGACGTCATGTTTTACATTGTAAACTGCAGGCTATACTTTGTCAGGGGTATTTTCAATCGTGGCGATTTTCTGAACCTAAAATGTAAAGAGCCCAAACATCGGCGGGCTCCATAAATGAAAAATAGTACACAGTAGTTGACGGAGTGAGTCTCATTTTCTAGTAAATGAAAGTTGGTGTGAAACTCAAATGAAAATATAATGCAAACCAGCTTCGTTAGTCTATATAAAAACATCTACTAAATAACGTTACTGTTTGGATGTGTTCAAAAGTAGCAAAAACGCGTTTTTTGCACCTTTAACACCGTTTTTATAGAAAACTAGAGCCAACTTACCAGTTCTGTGTTCAGATTCGGATTCCAGGGAAAAAATCCTATCGGAATCAGTTGTCATTTGTCCGGCATTTTTTTGTTGTTGGCCAGTGTTATGACTGATAGCATGTCCTTATTTGGCAATGGTTCCATTAATTAAGTGTATACGTAGACATTATCATGTTCCTTCTAGAAAGTTATGCCTTGATATAGGTGGTGGCTTATTGTAATTGAAAAATTAAAAAAAAATAAATTAGCAAATAAATGACAAAAAGAAAGCCAATAATCTAATAATTTCTGCAAAATTAGAAAAATATGTGCGTAACAACATATGTTTTTGTTTAAACAAATGGTAATTGTTTAAACAATTCCTAGTTAGTTAATAAATTATAAAAAGCATTAATTTAATAATTTTTACAACAAATGCAATTTTTTGAGCGAATGGAAACATCGTATATTTTTGTTTAAGCAAATAACAATTGCTTAAACAATTTTTTGATTTTAAAATTAGTTAATAAATGACAGAAAACATGTCAATAATACAATGATAGTAATTTCTGCCAAAAAATAATAAATCACGTAACTTTGTAAAATTGTACTACAGGAGAGGGTTGGGGCGGTGAAAAAAAGTAGTTGTTGTGGATTTGATCGTTGGGAAGTTCTGAACTATTTCTAATAATCGCCCGCAACTTTTTTTTAAATCCGAAACGTGAAAAAAAGGAAAAAAGGATGCATTCTTCCAATGTATTTTAAATGAGAAATTTGAGGTGCTCGGTGGCACGTGTTTTTCGCACCGATTTTTCTCAAAAGTTTGGGGGATTTTTTTCGCAAAAAGAACCGATTGGGGATATCGTTGCCCTCCAGCAAAAAGAACATGTTTCAAGGAATAAAATTGGACCACAATAATGTACATTGTACACAGTGGCGATTAACACATCTCATGGCTGATATTAATATGGCACCGATGGAAGAGGTATGTGTGTAACAATGAAATGACATCACGTAATTTAAAATTCAGATTGCGGGAATAATTTTGTATACCTATCACTATTTATATGCAAACCATAAAAGACGAGTTTATGGTTTGCAAATACGTTGTTTTTTTTTGTAACCCATTTATTAGAGCTAATGTGAGAAATATTGTATTAATCAGTAATACCAGTTATTTATTGGGTGCACAGAAAGAGCATGAAAAAAGCAGCTAGGCAAGTTCAGGCATTATTCTTAATAATTATTCTTGATAATTGTAACATTTTGGTCATGTCCTATAGACAAACCGGTCGGTGAGGCACCGGTAACTTACCGGTGAATTAGCCGTGGCGATAACCAGAATTTTCATCCTGTATGCTTTTTATAGTGTAACTGTCACTGCGACAGTGAGTGCCTATCAAGTTTAACGTAACATATGCATGTATAGCACCTGTAGAGACCGATCACAGATAGCGACACAGAAGTCAGTAATGACCAGTAGGCGGTGTAGACACTAGACAGGCATTCATACATGGCACAGACTACTATATGGTGATGGATTCAGTGTTTATGAAAACTAGGAAAATGAATTTCTTGATATAAATAATAGAATTGTCAGATTATTGTACCTACATGTACTATTTAATATACGATTGCAGTAGAAGTATAATATTTCATTGATTCTTATGGTACCACAAATTGGCGACAAGCGAGCGTAACGAACCCGTTATTAAAAGGTGAGGTAAACAACAATATTATATAGATAGTATAATAATAATAATCGAAGGGCTGTGAGCACCAAAACCGAGGGCTGTGAACACCATAAACGAGGGCTGTGAGCACCAAACAAGAAGGTTGTCAGCACCCCAAAAAGTCTGAGAACGGCAAGTAACTAAACGGTAAGTGTAGTTTGTAGTTTATACTGCATATATGTATTATGTACAAACAAAGGGAATTGGTAATTGTGTACCATTCTTAGCTTGGAGATGATCGACACCGGTATTAGGCGACAGTATTGACAAATCCCTGATCAGAGGAGAATGCGAGAATAGCTAAGATCATTTAATTTGTACTTAGCGTCAGAAGATATTTTGGATGTCGTTAAAAAGGGAAACAAACTACTGCACCTAGGTGGTATATAATTGTGTATGTTTTCAAAACCCTTATTGATAAGTTTTCAGGATACTTTTCTCCCATGCAGAACTCTCATTTGTACGCCATGTTTATCGAAATATTCATCGAGAAGAACACAAAACTTAATACATTTTTTTTTGAAAATTAGGCAACAAAACCAAGCGTTGTAAATTTCAGAAATCTCAACCTGAAGCCATATCCATCATCATGTATTCAACCACGGGGCACAACATTGCAGACTGTATTTAGATTGTGTAGATTACAACACAAAAAGTCTTTTGATGTTGGAGAAGAGCAATGATAACTTACAATCGTCGAAAAAAGCACACCCAATTCAATGACAACTACTTATATAGTTGTTAGTTATGTTAGGAAGTAGGACCAACAATAATATTTTAGAAGCTATACATAAAATGCCCAGTGATTCATAGGATATGGCGGACAAAAACATTTATTTTTTTATTTCGAATGAAACTGTGCACTATGGGACCAGTCTTACTGAGAGGCAACCGAATTGTCATACCTCAACCCTTGGCAAACATTGGAACTGGCTCATAAGGGTCATCCTGGATAGACGGTCATGAAATAACTGTTGCATGCAAAGGTGTGGTGGCCACGTATAGACACACAAGCCGCAAAATTCGTAAAACCTGCCACGATTGTCTTATGGTGTCTCAGCCCAATAAGCCACAACCTATATCAAGGCATAACTTTCTAGAAGAAACATGATAATGTCTATCTATACACTTAATTAATGGAACCATTGCCAAATAAGGACATGCGATCAGTCATAACACTGGCCAACAAAAAAAAAATTGCCGGACAAATGACAACTGATTCAGATTGGATTTTTTCCCGGAATCCGACTCTGAACACAGAACTGGTGAATTGGCTCTAGTTTTCTCTAAAAACAGTGTTAAAGGTGCAAAAAACGCGCTTATGCTACTTTTGAACACATCCAAACAGTAATGTTATTTACTAGATGTCTTTATATAGACTAACGAAGATGGTTTGCATTATATATTTTATTTGTCATTTTCGTTTGAGTTTTACACCAACTTTCATTTACTAAAAAATGCGACTCACTCCGTCAACTACTGTGTACTATTTTTCATTTATTGAGCTAGACGATGAGCTCTTCACATTGTGGGTTCAGAAAATCATCACGATTGAAAATACCCCTGACAAAGTACAGCCTGCAGTTTACAATGTAAAACATGTCGTCATTTCCGGAAAACCCGGAAGGAGTAAAAAATTGTCAATCGATGTGTTTTGTTTTTAGAATATTATCCCTATTGAAATTACTGCATGTAGGTGTGCAGATTGCAATTTCAAATATTACGACCATTCCGGAAAAAAGACGAAGTAATACTAACATCAAGTACCTATATCCCAAAAATTTTAATTTTTGGGGTTAGAATCTGACAATTCTATTATTTATATCAAGAAAATTCATTTTCCTAGTTTTCATCACCATGTAGTAGTCTGTGCCATGCATGAATGCCTCTATACCGCCTATTGGTCATTACTCATTATTGACTTCTGTGTCGTTATCTGTGATAGGTCTCTACAGGTGCTATACATGCATATGTTACGTCAAACTCGATTGGCATTCACTGTCGCAGTGACAGTTACACGATAAAAAGCATCCAGGATGAAAATTCTGGTTATCGCCACCGCTAATCCACCGGTAAGTTACCGGTGCCACACCGACCGGTGTGTCTATAGCACATGACCAAAATTTTACAATTATGAGTTAAGAATAATACCTGAACTTGCCTACCTGTTTTTTTCATGCTCTTTCTGTGATCCCAATAAATAACTGATTTTACAGATTAATACAACATTTCTCACGTTAGATCTAATAAAGGGGTTACAAAAAAAACAACTTATTTGCAAACCATAAACTCGTCTTTTATGGTTTGCGTATAAATAGTGATAGGTATACAAAATTATTCCCGCAATCTGAATTTTAAATTACGTGATATCATTTCATTGTTACACACATACCTCTTCCATCGATGCTATATTAATGGCAGCCATCAGATACCATCATCGCCTATAACTGGTGACTACGGATTGACGTTGGTGGGGGACAGGCTAACCACTCCTAGCAAAAAAAAACATCGCATCGAAATATTTCGTTTCGAGTTGCGATGTTTTCAGAATGGAGCCTTAACGTCAATGTGGGGGGTATAAATATAAAAACAAGACTGTACTATGTATGATAAAGTAAAAAGGGTGTAGATACGACACGGCACATTTCACAGATTTCTAATACCTTAATTTATCAAAATACAAAATATGCCATATTATGCTTTTACCCGTAGAATCTTAATTTGAAGGCAATAATAGTGTTCTTTGAAAACCACTGCTAGAACGTAAAAATAGTGAATTGAGTCTAGTTTTAAGATTAAAAAAAAGCATATGGCGACAATGTCCTTTCGAATAGCAAACGTATTTCTATCATACCTCAAATTGTATTTGAATGATTAGCTGCAGAAGAATGTTTATAACTTTTGGAAAAATGGTTACATAAATTTCATCATACCTCAAGTTGTAGATAATTGAAAGACCTTTGACGCTCGGAGTTTAGCCCCATGGACAACAACCCCTAAATCTCGATAATGTCCGTTCGAATAGCAAACGTACTTCAAACAGTTGCTACAGAAAATGTTTATTAAATTTTTCAAACAATGTTCAGTAATTTCTATTATACCTCAAATTATGGGTATTTAAAAGACCTAGTAACCCTTCGTCGCTAGGAGTTTTGCCCCATGGACAACAACCCCTAAATGGCTATAATGTCCGTTCGAATAGCAAACGTATATCAGTCACCTTTTGCATACCTTGATACCATAATAAGTTGTCACTTGTTTGTTCTGTTTTTTGTTTGCCAGTTGAACATCTGTGAATTTGTTGTGTAAATTCAGAAGTTTACAATTAATTAGGTAATTACATTATTATTTTATTATTATTTTCAATAAATTGTCAATACTTTATAATTTTAGACATTTGATTATAAAACAAAGAGTAGACCAGTACCTAGATGACATCACCCGGTAGGTTATTAACTATTACAAAGTATTTAGAGGTAGTGGGAGCAGTGATCATTACAGTAGTACCTACCACATGCACCATTGTTGAAATTATGAAAGATCACCACTGAATTCGGCCGAAGCTTCGGTGTTCCAGTTAAAATTGAAGCCAAATCTTTGTTATACTGGGTTTCGCTTCAGTGCATCCCTAGTAATGATGCAGTTGCCCCAACCACTGCAGTCTTTTGCTTTTCTCGGAAATAATCAGGCTAGCAAAATATATCACAATATAACCATGTATCAATAGAACAACACGCATTGCCTAAATACAATAATTCTTGCACCATATCTTCTGTTTGTGTAAACGAAGGCCAGTATTGTGCTGTTAACGGATGTCAACTGTCACGAGGTCAAGGTGGAACGATTAATTTGTAATGCTAATCAACGCCAGTAATTTTTGCATAAGCCTGTTGGTACGCACCACTTAAATTAGCGTGTACTCCACCAAATTAATTGTGCCACAACTGGAATTCCGTAGCGCATAAATTTCAATGTATGTTGAATGAAAGGTTCCAGACAGCAGCTAATTACTGCAAGCATAGTTAATAACAGTCAATTAAACAATTAACAACTTGTTATGCATGTCCATTATATAACTGCAATAATTCTGGGACGCGGTAGTAACACTTGCGCAATAACATTATTGTTGGGGGTTTAATTACAAAAAGGCCTTGCTGTCTTAACTGTAACTTTGTTATTGTTTAGTTTCAAGATGAACTGGGTTACACAGAACTTATCCGGATATTCTACATCGAAACGGTGATGTTTCATCGGAATGCAAACTATATGGGCACGCAGGACATGGGTTGCCAATTTATCGGCTGTTGAAATGTTTCGAAAAGAAAATATGTACCAACTATGTATCAAATAGCTAATTGAGAAATAAAATATAATGCAGTAGAAGATTGTACAAATGCATATTAAAACCGACACAAGAGATATGAAGATGAGAACTCTTAAGACAATTTTGTTTAATAACTCTGGCTCGATTAAGTTTCCTAGTTTTTCGGAACATTGTAAAGAAATTCATCAAAATATTACAGCTGATTATAGTGAAAGAAATAAAATGATGTTTTTAGTACAGGTTCTAGTTTTTTTTTTTCTTTTTAAATTTCTTTTTCAGGATTTAATCCAGAATCTCTGAATTTTTGTAGAAGATTCACAGTTTCAATCTAAATTTTGTATTCTCTGCTCTACCAAAAACTGTATTTTGAGATGCATGCTGAATATACCGCAACCCCTCCGGAATAAATAGACTTGCAGAATCCTTTTAGATTGGTTTAGCGCTCTCTCTCACTCTCGGAATGTGGTTCATTTTACGAAATTGCGATATTTTCAATGTCTTAACAGTCAACTTACCGAAAAATATAAACAAATTGCTGACATAAGCTTCTGTGTGTCCAATTTGCAAGCGTCAAGTTGATAGCCAACTGTGATTAATAACTTTTTTATTTTATTTTTACATTTAGACTGCTGACAGACGTAGCGCTTTACGCGAAATTCAGTATCCGGGATACGGAATTCGGATGAGATGCGACGCAAATACTGTTGGATACTGTATGCGAAGCGGCCATATTTGATGACAGCTGTTTTGTGTCATTTGCGACTACAGTGCCATGCGGGATAAACATGGATGTAGACTGTAGAGGAGTGTATAATGTTTTGGCGGCTTGCAAGGAAAAATCGCAAAAGGAGAACCATGTGGTTATCGCACATTTTTCTAAATATGGCTACCCAGCACTGCTGTTTCTTGTATTTATTTGAGTAATTACTGTCGGCGGTGTTCCACAGGCAGGTCATGGGTTCCACCAAACTTATACATTTTTCATTATCGAAGATAAAGCGCTTCATTATGAAGCTCGCCACTGACGGTACAGCGCCGTCGTTTGACAGAATCGCCCAACAAAATTGTTCAATTTTGCAGTATATGTGACAGCGGCACTCACGATCCAACACTTCAGTATGTTTTACTACATAAGTTAGGTGATATTTCTTTTTATCACCACAAATGTTGCTACACTGGCTTTTCATAAAACAATATATTGTGAAGGGACGCCTACAGACTCACCCTGTATACCAAGAGCCTATGGACTCACCCAGTATAGTAAACCGAGGACGAACACGGGAGACGCCGAAGCGACAGCCGTAACTGCTGATCAAGCTGTTTGGTGCGGGGACCGGGGGGGAACCGCCAACGGTCACCGCATCGGACGCGAACATTATTACATTACGATTACGACTATCAATTAAGACGTGGGTACCAAGTCACGTATTATAGATACACTGTCGATATACGAATAAAACCATTTAAGACGATGTAGTTGTTATCTGTGCTACGCCACCCCACATACCATCCCCGCCCGTACAATTATCTGAGGTCTCGCAGGAACATCACAATTGGTGGAGGCACGCCGCGTATTCCGAGTAAAAAGGTCTATGGTGAAGACAAGGAGTCAAGTAAGAGAAGCAGAAGAACCGAAGAATACAGCGAAAAACATGAGCGACACAAGTGATACGGAAGACGAAAAAATCCCGATGGTGAGGCCAACGAAATTTGCGGGCGGAGCAAAAGAAAATGTAGAGCAGTTTTTGAAGATTTATTCAAGAGCGGCAAAGGCAAATAAATGGACAGAAAATACAAAGGCACTCCAATTACCATGCTATCTGGAGGGAGCAGCCCTGAATTGGTACGATACAAATGAAGACAATCAAGGTATGGACGACTACGTCCAGGTGTCCCAAAAGCTGAAGGACGCGTTTAAGAATCCAATCATCAATTCCCAGCTGCAGTACGAACTTTCAACGAGGACCCAAGGACAGACGGAGGAGGTGTGGAATTATTTTCATGCCGTTCTCAACTTGTGTCACCAGGTCAAACCTGACATGGCGGAAGCGGAGAAAGTAAGGTACATTTTAAGAGGACTCAAACCAAACATCATTGAGAGGGTTAACATGCTAAAAAACGATACCGTGGAGGAGCTCAGAAGAAACCTACGACAAGGTGAGGCCACGTCATACCTGTTAGCGGAACGAAGAGGAGGCAGTTCGGAGGACCAGTCAGCAGGACATAGTGGTGCCCAACCGAGGAATAAGAGGAGGAACACCGAACAGGAGGAAATGGAGGAGCTGAGACGAAGAATCGAGGACCTCCAATGGCAACTCCAGCAAAAAGGTAGGTCTCAACCTATAAATAATCTAAATAGACAGAGGAACAATTTACCGAGTAGGACACCTGACGGTCGCGTAATTTGCTATCATTGTCGTAAACCAGGACATTATGCTCGGGACTGTTGGTCAAAAAACGGTCCACAGTAAAAACGTTTCAGAAAAATAGGGTTAGGCAGAGAAAGCATTGTTATTTTTGTAAAAGTAGTACTCATAAGAAAATAAATTGTAGAGTTAGAAAAAGAATACTGAAAAATTTGGGACCAAATAGTTGTGCAACAGTTACGTCGATAGAATTAGTCAAAATAAAAGGAAAAGTGAACGATAGAGAAGTAAATTTTTTGATAGATACAGGAGCAGGTATTAGTTTAATTCATTCTAAGTTCATAACAAATAAAAATTCGATTGTTCCATCAAATTATATGCAAATAAAATCTGCTTCTGGTCATTGCTTATGGATTTTAGGTAAAGTTAATGTTAATTTCACTGTAGATTCTTTAGAATTTTCGCATACGTTTTTAGTTATAAAAAATTTTGAACTCGAAGCAATTCTTGGAAATGATTTCAACAGTCGTTATGGCGTCAATATTAATTTCTTAACACGTAGTCTTCAGCTACTTGTTAACGGTGAAACTGCAATTCTGCATTTTGACACAAAGGAAAATACGTGTGTGGAAAGTGTTGCAGACACAACAATTTCAAGTCGTGTCACACCACGAGAACGTATCATGCTACAACCTATGACGACTCAAAAAATAGAAGTACAGTATTCTGCGAAATTGCCAGCGCACTGTTATTTTGAACCCAATACGAATTTATTTAAATGCAATGCCATTAAGATCAACGAACGTTTTTACTTGACACCAATTCCCTATATTTATGTAACGAATATGAGCGATAGAACAATTATAGTAGAGATTTTTGCCAAATTAGGAACCATGATAGAGATTTGGGATAAACCATACTTACAGTTAGATAAAATAGGCCTTTCTGCCCACCTTTCGGTTGGCAACGATCAGGATAACTGTGTATCAAAATCATTATCAATAAAAGAGTTCGAGTCGGATCTAAATGTAAATCCTAGGTTAGATAGAGAGCAGCAAAAGCAATTGCAAACTTTATTACGAAATTACAAAGACATTTTTGCGCGTAGTAATTATGAGTTAGGTAGAACAAATGTTTGTGAACAAACAATAGAAACGGGAGACGCAAAACCAGTTCACCAACCACCATACAGGGTGGCGCATAAAGAAAGACAAATAGTTCGGGACCAAGTACGTGAAATGTTGGATGCAGGTATAATTAGACACTCTTATAGCCCATTCTGTAGTCCGGTAGTATTAGTAAAAAAGAAGACAGGCGAGTGGAGATTTTGTGTGGATTATAGAAAATTAAATAAAATTATTAAATTAGATGCATATCCGTTACCAGTAATTGACGACATTTTGTTTTATTTAGAAGGGGCGCATTTCTTTTCAACCCTAGATTTATTTTCAGGATATTGGCAAATTAATATTGCTGAAAAACATAGACATAAGACGGCTTTTGTGACATCAGACGGACTATTTGAATTTAATGTCTTACCATTTGGCTTGGCCTCAAGTCCGGCTTGTTTTCAGAGGTGTATGGACGAAGTCCTAGCGGGATTAAAGTGGATATCGTGCTTAGTTTATTTGGACGACGTAGTAGTTAAAGCTGATAATTTTGAGACACATTGTAAAAATTTAGAGGAAGTTTTTAATAGATTAAGGCAGGCAAGTTTAAAATTAAAACCATCAAAGTGTACGTTTGGATACCAAGAAATAAAAATATTAGGTTATGTGGCTTCGTGTAAGGGACTGTCACCAGACCCTGACAAGATAGTAGCAGTATCAAACTTCCCTACACCAAAAAGCGTAAAAGATATACAATCATTTTTAGGACTAGCTAATTACTACAGAAAATTCATTAAAGATTTTGCCAACATCGCGCGACCATTGACTCAATTGACTCGAAAAAATATTAAATTTTGTTGGAACGAAACAGAGCAAGAAGCTTTTGACAACCTAAAAGAACGCTTAATTAATTATCCCGTGTTACGTCATTTTAAACTGGACTTACCTACAGAATTGCATACTGATGCGAGTGGATATGGTTTGGGGGCTGTTTTATTGCAGACCGATGGTACGGAAACGTATCCGATCGCATACGCCTCTAAACGATTATCTGACGCGGAAATGAAATACAATACAACAGAAAAAGAATGTCTTTCACTGGTTTGGGCAATGGCCCATTATAGAAATTACCTTTGGGGTAGAAAATTTCGGGTAGTGACTGACCACCACGCGCTGTGCTGGCTCCATAAACAACAAAATATGACATCGAGGTTGGGACGTTGGGTTATTAAGTTACAGGATTTTGACTATGACATTGTGCATAAGAGTGGTAAACATCATACTGACGCGGATAGTTTATCACGTAATCCTATTCTGGATCCGAGTGACTCAGATACTCATGAAATTTCTGTGTTAAGTATGATTCCGATGGACATTGCGGATTTACAGAGACAAGATCCCAACCTGTTAGAATTATTAGAAGCCATACAAACTCCTGATTCCGCTGATAATAGAACTTGCAAAAAATCACGTAGCTATTTAGTTGAGAATAACATTTTATACAAGAAGAATTTTACACCGTCCGGACAAAATAAACTATTGGTAATACCAGAAAATTTGAAATCAGAAATCTTATTTGGAGCTCACGATGACCCATTAAGCGGAGGTCACTTAGGTCTTGCAAAAACGATGGGAAAAATTAAAGTTAGGTATTTCTGGGAAAATATGAATAACGAAATTGAAACTTATGTAAAGACATGTCTTTCTTGTCAGCAAAGAAAACATCCGCATCAAGGCCCTTCAGGTCTAATGCAGCCGTTAAAAGTAGGAAAACCGTTCGACCGAATTGGTATAGATCTTCTAGGTCCTTTCCCAAAATCGGAAAGTGGAAATACATTCATTATAGCCGCTCTAGATTACGCGACAAAGTGGGCCGAAACAAAAGCGATTCCAACAGGCACCGCTAAGTGTGTGAGTGATTTTTTGGTAGAAAATATAATTTGTCGTCATGGATGTCCGATTGAACTCCTAAGCGATCGAGGTAAATGTTTTATGGCTAACTTGGTTACTGAACTTACTAGAAGTTTAGGTACGCGCTCAACATTCACTACCGCGTATCATCCACAGACCAACGGTTTAACAGAACATTTTAATGGTACATTAGCAACTATGCTTGCCATGTATACGAGAACTGATCAGAAAAATTGGGATTCCTATGTACCCTTAGTTACGTTCGCATACAATACATCTAAACAAGCCACTACTAAAGAGTCACCCTTCATGCTTATGTACGGTCGAGAAGCTAAGTTACCATTCGATGCTGCTTTAGGTATTGATGTGTGTAAGGATGAAACTGTAAGAGAATTTTTAGAAAGAATAGAAAATGTTAGGACTACCGCATTAGTAAGAATAAATAATGAACAAGTTATACAAAAAGGACGATACGATCAGGGCCGTAAGTCAGTGGATTATGAGGAAAACGAAGAAGTACTCATTTTTACACCGTTTCGTAAAGTAGGCAAATCAGAGAAATTATTAACGAGATGGCATGGGCCTTATAAAGTCAATAGAAAAATTAATGAGGTGAATTACGAAATAAAAATGAAAAAAGCCAACAAAAATGTTTTAGATACAGTGCACGTAAGTCGCATGAAGAAATACCACGCTCGCGCTTTGTAAGTAGGTTATAGAAACAAATCATGCTGAATAAGGTAAATTGAACGATAGGCACACATAAAGGAAAATATTTTGAATTAAGTATTTAATAATTGATAACCAAAACTTTTGTTTATTACCGAGAGTAAGTGACGTAGAGATTAGCAATGTAGATTGTTTTACAAAGTTAGCTTTGGGTGCATCCGTTTCAGACCTGGTAGCTTCCTGTATAATGTCCTGTTATCAAAATAATAAAACACTGGTCCAACAAGTGGCTCCCGAAAAATTTGTTATAGTTCAAGCAAGAGGTAATCTGACACTCGAATGTGCCAATTACCCTGGCCGAGTAATCGACACGCAAGAGTTTGGATTACACGGAGCGTTACAACTCCAAGTTCCCTGTTCCTGTTCTTTAAAGCAATTGTCAGTTACGTTGATTCATAAAGTGTTTCCATGTGATTTTGCAGGTAGCAAAGCATTTCAAATCTACCACATTCTTCCAGCTTTATGGTCGAAATTACAAACACTGTATGTCCCGCCGATTAATCATTTAAACCAGCTGTCCTATAGGAACGCATCAGAATGCTTAAACCTAAAATGGAACGTCAGCGTTCCGCACTTTAATTTCATTCCTAAGTTTAATGAGCAACCTGATTCAAATGAGGAGCAATCTTATTCGTTTATACATCATTACAGTCAACATTCAATCAATCTTTTTCAGTGTATCAATATTCTTACGACAAGTTATGTTTTAATTATATTATTTCGAAACCCAGCACTGATTGGACTAGGTGTCGTACATGCAGTAAGAGCACTCAGTGTGTCCGATTCGATCAATTGTTTCAGTAATGTCATCATTATAGGTTTGGCGAGTGTTTTTGTCTTTTGGTTAGTATACCAATGTATTAAGAAAAGTCGAGTAAAGAAAGAAATAGAAATAAAGTTAGAATCCGTGGAAGCTCAGTCTTCACAAGATGAGATACCGACCATAGAGGTCAAAGAGCGAAAGTGTAAAGTTACGCGTAACGCAGCAAAGAATTAAGATAGAAAGATAACTTAGAATTCCCTATTTTGTAGGAAAGAATTATTGCAGAAAAAAAGAGAGAGTATAAGTGTTATAACTGAAGTATTAGTATTGTATAAATTCGTCTGCAGACATGTGTAAGTTTTGTGAATGATAAAGAAATTGTTAGAGGAGGAGCGCTCAAATAATTTTAGAAACCATGGTTTAATAGTTTAATATTTTAATGTTGTATGTTTAAGGTTTAATGTCCAATGTTTTAGAATTTTATGAAAGTTAGATTGTATTTTTTACTATAAGAATGACCTTTTGTTTCCAGCACTAGATGCTGAGAGTCGCAAGTTTTTTTAAATATAAGTACATACGTAAATACGTATCATGAGTATAAGTTGGATTAGGGATAGAAATTCAGTTTTGTTAATTCTAGATGTAAGGTTAATGTGTAAAGAAAGGATACTGGTTTTGTTTTGAATTTGCAGGATGCACGAACGGATGCCGCTGAGGGACCTCTGGTGTTGCTGATCCTCTACATCGGGGTCCGATGTTTTTAACAAGGGGGAGTGTGAAGGGACGCCTACAGACTCACCCTGTATACCAAGAGCCTATGGACTCACCCAGTATAGTAAACCGAGGACGAACACGGGAGACGCCGAAGCGACAGCCGTAACTGCTGATCAAGCTGTTTGGTGCGGGGACCGGGGGGGAACCGCCAACGGTCACCGCATCGGACGCGAACATTATTACATTACGATTACGACTATCAATTAAGACGTGGGTACCAAGTCACGTATTATAGATACACTGTCGATATACGAATAAAACCATTTAAGACGATGTAGTTGTTATCTGTGCTACGCCACCCCACATACCATCCCCGCCCGTACAATTATCTGAGGTCTCGCAGGAACATCACAATATGACAAATTCGAAACTAGAAAAGTTAGATTAGGTTCCATTTCTTTTTGTTTTTATTATAAATAAATAATAGATTAGGTTAACTTTCCTCCAATTTAATCGTTAATGGGAGCATTAAATAAAAAAATTATATAATGTGTGCGCACTGTGTACCCATTGCCTTTTCTCATTTTGTGGACTATAATAGAACAACAAATGAGATTGCTGTATTGAGGACTAGAAGTAGGTGCAAATTCCATCTCTTGAAAAGAAAATAGTATTCTCCAAGGTAGGTGAACATGTCAGCCCTTTAATCTAACACAACTTATAAATTAATATCACTTATATTTTGTTATTGGTAAGAGCACTAACGGTATTCTTTTGGTAATTTGTTTGAAGTAGAAATTCTGGTCTTTGTTGAGCTCCAATAACTGTTAGTATCCCTCTTAATATGCTACGAAGTAGGGTTTGACTACTTTATTCAGGAATTGCATTCCATTCTTCTCCTACAGCAAAAAGGGTCGCTGGTATTCTGGCAGCCCCTCTCCAGTGTCTCGTTAACCTTTCATTCGAATCGGGAAAATTTCCTGAGAGGCTCAAGATAAACAAGGTTACTCCTATTTACAAGAAATTGAATCCTCAACGAGTGGAGAACTATCGTCCTGTTTCTGTTCCTTGCACCTTCTCGAGCATATTTGAACATTGCTTTTTAGCTCGACTGGAGAAATTCTTAACCCATCATGGCATCATGAGCCCTAATCGACATGGTTTCTCGAAGGCAAAGTCAACTTCGTCAGCGACGCATTCTTTCACTGAGAGAGTTGTGGATCTGGTCGATGCGGGGCAGGTCCCGGCTGGGATCTTTTGTGATCGTAGCCGGGCCTTCGACTGTGTTTATCATTGTATACTTGAGGCTAAGCTGCTCTGGTGTGGGGTGCGAGGTCTTCCTTTGGACTGGGTGATGTCCTACATCACCAACCGGCAGCAGTGTGTGTCGGTTTCTCATCCCTCTCTTGGTTCTGTGGTCTCGGGGTGTAGGTCTGTGTCGTTGGGTGTCCCACAGGGTTCCGTTTTGGGGCCTGTTTTATTTTTGATCTTTATAAATGACGTTCCTCTTGTCGATGTGGGTGCACATTTTACTTTATACGCCGATGATACTACCGTCGTGGTGCAGGGTTCTACTCAGGAGGAAGGAGCTTCATCTAGTCGTCGCGTTTTAGCATCGTTAAGTGAGTGGTTTACACGAAATCGCGTTTATCTTAATGTCGGTAAGACCCACCTCATGCAGTTTCATAGCCCACAAAGACTGGTCGATCCCTTCGAACTCAAGTATCTTGACAACAGGATTGAGGCGACATCAAGGATTAAGTTTTTGGGTCTTCATATTGACAGTAGTGATGTAAAAAAAGTAATTATTAGTTACTTTGTAACTAAGCGAGATTCAAAGTAACGGGTACCGATATGAACGTATAGCCGTTACTTTTACTATCGGTACTGGTTTCGCGTGTTCACTGTTCTGCCGGTCGCCTGTTCCACTCGGCTCTGCACTCACTAGAGTCACTAGTCACTACATAACATACCACCGATACTACCCGCACAATAACAACTAAACGTCAACTTTCCGCTATGCAACCAAGCATACCCCGTCACCTCTTGGTGTAAATACCAGAGTGCTTATGTAAAATTTTCCGGGTATTAATTTTTAAAAGTAATCATCTGTTCCCCTTTAGTTTATTTGATTGTAAAACTTGGTCCATTGAAAAATATAAAGTCATAGATACTGAACCTGCGCCATCTATTAGGAAATAGGACGGTTCAGTTAATAGGAATTCGTTCTGACTTTGCCGTCGTCGGGTAAAAACTACTGAACATTTATGTGAATCCCAAAACATTGTATCGTAAATCGTAACTCGTGACTCCATTTAGTTCAACCCTTGACAAGTTGTTGTAGTAAGTAGTAAGTCAGTGAGCGTTCAAACATTTTGTGGTTTAGTAATAAATAAATCTGACAAATTAGACATAGATCAGGTAGCATCCCTAAACAAATAAATTAATTCTTAGACATACCATGTCCGCGGAGCAAGAAACACAAAAAAGAAGCGAAATTTGGCTTCATTTTACTGCGACAGCAAATGAAAAAGCCGTCTGCAATATGTCTAAAAATAAGTATTCGTATAGAGGGGGAAACTCAACCAATTTGAGAAAACATTTAATTTCAAAACATCCCACAATTCTCAAAGAAATGTCATGGACTGGATCAAAACAACCAACAACATCAAAAGGTAATTTCTGTATGATTTTTTTGTTTGTTTGTTGTCGCTTAATATAATATGTAGTATGTACTATGCTCGCAAAAAAAGTGGTACAGTTAAATTTTACATCATGTAATTTTAGGTTTTTTATTTGTCAAGTTCGGCACTAACCTGGATACAAATGGGAAACATTTTTAATATCAATTTTACAGAAAATTTTATTCTTTATAAAGCTTCTTTCTGATTTGTCTTACCTAAAATGAAAATATTAGAATGTAATTATCTACTTGCATGTACATGATGTTACAAAAACTATGAGAAACTCAAAAAGAGTAAACTATCTTTATTTTAAAAGCTATGCAAAAATGTTATTTGAAACGTGTGTTTAGAAATATTAGAGGGTATTAAATAAAAAGTTATAAACTGCTTCGTTGTTGCAGGAACACCCGGTATATGGAACGTCGAAGGTGATTATAATTTCATATTTAATGCCTTCTAATATTTTGAAATAATTATTTGGCATAGCTTTGAATATGAAGGTACTTTACACTAATGTCATTTACATTTCTTTGGCAACACGCGGTGTATGCAACGGCGAAGGCGATTATAATTTCGTAATTAAAAACATCTAATATTTCCAAATACTTTTTTCAACTAATATTTTTGCATAGCTTTGAACATCAAGGTATTTTACTCTTCAATGTTTTCATAGTTTTGGCAACACTCTGTACATGCAAGCAGATAATTACATTCTAATATTTGCATTTCAAACTTAAGACAACACAGCTACTTTTACAAATACGATATACGTGTATAGGTAAGTAAACGATAGTGCGAGTACTCAAAATCAAACAGTACTGAGTATTCAATCGGTACTACTTGAACAAAGTAACAGGTAGAAAGTAATGGGTAGAAAGTAACGGGTAAAAAGTAACTGTAATAAAGTAACGGGTCCAAAGTAACGGGTACTAAGTAACGGGTACTGTACCTAATAGTAACGGGTAGTTACAAGTACTCGAAAGTAACGAAACTTTACATCACTAATTGACAGCCATCTCAACTGGAGGGAGAAGTGCTCGAGACTATCATCGAAACTCGGCTCGATTGCTTTCCAGTTTCGAGCACTGAAGCCATATCTTTCGTGCTCACAAATGCTTAAGTTGTACCATGCCCAGGTGGGTTCACGTATATCATATGGGGTTTGTTTTTGGGGTGGGTCATCCGGCATTCGTGAGGTTTTCGTTGCTCAGAAGAGAATTTTGAGAATGATGACCGGAGTTAATGGCACGAGATCGTGTCGGAATATTTTTAAAGATTTTAAAATTTTAACAGTGTGTTGTGGCTACATTCATGAACTGTGTCTCTTTGTTTTTAAAAATCGAAATTTCCGTCAGAAAAGGTGTGATGTTCACGGCATACAAACTCGTTACCGCAATGATTTAAATGTTCCGTATGCAAGATTAGACCTTAAGGCTAAATCTCCCACCTGTTTGGGTCCTAAACTTTTTAATTTGTTACCATCGTCGATTAAACAGTGTGTAACTGAGTCAAGTTTTAAAAAACATTTAAAATCTCCTCTGATAGAGAAGTGTTTCTACAATTTGCACGATTTCATGACATGTTCGCTGTAAGCCGTTGCTACCAGCTTGTGCTTGCTTATTTGCTGGTTTTGTTGTTTTGTTTCCGTGAATATTGTACCTTGTTATTTGTTTATATCTGTGTTTATTGAGTTGAGTTGTGTTTATATGTACCTACTTGAGTTGATTCCATCATTTTCTTATCTGCCTTTGTGTACGACGTGTCCAATGTAACTATGTTGCCTTATAGAAATAAAGAGTATTATTATTAACGCTGACGGTCGGCGCGAATCGTCGGCGCGGACCGCTATATCAACAGCGATATATGAGGGCTGATGGCGCTGACGGTCGGTGTTGCACTGCAAGCCCTCACATATCGTTGTTGATACAACAACTTGGGTAGCGGTAAGATTTACCCTTCACATAAATACATTGCTTCTCTTACGTTCTTTTGACATTTTTCTAGACCTATAACTTGAAAGCTAGGTTGCAAATTTTCCGACGTAAAATTCTAATTTGACAGGGCTACATCATAAAAGTTATAATTAAATACGCAATTTTTTGATTAATATTTGAGACATTAACAACAAAATTTCAGTTTATTTGAAAATTTTATTTCATTTCAACTCTCTTGACCATGAAAAGAGTTTTTCTCTTCAAAGAACAGTGCAATTCTATTGAAATAGAATACCAAAATTAGCCTAAATATTTATTTTTATTGTCTCGTATGAACTAAATTGAAACTTTTCCACATATCGCCGACCTTAGCAATGACTTCTATATTCGATTCAAGTAGATACACTCATGAATATGTACTAGCAAAACGTTGAGCAAGAGCATATTAAAATTTACATAATCGTATATACACAACGACAACATTTGCTTTGGCTGAAGGTTTTCGACTGAAAAGAGTGTAGTATTCAGTCGAGACGAATTGAATTATGCAAATTTGGACCTACGACAAAATGCTCGTCCTTGATTGAGATTGATCCTCGAAAGAAACTAATTTATTACAGATCGAAGGCAAACCTGTTTATAAATGATGCTGTAGCAATTGTCGATAACACAGTATTGATAGCCTAACCTCAATACTAAAGACATGTAGTGAATTTCAGACATTCCGGATAAATCTATATAAAACTAACTTACATTATTATTTACGAGTAAGAAAAATATATCAATGACAAAAAAAACAAAAAAAAATGTAAAGATAACTATTTATGACTAATGTATTTTATAGATTAGCTTTACAGACTGATTAAACTACTTTAAAATAATTAAAGTCAGTATGCATTGTACTAGTTTGGTTGTGTATTTAACTATCAGTTATGTGTATTAAATGCTTACTAAATAACTATGAATCATTCAATTGGTTTAATACGGGTATTTTTAATTACTATTCCTACAAAAAAAAAAGCTTTAGTTGATAATCTTGATGTTGGAAAAATGTGGTTTTGTCTAGTTTGTGGAAGGTACTAAAGTAAACAATCGGCAATATACCCCATGAGCCACCCTTTGTTGAGGTGACGGTCAATAAAATTTGTTGTAAGATTTCTGAGGTGTAACAAACTCAGAAATAGGTCAGACATAAAACACAATTGTTGTCATTTCCAAGATGTTAACTTAACCCTTTCCTTTTAACTTTTAACTTTTCCACTTTTAGTACACTTTTGATTAAATGTTACGCCGACAGCTTAATTTGATCCATTACTTTTCTTTATAAGTATTGTACTATACATGAAATTGCCACTGTAAATTACTAATTGATAAATTTATGTTATGTCAAAACTAAACTATATAAATAATTATAAATTATAAAAGGGTAGATGTGGGCCATTACGATTTAAGGTATAAATAACCTATTTTACAAATTTTTTTTCTAGCGAAAATATCATTTCGTGTCCGGCACTAATTTGGACACAAATGGAAAAATTTGTTATAATTAACTTTTCAGAAAATTTAAGATTTGTCAAGGGAATAGTAGGGTTTACTACCACCGCGTTAAACCAAGAGTTAGCAGATTCCTCTGCCAAAATGACATGCCTACGGATTTTTTTCGAATTTTTTCGGCATATTTGAACGTGTTGAAAGAGCTAATGTCGTTTATTATCTCTAAAATCACTTTAAAATATAAAAACGTGACAGATTTTCACATTACATATATGTATCGTAGCACTGGTTAGTGGCAATTTCGGTTGCAACTCCACTGCGAGCAATAGCGGATAAACGCAAACATGCAATAAATTTTAAAAATGAATAAATTAAAATGATATTTGATTTGATTGATGAGAAAAGATATATTTACAAAAGTTTTGTATTACGTGGATCCTAATATAAGTACTGAGTACAGTCTATAGCTCCACCTAGTTCCGTCTTTACCCTAAGGGCACGTGGGGCACAAGCATGGGCGCCCGCAGAAATATTTCCAGGGGGGTGCAAAACGAAAGCCGGCCATGGGGTGGGTTAAGAGTTGCCAACTCCAAAAAAAAGGGCTAACGGCAAGCCGAGCTACGGTTCCACTTTTGGTATAAAGAGCCAACGTTTATAACGTTTGCAAAAATTGTTGCATAAATTTCTCTCATACCACAAATTGTAGGTAATTAAAAGACGTAAAGCGGAGTTTTGCTCCATGGAAAACTAGCCCTAAATGGCGTTAATGTCCATCCGAATAACAAACGTATAGGTGGCTGTGACTTCATATTTGAATATAATTTTTACTGCTTCATAACATTTCCAAACAAAGTTTATCGATAATAATGAAAATAAAGTTACTTTACTCTTATCACAAATTCATATATTTTGAATCGCTCGGTATATGGCACCGAAATTTACATATTTGACTATTGCCGTTTTGGTTTCATACAAGCCGTCAACTTTTATAAAGAATAAAATTTTCTGAGAAAAGGATAATAAAAAAATGTCCATATGATGCGGACTTTCCTGGACACACTGTATAAATAAATGGGTGGTTGAAGATTTTACCCTTATTTTTTTGAACAAAACGCCAAGAAACATGAAGTTGACTGGATTCCGAGTTACGACCTAGAGAACGTCAATTTTGTTTACAAAATACCAAACATGCGATTTGTGGAATTTCTTCAAAAATAGTGTTAAGATAGGTAACATGATAGGTATCTATCCCATCAAATAATAAAATTTTTAAAGGCTATGCCTAGATAACGTCTTGATCCAGTTTTGCGACACATTATTCAAAAAATTTAACGGTTCAAACTACACTGTAATTTAAATTTTTCTTTAAAAAATATCGAAGTAAAGCATAATACCATTATGCGAAAATGCTGTTACTGTTTGTTGTATTTCCTGTTCGCGTGGGACCTGATATACATCTATGAGCAGGACATCCAAGCAATTTTTTTAATCAATGAAATAATCCTGAGATGGTAGTAGACCAGGGATCAGATAAACTAAATGTAGTTAGCGTATCTCCACCAGACTCTAACAAAAGTAAAGAAGAAACAGCAAGAAATCAACACCTAACTTAACAGACAAATTTCTTATAATGGAAGATCTAAACACATGAACATTAAATCTAAATTATATAAATCTAAACATTAAATGAAAATGGAAAATACTTTGATTTCCCTTTGAGCATTGGACAAAATTAGATTCAACAATACTTTCTTTGACCATAAACGACAGCATAGAGAACACTAGACCCCTCATATATTATGGATTTTTGCACATTAACGTGTGCGAATGATTAAGACCATGGATTAGAGTCGCGGATATACGAGTGGACAAACAAGAAAAAGCACGCTAGGAAACTTACTAGTGAAAAAACTTAACATCGAATCCATACACAATGATAGCACTGGTTCAGTACAGACGCCTGATTGAGACAATAATTAACGACAATACCCAACCTAATGATGACATTGATACGAGCTGGAAGAAGCTCAAACGTAATATATATATATATATATATATATATATATATATATATATATATATATATATATATATATACAGCTGCTGGAATCTATTGGAAAAATAATGGTTAACGGATGCAAAAAGGATGAACATTCCATGGTTAACTAAAGAAATAAGGGAGCTGGGCAAAGAAATACTGCAAGCCATAGCTTTTATACGAAAGTAATAGGAGGAATACCTCAAATACAAAGAAACCAGAAACAGTGAAAAATAGACGGTAAATAAATAAAAAAAAGATTGACACCCCCAAATACATCACAAAATTGTGTTTGAGATATAATAATAATTAAGAACAGAAAACCACCAGGCCCGGATAACTTGCATAATGAACTCGTTAGTATGGCTCCAGCGAGCTCCAGAATATACTTGCTAAATGAACGATGAGAAACAGATAGAAGAAAAGCATAACAATCACCATATTTGAAAAGGTCGATAAAATTACACAGGAATCACATCTCTAAACTAAATAATAATTAAATGTACTAAAACCGCAGGAGGAAGACTTAAAACAGATAAAGGAAGAATAAAAATCATTTGTTGCAGAGATGATGCACTGATCGTGGTCGGAAATAAAGACGATCTTTAGAGGATGCTCTCTTACCTTTCTGTAATACAATATAACATAAATTACCATACAATATGGAGGTGTCACCACAAATAACTAAAACACTACCGAATAGAACATGTGATGCGCTTCATATACTTGGGAGTAGAGCTAACGGCAACCACGGACATGATAACCGAAGTGAAAACCCACACCAATAAGGTTAAGTTTTTAGAACGGCAGGATTATGTTGAAGGATATTGTGAGATGGGGCAGAGAAGAAGGGAATAGAATATACATCTATGATAGAATTGTAAAAATCACTAGGGATGGAAAACCGAGAAGCCAAAGTCTTCCGTAAGGGTCACGGTGGAAGATATCATGGCCACCCGTGTTCCAAGTGCAGTGCATACGATAGGCGGACAGTTGGATATAAAAAGCCTCAGGCGTACAACAAAAGTAAGAAGGAGTAGAAGTTATACTACAAGGTTGTTTTTAAAATAATATGAAACTAAATCAGCTGTTACACCTAAATGTTCGGGATTTTGCATTCGAACTATACGTTAGTTTACAAGATTTGCATAGAATGAAATGGTATCCGGTTTAATTCTGACGAGTGTAAGTGACGGATTTTAGTACATGGAAGATTGGCCCCAAAGGGTACGGTCGGTAACACATGTCTTTTTTCTGCCAGGAAATCATTCAGGTATTCTTCAGTTTTCATATTAAACGAAAATACAATGTGATACAAAATTACCCAAATTGAATTGAGACAGACATGGGAGCCGAGTTTCAACCACACATCTACACTAATAACCGTCAACATGACTTCTAGGTCTCTGAAACTGAAGCTAACCGAAATAACTATAGTAATCGAACGATTTCCGCCAAAATTCGCAGGTGTTCCGTGTTTAAATGTGTGGTTAAACGAGATTTTGATTCACTGCCAATGCTGTGCATGTATGACCGCAGTAAAATGTTGCAAAAGTTGCTCTTTCCGACTATTGAAATATTCACAGAATTGCATTCTGACGCAACGATCGTTCTTCATAGAATTATTTATTAACAATATTTCCTATTGCTACTGAAAAATGTAAACAGCATCGACGTACTTTGTTTACCAAGATAATCTTTGTTGTGTTTCATGATGTCGAGATGCTTTATTAATGACCCGGTTTTTGGCAGTTAAATATTACGTATCGACTTTGGCATTGACATCCTTTTTAACATGGAAATGAATTCCTGTCCACGAGTACGTTTTTTTCACTGGAAATAGGATGTGATCAATAAAAGCTTTCCCGGGGTCCGGTTTCTGAGTGCAAAACGTCAGATCCAACTAACTTTTTCTCGTTCGTTAATAACAAATGATAAAGTTTGCATGGTTTTAATGCGGTCGTGTATGAATGAGTTGTAATCATGACAGGGTTGGACTAGGTTACAATTTTTTTATTATTTTTTTATTTAAATTCTATGATTGTCCGGGGACTATCTATTTTTCACACACCACTGGTAGATCGCTGGCGGGAAATTTAAAGTAAAGCAGAGGTGCATAAATGTGTTTACTTACACTAATTTTTAGTTTAATATTATTTAAACAGCGGTTTACAAAGAGTCAGTTTACTCAATTACTTTTTTGACCTATCAGTTTTGAACATATACAGGAGTGAGGATTAACTGTAATTGGATTTGTTTCGATTTATTCAATTTTGAACTATTGTGACATATCTTTTTTATTTTCTTCGAACTCAGTCTACAAAATATGTGGACATCTATATATTTTATAACAAACCATGGAAGACATATTATAGGTGTTATTATAGGGTTTACATGAGCCCACTTCAATTAATATTCGCCGATTTTAGTTAAAAAGAAATAAACTTTTTTATATCACATATGATTTTCAATCTTGACTTGCACATCAAAATTTGTTGTTTTTCGCTTCTTCACAGTTTAGAATAGAAAACTACTATTTAGAAATGGGTATTACGTTATCTCATTGAGCCAGAGGATTTTTTGTTTCTGTAAACCGTCATGATGACATGCAACCGTCCGTTTGTAATAAATCAATTTATGAAAGTTCATTGCGTGGTCCTAGAAAAAGTATAGGAATGCTAGTAATTACAAGTAATGGCAATTACCAACTCAAAAAAAAGACATAAAAAGCTTCGTTCTTGTGAAGGATTGCTTACATTACTTGCATATAGAATAATATACTAGTTAGAAAATAAACTGCTTCCGGGTTATGCCGTGTGTCAAGATTTGTTAATGCTGACGTTTCGCGAACCATGTTGCTCGCTTCTTCAAAGCTAATTGAATACTGAAGACCTACCAAGAAAGTCTCCCTTATATACCTGAATTTACACCTCACTGCGCACATCTGGAGCTACCGCTCCATGTGGTTTTCCACCTGACCGCGTTAGTATCGATTTCCAGACCCTACTAATGTCAGTACCGTCCTCGCGATTGATGTTGTCAGGATGTTTGTAAATTTCGATGGCTTCGCTAATAAGCCTTCGATGATAATTACCCACCTTTGCCAACATCTTCGCGTCATCGAAATCCATTGTGTGTCCCGACTCGTGGCAGTGTTGAGCAACAGCGGACTGTTGAATCTTGCCTAGCCGGGTGTCCCTACTGTGCTCGTTAATTCGACATTCGATGCTTCGTCCTGTCTATCCTACATAGCATGTTCCGCACTCACATGGTATCTTGTACACCCCTTCGTTCTTCAGGAGTGGTGTGATATCCTTTGGGTTAGGCAAAAGATCCTTTACCTTAGCTGGTGCTCTGTACCTTACCGTGATACCCGATTTCTTCAGTACTCTACCGATTCTCTCTGATACCCCACTTACGTATGGTAAGCAAGCGAACCCCTTTGACTCTTGCGGTTCCTCTGAGACTTGCGGTTTTCTTTGTGTGACACCCCGTATGTCAGACTTGGTGTATCCATTCTGACGTAGATCCCACTCCAAGTGTTTCCGTTCGTCGTCCAAGGTGCTAGAGTCGCATACCTTCTCCGCTCTGTTGAACAAAGTGTTAATAACACTTCTATTCTGTTGGGGGTGGTGGTGTGATTTGGCGTTCAAGTACCGATCGGTATGTGTCTTCTTACGGTAGACTGTATGTCCAAGTCTACCCGTTGACGTTCTGTATACCAACACATCCAAGAAAGGCAGCTGATTATCCTCTTCTATTTCCATCGTGAATTTGATGGAAGGACTAACATTGTTCAGGTGGTTAAGGAACTCAGTAAGTCTATCTCTACCGTGTGGCCAAACCACAAAGGTATCGTCGACATATCTGACCCAGTGCTTTGGTTTGAAAGGACTTGACCTAATGGCTTTTTCTTCAAACAATTCCATGAAGAAATTGGCGATTACCGGTAACAAAGGTGATCCCATGGCTGCACCCTCTGCCTGCTCATACATCGCTCCCGCCCACTTGAAGTATGTGGTGGAGAGACAATGCTCTACAAGATCCGGTACATCGGTTGGTAGACCTAGGGGGACAAGTGTTGTCCGAAGGCCTTCGACTGCCTCCTTAACCGGAACACACGTAAAGAGTGATGTTACGTCGAAACTTACGAGTATATCCTGAGGGTCAATGACAACTTCCTTTAAAATCTGAATAAAATGTTCAGAGTTCTTGACAAATGATGTAGTTTGTCCTATAAACGGTTGGATGGTTTTCGACAAGTATTTTGCCAACAAATAGGTTGGGGAGCCTATTGCGCAATAATATACTATTATATAAATACCGACATTGGTTTTTGTGTGTTATTTCTAAATAAAAATAATGTAGGTATTACATATAGTCCATCTAAAGGTCTTATCACGGAAATTGTCAAGTGTTTACTACGTTATTTTTTGTTATAAAATATGATGCTTTATCATGTTTTAAAATACTTAGGACGTGGAAGGGAAGACCCAGCAGATAAATATGTTGTTACCTTTACATGCTTGTTAACGTAGTTTCAGAAGTCTTGAAAACGCCAACTATGATGTAGTATGATGTACTAACGATAAACAGACGTTTATAGTAGATAAAGCAAGATATTGTTAAAGACTCCAATTCGGTGATATTTGACGATGAAAACTCGTAACGCAGCCACGATATCGATGGAGACTTCTTGCGCGTATTTATAATGTCCAAACAAATGTGTATACAAAAATCTGGTGGGTTTGAATTTTCAAGAAGTTAAACCCTTATATCTTGCTATATCGGCCGTTGGAGGTTCAGCGGGTTTTCGTGCAGCTCCCTAAAGGAACCACAGGAAGTTACAGTTCTATGTAGTGTAATCAAGTGGTCAAATTGATATATATATATATATATATATTATCAGATTGTATTTGTCAAATTTTTGTCATTTTCTTTTTATAAATGTAAAATGTATGAGTAAAACAACAATAGTCCATATCAAACGATGTACATCATGCAAAAATTAGTTGGTTGGATGTACAACAGTTTAATTAATCCAATCACTTACTAAGCGAATGAAATATCAAGTATCCTATCCCTTCAGCTTCATGTAACCCCATTATGTACGATACAGTTTTTATACTTTATTCTTACACATTATTTCAGTGAACTCATGGCCAAGAATGGTTATGATGCTTAAGCGTTTTTCTTTACGGCTGCCAGTGCAACCCCTAGACCCTCCATGCCGCACCCATGGCAGTTATCCATATATGTTATTTTTTTTGTGTAAAGAAAGCCATACAGCCATATGTCTTTATTCTAACCTATGATTCTAACTACTCTACATATTCTAACACGCCATGTCTGATTTACCGTCTACATTTTCTAGTATCTAATTCCGACGCAACTAACTTTGTAAAAATTAAATTTATTATTATACCAAAAAAATGTCTGTTTAACGAGTTTGTGTGTAATGATTTGTGTAATGGAGCCTGAAAAATAATTGGCATAATGCAAATAGGTACATCTTTGATTGAATGTCGAAGTTTATTTTCATGATAATTAATGTAAGCGTATCTACGACTAAAATCAATGCGATTTAATATTTCCATATTTGCTGTTTAACTTTTGTTTGATACTTCTGTTTGACTTGAAATGTTAATGTTAGTGCTCACTACGTGTTGGTGACTTTGTTGAAACAGTATTACGTAACTTCATGGCGCTATTATAATACATTCGCATACATCAGAAATACATAAAAAATAACGTAATTAGCAATGTACACGTGTTGGTTAATAATAGAATACACTCGTGTAATATGAATTGACTTGGTTATCAAACGAAGCATCAATTAAAATAGGTATTGGTGCTTTTTCCCCAACTTCGTAAAATGTAATTATTTGTGTATAAAATCATCGATAATAATTTAAATAAAATGACTAAATGTATAATATGATTGATAATAATTTGAAAATTTGCAGAGATTAAGACACAAAAATGTTACCCTGGAAGCCTATTAGGTATGTGAATATGAAATTATTAATTCAAGCAATTTAAGGTCAATTTAAAAAATACGTTTGGTGAATAAAGATAACTTGGAAAACACCAATTCAATATCAAACTGTCGGACCCGTGCCCAATATGGCAATGGATCAGAAGTCAGATTCAAAGAATTTTTGACATTTGTCATCCACCCAGGGTTGCCCGAATTCTAAAATCATAGCTACAGGCACCATTTCAAGTAAAGCAAATTCAAAGTAAATTTTTTTAATAAATGATTTACTTTGTTGAATAGATATAGTTTTTCAGGACAATTTGTGCAATATTTTGCACTGGTTCTTGTTTTAAAATTGTTGTTTTAATATCACTCAAATATTACAATAATAAGTTGTAGATATTCAATATACATTATACTTAATTGTGTTTATTTAAAAATTCTCGGAATAACTGGTTTCGTTAAATTATTATCATTATCAGATCATGGTATCTCTTGTGATTTTTAATGACGTCACAAACATATTAAAATAATAAATAGCTAAAATACGGTGTATAAATAACGTGTACAACAAAGAAGGGCTAAATTAAATGAAATTTATTGTTGTTTTTATTGAATTATTTTCTATTTCTAGTAAGAAATATTTGGGTGCTTCTTATTTTGTCAGAATTAATCGGGAGAACAATTACATTAATGTCCTTGTTAAAATTACTAAAACGTTTTAGTTTTACTGGACTATAAATTAAAAAGCTGAAGATTCCGTAGAATCAGATATTGTGAATTCAATCAGCGAGTACAGTTTTTTTTTTAAATTAGACTGTTTTCAATGCGTTTCTACGGCAAAATTATACCAGAATCAGCTGTAATTTGTTTCCTAGTTTTTGTTGTTTGACAGTATATTAATTTGTGTTTGATCCTTGATTTTTTCAGTACATTCCATCTACACTAAAAAGTTTGATTCTGTTCATCATTAAACCAAAGAATATAGAGAAAGAAAATGCAGATTTTTGTTTATTTATTGTGGTGGGGACAGTTATTGTAGTAACGTTAATTTAATAATTTAATAATGTAACTTTGACAGGTGGTGTACAATCCCAAAATATTTTGTTTTGAAATTATAATAATAAATACTGTAATTTTTGTTCCTGCTGTATAAAGAACGAAACAACATCGTTTGTAGAGATCGTCAAGTTTTGTTACTAATAATTTGTGAATTAGTTCTTTAACTAATCAAGTTACCAAAGATCTGAATGCAAAATAAATTGACAATTTTCAAATTCTGTGAATGGAAAGTGCATATAGGCGTTTTCAACAGATTCCTTTCCGCTGAATACAAATCCGAATTCGAAAAATTTCTATCAAGGTATCAAGGTTTTCGAAAAAGTTAGAAATTGTAATTTTGGCTTTTTTTTTATTTGCATCCAGCGCTCTAGAAACTTCAAAAGGATGTCAAAGTAAACATGAAATTTTAAAATTTGCTTTTACTTGATACCACAAATTTTCAAATTTTCGAAAGCATTACAGAAAAACTTTTGAGCGCTGATTCGAATTCAGAGTAAAGAAATCTATTGAAACGCTCATTTGCCTCACAAAATCGGTGTTTCCCAGAGTTATATTTTACAATTTTCAATAGTCTTTTTCTCAAACATTTTCTTATGTAAGACCATTCAATTTGAACATCATTGAATTTAGAAGTAGGTCTTCTACAAAATATATCGTCCAATTTTGAAAAAGCTGACGCCAGTCAGAGCATATGGTGAGTATCGGGATTCAAGTTACACTATTTTATATTTCACGACTACTTTTTTTTTGGTTCACATCAATCGGATTGTTAGCAACCACTATGTAGGTTATAGGTATGAAATGAAATGTACACAAAATGTTATAAAAATACCAATAAGCGAGAAAAGCGACGATTTTGCGTATAGTTTTCCAGTTGTTCTTCCTTTAAATCATTCATTGATGTAACACAAATTTAACAACTTATTGTTAGTTTTAGTAAATTTTGCTACCACTTTCACGACATCCTAAGTCGGGATTTTTAGGAGGAATGCGAAACTCGGGACTTGTCTTTTGAACTCGGGACAATGTCGCTCAAATAGGGATGTCTGGGAACCCTGCATCCGCCATATTAGATTCGTATTTTTTTGCTTTTTGTTTTCAAATTGTCTTAGCTAAATCGAAAATATGTTTTTATTTGAATTAGAAATAAGTTTTTGTACAAAAATAATTAAACTAAAAATGATTAGCCTAGGTGTTCCTCTAGTCTAAATCATTATTATGGTGCGGAGGTGGTATATTTTTCTTAGGTAAATATGCATGCTTATTTATCCGTAACACTCTTATATGTTCTTAACATTTTTTTCAGTCGCTGCCCGTTTTTATCTAAAAATTTGAAAGTGTAATTTGAACGCAAAAGTAACAATGAAAAGTAGATAATTTAAGCTATCACTATCACATGTAAAATAATGTTACTTAAAAATAATGTTTCTATACAAAGTGTTTAAGAATAGCAGAAGAGTCAACCCAAAAAATCGTCACATTCAAACGCTGACATCTTTGTCAGTAAATGTTGGTATTTATTACCTTTTTACGTTCTGTAGGCCCTATGGCAGCAAGATAATCTGATAGTTTCGAAGGAATATTGAGAAAATTGATAAACCGCAGATTTAATCAAATCAAACACAAGAATTGCAATCGCGCTTATTTGCTATTTGAACTATTCTCAACATTTTGTTCAACAAATATACCTTTCTGATAATATATCTACTTCAAACACCACTTTACTTTTTTTTTGTATTTTATGTAGCTAGAAAAGTTATTGGACTCCGTGACTGATCTTAAAACCGTAATAAATATAATACCGTCAGAATCAATTAATATCCGATGAAAACAAAATTGGCGATAAAACATAGTCTTTCTTAAATAGCGCAATATTATTAGTATTTATGACGGTAGACTTTTCGGATTAAAATTCTTGATGTTCCCAGCAAAAGCGTGTCACTGAGTCTACTTACGCGAGAATTTTTCCGAAATGATAATCTAATACTCTTAATAATTCTAGGACTTGAGCTCATATGGATTTCGAAATTTTTAAATGTAACCTCGCTGGTACACCGCTACTATTAGACAGGAAGCAAGTTACCGAATACAACAATACCAAAGATGTGTAGCGTGTACCATGTACCAGCTACAAATCAAAAACTCGAAAATATATCGAAATACTATCATTTCTACATGACGCGTAAGTTTTGCGACTACAGATCCACTACTCTACCGGTTCCATAAAATGCATATTTGCATTTAAAAAAAAAATCTTTACAATGATTGATACTGGTTACAGTGGTATATTATTATGATACATTCGACACTAGTCAGTTTTTTTTTTAAATTTTTTGCTAAGATAGTATTATGTGATATGTCCTGTAGCTGTTGTGTATTGTATTGTATTGTTGTGTTCAAAGTCAGGGTGCGTCGAACAAAACAAAAATATTATTTGATTGACTGAATTAGTCCTATAAAATATCTGCCTTCATTCTCCCTTGCCCGGGTGTCCGGAAAAGTGGGAACTGTTACCTAATTGACAAATTTATTTTTCTTTGTGTGACAAAAGGGATTAACATCTTTCCGTTCTAACCATTGCTATTTTGTACAGATCATACACATCTTAAACCAAATCTGTATTTTGCATTCATCACTTACCACATATTTAATGTTGAACGTAACTCCATGAAAATTAGCTATCACTACGCTGACTATGATCATTAATCCAATAATATTTTTGTCATTTCCCTGCTTTAAACGACATTTCTACGCTACGATTTTTAACAAAATATCAAGTATTTGGTGTCATTGTAATCGGAAAAAATGTTATCTACCGTATAATCATGGTGCACCCATAAAGTGCACGGGAAAGAAATTACTCATTGGCCAAAATCCGATGAAATAACGCTAGAGTGCGGCAGTAATACAATATCGGGCAAATTCGATTTAGCCAGTGTGTATTTGATAATTTTCACGAATTTATAGCCACCTAGTAAACCTAATAAACAAAAATGGTTTTTTATTGTCTTGGTGAGAAAATTGACGATCGAAATGTTTTTGTGCTTAGAATGTCATCCTGATTGATTATTATCAATCAGGATAATATAATAAAACATATAGGGTGCTCTTTAAAATTTGAATGATGATGTTATTTTCGGAAAAACCGAAATCATACTAACTTCAAGAGTATCCCAAAAAATGATTTTTTTGTCTGTCGCCACTCTAAAAATTTTATTCGTCCAGCGTCATAAATAAAAAAAGGCAAAAGGGCGTACCTATGGCGTGGGTCATCCAGTATGGTAAATCTTGTTCGACGGATTTTAATAAATGATACGAATATTGAAAGCCCACAGCGCGTTAAGGCTACAATAGTCATTGAAGGGGATCAAATCATAAATACATCTATCGTTATTGCAGTTCTAAACATGATAATTAATGGCCTAAAAATTCCTGAATTTAACCTTTATTAAACATTTTAGTTAAGCGAGTATAGAGAAAGAAGTACAAACACCGTTCCGGAAAAAGTAAATATATAAATCATTTTCTTAATCTGATTGTAACAAAATATACACCAAATGAAAGAGGAAGCTTTCGTCCAATTGTGCGAGTTACTGCCGCCCGAAATTTCGCGCTAGTGGCCTAAACAAATTAAAAACTTTCACATTTTCAACTTCTGAGATATTCGAGGATAGAAGTACACCGTTTCAGAAAAGTAAATCGCGTATTTTTTATCCCATTCACACCAAATGAAAGATAAAGCTTACCTTCACTTAAGCTACTTATTGCAACACAAAATTGCGCTTTTTTTAGTGGTCTGCGAAAAATAAGAACCACTTTGACCTCAGCCATGCGTCTAAGGCGCACATCACTAGATGAATTAATTTGCATAACCTCCATACAATTTGTATATACTCATAAAAATATGAGGAAGAACAAAATTGATTATTATAATGAAAAATGTTTTGGACAGTGGCATCGTGTGAGAAACCTCTAGAATTTCTATCGCAAGTGCTCTCAGTGCTCAAGCCGCCTGCCTGTTGCGTCTAGAATTGTAGACAAGCGACCTTTCTCTACTTTGCATTCACAATGCAAACATTTTAACCCTGTTTTCGGTGTTACAATTAACAAATTGTATCACCGTTTTTAGTAACTTTTTCGAAGATTGATCACATTGATGTCAATCGTAAATACACATAACCACAAACAGCCTTTTTAATTAAACTGCGAAATATCTATATTCTATACATATTTAAACATGCGTGTAGCATGCTATAGTATTGCCAAAGGCTTAGAACTTTCTTATTTTGCTCTGTTTATTAAAATACGCAAACATCACGTTTTGCGACTCTGGTAAGTGATCGTGCATCGATCTCGTCAACTAAACATCAAATCGCCCTTTCAGATACAATACAAGGGCTATATTTAAGGAGTTATGCAAAGATCAAACCTACATCGTAGATATCATCTGGTTCAAATATTGTGCCGCGGGATTGTAATATATAATGCGTAATATATAGTTTATTGAATATCAGCATGCACGTAACAAGCTACAGTACCTACATCTAGTGTTGAGGATTTCCTAGTTTATGTAACGTATATGTTTTCAGTAACATTTTGGACAGAATTGTGGTCGTGTCAATACCGTATTCTTTTTTTGTACGTCGCTTCCAAGGTCCACTTGTGTGCAACTATTTGTGTTACCTCCATCGCATGTAATTTTACATGTAAATTATTCTAATAAACTACTTCACCGAAGTTAGAATTTGGTTTCAATTATAAGTACGTGTAAATGTATCTCAACGGCTACCTAACGGAATTAGGTAGACACAACTATTAAACGTTAAGCGTTATAACAATTCTTTAGTAAGTTCTTGTTCTTCGAAGTACCTAATCAGTCACCGCCAAACACTTCTTTTCTGACTATTATAATTATTAGACACAATTTTTAAGGTAACTTTTTAGGTTATGTTGCTATATCTATATGTTTTATTCACTGGTTGTCATGTAAGTTTTTATCACAGTAGCCATTGCGGGTTAATAGTGTTGCCCCAAGCTCTATTGTGATCGTAGTTACGTCCCGTTAATTTGTTTATTAAAACTTGTAGGCTAAAGAAGAGTAAAATTATCCACAATATGATTTTATCCCGGCTTTACGAAGTTGACAGTTTACTACAATACCAACAGTACTACAACACGGTACCCGCAAAATACCCTAAATTCTAAATATAGTAACCACAATTTCTAAATTTATATATAATTAATGACGCAAAGTAGAAAAAATAGTATATTACAATCGATTTATAAGATATCTTGGCGCATTCGTTCATTTAGAGCACGAGGAGCGCTAGCGACGAGTGCCCTAAATAAGCAACTCATGCGCCAATTTGACGTCTTATAAAACTTGTATAATAATATACTATTGTCGATTTCCTTGTGGTGGCATTGGCACTTCGGAAAACTAAAGAAGATAGCGTTAGCCATACCTTTATGGCAAACTTTTCCCCCTCGGTAATGTGGGAAGGGACCATTTGTGGGCGAGTCTAACTCGCATTTGTCCGGACTTTTGATATTTATTAAATTCTCAGAAAAAATCAACTTTTGTTTTAGTTTTTTTTATGTTTGTCTTAGGTATTATGCATGTAGTCATGATCATGTGGAATGGCGGTAACATATTCGGTAACAATTTTCCTAAAAAGTATACAATTACTGACCATCTACTAGGTCACCAACCGAATTAATTTGCATTAAAACATACGATTACGTATATGTAGTTCCATCCAGTTTAAATCGAATTAAACTCGCCCGAAATAAAAACTAATTCTTGTATATCGATCAGGTCTTTCCCGCCTGATGTAGTAAGTATATAAAGGAACTTTTGACTATTTGCAGTGCGTTGTGTATGTCGCGACCGCGCGCGTTTTTGCAGCATCCTGAGTACAGCTCTGCACATTTGCGAGATCCGGTGGGCTTACAATTGAGGAACATTGCACGGAATCTATCAGTTCGCGGGTGTCACTCGTACGTTGCGGACAAAATAGCGTGCCTCAGTGTTCGCTTCGCCAACTAAAACACCACCACATCTATCAATCTTTAAAATACGAACGGCAAAGGTCCACTTCTTTGGATTAATCACGTCACAGCGTGGGCTACCTGTTGCACGGTGAGTTTTCTCTACCAGGGTGTCATGTGTGAGCTTTTCGTCCGCGGTAAACCAGCATTATAGCGCGCTTCCGCCATTCCTGTCACTGTTCATTTCGGCAATCATATCATTAGCAGGCCGTTTAAAATGTTTAAATTTAAAATAAGGACACCGAAGACCGTATTATAAGAGTTGAACGTTTTAAATCTGCATAACCGCGGGTATAACCTTTCGGTATTTATTAACCCTTATCTTTTTATGTTGAAGCTGCGGTAGGGCATTTTTTGTAGAAGTTAATGCAAATACTCTTATCTTGTTTGCCTATCAAATGTATCACTTCCTCAAAGAGAGCTGGGGCCATAAATTTAAACCTAATTGCTGCTAATGTAACTGGTTGATCCCTCCTTTCATTTGACACACGTTGCGGAAGGTTTTATCAAAGAAGATCTTGTTTGCGTTTTGAATGTTCTCATTTCGAAGTAATTAATTAAATACCTACTGCTATCCAATTATTTAATAGCATATAATATTCTTATAACAAGAGTAAAAATGGTATGATTGATTGTATGTATTATTAATAATAACGCACTCACAAATTGTAAATTAAAATAATATAAAAAAAATTGGAAAGTTGGCTACACTATCGATTATTTGTTTTGTTATCTACGGGTCATGATAATGTTTATGATTAAGACATGCATCTGAGTAGCCACTATGGGCGGTAGGGTGATTACTGATTAGTGAGGACAAGTCAGCGGCGCAACTTTTGCAAAATGAAAATTATTATTTACATATTTTTTTTTGTTTTTTTAACTTAAAAATCAATTTTTTTGCTTTGTTGGTTTTCGAGATACCGAGGCGCCGCTGACGTGCCGGCAACTCAGCGACGCAATCTGTAAAAACATATGAATGAAAAATGTGAACAGCCGATATTCTTTTTTGCTAATTTTTTGCTAATTTTTTACCAAAAATGTTTTTTTTTGCTTTGTTAGTATCAGGGCTGAGCCGCTGACGTGCCGGCAAGTCAGCAACGCAATCTGTAAAAACATATGAATGAAAAATGTCAACCACCTATATTTTTGTTTCGCAATTTGTAAATACACTATATTTTGTTGCTAATTTTTTGCTAATTTTGTACCAAGAAAAGAGTTTTTGTGCTTTGTTAGTATCCGAGATATAGGGGTGCGCCGCTGACGTGCTGGCAACATAGCGGCGCACTATGTAAAAGTAAAACAATTTGAAAAATGAGAGCAGCCTACATTTTTTGACAATTTACTTGCTATTTTTTACCAAAAAAGATTTTTTGCTTTGTATCCAATATATAGGGGTGCGCCGCTGACGTGCCCCCAACTCAACGGCGCAATATGTAAAAGCAAATAAATTTGAAAAATGTGAATAGCGTATATTTTGTTGCTAATTTTTTTGCTATTTTTTACCAAAAAAGATTATTTTTTGCTTTGTTAGTTATCGAGATATAGGGGTGTGTCGCCGACGTGCCGGCAACTCGGCGGCGCAGTTTGTAAAAAGAAATAAATTTTCTTGATATACACGCTAGATGCAAAGTACACTATAAGTGTTAAGAAATTGAAATACACGATTCTTCCATATCGAAAAGTTGTGTATTCATTTACTCTACAGACATCAGAAAAAAACTACGTTAAAGTTTACTATTGTGCTAGGTACTATTTGTGTACCCACAACTCTGAAATGGCGTAATAGTTAAAAACATACCCTTTTCATTTTCTTTTCAAATTTATAACTAAAAATCTGATGTGGCCAGGCACATGACTTTATCATACTATATATAAAATTAATAGCTTAGCTGCATGAGATATTATTTGATCGAGATCGGCTATGTCTGCATTAAAATAAAACTAGTAGACCTAGTCCATTAAAGCTGCGTTCGGATATTGTACTCCGTTGATACCGGGTACACCGTCCAAATGACACATGTTATTGGGTGTAGAAAGTGTGAAGGTGCGTTCCGATTGGTGGCAATGGTTGGTAATGGCGGTGGTAGCAGACGAAATTATAGTGTTTCTCACATGTCGTGATGGTGACACATATTAGTTTGCATGTACATAAACTGAGTCACTAGCAAATTCTATTAGAAATACTATAATGGCGTCTACTACCACTGCCATTAGCACTAATGAAAACGCCTTAACGGTGTACAATATCCGAACGTAGCTTGTATTGACAGTAGTATTGTCAAAGCATTAGCGTTTGACACTATCTACACCGTCATTAAAATCACATCTGACATTTAATCTGACATATCCTGGCTACTAGTTTTAATGCAGTACGACCGATCTCGATGAAATAGAATTTGCTCATGCAGCTAAACTATTGATTGTACCAAAAAATGTCATGGTCATAAATTATTCAGAATTTCCTCTAGTTTAATTTATTATTTAACTATTTCGACGAAATTCCAGAAATGCCGGCTAATTTACAAAATCTTTCAAAAATGCTAACACTAAACCTCCAGTTGGACCCTTTTTAACAGAAAGCTTTTCAGCTCTAAGTTTGGCCATGAAACTTATAAATATGAAGTTTCGTCCCGATACCTTTAGTAGTTTCTCCAGAATCGTCGCCACAAAAAACAGGTACACACACACACACACACACACACACACACACACACACACACACACACACACACACACACACACACCCACATCCACATCCACACACACACACACCCACATCCACACACACACACAGACATTTTTTTGTACCTTGGTCAAAAATGTTCAGGGGACCCAAAAAGACAATTTTCCGCTAAAATCTCAAAAAATTTTTTTGGCACGATTACAAAAAAAAAAAATTTTTGGCACGATTACAATACTTTACATACTGCGTATGATAAAGTAAAAAGTAATTTGTAATTTGTAAAAATGAATTAATTTGAAATACAGAATGGTAAAAAATAAATGTAACATAATGTGCATACATATAGAATCATCAAAATAAAGACAAATTCTTCATTAATATGGAACCAAAAATGAGCCGGGCATACGTAAGGTGACCAGACGACCAGACGCTTTTGGCGGGACAGTCCCGACTTTTTACATTTTGAGTTTTAAAAATATCCCGCATTTTAGTAAATATAACTTTTTTTACAGAATTTTTATAGAATTATTACGAAAAATATACTATATGTAGTTATAATTTTAAAACAACATTTTGGGGTCGCCACCGGTTTTCAAAATTAGTATTTTGTATAGAGAAAAATATAAATTTACTCATTTTAGGTAACTTACATACTACACTAAATATAAACTTAATATTCATTACTTTCAACAAGACTCTCAGGTAAATGACTGCAAAGCGTTCCTTCTGTAATTTGCAATCAAACTTACAATTGTGCCACGTAAGTATAATTTTTGTTAATTTCAAAGTTTTATGGGACACGTCACTTGCCATTTGATTGCAAAACAAGAATATAAGATAAACACAGAATCATTAGCAATACACCAAATTATAGGTAAATAATATACACGATTCTATTCTTTCTAATGGTGGTCTATAATGGTCCAATATTTGAAATTTATATACGTTTTTGAAACATCGTAATCTATAAAAACAACTTATGGATGTTTGCATTTTATTACGAAAAACAGGACCCAACTGAATTGATCTAGAAAACCAACCTTCCTCTATACGTGTACAAAAGTTCACCAACAAATATCAACTTTTGATATATTAACTGACCGGCACAATTAATGGAACGCTTAAACCAATTTAGCTAAACTTTGATATTTAATAACTTTTGTAATCCGTGACCGATTTTCATTGTTTGTTCGAAACAAGTAAAGAAATTTATCATACATAACATACATTTGAAAATTAAAGAAAATAAGATGTTCCAGCAGGTTATACTGGAAGATCCTGTGTTTGAGACATCCTGTGGGGTAACAACTGAGGAACTTGTTCTCTCGCAAGTTCGCAAGTACTCTGTTATAAAACAATATCAATTCTCCACATCTTGTTTTCTAATCCTTATATCAGAATTTTTTTAGAAGATACACAGTTTGAAGTGAATTTTTGCATTAGTTTTGCACCAGACGCAACACTGGTAAATCTGGCAGGCTGAATATGCCGCAATCCATCAGAATTGAACTTTAAAACGTATCCTAGTCATTATCTTTAAATTAATTCATTGCTGGTACTAACTACAACAGTCTAACACTCCTAATCGAGTGACATTTTCTACAAGGTTTAACAGCATTTCAGATTACCAAAGTATACTTAAAATTGTGTATCTTCTACAAAATTCAGATATTGCAATGAACCAAAAACAAAGTATTCAGAATATAGATGGCTTTTTTAAGTAGGTACTTGAAAACTTGCTAAATCTTCGCAGTTATTCCAAAGCCTGTCTCAAATGCAGATCAAAAACATCATTATGGGTTTTAAAATTTACAATAGTATGTGCTAATCTTAATAAATATCCTTGAAATCCATAAAAAATGTATAAAGGTCGGTCAAAGATCACAAAAGTAACTTATCGAAGATTAGATTCTGTAATTGTGCTGGTTAGTGAAGTTTTTTCCTCAAAACCGTACCCCTAAAATTGGTATATGATGTTGTATTGTACAGTTAGATTATTTTGTTTGCTTATTATGTTCTTGGATCTTAAGATTTGTTTTATTAACCAGAAAAATATAATTCGTCTTTCTTAGCCTTTTTAATGTATTTATTAGTTGGTAAATAATTAATTATTTACAATATTTATTTAGTACAAAAACGATAACGAAATAAACTTTTTCTTGAAGTACCAAGCAATATTTATTCAATTTAATAAATATAGCAAAAGAATTAATTACTGATAATGCAAATAATGTGCAGTATTCATTGGAGTAAATATATTTTGTTTAAAGATTGATCGCAAGCACAAAAATTTAAGGAAATATGTACTTGTGTTTCTATGAGAAAAATAGAGTAAAAAGTCTTTGTACCCAACTAAAGTAAAAAAATCTGATGTGGCCAGGCACATGACTTTATCATACTATATATAAAATTAATAGTTTAGCTGCATGAGATTCTATTTGATCGAGATCGGCCATGTCTGCATTAAAATAAAACTAGTAGAACTAGACAGATATGTCGATTAAAGCTGCGTTCGAATATTATACTCCGTTGGCACCGGGTACACCGTCCAAATGACACGTGTTATTGGGTGTAAAAAGTGTAATACAATATCCGAACGCAGCCTATATTGACAGAAGTTATTGTCAAAACATTAGCGTTGTCATTAGTGTCATTACTGTCATTAGAATCAAAATTTCTGACATATCCTGGCTACTAGTTTTAATGCAGTACGACCGATCTCGATGAAATAGAATTTGCTCATGCAGCTAAACTATTGATTGTACCAAAAAATTTCATATTCATAAATTATTCAGATTTTCCTCATCTTTAATTTATTATTTAACTATTTCGACGAAATTCCAGAAATGGCGGTTTATTTGCAAAATCTTTCAAAAATACTAAGACTAAACCTTCAGTTCCTTGGGACCCTTTTCAACAGAAAGCTTTTCAGCTCTAAGTTTGGTTATGAAACTTCTAAATATGAAGTTTCGTCCCGATACCTTTAGTAGTTTCTCCGGAATCGTCGCCACAAAAAGCGGGTACACACACACACACACACACATACACACACACAGACATTTTTTTGTACCTTGGTCAAAAATGTTCAGGGGACCCAAAATGCATATTTCCGCTAAAATCTCAAAATTTTTTTTGGTACGATTACAATACTTTACATACTGCGTATGATAAAGTAAAAATCATATTAATAATAAATTTTGAGTTAAATATTCAGACTAGAATCTGTCGATTTTTGAGTTTTGCAAGAACGCTAGTACATATTTGGTATTAATCACAACCCCCCCCCGCGGCAGCCCCGCTTTTCTACAATAAAATTCTGATCACCTTAGGTATACGAGGTGCCCGTGTCTAGTGTGAATGTAATGTGAAATAATCGAGAAATGATTATTTTAAGAGATGGGAAATAGGTAGAAGCTGTCAAGCCAGCGCATTTGTTGATTTATATAACTGAAAAGAGATTTCATGAATCTTTATTTTGTTTAAGTAACAAAACACTTAAATATTGAATTTTGAAGGATTTGTCAGTCATAACTCACATTTACACCTAGTCATCAGTGGGAAACATGTAGCATGCGACCTTTTGTGATGGACCTGACCTGGTTGACGGTAATTTTAATTAAATTGAAAAATATATGTCTGGTACGATGTTGTTGCCTGTTGCTGCTGTCGCCATCTGTTGCCCTGGTCTCAACTGGGTTTTAGAGTTATCATAATCTTATTGCCCAATCAATTTTTTTGGTAGAATCGTGTCTTAAGAATGTTTGATTTACAAAGGTCTAATTTCATTACATTAAAAATTAGAAACGAGAATTAAGACTTGTATGATTTATTCAAAACTTTTCTATTATCAGCATGAAAATGTGCAACTATTCCCCTATTTAACTGTTTTCATACATTTTCAAATAAACAACATCACCAATCATTTCTCCGAAAAACGGACCAAGAATCGAAGTAACTGATTGTGTTATGCATCTTTTCGTGGAGTCTTAATTTTAAGGCAGTATTCTTTATTTTGGAAGTTTTAAGGCAATTGAGTTCTATTTTTTGACAAAGCCTATTGTTTTGCTTTTATTTCATTTCTGATTAACACGAACGTAATCTGAGCAGAAATTTATACAATAACTTTAGTTAAGTATTGGTATATCAATCATATTGACATTTTTCCATAATTGGATAAATTGGATAGTGTAATGCAAGTGCAATTTCAGTAAATTTGTTACTTTATCATACGCAGTATGTAAAGTATTGTAATCGTGCCAAAAAATTTTTTTGAGATTTTAGCGGAAATATGTCTTTTTGGGTCCCCTGAACATTTTTGACCAAGGTACAAAAAAATGTCTGTGTGTGTGTGTGGATGTGTGTGTGTACCCGTTTTTTGTGGCGACGATTCCGGAGAAACTACTAAAGGTATCGGGACGAAACTTCATATTTAGAAGTTTCATAACCTAACTTAGAGCTGAAAAGCTTTGGGTCCAAAGGAACTGGAGGTTTAGTCTTAGCATTTTTGAAAGATTTTGCAAATAAGCCGCCATTTCTGGAATTTCGTCGAAATAGTTACATAATAAATTAAAGATAAGGAAATTCTGAATAAGTTATGAATATGAAATTTTTTGGTACAATCAATAGTTTAGCTGCATGAGCAAAGTCTATTTCATCGAGATCGGTCGTACTGCATTAAAACTAGTAGCCAGGATATGTCAGAAATTTTGATTCTAATGACAGTAATGACACTAATGACAACGCTAATGTTTTAACAATAACGTCTGTCAATATAGGCTGCGTTCGGATATTATATTACACCTTTTACACCCAATAACACGTAAGTGTCATTTGGACGGTGTACCCGGTGTCAACGGAGTACAATATCCGAACGCAGCTTTAATCGACATATCTGTCTAGTTCTACTAGTTTTATTTTAATGCAGACATAGCCGATCTCGATCAAATAGAATTTCATGCAGCTAAACTATTAATTTTATATATAGTATGATAAAGTCATGTGCCTGGCCACATCAGATTGTTTATTTGATAATAACAATCATGGTATTGATTAAAAGTTATTTAAGAGTTATATTTTGGTATCACTCCTCGTCATATTGTGAAAGTGATTATATTATTGTTAATATAAACTCATGTTATTGCTAGAATAAACTTATCACCTTATAAATTGTTTTGTGGTCTGAATATTCAACGGTTGCAAGAGCTGATAATGGGAATAAATGTCTCGGTAATTTAGAAATCTACATCTTTTTCCTTAAATGTTGGTTTTTAATTGTCAGAAATAGATATGTATGCTAGAAAAGCACGCAATTTCTGATAAGAAAACAAAAACTGACTTATGTAGTCTTCGATTTAATTATTTGTTACGATAATATTCGAAACATAAACGTCTAACACTATTACTGATACAAGAATAGTAATCCAAGCCACAATAACATAACTCATAAACAATTCCTGGAAAAGAAATACATATATAGATACAACTGTGCAGTTTAGTATGTGTTATTTGTAGTAATCCCAAGTATTGGCATTAATCACTGTGATGCACTACAACTTATCATGGCTAACACATATGCATAAAACCTCTAGGCAAGGTTCCCAATTAATTCTCAAAATTTCTCCCATATTGCATTATTTCATCTTTACCTCAATTTCTCAATTGCGCATCTGGAAGCATAATAAGTATAGTAAGTGAAATATAATAAATGATAATTGTTTCTGAATTCAACTAAAATTCGGTATATACGATGCTTATTCCAGCCAGTCAAATGTAGTAAGTTATTAATTTTCGAACCTTTTCTAATGTCACACGTTTACATAGGGTTGTATACTTGGACCACCAGGTAAGTACACGGCCAAATCTACGCATTTTTTGGCATTTCGATTTGCCGTTGCCATAAGCAAGGGTTAGGAATAGACTCCGGTAGCACTAATCTAATGTTTGCCTTCTTATTCTTATTATCGTATCATAATAGGCCTCTACATCACCGCTCCTGATGTAACGTCTCATCCTCTGTCCGCAATCATTGGTATCTAAAATTATTAATGGGTTGATCTTCATCTTAATGTACAGTTTAAACCATTTGTAGGATTAATATAATCATATCTCGATCTGACAAGCTGTTTGGCCTTAAATCCTCACGTGCTGCTGGCTAGAGGACTTGAGTTGAAAGGCTGGATACAATCCGAACTGGATACAGGTTGTAAATTGTTTAGTGTTGCTAAGATCACAATTAGACTTATCTGAATGAAGGACAGCAGGGCTTCCTCAGAAATTTATCCATCCATCAATTTATTATTTAAAAATCCACGTAGTCCAACAAACCGACCGAGTTTTCTTGACGGATATCATCAGAATTTTTAGAAAAAATAGTTAGTCAACAACTACTTTAACTAACATCTGACGTAAACCTGTAAATACAACTAATATCAGGATACGGCATCTGTTAACGAAGACATAGAAATAAACAGTGGAATACGATAACCGACCCCAGCCTTGTCGCTTTCAATATATTTATGGATAGCAGTATAAAAAATCAAGCAGGTCACCCAATTCCCATCTCTTGGCTAATAGTCAACTTTTCAAAAATTTGAAAGAAATTGCGCAATTTTAGCACCGTTTGCTTTCGCACCACCTTCGGCACGACGCCTCCAATTTTTACATTAAGAGCCCAAATTGGGAAAATTTTTATTGGTTCCATACTGACCACGATTGACGATACCACTCATAAAAGTTGATCCCGTGTAAATAATGCTGCGTGAGAAAATTGTGCACCCGCGTTTACCCATACACCCGAAGTAAGTTGGCACGTAGTGTTCAGCGCACTGTCCCGTGAGAAACACCAACTTGTCGAGCAATTTTTCTAGTACAGCGTCTGTCATCTTTGTGGATACTGTATAAATTTGCTCTTCGGCATTCACTATATCATAATCCCGTGGACGGCCACTTCTTCCATGGTTAGGCAAAAAAACTCGAGCAGGACTATCCCTTAATCGCTGCTCGAGCGGCTGCTGCATTTTGCGTATATCGAACTTTTTTTACAAGCATAAGATATAATTTCTTAAAACTAGGTGCTTGTCTCTAATAGGCTGTCCACTGATAGGCTGTCCTATATTTAATTTGTCCTAAACAAGAAGCACTAATACTTCACTCTCTGCTCTGCCTTTTACCTTTTTCACTGATTCACTAGTTCGAAGGGTTTCATTCTTAACATTTAACGCGAATAAACAACATGTAACGGACTCACAAAAGAAAACTTCCGAGCGCAAACAAAACCGCACACGGGATTCCACACGGCTCGACCAACAGATGCGCGTAGTAGGTCAATGTACTACTACTACTTCTTTGGTAGGTCGTCAGTATTCAGTTAGCTCTGAAGAAGCGAGCAACATGGTTCGCGAATCATCAGCATTTACGAATCTTGATACACAGCATAACCCGGAAGCAGTTTATTTTCCAAATGATTCTGGCCGTGGAAGCATACCCCTAAAAATTAATGCACTCATTTATGTAAAACCGCAGTGAGACCCGTATTAACGTATACAGCAGAGACAAGACCAGATACTTCTAGAACTATGCCAGCAATGTAACCTAGATGCTTACAATAAGAAGCATTAAGTGCATACTATAGAGGCAGAAATAGTGGAAAATACACATAGAAAAAGAGCAGACCCATGAAAGATGCAAAGAATACATAAACAACTGGAAGGAGATCACGAGGAAGACCACTAAAGCGATGGAAGTTGAACATTACTGGACAACTGGAAAAGTACAGGAGATCCATCACTGGAGAAACGGTCGAATACATATGTATATGAACTCCCATATAAATAAGGACTATGGGCCATTGGCCCCTTTCAGCACTATAATGTTAAAACGACAACGATATGAGGTTGACTAGTTGCCGGGACCAACGGCTAACATCTCTTCCGAAAGACGGCGGACGAAGATCATCAATACACGATTCTCCTACACATTATGTATACTTGAGTTGTCAACGATAGTACTATATCTGATGTATTGCTGTCGCCGTCTGTTGCTTTGGAGTAACCTAGGTTTAGAATTGCTCTACCAATAGAGCAATTCGCCCGCTTGGTGAATAATTTGTTGATATTTGATATCAAAATGACCAGTATATTGTCTTCTGTAACGACAATCTGTAACGTCTAACACAACATTTGACTAACAGTGTCAGCTAAATGTCGAATACAGTCACACGAAGCATCTCGCTTAAGGGGCAGCAGACAGCTCGTAAAAATGAAAACAATTTTTCAATAATATATTTTTTTCGATAGCATTCTGAATGCGCCCTGTAAATTCTATTAAATGAATCTTAAAATTGCCGGAGATATGAGCATGAAAAGCTACATCATGTTCAGAGAGAAAACGGGTAACAGTAGATTGCTTGTATCTTTTTCTTTATTATTAATAAGCATAAGATGCTTAACATATTGAAACTAATCTAAAAGATTAACCATCAATTTAAATCTGAATTCTTAAAACTAGGTACTTGTCTCTAATAGGCTATCCACTGATGTCCCTATATTTACTTTGACCCAAACAAGAAACACTAACAGTTCACTCACTGTGCTCTGCTTTTTACACATTTTACTGATTCACTAGTTCGAAGGGTTTAGTTCTTTTTAGTCTTCTCACTAGATTCTGGTTGTCCAGTAGCTGCAGGGCCTCTACGTTGACGTGATGGCTTAGACGAGATTCATGCTTAGTGGCAAATCGTTTTATCTCTTGGATGACTTGTGGGACACCAAGATCACGGTGCAGGTCACTATTCCTTATGTACCAAGGAGCGTTAACCATATCCTTAGTACTTTATTTTGGAAAATCTGGATTCCTTGTATATTGGAGCTTTTTGCGCAGCCCCAAACCTGGATACCGTATAAGCAAATCGGTTTTAGTACTTGGTTGTAAACTTGTAGTTTGTTCTGTACTGACAACTGAGAGTTTCTTCCCAGAAGCCAGTACAGTTCTCTGTATTTGAGGCCAAGCTCTACTCTTTTCTTCTTAACATGTTCTTTCCACCTTAGTTTTGTATCCAGTGTCATACCCAAATACTTTGCAGTGTTCGCATATGGAACTATGGGGTCGTTAATCTTGACATGAGATATGTGCTCGATTCTTTTGTTTGTAAAGTTAATGTGGACCGATTTCCGTTCGTTGAGCTTGGTTGGTCTTCATTTGGTCTTCCATTTTTTTGTCAATTTATATATTTTATTACTAGCTTGTTGAAGATTCCTGGTAGATTCGCCAATAGTTGATTCCACTGCCATTAGAGCCGTGTCATCTGCGAATGTGGCGACTGTTACATTTTCCATCTGTGGAAGGTCACTTCTATATAGTAGATAGAGAATTGGTCCCAATACACTACCCTGGGGTACCCCAGGTTTGACTTCTTTTAGTTCCGAGTATCCATCGATCTGTTTTATTCTGAATAGTCTATCAGATATATAGGATGTTAGCAGCTCGACGTATTGTAATGGTAGCATACTCTTTACTTTGTGTATCAATCCTTCGTGCCAAACCTTATCGAAAGCTTGTGTCACATCAAGAAAGATTGTTGAGCAAATAAGCTTTTCTTCTAATGCTTTCTCTATGATATCTCTCTATGATATATTCTATGGACTTGATCTATAGTGGAATGCTTTTCTCTAAAACCAAATTGGTGATTAGTTCTTTTCTCTCAATGATAGGTTTCATTCTCTTTAGAAGTAACTTTTCAAAGAGCTTCGATATCATTGGTAACAGTGATATTGGGCGATATGATTTGGGCTCGGTCGGTGGTTTGCCTAGTTTTGGTATCATGCTAACTTCTGCTACTTTCCAGACATGTGGGACGTATTTTAGTCTGAACGATGCATTTATTAGGTACGTCAGCATAACAACGTCAGCTTGTATCTGTGCACTTCTTCAGGTATCCGAAAACCGCCACGCCAGCGCACACTCCTGCAACGCGACTACAGTGGGCGATCTCCCTTAGTTGAACACTAACATGAACAACAAACTCTTCTTTCAAGATACTGCTATCTGTTTTATGTTGCCCCTTAATGAGGTTGCAACTATTTTTAGACTACTTTTAGAGAACTAAATTTCGCTGAATTGTAATATTTTTTGTTGTCGAATTTTGAATACTGATAACAACTGAACGGAATGCATAATTAAATTTTATATCACATCTTCTATTATCACATTTTTCAGTGGAATATTTAATTTTAATCTAGACGATGATGATGGTTGTTAAATGTTCTAGATATAAACATCGTAAAAACTGTCTTCAGATAAGAATTTGCATAATTCTTACTTGTTATTTTTATCTATCTTCGCAGATGTAATAAATCTGTCCTTATGGTCTGACGTCACAATGTGGGGAGTTTTTGTAAAATTTGGATCAAAACTTTTCCATTACGCCAGTAGGTTGATGGTTATGGTGATGCTGGATTGTTTATTGCGCGTTGAATTATATTATATTTTACCTTGGATGACATCTGTGATGTGGTTACATAATTATTATTTTGAGTTAGGTCAGTGTTGCTAATATAATAATGAAAGTTACTTTAGTGTTGTTTTTTATTATTTTTAATAAAATTGTGGGTCAGCTGCACTTTGTTTGAAGTGATTTGACATGTGATATTTAGTTTTTTTTTTGTTATGCACTAGTTTCATTATTCCGTTTTTACTACAGCATCAAAACAAAATTACCATGGAATGAAACGAACAGTAGCTACGACCTTTACCTCAATTTGTTATCCCTTATCGCCACATAAATAAAGTAAAACTATGAATGTGAATATATTGACCTACATATTTCAGTTGTATCTAAAATAAATGTTCTACTTTTCCAAATGTTTGTCTAAAAATATTTTTATTATCAATGTAACATCGATTTTTTTTAAGTTAAAATGTCCAGTTAGGCATTGTCATTGAACTCTTTGCAATGACATAAAACGTAATAAAACGTAATTAAGTGTTTTATTTATCCGCACAGTCAACACTGTGACAAGCTTGAAGACTTAAGGTTAATTTAAGAATACAATATATAGTTCTACATGGACTCTCCACGAAGTGTTTATGTCTAATAATATCCATCCAGACCGATATAATAGTGTTGAAGCATAGCTGGAATTGTTTGGGTTTCTAAGTGTATTTGAAGACAGTGGTGAAAGATTAAACGAATTTTGAATGAAACAATAGTTATTAACAAATTATTTGCAAAATATAATAATATTTAGGCAGTTGCAAGAAGATCAATAAACTTAGAAGCCTATTTTAGGAAATTATTTAATTTAATATCTAGAAATGAAATGTTATCTTTAATGGTATGCCATAAAAGTTGTTATTATTGCAGCACAGGTTATTACGGGTTAAGAAAACATTCATCAAAATTTTGCAGAAAAAATAACAAATTTATATTTGATAATGGTTGGTCATAAGCTAATCTATTGTTTTGATAATTACTGTAACTTATCATAAGTGTAACCAAATAGAAGAAAGTGTCGTTCAACACATTCTATGATCTATTTTTATTCACAAAACATGTGTTATTTTTTAATTAGACACAAACCTGAGAAAGAATTTGTTGTTTAGTTTTAATATTCTGCTGATTGTAATGCTTACTCGATTCCCAACTAGTTTTTATTCGTTTTTTAGTGGTTTGGTAAAAAATTGAAAATAATAATGGATATTTTGCTTAAGATTTCGCTGTTGTTAACCGATTCTAGTCTTAAGATGATTATAAAATAAGAGAGATTTGCCTTTTACTGATTTATTACAATGTAATCTGTTTTCATCGTTTGTAACTTTTATCCTTGACCTACCTTGTTTTAATTGTAAATATATTTTGTGTTTTTATTATTTAAATTTGGATGTATCACTTTGTTTTTAATAATCTAAAACAGTTTCTGAGAATTTGGGATTTGTTTAAGAAAGTTTGTTATCAACAGCTCAGCTTTTTGCGAAGCTCAGCAGAAAAAAAAATCTGCGTTTGATTTCTCATCCAAATTATCTTTATTTCAAAGTGGACGACATTTGCTAGTAGGTAATGGAAGGGTTGCTGCGCGTGGCAACCATCTCATTTTTAGATTTTAAATTCTTCTTCTCAAAATGCGGTTGTGGAAACAGAACCCGTTACAACTCCAGTTGTTAGTGGTTGCTTATAAATCATTTCTATAATAAACATCACGGATTTTTTTTGCGTACCACTATTTGTATTTCCATCTGTAGATAGATTTCCACCTATGCTCCGTGAAAAGTATTGCGAGTTTTTTATTTTATAACCGTTACTTTATGTAAATTGTAACAAACCTATTACAAGTTTTACATGTTGGGACAACTATAATTATTAATTTGAGATACCAATCGATTATAGTATAGGTACAAATTTATAATTACCATATTTGCATATAATTATCATTCCACATTGCAAATAACAACTTTAGATCAATTAACCAATTGCCAATCGTTAATTTAAACAAGCTTATGCGCCGTGGGCATTTGGTTTAATATGCATAAGCCATTAACTCTTTAAATGTCTATGCTTAGGTTATAAAAGTACAGGTTACGCTGCTATTATAAACGTGTCATACTTAAAGGAAAATTTTACAGTCCAGTATTCTGGTTGCGCAACCGTGTCCCATAAAACATTTGTTGTTGCACTTGAATAACTTATTCGAGTGATTAATGTACGGTCTATTAATAAATTCGGTTGAAAATATGTTTTATCATTACAGATCATACAATTTAATTTATAATCGCAAAGCAGAGTGGCAATACCATCCTCATAGCACAATCCCGTTTCAACACTACTATCATACAAACATTTTGTTTTCACCAATAAAATATTTGCAAGATTTTTTAAATAAATAATGAGTGGTCAAAAAATGTATCTACACTTTAACTGGCTGCAATAGGGTATTACGATCATCTGGAAATTTGACTAAAATCACTAAACAAATGATTCTACGCCATGTAAGATGTTATCCTGAGAAGTTTTTATCTCAGAGCATTGTTGGTTTCGTCGTGCTAAAATTGCAAACAAACGTCTCTCATTTCTGTTCTTGGCTATTTCTTTAGATATAATTTATAAATTATATAATTTATAATTTTGCTTATACATCGCACCGATCACGCGTAGTGTAACTTCAATATAAATGCGGCTGTCAGCCTGAGCTGCCAACGCAATAGCGTAACATAACTACGTTCGATATGAAGCAACGTTGCTAAATAACTTATTATATTGGCTTCCCGTGACGTCATTAGAAGCAATACTCATTCAAATTTGAAACGGCGTTTTCTCTTAAATTAAATCAAACATTTAAATTTCATTTGTAAAGCGAGTGCCACATTTTGACGTTAAAGCAAAATATTCAAGCAAATATTGCAATTTGGTGGAACAAAACAATGCCGCGCAATGTATTCTCGCTATTTTCATCAGTCGAGGAGTTGTTGGTTCAAGTCCGATGGCCTGTCTCTAGAGTAAAGATTGTCGTCACTCCTCCACAGAATGCTGGAAGCTATGCAACTTAAGATGCTGGCGATAATAATTGTATATTATTTGACGACCACATAATAAAGAATATAAATCACGAGCATGAATTTTATACACGAAGCGTAGGCGAGTGTATAACCATGCGAGAAACAGACATTGACTGATTTGATGATCTTCACAACTTGATGGATTTCCTGAACCACAACATGACACCCAAGGATCCAGAACTATGGTATAGAAAAAATCATAAACGACCTACAGAGTTCGTTGCATAAATCGCACAAATCATGCAAGTCGTAAATATACCAAGCTGCACTCTTAATTAACCCGTAATTGTTTCATTTACACTTTATATGATTGTTGATGTGTCGGCCTGCTGGATGTTGAAAGAATTAAGCGCACAAAGTGCCAAGCCGTACAGTACAAACGTGTCGTGAATTTCATTGTACTGATTACGCATTCTTTATATAGGTTATACATGCACATTCGTTGGAACATTAATTTATTGTCCCCCACATGTATGCCTATTTCCTTTTGATGCGGCGTGTAAGATCTAATACGGTAAATTGAATACGCTCGAAATGAAATCATTATTATTGCAAATCTGCTTATACATATGTACATAGTAAACCGGCGAAGTTAGATCATAAAAGTTATCCATAAAACTTATTTTCAACCGATTTCAATAAACGATACATTTTTGGAAAGCTCACAACGTGCTGAGTCTACAGTAGTTACGGATAAAATACATAATTACTACCTCAAAAATTGAAAAGAAAGTTATTATTTTCATCAATTTGCACATTTGTCAAACCTCATAACGCCGAAAAAAGTTGACGAATTATATCAGTAGTTGCAGCAATCGAATGCCTAGACGTCGCTTTAACTCCCATAGTTATGGCAACTTAAAATTATACTAATTAGTGAAGTACAAAAATTAACAAACTTTGAACGATCTTGCAATCGGATGAGCGCCTAAGGAGAACAGCGCTTAATAAGAAAAGTTGCATAAGTCATTTCTTTTCATCCGATCATGACAATATGCACAGCAAACGATAGAAGAAGCCCACCACTACCTATAGTAGTTATGGCAACTCGAAATTAGGTTAGTTAGAGATATAAAGAAATTAACAAAGTTTGAAGGTTTTTACCATTGTATGGGCGTCCAAAGGGAACCGCGCTTCACAAAACAAGTTACATAAGTCATTTCTTTTCACCCGATCGTGACGATATGTACACCAAACGATAGAAGAAGCCCACCACTACCTATAACAGTTAGGGCAACTCGAGATTAGGTTAATTAGTGATATAAAAAAATTAACAAAGGTTGAACGCTTTTACCGTTGTATGGGTGTCCAAACGGAACCACGCTTCATAAAACAAGTTGCATAAGTTATTTCTTTTCACCCGATCGTGGTAGTCTGTACATCAAACTGAAGAAGAAAGCCTCCCTACCTATGGTAGTTATGGCAACTCGCGATTAGGTAAAAACTTAGCACACTTTGAACGTTTTTAACCTTAGGACAAACTCCTCAGCAAAACAGAGCTTCATAAAAAAGGGTGCACAAGTCATTTCTTTTCACCCGATGGTGACAATATGTACATCAAACGATAGAGGAAAGCCACCCCTACCTTAGGTAGTCTTGGCAACTCGAAATTACGTTAATTGGTGATGTAAAAAATTAACAATCTTTGACCGTTTCTACCTTCGGATACACTCCAAAGCAGAATAGCACTTCATAAAACAAGTTGCATACGTCATTTCTTTTCACCCGATGGTGACAATATGTACATCAAACGATCGGGGAAGGGAACCCCTACCTATGCCAGTTATGGCAACTCGCGATTAGGGTAATTAGTAATGTAAAAGAATTAACACACTCTGAACGTTTTTAAGCGGAACAGCGTCTCATTTTAGTAGCACATGTTGTTTAGTAGTACATTGTCAATTTAGTTTGGAGTTAGCTGGAGCTCCACTTGGAGCTACTTTGGAGTTGCCATAACTAGCAAAGGTAGGGGTTACCTTCCTCTATCGTTTTATGAACATATTGTCACCGTCGGGTGAAAAGAAATGACTTATGCAACTTGTTTTATGAAGCGCTGTTCTGCTTTGGAGTGTATCCGAAGGTAAAAACGTTTAAAGTGTGCTATGATTTTTACATTACTAGTTAACCTAATCTCGAGTTGCCATAACTACCATAGGTAGGGGAGGCATTCTTCTTCAGTTTGTTGTACAGACTGTCACGATCGTGTGAAAAGGAATGACTTATGCAACTTGTTTTATGAAGCGCGGTTCCGTTTGGACGCGCATACAACGGTAAAAACGTTCAAACTTTGTTAATTTCTTTATATCACTAATTAACCTAATCTCGAGTTGCCATAACTATTATAGGTAGTAGTGGGCTTCTTCTATCGTGTGATGTGCATATGTGCAACTACTGATATAATTCGTCAACTATTTGCGGCGTTATGAGGTTTGACAAATGTGCAAATTGATAAAAATAATTACTTTATTTCAATTATTGAGGTAGTAATTATGATTTGATCCGGTTGTCGTAACTACTGTAGACTCAGCACGTTGTGAGCTTTCCAAAAATGTATCGTTTCTTGAAATCGGGTGAAAAAAGTTTTATTCATAACTTAGGACCAAGTATAGTGACGTGACCGCACCGTAATAACGTAGCGTAAAAAGATCAATATACATAATTTCCACTCCACGATTATATTCAGTCTCCGTAAACCGCAAAGTTCGTTCTCGACCGCAACGAATTTCATCTCCTGCGTGTTATGTCTTACGTTTTCCGGCGTATGCGCGCGTATGGCGCCATCTGTGCGTGTACCGGCGAGTGAATAGCAGTTTCACAGAAGGAGAACGGCTTCAGAATGAATTGTTGCTGCAACAAGCCAGTTGTCCATAATTTATTATATCTACCACGATCTACCACTGCTTAATACAATCAACAATAACACTGACATGTGAGGTTATGTGCCGTTGTGTGTATAGTTCGCCGCTAGATGGCGCTCAGTTTGTTTGAGATCATTGCGGCACTATAAATACTAATTTCGTCGTCCGGAACAGCAAGCGGTACGGCACGTTACGGATTGCGTTTTTGCGGCACTATACTTGGTCCTTATGGCTAACTTCCCCCCGGTACATAGTAACGCTAGTGGCGCATCATAATTTGAGGATACCTTGAGACCTGAGAAGGATGGCACAAGTGCAGTCTGGTATGTCAAGTCAAAAATATAAGTGTAAATGAACAGATTAAATTAGTTTCGTTGGCAATATCTCGATTACCAGAAATAACCCGAACATTTTCTGAACGGCTGCTTGGCATACAAAGTTTCTAGCAAAATTAAGAGCAAAGACACATAATTAACGATTCAATGAGCAATAATTACTAGTGTATGATTGCAGAAAGGGCTTTCTATTATAGTCGAATTAGTCAAAATAAAATGATGAGTAAAAGAATTCGGATAAGTGCACGGACTCGCACATGTGTTCCGCTCTATCAAATTCCATAATTTGCTTTTAAGGTGGGGTTCGAAATGAGTAGGCAACCAAATATACCTCATAATTTTGTTGTCAGTGTTTCACCGAAATGATTAGGTTTTACCATTCAAATTATACGGTAAACTGAACTTGAAACCTTTGCCGATAACATAAAAAATATGCGGTTCAATTCTGTCGGGTCTAGGTGAAGGATTTTAAGATTGTTGGTGGCTAGGTCGTAGTCTTCTTGAGTTCAACAAAAGAACGCCGATATTCACAGAATTCGTCACCTACACTTGACAGAATGGACCCGGATATTTTTTGTATTTTCGGCAAAGGTTTCAAGTGCAGTTTAACGTATAATTTGAATGGAAATACCTAATCATTTCGGTGAAATACTGACAACAAAATTATGAGGTATATTTGGTAGCCTACTCATTTCGAACACCATCTTAAAAGACTACCCGTCTCTACGGTTGTAATAGGTAGCAAAAAGAGTATTGGTAGTGTAGCGAAGTCGTCAATTGTGTTTCAAACGTATTTGGTAAAGCCATGTTTTGTTTTTTTGTTTGGAACAAGAGACTCAGAAGCTGCTACGCTGTAACCAATAAAGAAAAAGACACTCAATCATCCGATTCATGCGAATTAAAGAAACCGTAATGGATACTATATTTTGGAGAAAATAAATGCACCGTCTATTTGAAAAACTAAAGTTGACATGCTTCTGTGAAAAATGAAGGTTCCTATGGGGATTCTAGTTCCACTAATTTACATTATTGACTAAGCCATTACGTTTAGTGTTTGGTTCACATCAATCGGCTGAACAAAAACCACGTTATGAGGATGATGTAAACACGTTGGTTGTCTCCGTGACTATTTATTTACTGTCGTTCGTGAATACATATTTCGGAGACAAGGGCCTTTGCCTTCAGTTCACACTGCGAAATGAAAGAAATGTTTGTAATCATTTATTGTATATGAAAGGTATATGTCAAAATATATTAATATCTTATGGGAAAATTTGAATGTCATTAACAAATGTGTTATTTCTGTCCGTCTCTCGGAGAGTATACTTTGTAAAATATAATACTTGAACAACGCTATAATTACATATTAATATTGTTAGTTATCGAAAATTTTAATTAGTTTCTGGCGAAATCGCAATACTGTTCAAGTATACTTCTAATACATTATTGTTTTCCAAAATTCTTAGTAGTGTGGGAAATAGAGGGGCAATCGGTTTGTGAGTTGCGTGTTCATGAAAATATCGAAAACTACGTAATCTTTTTTTCATAAAATTTTAAAAGAAAAATATTTTTGAGATTAATAAGAAAAGCCCTTTCAAATGTCCACACATCTCAGCTTTAAAAGATATTTTTTTGAGTTTAGTGGTGGTCCAAAATAGAATTGGGTTTTAATTGTTTTCATGAAAATTTCGAAAACTACAAAGCACAATAAAAATAGATTATCATTATTAGAGTAATGACAGTATTTAACGATATTTTTTTTGTATTGACCGGAGCGATAAATCACATTTTATGACCAAAAACAAAAATAAAAACGACTTCGAGATATGCCAGTCACAAGATTAATATTAGTTTATGAAATACATACCTTCTGTTTTACGTATTTGCCTCAAACTAGACCCTAACTTAATAAAATAAAAAGAAAAATAAGTTAAAGGTACTGCAACACTATACGGGTATGTGGGCAATGTTTATGGTGGTAGGTCCAAGTTAAAAGCTAGAAAATGCTAATTTTGGCCGCTCAGCATCTACATAACTAATAAATTTATTATGGTAGGAAATTTAAGTATAGAAGCACTACTCTTTAATCAACTTTAGTCTTTAGTCATAAGTCTTTAGATTCTCAAAACAAACGGTTGGTTTAATAGTTGAAAATGCAAGCAAACACAACAAATAAAAGCATGTAAACATGCGTCTACACAAATTGTGAATTATTAACCTGAACATTTCAATCGAAAATTAGCAAAGGGTGGCAAAACAGTATTAAAAAATAATTTACATAATTGACTGACTCTTGAACGGAATGGTAAGACATTGGAACACACACGGATTTTTATAGGGCTGATGGTCCTTAAACTCATATATTGTCGAAGACTGCTGTTACTTGATTGAATTGCCTCCTAATACTACCTCTTTCAATAAGTTACCGCGCGATATTTTTTGCGCCAAACCACAGATACATCCAGAAACACAATCCAGTTTAGCACGCAAATGTCACTATTCCTAATCAAGGTCCAAGTACCTGGGTCATCGAGTACAAGCCGAACGAAAAAAAAGACCAGGTAATCGCAATTCCGTATTCGCCCCGCTTCCACATATTACATTGTCAATGGTGATGTTACGTGTATATTATATTTGGACTAATATTACTAATTGTTCGCGTTCGCTGATGTACAGGAGACAATTTTTTTAACAAGTTGCCTTCTTTTAAAGGTCTATAGATTGTAGAAAACATACCCGTGTCAGCAGTGGCGGCTGCTGCAGGGCGGGCAGTGGGGCACTGCCCCCCCCCCCACTGATGAATTTCTTCTAATAGATACATTAATTATAATATCTAATTTGTTTGAGTTTCTGATAAGTTTGATAACAAATAGTAAGTTTTGTATGTTTTTAAGTAAGCAAACGTATGTTTTTAGAAGTAACAATAGCTAATGCCTCGTCAGAGCCAGCGTCAACTTCGAAAGTTGCGAGCCGGGGCATCTTGCACATTGCCCCGCAACAGGTATAGCGGAGTCGACTCAGGCGGCGGCTGGGTGGTGGGGATAGAACGCGATTTTAGCGACATTTTAGCCTGTATTGTGTTTTAAGAGTAAATGTTAATCACCGGCCTCAAAAGTTCGACGAAACTGAGGCGCGAGAGGAGGGAACAAGCCGCGCCCACTGTACACTCCGCAGAAAATGCAAGCAACTCACTGATTAGATGAGGGGAACAGGGGTATCGTTCTTTGGCGGCGAAGATCAAAGGGGCCGTGCGGTGTCGACTGGCGCCGAACCGTTTCCTAATAATTTTGTGTATGTGACTATCGCATGTTCTGAAATGCTTTTCTTGTATATTTTAAATACAAATACAATTCCACAAAACAATACAGTGATACAAATTAATTAATTGGTTTATTATAACATTCCTATTTTACTACTAACTATGGTTGAACATTTTACCTTTTGTATGTTGAAAAAAATTGTAGTTTTGGTAAAACAGACAGCTTTTCTTACATAAATCATTTATTGCTTTACATTTATTATTAGAATTAGTAACTAATTATCAGTTAGCTCCGAAGAAGCGAACAGCATGGTTCGAGAAGACAGTAATTATGAATTTTTACTCACGGCATAAACCGGTAACTATTTATCATCTAAATTTAAATGACTCTGGCCGTGAAAGCATTCGTACTCAGATACTTATTTAAATCCATTTAACGTTTTCTTTGTGCATCAATAATCTCGAATATCTCGTTCGTACTTAGCAGGGATCGATACTTTCAGGTAAAACACACCTCATATAAAAATTCAAATATTTATCGGGTGACGCAAGTAGGTGTTAGTAAATATAATATTCCTATTTTAATTCTAGATACAGTTGGATACTGCATTTTGAAATTTTACTCAAAATTATGATTGCTAGGTATAGACTTGGTAGTATACGTACTTCAATTTCAATTGTAGGTATGAGAAAAAATAGCGATTTCGATAAAACAGGCAGCTTTATGTACATGTATAAGTCATTTATTATATATTATATAATATTGTAATCAATCTCTCCATGGTACTTTTAGTGTATTAATCAAGTAAATAAAAAAGCAGGTTTGCAGTATTCTAAAAGTAATTTATTTTGTTTTCTTGCTACCGGTTTCGAGTTAAACTCGTCATCAGGCCTCCAACGTCAATTACACACGATGGCGTGATTTGCAGGTTAGATTCTATTGTTGACACATCAACGAGAAATACAATAGCTTCCCAACGCCAACAGGACATTCAAATTATAATCTACGTACTATATCTCTCCTTAACTTCAAGAACCAAAAAGGATGTTAGTTAATTGCCGCTTTCAACCGTGCGATCCTTCAAGGTAATACGTGTTACCTTGAAATATCGCACGGTTGAAAGCGGCAATTAACTAACATCCTTTTTGGTTCTTGAAGTTAAGGAGAGATATAGTACGTAGATTATAATTTGAATGTCCTGTTGGCGTTGGAAAGCTATTGTATTTCTCGTTGATGTGTCAACAATAGAATCTAACCTGCAAATCACGCCATCGTGTGTAATTGACGTTGGAGGCCTGATGACGAGTTTAACTCGAAACCGGTAGCCAGAAAACAAAATAAATTACTTTTAGAATACTGCAAACCTGCTTTTTTATTTACTTGATATATTATATAGATACATGTTCAAATATTTTAGACCTTTATAAAAGTTTTTTGCCATATATGGTAATCCGGCACGCTTACGCCTATAAGAGAGTATTGCCCAAATTAACTAGCGAAGTTAATTAGCGAAGAATTACACTACACGTATAATATCTACATATACACTTACCGCAGGTACTCTCGCAAGTTATTAGTTTTCTTAGAACGCGGGCCACATAAAGGCAGCTGATTTTTTAATTTGCCCATATTTCTAGCGTCTGTTCTACGTCTGTTGTACAACAAGTAGAACTAAAGCCAACCATCCTAAATAGATTGCGATTGCCCTGAATGCATTGCCAAGCGACAAGTGTTTGGTATTAATATTATTTTCTAAATCTAAATACCAATATATTTGAAATACTATAACGAAAAATAAATGACTGATTAAAAATTAAATTACTTGTATTTCCTTAGTAATAATTTATTTAACTCCTATTAATTATTTAGTAGTTGTAACATTGTAAGTAGGTATTGCGGTACTGTAATATAAACCCTCGCGGGAACATGCGCTCCTAATTTATAACTCGCTCTTTGCTGTCTGCGTAGAGTCCATCAGGACGGCAAAAAATTATTTCTCGTATTCGGTTTCTAGCCTATTGTGGTCGAAATTCAACAATTCATGTTGATCACATACACTTCCGCAACAACATGCTGTCCTAATTTATAAGCGAGTCGTTGCTATCTACGTAGCACCAGCACGGTAAAATTTATTTTTCGTGTGGCTTTCGTTTGCCGGGCGCGGCGCCGCAGCACCTCCCGTGTCAACATGCGATCAATATTTTTGTTAGGCCGAAATTGCTCAATATTTGTGATTCCCCTGGCTACGTATTCATGCTGCTGCTTCAGACTGTACCAGTTGAATTTGATTGGTCGAAGAAAATGATGTGGTGTTTATCCAACAGATGGCTGCACCGTACGACTATAAAATATGTTATTCTCGTCTCATTCACATGTTCAAAAAACCAACGGTTAAATGATTACAACATTCATATTTTGTTGTCATTTTTTTTACACAAGTTCATGAAGGCTCAATACAAAATGTTGTAATATTGCTTTTTTGTTGTTTTTTGAAATTTTACCGTGCTGGTGCTACGTAGATAGCAACGACTCGCTTATAAATTAGGACAGCATATTCTTGCGGAAGTGTATGTGATCAACATGAATTGTTGAATTTCGACCAAAATAGGCTAGAATCCGAATACGAGAAATAATTTTTTGCCGTCCTGATGGACTCTACGCAGACAGCAAAGAGTGAGTTATAAATTAGGAGCGCATGTTCCCGCGAGGGTTCATAGTGCAGTCCCCGTACGACACACGGAACGAAGAATAATCAACAACCGCAATACCTACTTACAATGTTACAACTACTAAATAATTAATAGGAGTTAAATAAATTATTACTAAGGAAATACAAGTAATTTAATTTTTAATCAGTCATTTATTTTTCGTCATAGAATTTCAAATATATTGGTATTTAGATTTAGAAAATAATATTAATACCAAACACTTGTCGCTTGGCAATGCATTCAGGGCAATCACAATCTATGTAGGATAGTTGGCTTTAGTTCGACTTGTTGTACAACAGACATAGAACAGACGCTAGAAATATGGGCAAATTAAAAAATCAGCTGCCTTTATGTGGCCCGCGTTCTAAGAAAACTAATAACTTGCGAGTACCTGCGGTAAGTGTATATGTAGATATTATACGTGTAGTGTAATTCTTCGCTAATTAACTTCGCTAGGTAATTTGGGCAATACTCTCTTATATGTGTAAGCGTGCCGGATTACCATATATGGCAAAAAACTTTTATAAAGGTGTAAAATATTTGAACATGTATCTATATAATATATAATAAATGACTTATACATATACATAAAGCTGCCTGTTTTATCGAAATCGCTATTTTTTCTCATACCTACAATTGAAATTGAAGTACGTATACCAAGTCTATACATAGCAATAATAATTTTGAGTAAAATTTCAAAATGCAGTATCCAACTGTACCTAGAATTTTTTATAGGAATATTATATTTACTAACACCTACTTGCGTCACCCGATAAAAATTTGAATTTTTATATGAGGTGTGTTTTACTTGAAAGTACCGATCTCTGCTAAGTACGAACGAGACATTCGAGATTATTGATGCACAAAGAAAACGTTAAATGGATTTAAATAAGTATCTGACTACGAATGCTTTCACGGCCAGAGTCATTTAAATTTAGATGATAAATAGTTACCGGTTTATGCCATGAGTAAAAATTCATAATTACTGCCTTCTCGAATCATGCTGATCGCCTCTTCGGAGCTAACTGATAATTAGTTCCTAATTCTAATAATAAATGTAAAGCAATAAATGATTTATGTAAGAAAAGCTGTCTGTTTTACCAAAACTACATTTTTTTTCAACATACAAAAGGTAAAATGTTCAACCATAGTTAGTAGTAAAATAGGAATGTTATAATAAAGCAATTAATTAATTTGTATCACTGTATTGTTTTGTGGAATTGTATTTGTATTTAAAATATACAAGAAAAGCATTTCAGAACATGCTATAGTCACATACACAAAATTATTAGGAAACGGTTCGGCGCCAGTCGACACCGCAAGGCCCCTTTGATCTTCGCCGTCAAAGAACGATACCGCCGTTCCCCTCATCTAATCAGTGCGTTGCTTGCATTTTCTGCGGAGTGTACAGTGGGCGCGGCTTGTTCCCTCCTCTCGCGGCTCAGTTTCGTCGAACTTTTGAGGCCGGTGACTAACATTTACTCTTAAGCCTGCCAGCGTGATATTCTCTAGTTTGCCCCGCTTAGCGCTTAGCAGTGTGAAGTAATTTGCGTGTGTTTATTTCCCGTTGCTTTTTGACGTTGCAAGTGCTTCAACAATGAATTCAGTAAATAACATTATCGACCTGATCAAAAATAATGATCTTTTGTATGATGTTAAAACAGAGTTAAAAATATGGCAATAAATCCGGTCACCCTAGACCGGATTTATTAATTACGCAGGTAGAAAACTCTAAGACAAATAAAACAGTGTCGAGAAAGCATAACAGAAATGAGTTTTTTTCTGTACTTAATTTTCGATATTAAACATTTTAAAAACAGTGATAAAATTGAAGCAAAAATTCCGGTCTCTCCGCATTACAGACCCTCCCGTGCCCTCCCGTCCGAAGAAGTCACGAGCCGCCACTGTGTGTCAGGATTGGTTTGTCAGCCATGACGAAGCAATCGCTCAGGCTAGTAATAGAGGCACGTAATAGAAAGATATCTGTGCGGTTGATCCCATTAATATAGCATAATGGCAGTCAGAAGGCAAACAAACTACAAAAAACGACAATTAGTTGTCATAAATATCATAAGGTACTTTAATCTTCTGAACGTCATATCTCGGAAAGCACGGGCGTAGCCAGGTTTTAGTATCGGGGGGGGGTTCAAGAAAATCAAACGACTAATAGTACATAAAATAACCCTTATATTCATAAGAAAAATATTAAAGATATAAAAAAAATAATATCTTAACTTTTCGGGGGGGGGGTGGGGGTTTGAACCCCCAAAACCCTCCCCCTGGCTACGCCCATGTCGGAAAGGGTCTAAATTTTTTGTTTTTTTTTTTAAATGTTCTCTTATTCTTATAAATGTTCGGGACACTTGAGTTGTAACAACTTGCCCCAGTGGTAGTACCTCGTAGAGGGGCAAGTTATGCATCAATTGAGGCAACAATTTTGTTATGGTATACTTTAGTGATTTAGTTACTTATGTACTTTGCAAATTTAAGTTAAAGGTGCTATTGGTATTGTTGTTTGATAATAAATAATAATAAATAATAATTTTAAAAATGAAAGTTGAAAAATTGTAACACCTTGCCTTACTCCTCCTACTCTAAATTTCAGTTTTATACCTATATTCAGTCCAGATAAATACAATATTGACAGACACCAGATGCATAAACTAGTGCTCTCATAATGGTTGATGCAGTAGTCGGAGTAGCCGATTGTTGAGGCTTTTGCTTTCCATTTTACAGATCGTGGGTTCAAATCCCACGTTGGTGCCGAAACGTGTATCGACGGGTCACGTGAGAGCGTGCCCACAAACATAGACAGGCCTTAGCTTGGTAGGGCTCTCCTGTTCATCCTGGTCTGGACGGAGGCTTGTATGCAAGGCGTAGTCAACATGGTACTCATCCGCCCATGGCCATACATCGCGCTGGTGACGGCTATTTAGTGAAATCAAAAGGGGCAAACTGTGGCCTAGGTTAGCAGCTACAATAATATTCACAATCAATAATACCTTAAATCAAGATTGATGCAAGCTATAGTTTTGGTCCATATACATTATACATTCTTTCTGCCGCAGTGTTTTTCTTTCGAAGTACGCAACCCTGAAAATGGCAAAAGATAGAAACAAGGTGAATGCTTACACGCAGCTCTACTTTGTTTATAAGCAATATGTTTGTGCCCATAAAATCGATTATTTTAATCTAGGTGGTCGAACCTTTGTGGTCTATCTCTGAAGAACTGATCTTCAGAGATCAAAGCAGTTTAATTGTACGATTAAGCCTTATTGAATGTTTGACAAGGTATATAGATTTGTCAATGTTTCTTGTGGGATCACGTGAAGACCAAACTCTTAGTGGTAGTCAGCACTAAGAGCAGGGAAATAACTGTTAAAATATGACAGTCCTAAAACACTGCCCATGAACACAAATAAGATTTGAAATAAAAAATTATACAGTAGTCGTTACTTTATTTTAATCCTGTACTATACTATGTACAATTGTGCCCATTGTTATATCGAAGGGCGACCGCAATTGTTGAGGGGGCGTATAACTTACAGTTGACAAAACTGTAAATAAACGATTGTTTGATATTCCAAAGTTAATCATGCTGGTAGAAGATTCGCTTATATCAAACGGAACTCATTAAACTGGTGCATCAGAATTATGCCTAGAAAATGAGCACATTCATAAACATACTCTGTTATGCGAAAAGGTAGAATTGTGCTTTGTCATATAACCTCAGTGGCGTACCGAGGGGGGGCGGTGGGGGCGGTCTGCCCCGGGCGGCACATATTTTGGGGCGGCATTTTTTATATTTCTGACTAATTTATTTAAAAATAAAAAATACTGTAATAATGTTATTATCAACAGAATCAATGATTATAAAGAACTATGCTAATAATTTCTTTAGCGACTTTGTTGATATTGGAAACAGCGGCTCTATCGGTCAAGGACGTTGCAATAAAAGAAATTTCTGCATGTGGATAAGCATGTACAAATCATTCTTTAAACTTGGTATGTGTACATGCAGCTTCTGCTACAGTAAACTCCACAACATTTTTTGGGACTATCGAACACTTGTTTTCGCTTTTTCGTCGTCCACTCATTGATGAAATATTTTACTCTCTGTCTCTGGTCAAGGTGTTCCGCACAATGTAGAAACTCGTGGGAACGCCAGAGTAGAAGTATAGTAACGATAATTGTAAAAAAACATTTCTTAAACATTTTAAGTGCGTTGGACAAACTAATATCTGAGGTAAAAAATATTAAAACACGATCAGACGTTGGAATATTACTCCACTCATTGTATTCTTTTTCTTTTCTGTGCTAGCTCAATGTAATGCATATCCATCCTTTTGGAAGTTAACGACCCATAACAATATCTCCAAACAAAGGGGTGAAATATCCATCAATGTGACTTAAAACAATTTTTTTACAAATGTATTTCAGTGGACAAAGGGGCACGCTAATGCAAACCGCAGTTATAGCAGCCTACTGACTGTCGAGTTCGAAGGAAAACGAGTATGAGTGGTAAACATTTCCGAGACGTAGGGATATATTTTAAAAGAGGAGATACAACGAGAAATGCTTTTGTCACTGGATAGAGTTCTCCACGAAATAACAGTTTGTTTTGAGAAACTACATGTCCTTGCAGAAAAGTATGCTTTCCTAATACTATGTAATCTTGTAAACACAAATTTGGAATATCACGCGAATAACTTTCTTGTCATTGACGCCGAGCAGTTGGAAAAGCGGACAAAGGCCTCTCGAACTTTTAATATTTATTCAAAAATACAGGCTGGGAAACTCTGTTCCAAACATAGTAATATTGATAAGAATTTTTTTAACAATAGCCGCAAGTGTCGTCAGTTGTGAAAGCAGCTTTCCCAAACTAAAATTGATAAGAAAACTATCTTCGTTCAACAATGAGCGATTTAAGATGGCGAAATGTAGCGATACTTTCTATAGAGAAAAGGCTAACAGATAATACTATTATGTTCTTCAACAATTTTCGAATAAAAAAGCAAGAAAAATAAATTTATAAACACGCTTACAGATTATGTACATTATTATATGTATGTATTTCTACAATCCATGGGTACAATCTGTTTAAGTAAAAGAATTAAAATTTGTGTTTATTAATTTGTGTTAATGTCCAGTAATGTTAATAACTACCATCACTTAATTTTGATTGACTTAGAAAGGGCGGCAAATATGTGACCGCTCCAGGCGGCAAAAGCTCTAGGTACGCCACTGTATAACCTGAATGCGATATACATATTAGCGTATTATACCCAGTATTAAAATTCTTGCTAGCATTGTCGGTATTGATACAGGATATAACCACTTTTGTACCTCACTACTTGTTATGGTCAAGCGCACTTACGCATTATGTAATAAGAGGAAATATAAAGTAGGTTGGTCTAATGTCAATTTATATACAGAGAGTGTGTCTAGGAATCTCAACAACTACTATCATGGCAAAATGAAGCAAATGTAGTTAAGTTTCTGTCTATATTTACTTAATCAAGACAGTTGATCATTTACTAGAATTAAAATATTCATTAATTTTAGAATAAATACGAAAATGAATACAATTAAATATTTTATCTAACTCTAGCACACACAGATTCTGGCAAGTGCTACTGTAAATCTAATGATTTAGTAGTAGTAGTAGTACTGACTGACGAGTTTGATTAAAACATTAACAACTTGTGAATATTTTTCGATCACTTGTGGATCATGTGTTGTTTAACAGATGTTGTTCCTATTACCAATTAGGTATGATTTATATAGCTGATGAATATGATTGAGGAAGTTCCCATGCAGATTCTTGGAAGTTGATACCCAGAAGTGAGGATGTATTTAGTCAATATGATACCCCCTCATGTTATGTCGTCTCTGCTGTTTGTAACGCAATTTATACTGCCGTCCAACGGTAAAACGCCGTGCCTCCATACAAAAAATCGCTGCAATTTTAAAGCATTTACCTTAGCCTAGCACGTTACCTAACAGTTTGTACGTAACCCAGCCTAATTTGTTTTAAGTATTAACGTGTATTAACGGAAAATATTTCAATGTTACTTTTGTACATAGGGCACTTTACCATTGGAGGGCAGTATAGGTTTATTGTTTATGAATAGACTGCAGTTAATACGCATACGCTGTGAAGAAATCAAAAGATCATGAATGTTGTTAGCTTCTAGAATATTGCGTCGAAATGACGATGTCTGGTGTCAACCCTTACAATACTGGTTACTTCCCGATCATGGTGAGGATCACCTCCACAACACTTTTATACTTTAAGTTCTTGCGGCAACAAGCAAGCAGTTGCAAATTGGTTCATTACGAGGTAGCTGAATATTTCACAGTAATACTAATACATATATACCTACAGCTACCTACAAATGATATCCAATGTATTTAGATCGTTGTTGACTGGATTTTTTCATCACACCATTAGATCCATTTGAGTTTAACCACAGCCTTTGCTACACTACAACAACACATAGGAAGACTTGACAGGGCAACCTGTCAATTTTACATGTAACAACGTATAATATAACAATATAACAATACATAAAAGAGTACAGCGCTTAGACTAAAATATTTTTTCATACATACATACTTTACTAAGTTGTTATTTGGAATAAAATTGTGAGTGAGTAACTGATAAATGTTCCTGTAAATTTTACGTATACTACCAATTCCACAATTTCTATTTTAGCTGCAGTAATTATAGACATTAGACATACTAGGGGTTATGTGTTGTTGAGATACATTTTCGCTAAAACCTAAAAAAAAACTCCGTAACATATTCGAAATAATTTGCTTTCAGATCCTTACGTAATTCTTGTTGAAATGAAAGGTATAAACCTTCATGGCAATTGTTTTTTTGTTCAATTATATCTACTCACAATTACCGCGTGAAAGCAGAATTATTTCCGCTGATCATTCATTTATCGATCATTATATTATTATCATTCATTACTAAAACGACCTATAATGCAATATTTACAGATAGGAAAGAAATATCTGTCCTGAGCCACAAATTTTGGCAAGGCTGGTCTCTTTGTTGATTTTGGAGAAGACGTTTGTACCAAAAGGAACGAGGTTACCGATATTATAAGAAAAGCTTTCGAGGAAAACAGAATATACTCAGCACTATTTTTGGACATGGCACTGAAACAGAAGTGAATCAAGATAACTAATATTTTTCGCCACGAAACAAAGGAAATAAAAACAAACGAGTGTACCGAGACCACTATTATTATTCATACTCTATTGACATTTTTATTCCAGAAGAAAGCATATTGGATCATTTTCAGACGACATTGCCATTTTGCAGTTGATGACAGTGCCGAGAAAGCAACTAAAAAATACGAAAAATTACTGTAAACAATTAAAAAATACTTGCACACTGTCACAAAACAGACACATAATGACTATTCCTATTACTATTAGTTATTATTATCATTATCATTTTGTTTGTATTAGTTAGAATACCCAATTTTTGCTGACCATGGACGAGTTTTTGATATAGTGGCATTTGATATAGTGGCGTGCGGACTGCGGTCCATACGTGCAGAGCGTGCAGTGCACACCCTAAGATTTAGGAAAAAGGAAAGAAAAACATTAAAAATAGTCCAGCCAAAAAATGATATATCATGTATGTATGTGTATACCGACATATTAAGTAATATTTCTTTGTAATAGTAATTTAAAGTAATGTACACCAAATGGTGTTAATAGGTAACATTTGTCGTTGGTAGCATTTGTCCGGATCAATAACACTATATCACCCGCCTTTGCGACTACTACCATGTCGTGGAGCGACAACCTGTGCACCAGACGGTGTATTATGGGTTAAAATCGGCGAATTCAAGAATCATAGCTGCTTTATACATATGCAAATAATGTATGAACTATCGCAAACTCTACCACTGATAAAATAAAATTGTTCTAGAGACTGAATACAGAAAACACTAATTTATTTCTCCGCTGTCCGATCTTTACAATCAAATCAACCGATACACCGACAGTGCGTAGAGGTAGTACACGCAACCACATCGCTCACGCGTGCAGCGGCTAGGAGCGCACGGACGAACGTCAAACAATTGCTAACAATTCAAAAACTACAAACGAATTTTGATCGGATTTTTATCTATGCATTCTTTAAACTCCAATAAATAATCAAGAGAAAGCCTGATCAGATATTTTTATGCATTTCGCTTATATTTGTTTATTCGTTAATTTAAATTGGTGTTTGGGCAAACGTATTTCCAGCGTGCAGCAGCTCCGATGCACAGTTGACATTTGGTGCTTGTTTTAAACTTGTGTTGGAAGTGTTTGTTGATTTTGAAGTATGAATTATTTGTGTACATGTTTTTATGATTTTTATTGAATAACAAAATAATTTTGATAACATGATGCATGTGGTGCCTATTTGAATGAAAGTAGGTATATTCGTATTCAATTAAATTTATTTCAGATTTACTTACACTAACAGTCAGTTTTATTTCTGGTTTAAATCAAAGTTACTAATGATCTAAGCCGGATATTTATGAAAATATCATAAATGTTTTAAAATGCGGAAAGGAGCATTGAGTTATCATATAAGTACATATCTTTAAAACCATAAGAGTTAAATAAAACCCACTTAATTTTAAGAGTACAAAGGTACAAATTTCGATCAACAAATCATCATTAACCAAAAGCTAGAAAAACACAAATAAATTATAAGAAAGAACGCAAAATTATAACATAAAAAATCACTGACGGATTATTCTGTTGCCTGAGTGATGTCTGATGCCTAGCACTAGAGTTTGACTGTAAGTTTACCATTTTTATACATACTTCGCACACCTTATGAACAAATGCACCGCACGCCACCGATAATTTTCATATTACATACTTCAAAGTTTTCCTGGCACTATTGACACCTTTATCTCAAAAGAAAGCTCGGCAAGTGAAGTATCATAAAGTATCTGTATGACACCTTTTTATCGCCTTTGAAGACAATTAAAGAAATTATGGAAATTGCAAATAGGTAATTTAACTGAGTGAATGTTAACTAATATTGTCGGCTTTCTATAATGTTTATTAATTTGACGTAAGAATTGTTTCTATATGTTCACCGAGAGGAGTGGAAAGGTGACAGTATTAGTTGGAATTCATTCGAGTTATCGAGAGAGAATGTTTCAAACTGAAAATCCAGAAAAGCTTTAACCAAATTTATAAGTCCAGAATTATGTTCAATATTAGGTGAAATTTATATTAAATCTTCATTGAGCCTAACTCGATAAACTAGAGACAGGGCAAATAAACAAGAATTACTCATAGCATATTAATAAATAATAAACGGGTAATAATTTTGGTTGATACAAGATAGCACCGTAACTTCTACGATAAGAATTCATAGATTTTAAAACAATTTGTAAGATGACAAAATATGACAAATTTATTGAATTACCATGAGAGGGCATGTTAATATCCGAAAATATAGTGATAAAGCAATGAATTTTTGTGGAGCATACAGGGTCACGACCGTGGTCAGTAATATGAAAGGATATCTAAAAATTTCTCGGCCACAAAAGAAATGCAGATTTCTCAGTTGGTTTTATCACCCTCATGCGAATCTTAGGGAGTTTTAGGTGAACAATTGGCTACATCGTATATCTGGCCTGTGTGTCTTATATTATAATATGTGTGTCTTATGTTAATATAATATAACACAAGACGCTGACACAGGTACCTAGATATAAAATAAGTTCCAATACAAAAATGCTACAAAACATTTATTATTCAAAAGCCATAGACTTAATTGGAGTGATGAAAATAAGATTATTTTTAGACTGTGGTTAGTAACTGTTTTATAATACAAACATATCTGTTTTCCATAACGAAGGTTTTTATGTCATTGTAATAGGTTTTTACTTTTTAGTTAAATTTTAACGGCACCATTTAATACTGAAAAAAGAACGTTGCCCCTCCCCCTGGAACAGACTGTCTTGTGCTCGGCTGTAATGACAAAACAATTTTACTTATTGATACCTCTCATTTTTTACCTAACAACAATTTGAGCCCAAACTCCATAACAATAAGTGTGGACAGCTCTTCGCAGACTCTACAAGCTTTAACATGGACTATACACGCATCTATTTCAAAGCTTTCGTTAACATATACAGTGTGTCCAGGAAAGTCCGCATCATATGGAATTTTTTTTTATTATCCATTTCTCAGAAAATTTTATTCTTTATAAATGTTGGCGGCTTGTATGAAACCAAAACGGCAATAGTCAAATATGTAAATTTCGGTGCTATATACCGAGCGATTCAGAATATATGAATTTGGGATAAGAGTAAAGTACCTTTATTTTCATTATTATCGATAAACTTTATTCGGAAATGTTGTTTAGAAGTAAAAATTATATTCAAATATAAAGTCACAGCCACCTATCACGAAATTTGTCTTTTTTTGCTTTCTTTTAAATTTTTACCTTTATGGAAAATATTAGTCAATGCCAGTGATTCTAAAAGGTCCATTTTAATCTATTTTTTAGAAATTTGAATACATTTTTTACAGTTTTTACTATTTTGGTATGATAACTAATGTTTATTTAGAACTAGCGCAAAATTACCCATTTTCTTGATGCGAAGTTGATATTTCACCCTGTAGATAATAATAGATCATACAATACCTAATCCAGGAGCATGACTTATCTTTAATTCAATTAATTTTAATGACTTTGGATATGTTTATAATAGTAGTTATCCATCTACAGCAAGCGATTTCCTCGATGTTGGTGATATTTTCAATGAAAGACAGTCCGGGTGTCTTTCATTGAAAATAAAAAAATTGTCCATATGATGCGGACTTTCCTGGACACACTGTATAAACACGTTAGCATTGCAACGGATGAATTAACCAAATAGATACTCATCAAATCAGGTAACGTAATGCGAATTGATAAATTGAGATAAATTGATCAAAATTATTTTATTTTCCATCCGACCAAATACCCCAAATACCGACCAAATACTCCCGGAATTTAATTATAACTGCTTAAACCGCACTTCACATTAATTAAAATATTATCAGTCAATTCCAATTTGAACTGCAACCAATGCCTCAAACAATAGCATAGGATAGCACCAATACAAAACAGCCGTTGGTTTTTCTTTTACTAAATTTTAACTCTTTTTTCAGAAAATGAAGATATCCCAACGAAAAAAATCGTTTATAAAATCGAACTTAATTACCATCCTAACGGTAGCCGGCGTCTTCGGTGGCGTGGTGTTGGGCATCATTCTCAGAAACAGCGAAGAACCATGGACGAAAAGGCAGATCATGTACTTGGAATTCCCCGGCCAGATATTCCTTAGGATGTTAAAAATGCTTATAGTGCCGCTTTTAGTGTCCTCTGTGATATCTGCAGTAGGCTCATTGGATCTATCGTTATCGAAGAAAATCGCCTTGAGATCGATAGTGTACTACGCCGCAACAACAGTATTCGCGGTAATACTCGGCATTATATTAGTAGTTACCATTAGGCCTGGTGTTGGGCTTGGTGACAAATTTGCGAACGAAACGACTACAGAACAAGGACCAAGGAATGTCTTGACACAGGACACTCTACTAGATTTAGTCAGGTGAGAACTTTAAATTACTTCGTTCGTAGGTAGGTTTGGCTTTAAGATCAATCTATGGAGTGGTCAGATAGGCACACCTTGTTGTTATCTTTTGATCATTTAACCATTAAATTGATGATAGTTTTCGGGCGTGGTTTTTATATTCACTAAATGTCAATGTCATAGTCTTTAGAATTCATTATTATTATTAGAAGTATTAGTACATATATTATGTGGTTATAGTGCCCCAGAGAGACCTGACTATATGCATAAAGGACCTACATATTAATATCTCGAGAAAAAAATTATTCTGTTTTGGTTGATCTGGCAAGTCCATAGCATGGCCTCAGGTAGTATTTTCGATAGGTGGTCGAAAAACAAGAATTTGTTAAGACGCGAGGAGCGAACAATCATTGTTTTACATCTATATTAGAAATGACTTAAGGAATACCTGTTTCAAATATTCTTTTATGCACAAATATCAATTTTGTATGAAGTATAATTAAAAATAATGCAGTTCTGTATTTTGGAATCAGGAATTAGAATCAAACCACTACACGACTATTCCTTAAAAATTAATATTTGAATTTGCATTATGCACCACTTGACTTTCATTATTATTGTTATTATTTACTTAGTTAACTTAGTTAGCAATAGAACATTATCAAACGCATTTGTTTTACTTTGTTGTTAATAATAATGTTGACTTAATGATAAAATAGTAGGAAACTAGAAATCCATAAGATAAAATTAGAGCATTAAACAACTTGTTCCTATAACATTTTATATTTAATTGTGAAAAGCTAATACTTTATACTTGAGAAAATAAAACAGTTTCTTGTTTTTTTTTCAATTTTCCTGTTGGTAAAACACTTTTTTGATTAAAATCTAAGCTTTTGATCTAGATATACATGGTTTAGTCTCAAATATTTGCTAGATATATACTGTTATATGCTTCAATAGAATTAGTGATGTTGTGGAGTTTATCATATACAGTGTCTCCCGATGGACCTAACTATACCTATAATGGACGTAATTTTTTATTTCTCGAGAAAAAGTCATTCTTTATAAAGAGTTTTGGATGTACTAAAAAGTCGAAAGCCATTGTTAATATTTTGATTTAACATACAGGATGGTTAGAAATCACGAAAATCTTAAATTGCCCGAAGAGTAAACTATCGGCTTTTCGGAATTAGATCAAAAATGTTAGTATGTTGGTAAAAGTTAGTTTGAATTAATTTTATGCTCAAATATCAAACTTGAATGTTCTATTTCAAATTTTACATCTTGGACAAGTGAAAAGATATTACATAAAGGTGAAAAAAAAATGTAGAGACCACAACTATGATTGATCAGTTGACAGTAGTAACAGCGTATCCAAGCAATTTGTTGATACAAGCTGATTGAAAGTGTGTTGACTCAATTGTGTTCGTGAATTGGTTAAAAAATGATGCAGGAGCTATGTTAGCTATTGATTCCGTGAACAGTTGCCCAAAAAATCGTTGAGGCAAAGATCTCAAGACTTGAACATCAGTAAAACCTACCTGCAAAGGATCTTTTCAAATCAAAAATTTCATCCTTATAACCAAGTACTGATACACACTTTAGTAGAAGGAGATGATGCTCGTCGATTAGAATGTTGCCTATTAGTGGGAGAACGTATGGTCGATAAATTTTTCTACAGACAAATTATTTTCTCTGACAAACCGACGTTTACCACAAATGTTGTTAGTTGTTAGTTCACAGAATTGCAGATATTGGTCTCAAGAACATCCAAATTGCCGTATTACAACTAATTTTCAAACATATAAAATAGTTAATGTTTGGTGTGGGATTTATTACAAGAAAATATGGACCATACTTTTTTGACGGTACTGTAAACCAAAACACTTATTTTGATACGTTGGAAAATTTTTTGCTACCCACTTTGGATGGAATCAACTTACAGCGCAGGTGTTCATTAGACAATCAACACGACGGTTGTCCTGCTCATAGCGCATATCAAGTCAGGGATTGGTTGAACAGACATATACCAAATAAGTGGATTGGACGATTCGGCCCTATAGGATGGCTACCACGTTCACCTGATTTATCTTGATGTTTTTTTGTGGGGTTATTTAAAACAGAAGGTGTATGTGAATAATTTTCATCATAATGTAGACATTCTAAATTAAAAATTAGGGAAGCAGTAGACGAAATAAATGAAGAAACACTTGATTGGGTATATCGTTAGTTTAGAAGAAGATTGGAAAAATGTGTAGCTTTAGGAGGGGAACATGTGGAGTAATATTTTGCTAAATTACTTTGTTAAAAATAAGTAAAATATAAAACTTAGAATACAACATTGAAATTTGGTATCTGGGCATAAATTTAAATATAAAGCAACTTTTACCTATACCTATCATTTTTGTTCTAATTCCGAAAACCCGATAGCTTACTTTTCGGCCAATTTAACATTTTCGTGCTTCCTAACCATCCTGTATGTTAAATGAAAATATTAACAATGGCTTTCGAGTTTCTAGGACATCCAAAACTCTTTATAAAGAATGGCTTTTTTTTGAAAAATTAAAAATTACGTCCATTATAGGTATAGTTAGGTCCATCGGGGGACACACTGTATATTTAACATCTCTAATGCTCACTCAAAAGTATGAATTCACGAAGTAACCCGAAACACAGTACGCAGTACACACAACGGTTTGAGAAGATGTAGTATTGAGTAAAATACTCAAATCGTTTTGAGTAGATGCGTACAGTGATAAATCTACTCAATTCGGTTTGAGTACTAGTACTTTTGAGACAAATACTCAAATCGATTTAAGTAGATGCCTATTCCAAGCAAATCAACTCAAATCAGTTTGAGTAGAGTACTCAAGAGTATTACTTTTACTCAGTACTAACGTACTCACTACTCAAATGTATGATATCTACTCAAGTAGTGCCCCATTCTGCATCACTAATATGGGCACTTATAATCCTGTTATTTTAAGACCTTTAAACAAGTATTCCTTTCATATTATTCAGTTCTGAACTATCTAGGTAGGTAAATAATATAATATATTATTTTATAAAAACATGTTAAAGCTTTTTATTGCGTTCCATAAACTGTCTAAAACTCGTCGTTTCGTTCCAAAAGCCACCTTAACAGAATTTTCGTTCAAATGCCTACTAAATAAAACTAAAACCTTGCTTTTTTTTTGGTATTTAAAATTAATTGCGAATTACAAAAATTTGTCCAATTAGAAAGATGATTTATATACTTTTTTTGAAAAAAATTGGATCGACCGTCAAGATATGCGTTTCTTGGAAATTTTTCTTATCCTTTGAGGCGGGTTTTGGAAATAAACGACTCATTTTTATATAACGCGTTAATCAAAGGCTTCCGTAGGGAATCTACAATAAAATTAATTTTTTATATAATTGCTATAGGATTTATAACAAATCGGTAAATACTTACTAAATAAACTATAATGATGCTACACTAAGTAAACTAAATCAACACATGAACTCTTTTTATTCTTTTGACAAATGTCAAACAAAATACTTCATAACACCGTAAAACAATATAAAATCACAATATCCGAGAAAAATATGGTTTATCAAAATTATTACAGACCCTTACAAGATTTCAATAACATTAATAAGCTTTATAAATACTAATACTTACATTTTTGTAGTTACATTAGATTGTTTTAATAGTTTTAATCAAAACCGCCAGTAGGTACTGTTGAAAAAGAAAATAATTTTAGTGTTTCTTTTTTAGATATTAGTATTATTAGAACAGATAAAAATATGATGGTTTTAGATTGTTTTAGAAAAGTTACAAATTCTGGTAGATATATAATTCTTTTTCATATCATCCCATTAATCAAAAAATTAACAGTTTCGGTACTAAAAAATAGAATAGAAAAACTTTCCAGTTCTAAATTTAGACACAGGTATTTACAATTTTGTTTGCAATATTTTTGAATAATGGTTTTAACAAATTTACCTAATCATGTTTGATTCTTATTCATGGTCAAGTCATAATAATGTTATTTCCCTTCAACAAACTTTTCTGTTTTAAAAAATTCCTTATATAATGGGTTTAGCGTCCAGTTTTAAAATAATATATATTAGATTTGCAAAAAAACAGTTAAGGTGTGCTATAGCTCAATATGCTCTAGAGCAAAACCATAAATTTGATTTTGATAATGTACAAATTTTAGGTCTTTGAAAAAATCAGCGAAATAGATGTTTTTGGAAATGCTTTTTATCAATAAATTAAATACTGAAACTTACCTAGAAAATGTAAGTATTTTTTATAAAAAAAATTTAATATTTTTAAATCTTGTAAAGGTAGGACATAAAATTTTGATTAATTTATTTTTTCTCGGATATTGTGATCTTGTATTATTTTATATTGTTGTGAAGTATTTTGTTTGACATTTATCAGGGGGTCGGGTTGGTGGCGTATATGAGCTGCTATCTACCTGGAGTAGGGCTGGGCAATAAAAATCGATCGATCGATCTCGTCAATCTGATCTCGTCTGATTGACTGACCGATCGTTTGACCTTCTTAGTTGAAAGATCGATCTGATCGATCAGATAGATCAGAAACAAAAAAGGCCTTTGGTTTTAAATTCTGGGGTTCTTTATTCCATTCCGTATTCTTGGTGTGATTTATTGCATGTTCTCATCGATCTGAACTGACATCTGGTATCGATCTGATCGATCTTTTTGGTCTGATCGATCTTTTCCATCTGAGCGATCTGATAGATCTAACCAATCTTTTCGATCAGATCGATCATGATCGATCGGTAGATCAGATCGATCTCAAATTGCGATCGAAGATCGATCACAAATTTCCAAGATCGCCCACCCTAACCCGGGTTCGACCACCGGGCCAAATCTGATCGGTATTTTAGGTAGAGAACAAATACAACGGTTAAGTGGAAGAGCAGAGGCTCCCCTCCAGGAGCTGACTGAACTTCGCCCTTTTCATATGTTGTTACCTATTTGTATGCATACTATATTCCTTTAAAATAAAGACATTTCGTATTATTATTCCATTTACATGCCGTCATGATGCGACGTGCACGTTACTGGGGGTTGGCATTCCTTCAGTTCGACAATATTCATGGGTGTGTGTAGCCCGCCCTCATCGTCGGTGCTTGGTCGGAGTTGCCGATATGGACCGAGGTAAAATAAAGATGTATAAGATGTATGTCCGTATTTTAATTTCTTGTAATAAAATAAAGAAGTAAAAAATACATTTGTTAAAAGTTTTAAAAAAAGTTCAAGTGTTCACTTATTTTAGCATTTTTATAGTTTTTTTAGTAAGTATTTATAAATTTATTATAATGTTTATTTAATACTACTTTTATTGTAGATTTCCAGAGAAAACCTTTGATATTGACAAAAAAACAATTTGATAGGTACTGAATATTCGAAAGTATAAAATTACATTATATTATAAGAATAAAAATGTTTCTTGCACAATTTTCCCTGACAATGTTTAGACTAGACATGATCAGTAAGAGATCCGACAGAAAGGTTCTTGTGAAATAACTTTATTTGTGATTTGGCAGAGATTGTTGGTCTTACACAACGTTTGTTGAACCTGACCCAGACAAATCTGGATTTCGGTGCGGGTGGGTGAAGGTTACATTATATAGGTTGGTACTATCGGTTTTCATTCTGAAGAAATTCGATCGGCAATCAATTGTTATGCAACACATTATTGTACAACATCTATGTACGATTATAGTATATTCCGGCTGACATGTGCCTGAAGTGCGAGCCAACTGTGGGTGGATGTAATTTTATTTATAGCATTATTAAAATTAAGTACATATTTATTGGCGCAAGTTTGTAGTAAATATAAAGATAAAAATAATACCGGCGATGGGAGGTTTGATATACACTATTCCTTTTTGTGTTATATTGGTGTGTGAAATTAGACAAGTTGTAAAACTGAGAAAGACTAATATCATAATGTAATTATCACCACCATCAATTATCCAAATAACAAGAACAATTAGTAACATTTGAATTAATAACAATAACGCATTTCAGGGTTTGGATATTGCCAGGGGAGATAGTTTTTTTACTTTTTTTTTACATTCTAAAATAAATTTTTGTAGTATAAAAACGTGCTGTTTAATTTTAAATGTACGAACACGTAATTGTAAAATATATTACAGTGATTGGAAAAATTTAAATATCAAATAAAATATCAAATAAATATCATTTAATGATTGACATTAAATTAAACAAACAAATAAAAGGGCAGATTTGTCACAAGTGGTTAAGAAATAGTTGTATGACATATTCTTGTAGCTCTCATCGTAGATACATACCTCTTATATTTGAAAGTTTAGGTCGCTATTATTCATCACCCGGATACCGCTATATTTATACCCCCCACATTTACTGTGGTAGTAAATATCTGTGTCACAACATTTGTAACACCCTTAAGGATGCGTGGCAGGTTTGATCAGCATTGAAAACTGAATCGATTTAGCTATATCCGTCTGTCCGTCTGTCCGTCTGTCCGTGTGTCTGTCTGTCCGTCTGTCTGTGTGTGTACACGATAAATTGCCGTAATTTTGAAGTACTTCTTATGAAATTTCGCAAGTAAGCTTATCTCTTAAGAAGTAAGGAGATGTTCGTGAACGAGTCAGTTAACTCCAATATTTTTTTTTCAATTTCTTGCTATATCTGCCGTAGGTTTGGAACAGTTGATCTGAAATTTGGTATAAAAGCTTATCTCTTAAAAAGTAAGGACAAGGTCATGAATGGGCAAAATCGGTTAACCCCATTTTTTTCAAGTTCCACAGAAAAAATATTTTACGGCGGAGGGTATTTTAGTTTTGCTTTTAAGAATTCTCTCTCGACAACTCGAGTCAATTTCAATTCATATAATCGCCTTTCTACTCCTTTCGATGAACACGTCCTTAGAATTCTTACTTGTAATTCACTGACTTGCTGAGGAAGAATATTCAAAACAATCCTCCGATAAACATTCTTAATAACAATGAAAGCTAAAACACAACGGCAACGTGTTTATTATTATACAATTACAACACGCACAATTATAGAGAATGTTGAAAACAGAAAATATAGACAAACATGGACAAAATTATAAATTCTGTAATCGTGTTCATCAAGCATACGATAGAAATTCTTAATTACAAATTGATAATAATCAATAGAATGGCGACAATATTATTTACAAATTTGCCGAATTAACGAGAAACAATGATTAAAAATTGAGTACGCCAATGGACAAATTTGAAATTACTACACTAGTAACTAGGCTTTCACGGCCAGACTTATTTAGAGGGTTATGCCGTTCGTCAAAGTCTTAACTGCTTTATTAGGCCGGTTACAGTGCAACGCTGACGATCGGCGGCGCTCATATATCGCTGTTGATATACTAGTTCGCGAACCATGTTGCTCACTTCAGAGCTGACTGAATACTGAAGAGTCGTCCGTGAATACTACCAAAAAATATTATACCCTATATACATAGTTTTACACCTCAATGCACAAATCTGGTGCCGCATGTGTTTTTCCACCTGATCGCGTTAGGATTTCCAGATCATACTGATGTCAGTGTCGTCATCACGATGGATGTTGTTGGGATGTTCGATGGCTTCTCTCATCATGGAAGGTATATTAGGGAACTCAAAAAATCAGAAATCATGCGAACAAGATATTACCGCAATATTATTTAGAGTGTTGTGTACTTTTTATTTTAGCTAAGTTAAGTTTTCATTATACGATGCATAACAAGTAATTTAATTATAGTTTATGTTATAATATATATAATCATTTGTGATAATGTGTAGAATTTAGTTATGTATGGAATGGTAGCTATGTTGCCCTGCACATATGGTAACCGATGTTGTATAATAGGACAATATAGTACGGTAGCCAATAGTATATAGGACTTGCTTTTTAACAGGTCGCGTGGCAATCGTGGGCCCGTGTATACCGCGGCTCCTGCACTTCCATTTGCATCACTGCTGAAAGCAATCATCATATACTTCTTTGAATATAAGTATCCTTTTTTGTATTAAAAAGTCTAATGCTCTTATTCTAACGTTTGTTATATACAGGGTGTATATAAATTGGCGGAAAAACTACACGTAGCGATGTTCTTCGCAAAATTCTGAGACGGCAATCTTTATGTTAAAATGTTGCAGCGTAATTCTTGTCTCCTCAGGAGACATTTGAAAGAAACATACATTTGGCAACACTTAATTCAACAGGTGTTTCTGTTACTATGCACTGCAAAACAATCTTCCAAAACATTTACTTATCGTATTGGTGTACATACATATTAAAGATTTTAAATAACACAAAATCAATTCAGAATAACCTAGACCAAATAGTCCATTTTTGATCATGTTTAAATTAGCTTGTTTCTTAAGTTTGAGGTGGTATTTGAGAGAGTGACTCCGTTAGCAGGCACTCTGATAAATGAGTGTATCAAATGTGCGGCGACCGTACGCACTGAAGCAGGACATGGCTTATTGGGGCAGGAAATTTTGATGTTGATGCTAATGATCTCATGTCACGGTGTATCCGGTTTCTCCTGAACGATTATGTTACCATCAATTGCAAGCGATCGTTTGCCGATTTGTTGTTGCTAATACTAGTATCAAACTTAAAAAAGTTTAAATATACATACCCCATGAGTGGTTGTGAATATACCGGGTGGTCCTTTTAACTTGAGATTCCTAAATATCTCGAGATATATGCATGGTACGACAAAAGCGTCTTAAATAAACTTGTAAGACTCAAAGGGGGAAATAAGATGACGATATAAGTTTCATTGCAGATGGTGCTGCAATCGGTGAAAATGAGGCTAACTTCATTTTTTTAAACGGGAATACTCAATTTTTTTATCAAATTATGATTTTACGTTAAATAAGAAGAATCTTTTGTCTGAAATTTTTTTCGTACGATGCATTTTTTCGTGCGTAAACAAACCCTATGCGCATGACGGGGCAGCGAGATACCAAAACGTGTCCCCGTTACCCACATACCTTCCTACGTTGTACCATTAGTGTCTACTCGGTCATCGCTTTGACTGCCAGGCGGCGAGCGCATACCATGCAGTGGCAGCGATCGTAACTACCGCAGACGCCACAAACCTCCATCGTCAATAACTTTTGATAGATGCATCGACCGAAAAGAATGTTCAGACAAAAGATTGTTCTTATTTAGCGTAAAATCAGTATTTTATAAAAAAAAGTTGGGTATTCCCATTTAAAAAAAAATGGAGTTAACCTCATTTTCACCGATTGCATCGCCATCTGCAATGAAACTGATATCGCCATCTTATTTCCCCCTTTGCGTCCTACAAGTTAATTTAAGACACTTTTGTGGTACCATGCATATTTCTCGAAATATTTAGGAGTCTCAAGTTAAAAGGACCACTCGGTGTATATATATACAGGGTGATTCACAACGTACGGAGGAAATTGAAGGAGTAGCAAGAGAAGACTAAAATAAGCATCTTTTCTTAGTAAACTTTTGACCTAAACACATAAACTAGGAAGTTATAGCAAGTTAAAGTTGCATTTATTAATGAACATTATTTACAAACTATGCTAGTAAGAGACGTTTTAAAATTAAAATAAGATACCTGATTGTTATTTAATACACATGTTCGATTTAAAATGAAGAAAAATTTATAAACATAAAAGTTACAGCTATTTGTTTATCTCTAAAATGATGAAATAATAGGAGTTAACTTGTTGAGAACCGCTGACTTTTTCATAAAACAATTTGGAAAATTTATGACAGTTTGAATGTGACACATTTTAAAGTGACAGTACCTGTTACTGACAGTAGCGGTAGTATTATTACATGATCTTAGGATAACATGCCTAATTACAGTAACGAGGAGTATGTAGACATGATTATGGTTTATGGAGCTGCTGAACAAAACGCTGCACGTGCAAGGCGAATGTACACCGTTCGGTTTCCCAATCGACAAACACCTTCAGAAAATACGTTCCTTCGGGTGGTCCAACGCGGAAGAGAAACTGGAAAGTTACAGCCTAAGAAAGGCCATGGCGGTGGAAGACGTCACCAACACGCGGTAAATGTGGAAGAAAACATTTTAGAAATGGCAGATGCTGATCAAAGTACAAGTACGCGCCAAATTGCCCGCCAAGTTCCAGTTCCTCAATCGTTTGTTTGGCGCACATTAAGTAAAAATGGTTTGTACCCCTACCACCTGCAAAGGGTGCAAGCAATGACTCCTGCTGATTACCCATTGCGGCACCAGTTTTGCGAGTGGTTGTTAAATCGCACAAATAGAGAAGCAGAATTTCCAGCATATGTACTGGTAACGGATGAGAGCTGCTTTACTCGGAATGGTGCTCTAAATTTCCACAATTCACACATATGGGCTGATGAAAATCCACATGCGATTCGCCATTGTAATTTTCAGCAACGTTTTAGTTTAAATTTATGGGCTGGGATTGGAAATAACACTTTAATTGGACCTTTCGAATTACTAGCAAGACTACATGGCGATAGTTACTTACAGTTTTTACAAGATGGTTTGCCAGAACTTCTGGAAGATATACCACTAAATGTACGTCGTAAGATGGATCGGTCGGGGCGGATTTGTTTCATGGCCCCCACGTAGTCCCGATCTAAATATGTTGGATTTTTTCTTGTGGGAACATATGAAAGAAATGGTATATGCAACAGAAGTTGGTACCATAGATCAATTACGCGATCGTATTAACACTGCTGCAGAACATATACGACAACAATTTCCACAACTATCAGGAAATTGGATTCGTCGTGCACAACTATGCGTGGAACAGCACGGTCAACATTTCGAAAACCTTTTGAAAAGATGCATTGCTATTGAAAAATGAAAAACTCTTTGTTAAATGATTTATTTGTTTTTTTTTGTTTTATATGATTTTTTTATTAATTATTAAAATAACAAAATAATAATAAGTTTTGCCGTTATTACTTGAGTAGTTTTTCATTTGAGTAGTTATTTGAGTAGTCATTTAAATTTTAAATTACTCCAAAAGTTCAATTTGAGAAGGGGTTGGTAAGAGGGGTCCATGGAAACGAAGAGCATAATTATTTCCGAAAATATCAGAGGTTCTCAAAAAGTGGACGTTAATTTCTATGAACTTTAAACTGATGTAACTTTCTTGTTATTGATCTTTGGTTAAATAGGTTATTATGAAAATACTTTATATTTACCGTCTCTAGCTCCCTCCTCAATCTCCTCCGTACGTTATGAATCAGCCTGTATATATATATATATATATATATAATAGAACAATATACCTATACATATTAAATATTATATTACATAACGTTAACTTTCTTCTCATGGACGCTATATTGAATTTTTAGAGATTTAAATAAAAATAAGATCCCATCAGGTATCAAAACCTGGTTTCCTCGGACAGTAAGTAATATGACGGACGAAATGTGGCGGACATAATAGCTATATTCCAATTACATGGACTACGCACTCACTAGGGCAAATAGCGGTGGCCCGTTCGGCATCATAATGGGAACGCGTCGAGAAAGGTCGGAACGTGGTCGGGACGCGGCAACGTCAAGCATAACGCAAGTGAGAAGATACATAACTTTAAAAAATAATGCAACCCTTCAAGGGTTTCGTTATAGTCTTGTTTATGTAAATATATCGAATATGTTTCATTCGTTGCCTAGAGTGCGCCAGGGTTCGTCAGAGCATAATTGGACAACAGCTATAGTTATCAACGTAGCAACCGTTCAAAACTAGACGTTGACGATTTAAACACATAACCGTTCAAGACAATGCGGCACCGCGTTGTTATTAACGGACGTGCAATGCTTTATTTATTATAAATTACAAATTTAAAACTCTCCAACCAATGTAATTACTAAGAACAACAATCATTAGCAGAATGTATTTGACATTTTAATTTTGGTTATTATTTCTATACTTGACCATTATTAGGCATTATTATTAGATATCTATTAGGTATCCCTAAAAGCCCTACCCACTACCTGAAGGCACGGTACTGTATCATAGTTCCGTAGATACTAACTGGAATTTATAAAACCCCATGACAAAAAATCCATTGGGTTGAAGTCAGGTCATCTGGCAGGCCGTCTAAAGGCATGTTTTGTGATAATTTCATAAACGTGTTACACATAGATGTAAACAAGTTTCAATGTTATATTTAAATCTGTAAAAATTTAATTTGGCGTTCATAAGAAATAATAAAGTTACATATCGCCAAGCTAAAGTTTGCAAATAAAAACATTTTCGGACAACAAGAAAGACTTCAGAGTACGCGCTTATGAAAGAATACAACATTTCGACTTTCTATCTGTCGTAATATCTCGTAATTCATGAATATTATTGAAGTAAAAACCGTTCTGAAAAGGTTCGATATTTACATGTTTGTCGCATTTAGCCGATATCGTAATTTATAGCTATTACAGTTTCCGAGATCCCCATGTACATCATGTTCCTGAGACACTCTGTATATCCATGACCCAATTCCACAATATACACAACGTATCAGTGGCGGACTGGGTCCAAAAGTATTGGTTGCCAGGATGCCAGGGGGGCCCACATTCTTTTTTGTTCATGCCGCCGGTTTATACCTATACAAGTGTCCCACTTTTTTTCCCGCATAATTATTTTTAGGAAGTAAATATCATTCTGAGTAAATTTTTTATACTTGTAGGACTTGGATTTGTTTTCTCAATTCCTTGAAAAGTTTCAGCCCTTTACACAATTGCTTAGGAAGTTGGAGCCGGTGAAAATACGGTTTTGTTAATTAATCAAACGGTTGTAACTTTGTATATATTGCAAAAATAATAAGTCCATTTGAAACGTTTTACTCAGTTCATATGTAATTTACTATATCGGAGAAAAATTGCGGGGAAAAAAGTTAAAAATGAAAGAGTTACAAAGAAAACATACCAAAATATTACGAAATAGAATCTTCGAATAAATAAGATATATAAGATCGATAAATCAGCTTTCCTAAAATGTCTAACTCGGTGGTCTATCGTCAACAGCTAAAAAGTTATTAAGCATCTAATGTGATAATAAGATACGATGCGTTTTCCTTATTATTTGTTTATTTAATTGTCGCTACATGTTTCGTGTCATTCTAGACACTTCTTCAGGCGCTACGTATACTTGAAATCAAGCATTACATAATTGACATAAAATAATTTAAAAAAACAACTTACATATCGTCAAATTTTGAGATTACATACATACATAGGTCACGAATAAACATATAGCTATTTAATTCGCTATAAATATATTTTTCCCAGGCACCACAGAAAAACTACCAACTCATTTCGTATAAAGTACAAGTGTGAAGACACCACGTGTGTTTCCGCGTGTGATAAAATTCATAAATGTGAACCATGCGCAAAGGTATATCTAATGTGATATTTGTAGCTAATGCAAAATATTCATAAATTAATATTAAATATTCAATTCTTCTTTTCATGCAGCAGCTTTTAGTAATAGTATATAGTATTCTTCAATTCTGATTTATACAAACGTATAATTTGTGATATTTATTTTCTTCAAAGCTAAAGAATTAGTAGGTTATGTATCAATCTAAAATTGTTTAAATAATATTTATATAAGACATTAAATTGTTCACGGTGGTCTAACGCTTTGAAAAACTAGGTCGCCTGATCTAATCGAGCTTGATTTGTTACTCTGGAGACATATTGAGGAAAAAATTGATGAGAAAATTACAACTGCGATAGCGAACATGAAGAATAGAAATAGGGATGCGTCAAAATATTTTTCTGGAAACCATGGAAAATGTAATATTTTCACCGAGAATTTGAAGCAAGACTGAAACGCATTGACCTGAGAGGGTTGATACGTGCACTCTTGACAATCGTACTGAAATAATAGTTATTCAGTTTACAATTATCCATTTATTTAATTATTTATTCTTATGAGAGTACAGAAATGTTAGAATTTTGGAAGAACACCACATTGCTACCAAAGCACTCCTTGTTTTTGTTATCAGTAGTAACTGGAACATCCCCATAAACTTATTCCTTAACATGTCCAGAAATAAATAAATTGAACTGGCGATTTAGCTGGCTAAGGCGTGGGATCACTACAACCAACCCAAGGATCCATTAAAATTCTCTAAATAATTTAGAACATTACCTAAATATATAATAAAAATTTTAAATAAGTTTTGACTGGTAGTAATAAAACTAATTCTTGGATGATCATAAATTGTTCGTTTGTGTAACTCATAGTAGCAGTTTGCAAGCACTAAATGTTGCTGCAGAAGAATCATTACATTTGTGTTAGAGTTAGACATTTTAGGAAAGTTAATTTATCGATCTTTCGAAATATGTCAAGATATACAGGGTGTTTTAAAAACTTTTAAAAATTTAAAAATCTTAAATTATTTGACATTTAGAAAATCTCCAGTTATTCCGGATAAATCATATTAGAATCGCAAATGAATAATAACTGTAAAAAATGCGATGCTTTTACTATCCAAAATGAGTTATTTTGGAAACAGTTAATAATAGCCTAATACAAGTTGATGTCAAAACAATTAGGCTAAAAACTTCATCAAAAATCGCAATAATATACCTAGTGTTCTATGTAAACAAACATAAGTATCTTGGTACGTTGTTGTGGGACAGCCTGTAAGCATGACAATATTTTCTGGCTGTAGGACGAATGATTATTATCTATAACTTTTATAACACCCTGTACATCAATTTTATCATGCCTTCGAAAGTGAAAAAGGTATATTACTTTTTATATCATTGACCAACACAAAAATGCGCAACTTTGTTTCTAAAATTTTTTTGTATTTTTTTAAATTATTTTGTTTTAAATTACATATTTTATTTTATAAATAAATTTTATTTTAAAAGCTTGTATTTCCATTATTTACACGTGAAATTGTAATAAATACTCGATAGACACTGCTTTTCGTGTAAGGTTTTATTTATTCTTAAGAGTGACTAGTTTCGCTTACGCATCATCAGACTCTCCTGCAAATTACACACACAATCTCAATTAACCTAACATTAAGATGTAAAAATCACTTACGTGTCAGAAAGATAAAATAAAACTGTAGGTACACACGTGCCCTGTCGACTTTATAAACGACTTTTTCACGACTTTATAAACAACATACACAGTAATTTAAAGTTCACAATAGAGAGGGAGGACAACAACAGCCTAAATTATCTTGACCTCACAATCAAACATACAACAGTAAGAACATCTGCACTGTAACGTTAAACTACACTCTATAATTAAACAAACGAATAATATCTGGATTCCTGTGCTACCTTCCGCAATTGCATCTATCGCACGACTAAATAAACTACATATTTTTATTTTAGGTTATTCAAGTAAAATAGTAAAAAATTTCTTTCCTGACAGGGCACGGCGCGCCGCGCGAGAAGCCGCCGCGCTGGCACCGATTGCAATAGCGAGCTAAGGGTTTGTTTTTACTCTCTGTATATCAGTTGATATGCAGACTTGAATTTATTGCAAATAGGATGGCGCCCTCTTATTGCCTGATATTTTTTCGTGCGGCGGTCCCGTGCAAGTTTCAGTATCAATAAATATATTATTAATATTTTCAACATATTGTCTTAAGGGGGGCCACTTAAGGGGGGCCCACTTGCCACCGGGCAACTTGGCACCACCTGGCCAGTCCGCCACTGCAACGTATTACTCATATACTACACCAGTTACTGTCAAAAGTATGGAACAAATTCATTCAAACTGAAAGTGTTTTAATGTAATTTTTTGAAACTGAAAAATTGGGATGGTTGCGTTTATATTTACTAAAGGCGACACATCCTATTTTACAAAGTTAAGATCAAATTTACGTAATGAGGAGAAAGGTGATCAAATTCAATTTTTTTGTATATTAATTCCTGATGGACTCAATGCCCATCTGAGGAAACCTCAGTCTTGTACTTTTACCTGAAATTTTGAAAGTATAGTTAGGTATGTACTTTATATTCTCGAAACGGAAGGGAGCTCCAACAATGTTTCTATACTTATTAAAAAATACTGTAACAATTTTTATGGTTTTATAACATTCTAAACGGGTGGCCCCTGAAAAAAAAACAATTATTGATAAAAATAAGAAGCACTGGTCAGTGCTCACCTCATGTATAACATAACTGCACGAACGCCTTTCGGATGGATCAAGAATACACAATATTTCTTTATTTAAATGACAATATAAAATTCTTTTTCTTTTCAGAAATTTGTTTCCTCCGAATTTGATCCAAGCAACTTTTGCTCAGGTGAGTTTGGTTATATTGCCGCTTAATTATTATGATTATGATGTTAACAGGATATTCATTGATGAATTCATTGATGATATTCATGATTCATCGGTGAATAACTGCTGCATAATTTTACCTCAAGGTTCAGTATCATTGATGACTTTGACTATCATTGATATGTTTTGAAGCACTTTCTGATGACTATCATTGAGCTACATTATGAAAAATTTGCATTTATAAGAATCATGCACACACAACCGACAAATAAAAAATGACATTTATATCCTTTTATTTATGAACGTGTGTATAAACTTTTGACAGCCCCACTGATGTAAATTATATTTTGGAAAATGTTATTACTGTTGCCGTCTATTCTTCTCACTAGCAGAAAACTAGTGTGTTGCTACATACTAGGTTAGGTTATTTTAACACATTTTTCTGTGATCGGAATCGTTGACCAGGGAAAAGTGCCCCAGCCATTCCAGAAACATACCTGCAACATTTTTTTCAAATCGGTTAATACCTTTTGTTTGTTCTTTGAGGGTCAATTTTTGAAATTTTTTGTAAAAACACTAAACGTTAGTTTTTCTAATGCACTCTAATGCGTTCAACTAATGCGTTCTAAGGGTCGCTCGACGATGAAAAGTCATCATAAAGGACCACAAACTCAAAATCGAAACCAACAAGTAATAAACTGAGGAACTGTGCTTCATCGCACAAACTTCCCAAGACGCTGCATAATATTTTGATGTAACCCCGCCACCCCTTGAATAACACCAGAAACGCCCCTCATCCACTTGTGCTAAAGGAGGTGATGAAAGTTAACATTAAAATGCACTTCTTGTCAACTTTGACAAAAATCCCACGTGAGTGACAGTGACTGTGTTGTTTCCGAAGTGCCAGGACGGAGGGTGGGGCCGCCAGGGCTAAGGGGTGCTTTTGGGCTCTGGGGTTTGGTGCTAGCAAGTGAGCTGCACAAACACTGCTTTGTTTTGCCCGAAAACACGCACTTTTACCCTCACCCTCATCCTCACCCCCTGGCGTTTGAACTAGCACCACTTTTGGGTTTCGATTTTGATATGTGGTCCGTTATGATGATTTTTCATCGTGGAACGACTATTAGAACGCATTAGTAACGCAGCCAGAAAGAAACTAATTTTTAGTGTTTTTACCTAAAATTTCAAAAATTGACTTTCAAAAAACGAACAGAAGATAATAAACGAACTGAAAAAAAATTGCAACTATGTTTCTGGTATGCATAACATTGCATAACGATTTTTGCAGTTTTTAGTTAGCGCTCGTCTTTCCGATTCTTTTTCTCTTAAACAACTTACCACAGAAATTTCAGTTTTTGTTCAGGTTGCATTTAGAGTCTCTTCTATGGATTGGCGTTTTTGTTTTCTTCAGGTTTTATGTAATAAAGGTTGCGAACAAGATTTTGATGGAAGCCGATATCACAAACAAATGTAACAAATGTTAGCACGACAACGCAGTTAGCATGTAAATAATCCTTATTTGCTGCAATACACATCCCATGAATTGAATTGCATTTGGACTATTTGTTAATTTTTAAGACCGATACAGTAAACATGAACAATATTTTGCGCAGTTTGGCTTCCCTCGCTTGTGGGTTTTGGTACGAGGCAGTCTAACGAGATGCGAAGTTTTGACGCTTTCAGTGAATCCGTTTGAATCAGTTTTTGTAAAATATTATAATTAATTGTACATCCAAATTAATTATGTATATTTAACTCGCACTACTTTTCAAAATTCCGAAATTAAATTGTTCTGAACGTATCGTACTAATAGTATATAATCGCCACTGTCCCAGCTACGTTTTCATTTACCGTTACGAATGACTTACTGCGCGCTGCACATATTAAATCGCTTTAAAAATTACTTAAACATTATTTCGCAATTTCGTTTTCTACAGTCGCATTAATTAAAATATGGCGATTGTTTACGTGGGGCCCAGTCTCTGACGATGAAGTTGAGAGGGTGGCAGTGGAATGGTTTACGTCAAACCTACTGCAGCTCAACATCGACAAACCCCAGATTCTGAAATTGAAACCCAGGAGAGACTCGGCTGGGGAGGTGCCAGGAACGGTTAAACTTCTGGGAGTCCATCTCGATGCCACGCTAACCTGGCTACCACATATGAACGCAATTACACCACGACTGTCCTCAGCAGCTCACGTCATCAGGTGGGTGAGTAACATGGCTGGAGATGCTGCAGCAAGAGCAGTGTACTCAGCTCTCTTCCACAGCGTCCTCACCTATGCACTGATTGTGTTTGGAATGTCTCCGCATGCGTCTCAATTGTTTACTCTGCAGAAGGCGGCTGTAAGAGCAGTTAGTGGAGCGAAACTCACCGAACACTGCAGACCGATTTTTGTAAAATACAAAATATTAACCATGACGAGTGCCTACATAATACAAAACCTCCAGTACATTAAAAGCATGGAGAGCGAGCTGGTGACTCGAGGTGACTTCCTACACACACCCATGGTGAGGTTGCAGCAGGGACAGACCGGAACGAGATACGGGGGATTCCGATACTATAATAAACTGCCCGTCCACATCAGGCAGCTATCAACATCCTTATTTGGAAAAACAGTCAAGGAGCTATTCATCAAGGGGCCTAGTACAACCACAATGAGTTTCTCAATTAAGATTTTTTTTAATTGAATAGGGGCTTCTACTTCTGACCCAAAAGGCTAGACAACATGCGCAGAAGATTTGGCGCCGCTGTCAAATCTGTTGACATAATATTGCTTAAAATCCCCAGAAAACACGCATTCCATGTAAAATTACCGATTTCGGCTTTAATCATAAAGTATTCTGTATCTACGTATCCCAACGCAAGGAAGCTTGCCGCGGGTGTACCTGCTTTTATGTATTTTGAAAAATTTGCTGAACTGTCCTAACCTAAAAACACAGTAGGTATTTTGGTTATCATGTTCACTTCCATATAATTATTCAGTTTTCAATGAATGCATGTCATTATCACACTTATCTTTTATCAATTACATTTCATCTAATACTAATTAGGCTTTTTACAAAGCACAGTTGCCAACTTAATTTAGTCGTAGGTGGTCCTGGGAGAAATGCGCGAGCACATCGTCAGATCAAAAACCAGAACGAGAAACATCTATTGAATTAGATGAAATTTATTTTTTTTCTGTTCGACTTTCTTTAGACATGTAAAATGTTATGGAAGAAATAAACTTTTCTTTACTTTACTTTACTTTACTTTACTTTACTTTACTTTACTTTACTTTACTTTACTTTACTTTACTTTACTTTACTTTACTTTACTTTACTTTACTTTACTTTACTTTACTTTACTTTACTTTACTTTACTTTACTTTACTTTACTTTACTTTACTTTACTTTACTTTACTTTACTTTACTTTACTTTACTTTACTTTACTTTACTTTACTTTACTTTACTTTACTTTACTTTACTTTACTTTACTTTACTTTACTTTACTTTACTTTACTTTACTTTACTTTACTTTACTTTACTTTACTTTACTTTACTTTACTTTACTTTACTTTACTTTACTTTACTTTACTTTACTTTACTTTACTTTACTTTACTTTACTTTACTTTACTTTACTTTACTTTACTTTACTTTACTTTACTTTACTTTACTTTACTTTACTTTACTTTACTTTACTTTACTTTACTTTACTTTACTTTACTTTACTTTACTTTACTTTACTTTACTTTACTTTACTTTACTTTACTTTACTTTACTTTACTTTACTTTACTTTACTTTACTTTACTTTACTTTACTTTACTTTACTTTACTTTACTTTACTTTACTTTACTTTACTTTACTTTACTTTACTTTACTTTACTTTACTTTACTTTACTTTACTTTACTTTACTTTACTTTACTTTACTTTACTTTACTTTACTTTACTTTACTTTACTTTACTTTACTTTACTTTACTTTACTTTACTTTACTTTACTTTACTTTACTTTACTTTACTTTACTTTACTTTACTTTACTATACTTTACTTTACTTTACTTTACTTTACTTTACTTTACTTTACTTTACTTTACTTTACTTTACTTTACTTTACTTTACGTGCATATCCCGTTGTCGTGCTTACTGCGTCCTTACTGAGATATCCGATTCCATAACAGTCTTGTGCGCAACCTTTATGACACAAAAACTGAAGAAAGTAAAACCGCCAATATATAGAAGAGGCTCTAAATGCAACCTGAACAAAGAAATTTTTGAGGCACATGGTTTACGAGGAAAAAAATCGGAAAGACGAGCGTTAATATAAAAGTGCAAAAAGCGGGTACCTTTTCTCATCCTCGCGCTCATGCCTACACAGAGAGGCAAAAAATATTGACATTCATACAACTTATGTAGAAATTTTTCAGGAGTATAAAACACCTTATTTAATTTTTTTCTGGTCAGTAGTTTTAGAGTTATGCGCCTTCAAACACAGGAGTCAATATTATCGAAACGACAGATGGCAGTTAGGGCGATTCTCTCGTACGGGGTCACATATGCTATTCTCTTGAATATTGGGCCACAAATACTTTGACCGCATTCTCATGATTTAAGTACTGTTCTTTTTTGGTTTTCTACGTCGTATTTGTTACGTTTCTTGTTCAATAAACAAACGGCAAATACCATTAAACATATCTTTCGCTTGTGGTGACTTTGGTCACAGAACAGGAATCAAGCAGAAGGGAAACTCTCGGCGGTGCCTTTGATCTTTCTCGGTCAGATTCTATGACCTCGCGCCATCTTTTCTGAGGATTATACAGGGCCGGAATACCTGCGAAATGATGGGCCTGTCGCTACATATGCGTTAAGCATGTAGATCCTAATTCAAACGGCCAATACGGACCTGCACGGAACGAAGTCTAGACACAAGCTAGACCAATCACCAATCAAATACATCGAGCAATCACCTCCGTTATGAGGTAGAGATGGCAAATAATGGATTGACTGTACTTGAACCGGTCAGTCGGTATAAAATACGTTCATGCTAAATGAGAACACGTTTGCGTGATTTCAACATGGCGTCAGCTGCGCGCGGTGGTCTGCGTAGATCTTCCCGCCAACGAGAGTTTCCGTTCTGCTTGTTCTCTTTTCTGTGCTTTGGTGACTGCAATTCAATTGCATATTTTCGCGAGTCGCACATATCGCGTATATCCGTGGTAGTAAGTACATACAAAGTAACAACCTGTTTCGATCAACGACGTAATTAGAGCGGCATTCAATGTGGTAAAGGGCACGACAATTTCAATTCCCCATCCTATACTGATATTTTGAGGCTTATTTGCATGTACGCATAGAGACGATTGGACTGGCGTAGCTTCACATTTCCGCTCTGTGGTTTCATATTAGCCCCAGCATTCGACCGAATTGGACGGCACACTATTTAATTGGCAACCAATTATGTATTAATCTCGGTATATGCAACACTACAATGACAGTTTTCCCATGATAAATCTGGCTATGTTGCCGGTACTAATACCAAACTACGTATAGATATTATTTGTAGATAAATGAAAGATTTTGAGGTTGGCTGGATGTCGCTCATTGACTTTTGATCAATAGAAAGCAAGGTATTGTTAAAAACTTAATTCAGTCATCTTTGACCGTGAATAACTCGCAACGCGGACACGAATCGATGGGGACGTTTCACACATTAGTTGTAGTGTCCAACCAAAGGTGTATACAAAAATCCAGCTGGGTTGCTAATTTTACGCATTTTGCCGCTTTTTTCATTAATTTGACTGGGCTATAAGAATGCATCCAGAGAGACAATTCCGGTTTGTGCCACCGCTGACCCACTGGTGCCTTACCGGTGAGTCTGCTGGACATAATTGAAACTAAATTAACACTAAGTTTGCTATAATATAATATAATGTTATAATTAATACAATATTGTGCATTTGCTTCCTGTGTTCATGATTGATGTTTTTCCTTTTTTTTCAAATGGCAGAACTGTTATCACTCAGTCCTATCTGATGCAAATTCAACTAATTCAACATTATTATGTCAGTAACTTAGTGATGGGATAAGTATAATAAAAAATCGTTGTATTAAGTCTATGAACTTCAACATTAAAACCAAAACAACACTGCATGATTAATTACGACTCGTATAAATGCTGATAACCAATATACTGCGAGTCCATAAACAAACGTCTGAAGTTTTCCTTCAAATCTACATACTGTAATTATGAACTACAATTATTCGTTTATCTTAGTGTAGAATAACACGTAGAACGCATATAAATTTTCCGTTAGTTTATGGACGCGTTATACATGTGTATATATGGCTCATATATATACACAATAAAAATAAGTTCCTATAGAGTGGACCATATAACACGCAACTAATCTTTTGAAGCACGCATAGGTACATTCCTGCTGAGTCAGCTAAAGGGTGTGCTGTTGTGACCTGTTTCGTTTAATGGGTCTGTTTTCGAACGTCGTAGAAGGTTCGGATTTGCGAATTCAGAGATGTTGTAATTATTTTTGAACAAAATTGCAATTTTATTATTCTACTATTTGATAATGCAAGGGGAGAAGCGCTGTGCTTTGGTGAAACAACACCTGCTTATTTATTGGGAAACAGTAAACAAACAGCGTCTGATTTTGTCCAAAAATAATGCTTGAAAAGAATCCCTGAATATTCAATACCGTACATTTTCCGACATTTGAAGCACAATGCATGTGCTTCAAAAGTTGAGAAGCATTTGAAATGGCTCACACTGTACAACAAGAAGAGCCATGAAATCAAAATTTTTGTCACCACATTGCTGGAAGTTATGCTCTATAATTCCAGAATTAGCACGAAATTAATTTCTTGTTTTGCTTTTCAGTACCAAACGAATCTCAAACTCCCAACATTAAGCCCCGGCCAAAATGCATGTAAGTTATTGGACTGTCGTAAATTGTCGTCTTACGAGTTAATATCTGATTGCAGCCGAAATCCCACTTACGGATTACGAAATTGGCGACCGATATGAAAACACAACAAACGTCCTTGGTTTGGTTGCATTTGCAATCATCATGGGTATTGCTCTCGGCATTATGAAGGAAAAGGGAAAAGTCCTATTAAATTTCTTCCAGTGTACCAGTGAAGTAATGATGGTTATCACAAAATGGGTTATTTGGTAAGTATGTAGATGTACTCAATTTCCATTCAACAAAATCTTAGAAAACGAATCCATATGTCAGGCTTTCGATTAAAGTTAGTTTATTAAGTAAAGAACAGAAGACATACAGAAGACTGAACAGTAGTCTTACTTTGGTGAAAAACGCTTCCATATCAAATGTATTATATTCTGGCGATTAAATATAAATCCAAATTAATACAATCAGTATTAATTTTTGGAAGAATTATTCTGAAACTGTGATTTTGATTTTGAAACAGATATACAAAACAGGCATGGATAAAAATAGACCGTACAACTTTATTTTCTCGCGTAGCACCTACGTATCAAACCAATTCATTCTTCCCATGTCACTACATACTTATTGTACCAGCCAGTTTTACTTAAAACACATTTGGAATGAATGAATGGTAAATATTTATATCTTTACAGCTTTTCGCCTCTTGGTGTGTTCTTCTTGGTGACTGGTCAAGTTATGAAGACTCAAAGTTTCGCAGGTTTAGTTGAGAAGCTAGGCCTCTACTTCATGACCGTAATGATCGGATTAATGGTCCACGGATTTATTACATTATCCGTTATGTATTTCCTAGTTACCAGAAAATTACCATTCAAGATATTGGGCGGTTTGAGCCAGGTTCTAATTACTGCTTTTGGTACAGCATCAAGGTAATTGTTTGTTATTGCCTCTCCAATTTGTATAAATTATGTGTGTAATAATGATTTTAGTTCTGCAACCATGCCGTTGACTATTCAAACGCTTGATGCTATGGGCGTTGATCCAAGGGTTACCCGTTTTGTTATACCTGTTGGTTCGACAATTAACATGGACGGGACAGCATTATACGAAGCGGTTGCTGCAATCTTCATTGCTCAGTTTAGGAATGTCCCGTATAGTTTTGGGCAGTTGGTTGCCGTAAGGTAAGGGATATTGAGATAAATTAAGTACATTACATGTGTATTTAGTTTAAGAAAAACATACATAATTAGATACATAGTTTCTACGATTCAGCGATATTTATGGTACATGTACTAAAAATGTAGACTAAACCTTTGTTCTTTGTAGCGCATTTTTTTAAAATATATGATCAGATTTACAGTTACATTATTTTTTTATAATAAAAATGTATTTAGCGTTTGCTACAGCTAAGGTTCCCAGATTTTGCACTTCCAAGCATATGAGATCTCTAGCAAACATATATGAAACTAAGAAATATTACATGAGATATGGTTTTACGGTTGCATAATAATGTATTATCATTGTTTACAACTTTACTTTTGTGTCAAGATTTGTTAATGCTGACGTTTCGCGAACCATGTTGCTCGCTTCTTCAAAGCTAATTGAATACTGAAGACCTACCAAGAAAGTCTCCCTTATATACCTGAATTTACACCTCACTGCGCACATCTTGAGCTAACGCTACATGTGCTTTTCCACCTGACCGCGTTAGGATTGATTTCCAGACCCTACTAATGTCAGTACCGTCCTCGCGATTGATGTTGTCAGGATGTAAATTTGTAAATTTCGATGGCTTCTCTAATAAGCCTTCGATGATAATTACCCACCCTTGCCAACATCTTCGCGTCATCGAAATCCATTGTGTGTCCCGACTCGTGGCAGTGTTGAGCAACAGCGGACTGTTGAATCTTGCCTAGCCGGGTATCCCTACTGTGCTCCTTGATTCGACATTCGATGCTTCGTCCTGTCTGTCCTACATAGCATGTTCCGCACTCACATGTTATCTTGTATACCCCTTCGTTCTTCAGGAGTGGTGTGAGATCCTTTGGGTTAGGCAAAAGATCCTTTACCTTATCTTTACCAGATAAGGTGCTCTTACTGTGATACCCGATTTCTTCAGTACTCTACCGATTCTCTCTGATACCCCACTTACGTATGGTAAGCAAGCGAATCCCTTTGACTCTTGCGGTTCCTCTGAAACTTGCGGTTTCCTTTGTGTGACACCCCGTATGTCAGATTTGGTGAATCCATTCTGACGGAGGGCCCACTCCAAGTGTTTCCGTTCATCGTCCAAGGTGCTAGAGTCGCATACCTTCTCGGCTCTGTTGAACAAAGTGTTAATAACACTTCTCTTCTGTTGGGGGTGGTGGTGTGATTTTGCGTTCAAGTACCGATCGGTATGTGTCTTCTTACGGTAGACTGTATGTTCTGTATACCAGCACATCCAAGAAAGGCAGCTGATTATCCTCTTCTATTTCCATCGTGAATTTGATGGAAGGACTAACATTGTTCAGGTGGTTAAGGAACTCAGTAAGTCTATCTCTACCGTATGGCCAAACCACAAAGGTATCGTCGACATATCTGACCCAGTGCTTGGGTTTGAAAGGACTTGACCTAATGGCTTTTTCTTCCAACAATTTTAATGAAGAAATTGGCGATTACCGGTGAGAAAGGTGATCCCATGGCTGCACCCTCTACCTGCTCATGCATCGCTCCCGCCCACTTGAAGTATGTGGTGGAGAGACAATACTCTACAATACCCGGTACATCGGTTGGTAGACCTAGGGGGACAAGTGTTGTCCGAAGGCCTTCGACTGCCTCCTTAAGCGGAACACACGTAAAGAGTGATGTTACGTCGAAACTCGAGTATATCCTGAGGGTCAATGACAACTTCCTTCAAAATCTGAATAAAATGTTCAAAGTTCTTGACAAAAGATGTAGTTTGTCCTATAAACAGTTGGATGGTTTTCGACAAGTATTTTGCCAACAAATAGGTTGGGGAGCCTATTGTGCTAACGATTGGTCTTAAAGGTACGTTATCCTTGTGGATTTTTAGCAAACCGTAGATCCTAGGTGCCCTAGGGGCTTGAACAAAAAGGCTTCTTTGTTCCTCTACGGGAATCGATGATGATTTAACCAATTCCTTCACTCGCCTTCCTATCTTATCTGTTGGGTCCTTGGAAAATTTACGGTACGTATTCGGGAAAAGCAACAAACATCCTGACAACACCAATCGCGAGGACGGTACTGACATTAGTAGGGTCTGGAAATCGATCCTAACGTGGTCAGGTGGAAAAGCACATGTAGCGTTAGCTCCAGATGTGTGCAGTGAGGTGTAAATTCAGGTATATAAGGGAGACTTTCTTGGTAGGTCCTCAGTATTCAATTAGCTTTGAAGAAGCGAGCAACATGGTTCGCGAAACGTCAGCATTAACAAATCTTGACACACGGCATAACCCGGAAGCAATTTATTTTCTAAATGATTCTGGCCGTGAAAGCCTACGTACTTACTTAATATCAATCAATAGTTTAATATTATTCAGTCAAATGTAATAATCTTTTGTTAAATTACTATTCAAAGCTACCTACTCTAAGATCAATTTCTTTGTAATTATTTTAAATCTTTCACTTGCAATGAAGCTTATACAGGGTGGGCCATTTTAATCTTAACATTTGATATACTCAATACAACAATCATGTACGGTATATGTAAATAATATTAGCCACAAAAAATATTTTATTGATATACAAACGACTTTCGTTGGTACCTACATCCGATTTGTTCGAAACTAACATTACTTTTATATTTTTCAGTATAACTGCCACATTTGCCAGTATTGGCGCTGCTGGCATTCCGCAAGCTGGGTTGGTTACTATGGTTATGGTTTTGGATACCGTTGGACTTCCGTCCAGTGATATTTCTTACATCTTAGCTGTTGATTGGTTGCTGTAAGTAGTCTAGTCTTGCTTTAATACACAGTAATGCAAGGTTCAAATATAAAGCAACGCAAAGCACATTGCAATTTGCAACAATATTACGATTAACTAGAGGGGTCCCTCATTGTCTACTGCGTCTTTCAGTGTCTTTCTGCCTTTATCTTATACCTAGTCCTTAAGGAATTGGTTTTCGAAGTAGTCTTGTCTTTCTCTTGTTCATTACTCACGATAAGGCTTGTTCACAAGAATTACTTTTCTCAGCCGGTTCAACGTATAGGTACCGTTGCTCGCTATTGCTGATCACCTTAAACTGGTGACATCTAGTGCTGTTTTCAGAAAGTTCAGTATACAATACAATAACTAGTGTTCTCAAAGTGAGGTAGAACATTGGTTAGTGCAAAGCTGATGCACCTTGCAGATGTACTTTGACTGCATCTCATTATGCTGCAGGATGTGTTATAACATGAAATTTAGAATTTGCGGTTAGCATATGTAGCAGTAACCTTGGTTACCGATGGCTTTCGTTATTAAACCGAAAACACTGGCACATGTGTTTATTATGACACCCAAGTAGAAACTAGTATGATTAACACTCTTATATGGCAGAAGTTAGAGCAAATTACACGGTGAAAATTGAGTTTAAAGTTTGTATTTATTTACAAGCCTGGTTTAAATAAATAAAATAAATGAGTATACTTAAAACTGACAGTATCAAATTGCATTTCTGACGTATGACGTCATGAATATATCTTTTAAGGCAATCTCTAGAGCTCTTAGTTGTCTTATTGAAAGTTTGCAGATGTACTTTGACTGCATCTCATTATGCTGCAGGATGTGTTATAACATGAAATTTAGAATTTGCGGTTAGCATATGTAGCAGTAACCTTGGTTACCGATGGCTTTCGTTATTAAACCGAAAACACTGGCACATGTGTTTATTATGACACCCAAGTAGAATCTAGTATGATTAACACTCTTATATGGTAGAAGTTAGAGCAAATTACACGGTGAAAATTGAGTTTAAAGTTTTTATTTATTTACAAGCCTGGTTTAAATAAATAAAATAAATGAGTATACTTAAAACTGACAGTATCAAATTGCATTTCTGACGTATGACGTCATGAATATATCTTTTAAGGCAATCTCTAGAGCTCTTAGTTGTCTTATTGAAAGCATAAATAATGCTCTACATATGAAACTGTTCGGCCAATAGGCAATTGAAAATAAGGAAAATAATGATAACTTTGGGATCATCGATTATGTGAAAATGTTCTCTGGATCTATCAAGGGTATAGAAAAAAAAATTCTTAGAAACGTTAAAAGAGAATCTAGGTAAATCTTAAATTTTGTACTTTTAACTAAAATAAAAATGTGTGGAACAAATTTCATCTAGACTTATTAAAAAAATGTGGTTTAATCTGAATTAAACTTATAAAGGAATGGAAAAAATATTAAAATTGTATAAAACTTCTTACTCAGAATAACATTAAATTTCTAAAAGTTTTATGGGTACTTGTTTATTTTTCAACTTTTTTGGCGGTATATTATATTGAAAAAGCAAATATGATACTTTTCACTCATATACCAGTATATGCGAGGCTTTCGATTTTTCCTTGGTATTCAATTTCGAAACCGCCATAAGAAAAGTGATGGGGCGTTTTGTAGATCCTTTTAAAATCCATTATGGATTTGATATAAAAACAAATTTTAAGGTTTATTTCCAAAAGGTGTTCTGAAATTCTAATCATATATTATTTATTATAGTGATCGTTTCCGTACAACAATCAACGTCATTGGCGACTCCCTTGGAAGTGTAATTGTCGATGAACTTAGCAAAAAAGAACTGGCATACCTGGACGACACCGACCGATTAAACGCCGATCCACACGAACTCGTGGAAATTGCAAAAGACTCACATGTATAGGCGATATAGACCGTAATGGTAAAATCTATCCAAGGTCCAATTCTCCAAGTGATTGTTCTTCAGTAACTAGCACAAGACTATGGACTTAATATTTCAAAATTTCAGGGTATTTAAGCCAGTGCTCACTTAACGTTACTTTACTGTCTTCATTCTCACAAAATTAGGCCTATAGCCCTATATGATGGCCGATTTTTTCACATTGATAAAAACGTACAAATTTGAATCAGTTTTTAATAATCGAAATACGTTAATTGATCTGAATAGTTAGTTATTATTTCGTTGTTATATTTTCCATTAAATGGAAGTGGGTATATGTTGATTTAATACTTGTATTGGCTAAGTTTAATGAAAATTTGTAATCCTCTCGCCATGTGTAAGGGCAGCGCTCGACATTCAAGTGTTCAGTCTTCTATAAGTATAGTAAACTTAGTAGCTGTAGATGTCACTTCAGTGTACATAAGACATACCTAATCGTAAGAGAGTTACTGTAGAGTGTAAGCAATAATATTTATTTGTATTTGTTGTAAATATAATATTCACATTCTAGCATGCTGTATCTCCATAGTGCTATTCATGCATTAAGTTAGTTTAAACAATTTGGGACCAATAACATCTCTGTATACTGTTTAGTATAATTTTTAGTTAACATTTAGCTAGTAGGAAAATAACTGCCGTAATATTTAATTGCCATCAAATTTATGTGCCATAAGATAATAGCTGATTTCAACTGGAATTATTATTGTATATTGCATTAAACTTTCATCAATAATTCCAATGTACACGTACACTTAAATAAAATGTGCGATAATTTAGTTGGAATAATAATTATTTTTATTGGATTTTTTGAAACTATTGATTCCAACGTTTGGTACCTGTATTGGAACCTTTTATTATTAAGTTACAAGTCTATTTGGTATTGACAAATTTTCCTAAAATATCGAGTATTTTCAATATAAGTAATTTCTATGTCTAGCGTTTTTGGATATCAATGTTATTATATTTTTTGTAGCAACACGGGATGTACAATACTAATAATAAAGAAGCATGCTGATGTATTGTTTTATTTTTTATTTTCGACCCTGCATCACCACCCCCGTGAGGTGTGAATCCGCACATGCTTGGAACTCATACGGTATAGGAGTCCAGGGGCTGCGATCAACCCTCCGCGCTAGAGAGGGAGGGGGGATGTAGGGGACGGGACAGCGGTGAAAGAATACGCATACAATGGGGAGTCATACAGCATAGTGGTCTCGGGACTACGGCCAACCATCTTTGCTAGGGAACATGAACAGACAGACAGAGCACGTTAGCGCTTTATTATTGAGTAGGGTGACTATATTTAATGTTACTTCACATATTTGAAGTTTTCTCATTGTAAATACATTGGCGACAAAGTAAAAATGATGTATTCTTATATAATTTATACCATAAATGTGTTCGTTTAATACCTCATACAACACCTAGTATACTAAAAATGTTGATGACTTGACGACCATATTTTATCTAACTTTACGATAACAGGTTTTTATGGAAAAGTTTACGGGATGATAATACAATTCATAATACAATTTTTCAGAAATTTGCAGCTAGATTCAAAGATAATCGTTAGAAATACTTTATTTCGGGTATGTTCACCCTTTTTCATGTTTACATAACGGGTGGCTTATATATATATATACAGGGTGTCTCACGGAACTGGTACATTAGAAGTTTCTCATGTTCTACTATTTATGGAAACTTGAAATTTTGGAATTAGAATTTACTCGATCTGAACTCTTCAGCTAAAATATTTTCAAGTTAACTGTCACGTCAGGTCACCGGAAGTGGGTATCAACCTTGTTATTTTAAACGGAATGTTATAATTTTAATTTTATTTTTGGTTTCTACGTATCAAAATACGTCATTTTTGATAATGTTAATCAAGTTTCATGATTGGTCGTCCAAAACTAGAAACATAACCAAATAAGACGATGTTTAGTTCATCATGATATCTTACACAGGGTGTTCAAAATTTACAACACAATAATTGAATTTTCAAACGTAAAAAACTCATTTTTTTCAAATGGGACACGCTGTATACCGATACGCCATTCGATAGGAAATCTTTTTCTCTATCAATCAATATTAGGGTTCCCTATATCTACCTTTAATAGTTTTTGAGATATTGGTACTTTTTCTTTAAATCCATTTTGAATACTCCCATTTAATAAAGGTGGGCGAAATTAGATATGAAATTTACAACGAAAATTTAAATAGTGATACATATTTAGAAATTTTGCGTGGATGTGTGAACAATTTTTGCGAAACTCTTCCGCTCAATATTCTACGCGACTGCTTTTATCAAATGGACGGTGCACCGGCACATTCTTCGCATGTGGTATCCATTCAACTTAATCATATGTTTGACGATAGGTGGTTCGGAAATAGGGGATCCTGGCGGTGGCCACCAAGCTCACCAGATTTAACACCATTAGACTTTTATTCCTGGGGTCATGTGAAAAGTCAAGTCTATTCCACACCAGGTAATACTCGAGAAGAATTGACAGATTAGTAGCCGCCATTAATGAACTTCAGCGGCAAGAAATCCGAAGAACTACGATGACAGAAGTAGAGCGAAGAGTTTTAAAATGTTTGGAGCAGAACGGGCAGCATTTCGAACAACATAATTAAGTTTTAATTTAAGTTGGATATCCCAAATATATTATTTCAATTTTAACAAACCTTTTCAATATTTTTCTGTTTTCCTGCTGTTCCAAAGTTGTTACATTCCTATAAATGAAAACTAAATTGTTTTGTATTTAGTTTGCATTCCTTTATACTGTCAATATCTCAAAAACTATTAAAGATGGATATAGGGAACCCTAATATTGATCGATAGGGAAGAAGATTTACTATCGAATGGCGTATTGGTATACAGGGTGTTCCATTTGAAAAATATAGTTTTTTAAGTTTGAAAATTTAATTATTGTGTTGCAAATTTTGAACAGCCTGTAAGATATCATGATGAACTAAATATCGTCTTATTTGGTTATGTTTCTAGTTTTGGGCCACCAATCATGAAACTTCTATTTTCTATAATAACCGAGATATTCAATTTTAAACGTAACCGCGAAAATCACCAAAAAATTAGTAAGATCAAAAAAACTCAAAAATGGTGATATTTAGGTATAGGGAAACATTATCAAAAATGATGTATTTTGATACGTAGAAACCAAAAATATAATAAATATTATATCATTCCTGTTTAAAATAACAAAGTTGATACCGACTTCCGGTGACCGGACGTGACAGTTAACTTGAGAATATTTTAGCTGAAGAGCTCAGATCGAGTAAATTCTAAGTCAAAAATTTCAAAAAGTTTCCAGAAATTGTAGAACATGAGAAACTTCTAATGTACCACTTCCGTGAGACACCCTGTATATATATATATATATATATATATATATATATATAACTTTGAAATAGTTAATACAATAGTTATATATATATATATATATATATATATATATATAAATTTGATAACACAATTTTTCAGAAACTTGCAGCTAGATTATAAGATAATCGTTAGAAATACTTTATTTTGGGTATGTTAGCCCTTTTTCATGTTTACATAAGCCACCCCAGCTCATTACTTGATCAAAAGCCATCCATATTAAACGACGACTGTACAGTAAATTTGCAACTTTGTAACGCACCTTTTTCCTTGGTGCGGTGAAGAAGCGTTCACCATTAATCATTTACATACATTAAGAAAAATACCATAAACAGGAAATAGCGGGTTACGGGTATGTGTTTTTTTTCGGCGGCGGGGTTCGGGTATGAGTTAATCAAAAAATATAATCGTTATAGGAGACAGGCTAACGGGACGGGAAAATATTCCCGATTCGGTGACGGTGGAATTCGATAATACTTAGTAACATATATCTGGAAAAATTAACATATCTGCAAAAACATATATATGGAAAAAACTACCTCGCCAACTACGGCCAGCAGACCTAAGCAGTTCCATGTATTATCAACAGCATGCAAAGGGCCATCGGACAATACCTTAAGTTCTCCCACCAGCTTACAAAGGGCCAGCAGGGAGGACTCTGAGCTAGTTCACCAGCATTCAAAGGGCCAGCGGAAATAGACCGAGCTGTGAGTTCTCCCGCCAGCTACAGGGAAAGACTGATTCCTACTTCCTAGAGGGAAATACGCGGGCTTTTATACCGCCAAACGACCCCCACCATTCACGAAACTAGTCTGTCTGGTTGGCCGGTCGACGTGGTTAAAAACATAATACGAGATTCACATTACAAACCAGTCTCGGAACTTGTTTACGTATCGGACGTTCAGGTGAGTTCAAAAAATATAAAAAAAGAAGATTCTCCAAAATAAATGCACACAAGTAAAAGTTCTACAAGCAATAAAAACTTATTACTAACAAAATAAACTTGCATTTATTTATTACGAACGGTGTTTCGTTACAACTTAAATATAATATTTTCAAACTTCAAAAACTAATTTTTCTACTTTGCATTCACAATGCACACATTGTAACACTGTTTTCGGTGTTACAATTAACACATTGTAATACCGAAAACAGTAACATTTTTGTCTAAGATTGGTACACATTGATATCAAATGGCATATGTCAAACGTACAATACATAACCCAACATAACCACACACGGCATCTTCTTAATCGCTTGCAATCGCATAAACTGCGAAATATCAATATTCTATACATATTTAAACATGGGTGTAGCCTGCTATAGTATGGCCAAAGGATTGGGGCTTTCTTAGTTTTGCTGTGTTCATCAAAATACGCCAGCATGACGTTTTCGGTGATGTTTTACGACTCTGGTAAGTGATCGTTATCATTCTTTTCAACTAAACACCAAATCCCCTTCTCAGATATAATTCAAGGACCACATTTACTTTAATAAGGTATTATGCGAAGATCAAACCTACATCGTAGATATGAACGATTTTAATTACTGCTGCGAGATTGTATATGCGCAATAAATGGTTTATCAGCATACACGTACGAAGCTATAGTACATAGAGTCTAAATCTTGTACATGAAGGTTGTACGAGCGAGTGATCGCCCAGTTTTTGGCAAGTTTGTGTGGTTGCAGCTTGATTTAATTGTTGAGCTTGCAGCTGATTGTGCCGTGATAGTGTTGGTGTCAATTGGTGCTGTCGTGCTTCCATTTTGGCTGGAAGTGCATTGATAATAACGATTTTAGAGTAATTGTGGGCGGATTGTCGGCGTGGACGGGTTCAAAGGTCGCAATGCCATCGACATGCGGTGCCTGCAAACAGGTGGTCGGGAGGAACACCCCCTCTATCCAGTGCGAAGATTGCCGAGCTTGGTACCACGGTAAATGTATTGGCCTGGGCCCCAGCGCTGAAATCACTGCACTCTCTGGTGCTGGTCGCTCTTGGAGATGCCCTGACTGCCGCAGTCCGCGAGACGGCGCGTCTAGCTTTTCGGATCGTGCTGATGATCTGGACAGATCTCGTCGTGGCGGAATCACTCTGGACACAGTTTATAACGAATTGCGTCTGATGCGGGAGGATATGCGTTCCATTAGATTGGATTATGAGGAGATTAAAGACTCCATAAATTTCGTCAGTCAGATATTATCAGATGTGGAGTTAAATGTCAAACGATTGTCCGAAAAAACCAAACTAATTGATAAGTTATCTACCGAGTCATTTGCTCTCAAGGGTGAAGTTGCTGCTCTGACAGTGCGCGTCGATGATTTGGAGCAATACTCGAGGCGTAGTAACCTGGAGATCCGTGGTGTGCCCGCGAAGGATAACGAAAACTTGCTAAATGTCGTTCGAGACATCGGAAATTTTCTAAATGTTTCCGATCCCACTGCATCGGTTGAAGCTGTACATCGGGTTCCCCACCCAAACTCCGGAGATAGGGCGCCAAAGGCGATTGTGGTGCGATTTTTCAATCGCTCGGTGCGGGATTCGTTTTTGGCGGGTGCAATTGCAACAAGAAAAGCCTTACCAGCGGGCTCTCCCCCCGGATTGAAGATAGATGGCATGTCCGATGCATGTTTTGTAAACGAACATCTTACACTTACGAACAAGCTGCTGTTTAAAGCTGCTAGGGAAGCGGCGCGAGTTAAGAGATATAAATTCGTTTGGACCAGGAATTGTAAGATCTACATGCGCAAAGAGGTGGGATCTAGACCAATACATGTGTCATCCCAATCGATTATAGATAGACTCCAGTAAGGACACATTAGCAAATTAGTCAATCTGTGCTTTTCGTCGTGCCATGACCTTGTCGGTTTATTATCAAAATACCAGAAGTATTCGTGGTAAGTCACATATTATTTTTACTAACGTGTTAAACTCGAACGCGGATATTATATGTTTAACTGAGACATGGCTGAGACCGGAGATGTCTTCCGGTGAGTTTTTTTGTCAAAATAAATATAGTGTCTTCCGAAGGGATCGGGATGCGGCGGGTGAAGTGCGGGGTGGTGGCGTCTTGGTTGCTGTTTCGGTGTCGGTGCAGTGTTTTGCGCGTCCGTCTTGGACGACAACTGAGGAGGCGATATGGGTCACAATCGTATCAAGCTCAAAGAAAATGCATGTGTGCTGCTGCTACATCCCGCCAAGGGATGCTGTAGCACTAGCTTCGTTTATTGTAAATTTAAATTCATTGTTTGAGCCCCATCCTAACGATTATTATCTGATTTGTGGCGACTTCAACTTGCCGGAGGTCACGTGGGAAATCCGTAATGATTTTAATTTTTGTGTTCCTTCCTCTGGACCAACGGGCAGAGGTGCCGATTTTATCGATTGCTTGAGTTTGAATGGGTTGAGTCAGTTCAATAACCATCTTATGGATCACGAAACGTCTTAGACTTGGTAATTTTTAACTCCAATGGCTTGTCTGATCTCCGAGTTTCTGCAGCACCGTTGGTTCCGGAGGATGAAGCACATGTGACCCTGGAATTTGAGATTAGGTTTTCTTACACAAAAAAATTAATGAACAATAATTTAGGAAATTATCGTAATTTTAGGAGAGCGGACTTTGGGGGCATTCGAGCGGATTTGGTGTCTGTCGATTGGCAATCTGTTTTGTTGGGGGATACTAATACCGCTGCTTGCATATTTTATGAGTATTTGAATGAATTTATTGATGCTCATGTTCCCTTTGCAAAGAGAAGATCTTCAAGCTTCCCTTGTTGGTTTTCTGATGCCACTATCAGAGTTGTTCGAGAAAAAAATAAATCTCACAAGAGATGGAAACAATATAAGTGTAGACTTGATTACTTGACTTTCAGTTTGCTTCGGGGTCGCTCCAAGCAGTTGATTGCGCAAGACTATCGCAAACATATTGCCAGAACAGAGAAAAACTTGCTAATAAATTCAAAATCATTCGGGTCATTTGTTAAATCAAAGCGAGGCTGTGAGCGATCCATGCCGGCGGTAATGCGCTATAATGGCTCGGAGGCGTCGAGCGGCGGGGCAATTTGTGACGTGTTCGCGGATTTTTTTGGATCAGTTTACACGACCGACTCTCTAGCCGGGGGAACTGGTGGCAACGTGTGTGATGGTGTTTCGGGTTTGACATCTTTTGTGGTGAACTTGTCCGAGGTGGAGTCAGCTCTGCGGTCAGTCTATATCGTGAAGGGTGCGGGGCCGGACGGTGTACCACCGTTATTGCTTAAAGAGTGCGCGAGTGAATTGGCGATTCCACTTGCAATCGTGTATAATAAATCTTTGCGATAGGGCACATTTCCTAGTATTTGGAAATTGGGCTATGTCATTCCTATATTTAAGAGCGGAGATAGGAGATCTGTTAGCAATTACCGTCCTATATCAATTTTATCGTTACTTGGAAAATTACTAGAAAAATTAGTCTACAAAGCCATATTCTTTCACAGTAAAAATTTAATTACCACTCAACAACACGGCTTTTTTTCGGGGCGAAGTGTTGAGACAAATTTGGTAGAGTACACCGAGTATATTCTTCGGTCTATGGACGCACAGGCACAAGTTGACTCCATCTATAAGGATTTTTCGAAGGCATTCGACAAGGTCAAGCTGTTCAGTCTCGGTATTGGTGGGTCGTTACTGCGTTGGGTCGACTCGTACATCAGAAACCGTTCTCAGCAGGTTTTTATAGAGGGCTTTAAATCTAGGCACGTTCAGGTAACGTCTGGAGTTCCTCAGGGAAGTCATTTGGGGCCACTACTCTTTCTTTTGTACATAAACGACGTCACTGATTGCTTTCAGAGTGCTCACTGTTTAATGTATGCTGATGACATGAAGATATTTCGCAAAGTTATAAATCACGACGATTGTCTTAGGCTTCAGCGAGACCTAAACCAACTCCATTTATATTGCAATAAAAACTTTATCTCCATCAATCTTACTAAATGTAATGTTATAACTTTCTCTCGGAATAGGTCTCCGCTGGTCCATAATTACAATCTGGGTGGTACGGACATTGATCGTGTAACAATCATTAAAGATCTGGGTGTAATATTCGATTCGAAGCTGCTTTTCAGTGACCACGTCGAGAGCATGACCAAGAAAGCATATCGCATGCTTGGCTTTATTCAAAGGGCGGCGTTTCAGTTTAGTGGTCTCAAACCAATTATTTGTCTATATTACGCTTTTGTTTCTAGCGTTCTCTCTTATTGCTGTATGGTGTGGTGTCCGCAGTATGTGGTGTACATTAACCGTATAGAGTCGATCCAGCGCAGGTTTCTGCGATACCTAAATAACAAGTTTGGCAACGATGATGCGGCGTATGCTACATTATGTAGTCGCTTTGGCTTTGTCAGCTTGGAGGATAGGAGGGTCTGCGCGGGTGAGATGTTTGCGGCAAAGTTATTCAGTGGATACTACGATGCTCCGAATATTCTGAGCCAGTTTGATCTGAATGCAGGCACACGTCATCTGCGTCAGCGCAGCTTGTTTGTTACAAACATTTCGCACACCAATGCTTGCCAGAACTCCCCGGTAAACCGTTTGTCGACTGCATGCAGTCAAGTATCTGACGTGGATATTTTTGCGTGCTCAATTGCTGCGTTAAGAGCCGCCCTGTTACGACGCTGCCGAGTCGGGTAGGTTTCGCCTTCCGCTGTTTAGCCTGTACCCGTAGCCGTTTTGTAAATTTTCAAAATTTATGTTTCAGTTTTTCATTTTTTCAAGAAGTTTTGTTAATTGTTAACTAGTTTTTATTATTTTTATTATTAAGATTACTGGTGTATTTTCTTTTTTAGTTAGATTTAGACGATCTGTTATTTGTTCTCATGTAATCAGGGACCATTGATTTTGGGTTTTACCCGTGTATGTGTCCGTATAAAATAAAATAAGAAATAAAATAAAAAAAAGTGTAGAGGATTTCTTAGTTTATGTAACGTATAAGTTTTCGGTAATATTTTGGACGCTTGGATGCTCGGTTCAATTCGTATTCGTTTTTGTCCGCCGCTTTCGACTTCGTCTTAGTCCTGGTTGTGTGCAACGTATTTGTATTACCTCCATCACATGTAATTTTACTAAGTATAATTTATTCTAATAAACTACTTTGCCGAAATTAGAATTGGGTTTCAATTATAAGTGCTTGTAATTATATAAGCCGCAACGGCTACGTAGCGGAATTAGGTAGTCACCGCTATTAAACGTTAAGCGTTATAACAATTCTTTAGTAAGTTCGTGTTCTTCGAAGTAACTAATCACCGCCAAACACTTCTATTCTGATTATTATACTTATGAAACCAGTATTTTAAAGTTGTTAACTTTTTAGGTTAAGTTTCATGTATTTATCACAGTAGGGTTAAAAGTGTTGCCCCAAGCTCAATTATGATCATCGTTGCGACCTCGCTGAATATTTATTCAAACTTGTAGGCTAAAGTAGAGTAAAATTATTCAGAATTAGATTTTGTCATGATTTTATCTCATCGATCTCATCCTTAACGAAGTTGACAGTTACTACAGTGCTGCCACGTGGTACCCGCAAAATACCCTAGATTCCTAATTAGCGCGATATAGTAACCACAATTTCTAAATTTATATAAAATTAATGACGCAAAGTAGAAAAAATGGTATATTACACACGTTTTATAAGACGTATTGGCGCACTCGTTCCATTTGGGCACTCCTCGCTACGCTCGTCGTGCCCAAAACAACTCGTGCGCCAATTTGACGTCTTATAAAACTTGTATAATAATATACTATTTTGTCGAACATACTGCATATTATTACACCACTCGAAGGAAAATAATGAACTCTATCATTCAATACTTGTGTTCCTATCTTTATAATAATAATAATAATAATAATAATAATAATAATAATAATGTTTATTAACAATAAATACAATAATACATAGTGCAAAATCAATACAAATTACTTCGCATAGGCTAAGTGCCTGTGTGCGAAGGATCTGCGGTTCTTATTAACATTATCTGAACCTCGCAAAAATAAAATAAACAATTCTAGCACAATAATTGAAAAAATAGAAATACACATCAATACTACCCCACCAAAAACAAGGAACACCCACGGGCCACAATCCACCACATCGCGAGCCACTAACCCATCAAAGACTCGAAAACATACTTTTCATCTTTGATATATTTTGCTACAACCTTGGAATACAGTTTTACGTTGTTAATTCTGTGTAACTCTTCAGGTATAAGGTTATAAAATTTGACTCCAACATATGAAATATATCTCAGAGTCATCGTTAGGCTAACACTCGGAAGCTGTAACCTTCCACTTGTATTAGCCCTTGTGAGGTGATGGTGAGCGGTATCAATTCTCATGTGAGGATTCTTATAAATAAAAACTATACAATTCTTAACATAGATTGAAAACACATCAAGTACTGCTGCTTCATCATATAAATCCTGGGAATGGTAACGAAATCCCCTGCCCAACATAACTCTCAACACACATCTTTGCGTAACCTCCAATACTTTCAAATTAGCCCGATAAGCTCCACCCCAAACAATAATACCGTACCTGATGAGAGGCTCGACTAATGCGTAGTAAACTGTTTTTAATAGATTTATTGTCAATATATTACGCAATTGATAGAATTTATATACCAGTTTTCTAAGCTTGCGCGATATATACAATAAGTGTTCACTCCATTTTAAGTTTTGATCTATAATAAGACCAAGGTACTTTACTTTATATGCACTATCGATTCGATCACACTGGCATTCATGCTCGTTCCGGCCACAATCCGGTCTATGCATAATCAAAACATCAAAACTTGGACGACTCTTGTCTGTTGGGCTGAAGGCAACAAAATTGGTTTTACTGACATTTAGAGTTAACAAATTATTAGCAAGCCACTCCGTCAATCTACTCAAACCGCACTCAGCAATCGATCTCACAGCATCCCACGACTCACCCTCAAACATTAAAGCAGTATCATCTGCAAAAAGAACCATGCTTCCCTCAATGTTAATTCTTATTATGTCATTGATATAGATTAGAAAGAGTACAGGTCCTAACACAGTGCCTTGTGGCACACCATATTTGGGTTGCTTGAAATCACTGAGCGTATTATTAATTTTGACACACTGTTGCCGATCTTTGATATAGCTTCGGAAAAAACTAAGTGGTGAACCCCTAATACCGCACATTTCTAGTTTCTCCAATAGTCTATCGTGTGATACTGTGTCAAAAGCCTTACACAAGTCAAGAAAAACTGTTATTTGTTTCTTGTTCCTATTTAGTGTATTATGAATGCGGTTTGTCAGCTCAAATAGCGCATTTTCAGTGCTCAATCCTTCACGGAAGCCAAACTGGGCAGCAGAACGGACAGAGGACCGGCCAAGAAAGGAAAGTAATCGATGTTTGATACACTTTTCAAAAACCTTAGATATACCAGATGTCAATGATATTGGCCTGTAGTTGCTCAACTCAGTTTTCTCACCAGACTTATAAACAGGGACAACTATGGTCCTCTTTAGAGCTTCAGGAAAATTGCCCTCCTCAAGAGCCATATTAAAAAGATACGTCATGTGTCTCACTACACAATCAGCCGTTTCTCTTAGCACTCTTGAGGTTATATTATCAAAGCCAGGTGATGTGTTTATCTTTAATTTATTGATGTTCTCTCTAACTTCACTTTCAGTAATTGGTGTTATAAAAAATGAGTCTTTATTTGCAATAATAGTGTCAATTCCTTCATTTACAATTGTAGCCGGCACCTCATGTGCTAGCTTTTCACCAACACTTGCAAAGTACTCATTAAAGGAAGTTGCCACCTCATAGCTACTGTCTAACAAACTGCCCCCACTATCCCTAATACATATATCCTTTCCTGGCTTTCCAGTATTACCCAGCATAGTCCACATCCCCGAGGAACTTCCACCGGCCCGCGACAATTTATCTTTATAAAAATTCTCCCTCGTCAGTCGCAATAGCTTTCCCAAATAATTCCTGTACTTTTTATACTCTACTTGCTTTTCGGCATTATTTGGATCCCCATTGAGCTCCATCCTGAGTCTGTCACGATATCTAATACTATTTATTAATCCTACTGTTATCCAGGGCTTTAACTTCTTGTGTCTACTCTTAATACGGATCTTTTTTGTTTCAGTACATGCATCAACACCCCGGGCAATTATCTTTAAAAAAATCTCAAAAGCACTATTTGAACAACCAGCTCTGTAAACCTCGCCCCAGTTTATACCACCCAAAATGTTTTTTAACTTATCATAATTGACTTTCTTTACCTGGATTTCGTTATTCACTACTAAGTTTTTTATTTTATTACCAATAAAAATCCCTGTTGTGTAGTGATCCGTAATAGTTGATTGTAATACAAAAGGTTTGAGGTCCACAGTGGAAGACATACTTTCATCGAGCTTTACGTAAATATGATCAATACACGTTTTTGTTTCGTCCGTGACTCTAGTGTAAGTGTTAACACACGACCGATACCCCTTACTACTTAACATATTTTTATACTCGGTTTCATTGATCCCATCCATTAATATGTTTATGTTTAAGTCCCCCACAAGCAGTCCCACACTCATTCGCGACTCCGTTCCCAGAACCTGTGCAAGCTCCCCGACAAACTCGATAACATCAACTGAGTGCAGCTTGTAAACAGCGACAATTTCAAACACCCGGCAGTACTTTTCAACTATGATTTTTGTAAAACTATTCACAGAAAACCGAAAATTTTTAACATTTTTAACTTTAACTGAATTATGTATATATATATGATAACCCCATCATTTTTCTTAAATGCCCCATCACTACTATATAAGAAATAATCTGGTATATTGTACCACTCACCATCTCCGGGCAACCCGTATGTTTCAGTAAGAACAATCACGTCAAAGGGCACCTCAATCCCTTGAAGCATAACAATAAACTCATCAAAATTCTTTTGGATACTCCTTATATTCATATGTATAACGTTAAAGGTTGAAAAGCTGTCATGTGGCAAGCGCATGCGCAGATCGCCACCCGCGGTTGGTCCATACACCGATGTCCTAATTTCCCCATAATTATCCAAAACCCTAGAAAAATTCATAACATCATTCATCTTAATTTAACAAAAAAATACCAGTTGACAAATGAAACAACACTACAGAGAAAAACAAAAAGAAAGAACAATGTCCGAACTAACAATTTCCACAAAAAAGAGGCACTTTCCGCAGTGTTGCATATCAATCAGGTCGCCAGTGAAAATATCCCTATGTAGTTTCCAAATTTTGCAGCTCATATTCATTGGTGATAACACGTCTTACTCCGTCTATCTTGACGAAAATCTTACCCTCGTGGTTCCAAACATCATAGTTTTTAAATTTTTCATATGTTTTTTGGTATAGATTGTGTTTTGCCCTCGTTAGATCGTCCGAGATGAAAATGCCGGTTCCTTTCAACCTCTTCCTGTTCTTCATTATCAAAGCTTTATCACGGTAGCTTACAAACTTGACAATTAAGTGCCGCTTATGACTCTTTCTGTCTCCAACCCGATGTGCTCGCTCTATTGAAGTTAAATCCATGGTGTCTAGGCCCAAGTTTTCCTTGATTAGACTCATAACAATTTCATCCACATTTTCTCGTTCCATCTCCTTCTTACCAAATATTCGAATGTTGTTTCTTCTTGTGTATTGCTCCAAGTTGTCCACTTTGTCCACCAATTTGTTGTTGTTCTCATGCAGAGTCTTGTTCTCATCAACGACTTTCTCCAGTCTTCCATTTAAGTCACTTATCTTGTTTGTTATTTCATCGAACGTAGATTTTAACTTGTCGTTTATGATCACTACGACGGAGTTTGCCAATGACTGTATGAAGGACTGGTCACCGAGCAAGTTTTTTAGCGAGCTGTCCAACAAGCCCCGTATATCGCTAGCTTGTGACTGTGTTAAAACCATCTTCACTAATTATACCTACCCATTATACCTATATTCAGTGGTTTGTGAGATACTGTTACTCATGTTTTTTTTTTAATTTATTTGTTATTTATTTGTTTTTTTATTTACCTGGTAGACAGATTGTATTTTAGTTCATGCAAATTGGTGATAGTTGAAATTTGTGAATTCATGCTAATAAAAGTTTAGGATGATCTGTATTTATCTTGAGTAATTTGGAGTGCTGAGTTAAAAATATCCAAGGAGAGTATAAATTAATAAAATAAAAATGTGCTATCGGCTACGCAAAATTCCAATTCAAGAAGAGAAGCAAATTTACGAAGTCCTCTTGTTTTAATGGTTTATTACCTATTATAATGAGGGCCAAAATTACATATTATAATGAGGACCAAAATCACGACAAAAATTTAAAAAAGTACGTACTTAATTTTCACGTTATTGTGTATGCAATATTCATGTTTATCAATGTTAATGAGCACAAACTGTTTTTATAAAATGTTAGTTACGTGCATGAACAATAAGTTTAAAATATCGATGTATTTGATACGTGGTAACACAAAATGCAATAAAAATTATGTAATTCCTTTTAAAATCTCTTTCGGTTTACCGGAAGTGGCAGTCAACTTGAGCGTATTTAATTCAAACGTTCGGATTGAGTAGATCGCGATTCCAAACTTTCAAATATCCAGCAGTAGTGAAACTTCAAAAACTTCCGATGGAAAAGTTCTGTGAAACACCTTTATAATAATACTATATAATATAATATATAATAAATGTATGTAAAATACAATTTTTTAAAACTACCATTCATAAAAAAAATCACTAAAAATTACAAAAAACGTTGAAGATACTCCAAAAATTTTCCAAATTAAAAGAAAATTCCAGTTTTTTTATTCATTTGTTCATACATTGATTATTTCATACATTGTCACCGAAAATCTGCCCACTTGCAAAATTTCATCTCGATTGGACGTTGGGAAGTAGCTAAATTATTTATCGATTACAAGACTGCACTAGTGAAGTTAAGATAAGCGTAGTAATAATACGACATTGCTCTTTGCATTATCTAGTTAGTTTATACATATTTTTTTGCTCTCGTGGCCCATAGAAACAATGGGTGTTTACGGGAACCCATTTTTAAGAAAAAAAAATGAACTGTCATAATATAGTGGGGGGTTTAAGGGGGGTTTAGATGCATTTTTAGTAAACTTTAAAAAACTGCGTTTTTTTATTAATAAGCTGAAGATGCTTGGGATATTGAAACTAAACTAAGAGAATAACCCTTAATGTATATCTGAATTCTTAAACAAGGTCCTTAATTACGTAATAGGCTATCCACTGATGTCCTATATTTTACTTTGTCTTAAACTGGAAGTACTACACTTCACTCACTGTGCTCTGCTTTTTAAGCACTCACTGAACTAGTTCGAAGGGTTAAGTTCCTTGTAATCTCCTCACTAGGTTCTAGTTGTTGAGTAGCTGCGGGGCCTCTATGTCGACGTGATGGTGGTGACATTCATGCTTGTGGCATGAATGATATTGCGGGATTCATGGTGGCAGGGTATCACTTTATTTCTTGGATGACTTGTGGGACAACAAGTTCGCGGTGTAAGTCACTGTTCCGTGGGTACCACTAAGCGTTAACTTTATTCCTTAGTTCTTTACTTTGGAAAATCTAGATCCTTGGATATTTACTTGTTGACACAACCCCAGAGTTTAATGCCGTATAACAAAATCGGTTTTAGTATTTGGTTATAAGCTTGTAGTTTATTCTGGACTGACAGTTGAGAGTTTCTTCCCAAAATCCAGTACTGTTCACTGTATTGAGACCAATCTCTACTAATGTCTGTTTTTCGTGTTCTTTCCACCTTAGGTTTGTATCGAGAGTCATACCCAAATACTTTGCAGTGTTCGCATAAGAAACTTTGGCGTCTTTTATCTTGACTTGAGGTATGTCCTTTATTGTTTTGTTGTTAAATTTAATGTGGACAGGTTTCAATCCGTTAACTATATGACTTAAAATTCTTAAAAAATGGGTTTGATACTCATAAAAACGTTAAAATGATAAACATAACCGAATCTAAAGATTCCAGGATACGTTTTGTTTTGTTTCGTTGTGTCAATCCTTTCCCACTACAATTAAAGCATCGTATATCTTAAGTTCTGGCATACAAGTTTCTTTTACCTTTACGAAACCCTAAAAACAGTAAGTAAACTTTGGCTAGTTTTAGAGCAAAATTTACCTATGATCTATTATTATTGGAACAAGAAAAGATGAGTGGGATCCAAAATTTTAAAATTTGTTATGGAGCCATTAACGAAATGAATAGTGCGTCGACATCTTTAAAGTTATCTTAATCTCAATTGCGCTATTGGATTCCTCGTAGAAGTGCGTCTTGAGCATTCTTGAGTTAGCTAGATTTAGTATTTTCTTAGTACACAATTAAAAAAGATGTGTAAATTTCACTGGTGAGACTTTATATGTTATTCTCAGGTTTTGATGGTAAGTAAATTAACGCAAGATTTAAAACAATATAATATATATTTGGAAGAAAATTAATACGAATATATGAATACATACTTTTAAAATTTATACATTAAGTACATTTTAATACAAAATATAAAACATGTTAATCAATAAATCTCTCAAAATTAATACGTCTTTTGAATAGTGTAAAATTAAAGAATCAAATTTGCAGTAATGATATCAACCAATCTGTACAAGTTTCCTTAACCTAGGAGGTAATTCGTTGTAAACTGTGAGCGGCACGTTATCTGAAATTAAAGTTAATAGTTAGATTGGATGCTGCCATTTATTCAAGAAACCTACCGTTACACTTGTAAACTAAATCTGACCAGATAATCATTTCCTGTGAGAAGCAAGACACACCCAGACGACCACCTTTTAGCGTATTATCAAAAATATTTCCAGAATCAGCCACCATTTGATCACCTTCAAAGATTCTCAAACGGATCAACCCAATTCTTGGTCTGTGCATCAAGAACCAACGATACGACGTACGAGAACTCCAACCCACATTCCTGGGATCTTTCCAAAGGAGTTTAACTTGATTAGTTGTATTACCAGTGTGCCATAAGGAGTTTCTAAGCATTTCACCAGGACCAGTCTCAGAATCAACCAATTTAATCTGAATACCCGGTTCAGCAACAGCTCTAAACGGTGTGCCATGCCAGTATGTCTGAGAGCTCTTCTTCCACATGACCGTGTAGAAACGATTGTAGCTTTGGTAACTGAAGATAAAACCAACATAGTCGTCATCAATTTCCGTATCAACGAAGAAAGTTCCTTCAAAATCTACAGCTCCAATGCGATCATATCCAACGGCTAAACCAGGGTCACTGTTGATCGTTTGTACGATTTCAGCACCTTTGTTGTAGATAACCCAGTTTGGATCTTTTTGGGCTTCGCCTTCAGGATCCAGGACCACAGTTTGGTATAAACTGAAATCAGTTCTGAAGATGTGAGTGTTATTAGGGCAGTTATCTAGAATGTCTGGAACGCCATCACCATCGTTATCTTCTGTACAAGCGTCGCCCCTACCATCATCTATAATGAATTAATTAATTAACCGGCAGTTTTATTTGTTTTTACAACTTTCTTACTATCTGAGTCTTTTTGATCAGGATTGGGTTTGAATATACAATTATCTCTGTTGTTGGGCACTCCATCGCCGTCAATGTCAGAATCGCAAGCATCTCCTAGACCGTCTTCATCTATGTCTAGTTGGTCACTGTTCGGAATCAGTTTGCAATTATCCCTGTTGTCCACAACACCATCACTATAATAGAAAAATTTATCTATCAATACCTAGCACATTTGCATTAATATATTGGGTAATGTTATTACAAGACTTGACAAATGATGAACTTCTTTTAGATTCTATTAGACGATGGATTTGGAACTTTATGATTCAATATGAAAGGATAGAGTGATGAAGCTTTCAGTGTATAATAAATAAACAATACAACAGGGTAGATTGTTTAAATGTTTGTTTTATAAATGTTGTAATCTGTTTTTCACGAAGATGTTTTATCCCCTCGCCCAAACCGCTGAGGCTAGGAACATGCTATTTTCAACATTTTTCTTACGATGTAGACACTAAGGAAGGTTTTTATTGAAATTCCGCCCCTAAAAGGGTAAAAATACCATTGTAATATTTATGAGATAAGCCATACCTTAAAAACCTCAGACGGTACAAATCTGAAAATTTGATATTTAGTATAACCTTTTTAGAAAAGTTTACAAAAATAATGCACTTATTCTAACATTTACCTAAAATGCAGATAGGGAATGAGCAATGGGTGCTGATGGTTATTACGAATCTCCGTTCTCCGATTTGCCGATTTTCCTTTATGTAAATCGGCATTTATATTTTACTTTACAAAAACTAAAAACGCCATTAAGTTTTGTTGTTTTCAAAGAAATGGGGTGTTAAAAGTATGTTAAAAGTATGTTAAAAGTAACTCAAAAACGTGAAATGAGACGTGAACAACATACTGAGAGAAGGTTCATACTGAGATTTAATACAAGAATTATGTATTAAATAAGTGAGCTTTTTTAATGTACTTTTTATGAAAACAAATAGTTGACTCTTTTTCCAAAATAAGGAAACCCGTGTCTCACCATTTTTCTAAATGTTAGTTAACGGAGGGAAAATTACAAGTAATTAACAATAACTTTTAGAACAACAAAGAAAAACAAGTTATACCATTTTCCTGAAGTTAATGATTATTGTTGGTGAATATATAACAGTGCGCATGATTTGAGGCAAATTACTTTCTCTAGGATAGATTTTGGGGACTCTTTATGTTCAATGTTTTTAATTTATGTTATTATGGGTATTGATTATTGCTATTTGTCAGTATCTGGAAACTTAACTCATCCAGTAAAGAAGTTCTTGAACGGAAACGCATAAAGGCCTGGACACAGTTGTCATTCACCCGTCCGATCCGACTCCTGTCCGATGTTGCCCCAAGAATCGGATCGGTGCTGAATCGGAAAGGGGTGAGCACACATGCCCGATACACGCTTCCGGCTTCTCTCAGTTTTACGGTTTCGGCTCGATACGATCGCCACTCGCCAGTCTCTATACAAACAATATCGCAGAAGGTCGTGTGTACAAAATGTTTAAAAATTTTAACAACTGCGATTTAGCCATGGTGGCACCTTGTTTAGAAGAAGAAGATGAAGAAAATCGGAGATCTATCATGGAGAATAGCGGAAAACGCAGATTTTGGGTGCATCCTGCCCTCATGATTTGATTTCTTTTATATTCTACTATTACTAACAGCTATTCATTGTACTTATTATATAGGTACCTATTTAATAAAATTGTTCATCTTCTTTTTAATTTGAACTTATTTGATATTTTCTACCTAACTCTTATAGGTAGGTATCTGATTAATTATAGATACATATAAACAATTTTCTCTGAAATAACGCAAAGTATATAACCTGTGCAGTGGGATGACCAAAGGAACCTACCTTTACCAACAATTTTACAAAATATATGTGAATAAACTATGGTATTTTTTGCAATTAGGTGAGACCATATATTCTCACCGACATTTAATTCCTTCGCGACTTTTTTCCAGACTATGTGATTTGTAGTCGGAGTTTCGGTACTGCTCTTTGGTCTGGTCATTCAGTACTGGATACTTTCTCACTTCTTCAATGAGCTCCTCCGGTGTTATAGCCGTCATAGCCGCACAAAACTCAAACACCAACATTAATACCAAGAGACACGCGTCCCGCAGCCGGCAAACGAATAGTCTGCGCGATCGGACCTGGATCGGATGCAGGAACGGACACGGGTGGGAGTCGGGCCGGTCATGTGCTGGAGAAGTGTGAACTAGCGCGTTCGGCTACCACTAATATTTCAGTCACAGACGCACGGCCGACTGTATGATCGGAGTCGGATCGGACGGGTGTATGACAAGTGTGTCCCGGCCTTTAATAAGTGTTTGCATGTTTGGTTGCCTGCCGGGGTCTTAGAACCGTGGCATATGTCAGCCGTGCTAAATATAGGCTTGGAATATTATTATTAATAGCGCAATATTTAACTGGGCATTAAGTGATAGTGAAGGTTTCTTTATTATATTATTATATTTATTATTAATGTCATATATAAATTTCAGCTTTGTCAAAATACCGTAAATTTTTATTTTTTGCGGACTTAAAAATATCTGCCATGATCTTGGAACCGACACATGCGTCTGCATTGTTTTTTTTTATATAAATAAAAACCTCTTTAGTTTCTAGACCGTTTTATCAATATACTTGGTGCGCGTTTCTTGACACAGTCACATCATCAGCCAAACCTATATACAAAAGAACAAAGGACAAACAGTTTAAAAATTCTCATTATCTTAAAAATTAAAGGCAACTTACAGTCAAAAGATCGCTAAGAACTACAGGACGCATCTCATCTTTCTGGAGAGACAAACACAGGCGATGTCAATCGTACTTGAGGACGAAATGAAAGAGTCCACAAAGCAAATTTTCAGTACATTAATAAAAACTCTGTAGAAACTAAAGAGGTTTTTATTTATTTTATTTACCTATCTCTTTACACAAGGGATATACGTAATATTGTTTTTTATTCAATAACAATAATTAAGTATCCCGGCAATAATTATTAAGTATTATAAAGTATCCAAGTGACAGCTTTGTCGCTATAACGTTGAACACCTGCAATGCCTTACTGACCGCCGCGCCGCGACGGCTGAATTAACGAGTCCCCGTCTCATGTTCGGCAGGTATAAGAGAGTAAACTATAAACATATAGGGTTTAACAAAATACCGTAAGTCTGCCGGCCACTTGCTCTTAGACTATTATAAATATTTTTGTAAATATTTTTGTTGTTTGATCACATTTTTTGTACACATTATGATTTCAAAATAACAAAGGCAAACTTACAAATCGGTGTCTTTTCCTATATCACAAGCATCTCCAACCAGATTTCCATCCGAGTCTCTTTGATCTGGGTTACGTACTTGCGGACAATTATCACAAGCATCACCAATGCCATCTCCGTCTCTATCCCTCTGATCAGGGTTAGCCTTCTTCGGACAGTTATCGCGACGATTTTTAATGCCATCTCCATCAATATCGTCATCGCAAGCATCGCCTAGGCCATCTTGATCCAAGTCGTCTTGGTCGGGGTTTGCAACCATTGGGCAATTATCACAAGCGTCACCTAAGCTATCAGGTCCATCGGCATCTGTGTCCCTTTGGTCCGGATTTGCAACCAATGGGCAATTATCCTAAAGATTGCGTTTAATATTAACGATCGTTAGCTTTTGTGATAAATACTACTTACTGGATCATTCGGAATTTGATCATTGTCAGCATCTCCATCGCAAGCATCGCCCCATTCATCACCATCAGCGTTTTCTTGGCCTGAATTTGGATGCCTCGGGCAATTATCCTTTAATTAAATTTGGTTTTTAGATTGCAAATTATGACAAACTTTTACACTAAGGTTTGGGATTTATATGATTTTCTGTTTCATTGTTATTGTCACCTTCTTACCTTTTTGCAGTGGTCTTCATCGCGACAAGGTAGCTGTTGATCTGGCCACCCATCCAAATCAGAGTCCAATCCGCAGTGTTGGCCGTTTCCAGCCCAACCAGTTTTGCATTTGCAAGTGTAACGGTTATAGCCAACGTACGAACACACAGCATGTTCGTTGCACTGCTTACCATCTGGGCAATAGTTTTCACCACGTCCAATACATTCGTAGCTACCCTGTTAATGTAGGAAATATCATAATCAATAATATTTATTTATAAAGATAAGATAAGAATCGAGAGGAAGAAGCACTAGGCAATATGCAATACGACGATATACCACGTGAGGCTTTCTCCTGTCTATTCTTTCCTCTACGATAATGTTACAACGGAAACATATATCGATGGCCTAGCTGCAATACCACGTATCATCTTGGTTAAAGCAAAGGTGATACGTGGTATTGCAGCTAGGCCATCGATAATTTATACCTCTAAATTTCGACAGTAAGCGTTATTTGGACACCTCGCTGTGCTATCGGCACATTCGTTAATGTCGTAGCACCGTTGACGTTGGGTCCTTCTTGCATCGTCTGGCCCAGAACCGCGAGCCCCTGCGCTTCCTGTGAAGCCTGCTGGGCATGGACCGCATTGATATCCAGGTGACAGATTGTGGCATTCAACCATCTGGTCGCATGGTCGATATAAATCGCACTAGAAGTGTTTTGCATTGTTATTTTGAGGGTATAGAGCTAATGTAAAAAATAGTAGTAGATAACAGCCGTTTAGTAAAATAAAACAAGGTCAAAAGGGTCAATTGGATTTGATCAAGTTGTCGGAAATGGTGTAACCATTAATAACGCAGATGACGTCTGTGATGTTTTGAATTGATTTGGGCTTTGAGATAGAAAAGTGATTTATGGAAAAAAAATAATAATAATAATCGTTTATTTGTCGTCTGATCTGGTTACAGATATTAACAATTATCGCATTCTACAAAGCTTTCTATAGTAAATATACAAAATAGAAAATGAATAGCATATATTCATTAGCAAAAGCATGATAGGCGTCCAGCAACTGGACTAGTATTTCTGGTTAATCTTGCAAACACGGGTACGTTTTGACCATTCAGGTGGACGTAAACGTGAATGGCAAAGCCCTGGTTTTCACTATCGATGGGTTTGATTTCAATACCCAGTCCTATCTCTACTTAGGTAATTATGTCCCAAAAACGAGTTAATAATTATCTGGGCAGAAATTTCGTTAGGCGTCTGTACATGGATTGCTTTAATGAAAAATGAACACAAAATGCGTTCCGATACACTTTGGACTGTCTTGTGCCCAATGTGGTCACGCACGTGCCGCTTTTTTTATGGGAGATCTGGTCGCAGTATAGATCTGAATTGGATTCAATCCCTTTGTGACAATACAGAAACATTCACGACGAGCTGCCATTAGAAGTATATTGAGAACCAAGTGAAATGAGGGATTGAAAATTTGTGGACTTATGTTGTTGCAAACGATCTTTTTATCTGAAATATTTTGAGTTTTTGGTTAATTCCGGTTTCACCGTAAATGGTATCAACTGTCATATTTCAAACGGAGCATCCTGTATTTTATAGCATTTTTGAAATCTTTGCTAAATTCTAGGTCAATTGTATGTTACCATAACATATTATGCCGTTTTTGAGATATTGAATGTTTTCAATAAGAAATGACAGCTGCAAGATTTCTTTTAATTATTTATACATTACTCACTGTAAAAAATCTGATGTGGCCAGGCACATGACTTTATCATACTATATATAAAATTAATAGTTTAGCTGCATGAGATTCTATTTGATCGAGATCGGCTATGTCTGCATTAAAATAAAGCTACTACAACTACACAGATATCTCGATTAAAGCTGCGTTCGGATATTGTACTCCGTTGACACCGGGTACACCGTCCAAATGACACCTACGTGTTAGTGGGTGTAAAAAGTGTAACGGTGTTCAATATCCTAACGCAGCCTATATTGACAGTAGTATTTTCAAAACATTAGCGTTTGACACTAGCTACTGTTATTAGAATCAAAGAATCTGACATATCCTGGCTACTAGTTTTAAAGCAGTACGACCGATCTCGATGAAATAGAATTTGCTCATGCAGCTAAACTATAAATTCTACCAAAAAATGTCATATACATAAATTATAGAAAATTTCCTCTCCTTTAATTTATTATTTAAATATTTTGACATTACACAAATAGCGGCTCAATTACAAAATTTTCGAAAAATGCTAAGAGTAAACCACCAGTTCCTTTGGACCCTTTTCAACAGAAAGCTTTTCAGCTCTAAGTTTGGTTATGAAACTTCTAAATATGAACTTTTGTCCCGATACCTTTAGTAGTTTCTCCGGAATCGTCGCCACAAAAACGGGTACACACACACACACACACACACACACACACACACACACACACACACACACACACACACACACACACACACACATACACACACACACATACACACAAACACACACAGACATTTTTTGTACCTTGGTCAAAAATGTTCAGGGGACCCAAAAAGACATATATCCGCTAAAATCTCAAAAAATTTGTTTGGCATGATTACAATACTTTACATACTGCGTATGATAAAGTAAACACGCTGTTTGCAGTGGCGTGCGGTACATTTGTACATAAGGTGTGCAGGGGAGAATAAATATTTGTAAATGTTTAGTAAAAGATAGGAATTGCCTTGAATATGTATAAAAATGGGATCACAAAAGGCATCAGACATCAGGCAACAGAATAATGCATCAGTGATTTTTTATGTTACAATTTTTTACAAAAATCAATTTACGTAGGTAAAAATGCGTTTTAGGTATAGGACATTTGCACAAACTTTATCTAAAATTTTCCATAATATTCCAAAATGCATTCATATGATACGGTTGCTATTTGAAAAAAAAATTACTCTTGCACAAGTTCAATTTTGATCTTATTATTTGAACACTCTGTATAATTTTTCGAAGAACTCGATGCGTCGATAATATGTTACCGTCACATCAATTTTGCCGGATAACTTTTTCCAACGACCACAGCTGATAATTTATAAATAATAAAATAAACCATGCAGATGTCATTTATTTATTGAAAAAAATGAATTTCTAAAATATCACGTGTCAGGTAATGTGTTTGTATGTAACATGCAATTGGCCTAAAATTTAATAAAGATTTCAAAGATTTTATAAAATTCACGTTGTTCCAATTGAAAAATATGAAAGTTGTCACCATTTCCGGTGTAACCGGAAGTAACCCAAAACTGAAAATATTTTAGTTCAAAAGATTGTGTCCAACAGCATAAGTCCACAAATTACAATTATTTATTTTATCTGGTTCGCTATACACTTCTAATGGCAGCTCGTCGTGAAAGTCCCTGTATATTGTTTTCGATAATAAGGTTTTCCGCGACAAATTTCTTATATTAACTTAGTGGTATCCACTTTGTTTTTCTATCCTGTGTTGCTCGAAACTTTCATTCAGCTACCTCCACAATCCAGTCAATTGTCCGACTGTGTGATTTCTTGATAAATACGGTTGTTCACAAAATTAATCATTCCATTTAAAAAGATGAAGTTGATATCATTTTTACCCCTGTAACGCCATCTACAATAAAACAAGCAACGCGCCTGTTTGTAGACCTGTTGGATCCCCTGAACATTTTTGACAAAGGTACAAAGAAATGTCTGTGTGTGTACCCGTGTTTGAGGCGACGATTCCGTAGAAACTACTAAAAGTATCGGGACGTAACTTCATATTTAGAAATTTCATGACCAAACTTGGAGCTGTAAAGGTTTTTATTCAAAAGAGTCCAAAGGAACTGGATGTTTCCTCTGAGCATTTTTCAAGGATTTTGCAAATGAGCCGCCATTTCTGTAATTTTGTCAAAATAGTTAAATAATAAATTAAAGTAGAGGAAATTTTGTATAATTTATGACTATGACTATTTAATCGAGATCGGTCGTGTCTGCATTAATATAAAACTAGTTAGCCAGGATATGAAAGATATTTTCATTCAAATGACAGTAGTGTTGTAGTTGTAGTGTCAAACGCTGATCTTTTGACCGATCTCGATCAAATAGAATCTCATGCAATATCCGAACGCAGCTTTAATCGAGATATCTGTCTAGTTCTACTAGTTTTATTTTAATGCAGACATAGCCGATCTCGATCAAATAGAATCTCAAGCAGCTAAACTAATAATTTTATATCTAGTATGATAAAGTCATGTGCCTGGCCACATCAGATTTTTTTTCGCAGGAGGCGAAATTTGTTGAGATAATCTAATGTTAAGTTTACAATGAATTACAAACATTTTATTTATTAGGTCCTGCGATCGCGCATCCGTAGTTAACTGTTTGCTGTTCGGTCGGCAAAATATTTTTCATAACTTAATCTTAAAACTGATTTTAGATCCAAGTTGGAAAAGCGTTGATGTCCAGGATTTTCTGCCCGTATGAGAAATAACATTGGTCGGCGGGGAAAGCAGCCGTAGCTAAGTCTGTAAATGCATACCCCCTGAGTTTGCTTATGTTGATGTGTTCCTACATTTAATGATAAATATTGATTGCGCTGCGGTACCATTTTCAAAATGAGTTATATTACCGAAGTTGCTCCTCTGTTTCTAGCTGATAACTTGTTTAAGGTTTGCCTTTGCACATATTTTTAAGAGTTAGAAACAATCGAATTTGGCGACAATGATGGGATCACTTTTATTGGGAAAGATCATTTGGCTAATAAAATAATTGGATTAAAATACGTGCAGTAGTAAAAGCAATAACTTAATTATAAGATATTAATTGATAATACCTACCTTAATAATTCACATCATTTGTGTAAAATTGTATGTGCCAACATGTAAATTGTATTAAAATCGAAATAGCAATAAAATTAAAGCATGAAAGCAAAGCAAGCGATAATGTTTTCCTGAATTACATTGAACTGAACTGCTTGTTATTAATTGTTATTCTAAAATAGCTAATTAACATATCCATGAATAAAAGACCACGCAAATTCTTGCAACTTTTTGTTTTAATTTATACTTACTTCGTCCACGTCTTGACAATGCGTCGTGTTACCTATGAATCCTTGAGGACAGCCCACACATTTGTAATACGGAGGCGATTCGGTAGGCGCACATCTGGTACCTATAAAAGGACCATTTGATTGGCAAAATCCAATTTTACACACATTTCATTTTCGGTTTAGCAACAGCAATGTCCTAAAATGTCCATGGTCAGTATTGGTCTCACGTCCTGGTTCATATTAGGTCTCCGATAATGAATTGACAAACAGGTACCAATGTCACAAAAAAAGGAAACCATGTTGTGATGTGAAATAAAACAAGAACATCATATGGTTAAATACTATATTTACAAGTAGTAAAGTACAATGTATAAGAGTGAATGAAAATGTTGAACGTAATTAGTTAAGTATACCTGGTAACTCATTTGCAACGCCAAATGCATCGTCTGGACACTGTGAAACATAAAATATGATTTACTAACGTCTAGATCTATACTACAGTCTATTCGTAGTATTGGCTTACTTTGTACATGGCATTTTAGCACATTTCTGCTACTCGTCCCGAGTGATTAGTACAGCTTGAGTGAAAACATAGGTAATAGAGAAGTGTGCAAATTAACTATTGAAAAAAAAATGTAGAAGTATGTAGAATTATCTAAGCCACCGTATAGTGGTGTGTGTTGTAGCATATCTAGCTGGTGCATTTCTATTTTCTGTCACAGATGGCACACTTACCAGTCGGACACCTTGCAAACTCGCAGAGCTGCCTGCATTGTTCACCGTTACCGGTGTAACCATGTGGGCAAGGTCCACACACTGCTCCATGAGGAGTATCATCGCATCGAACTCCTGCATAGCATGGCCTATCGGAGCATTTTCTTCCCGGACGACATTCACGCCCATCACCAATGTATCCTCTTGGACACTCCCCGCATTGGGCACCAGATGCTGTGTCCCTACATTCTACACCATGGAAGCAAGGGTTCCATGAACAACTGCTATCTTGCGTGCACTGGAATCCATCACCTGTGTAACCCCTTGGGCATGCTCCGCATCTAGCTCCACTTCCGGTATCATGGCATTGGACTCCTGGATAGCAAGGATTCCTCTCACATTCACTCTCCCTTGAGCATTCGATTCCATTTCCGGAGAATCCTCTTGGACATTGGCCACATCTCGGACCGCTTGCTGTGTCGTAGCACTGTACGCCTGGGTAGCAAGGATTTCTGGTCCTGCAGGTGTTTTCTTCTTCGCAATGGAAGCCATCTCCGGTATATCCAGATGGGCATGGGCCACATCTGGCTCCTTCGGCAGTATCTTGGCATCTTACACCATCATAACAAGGCCTGTCTGCGCATGTATAACCACGCTTACACTCGTATCCATCTCCGAAGTATCCAGGTGGGCATTGTCCACATCTTGGACCATCGTTAGTATCTATGCAATGCACACCAGAAGCGCACTTAGGTGGCATAGTTGCGCATGTTGGTCTTTGGATTTCTGGTGGAGGGTTTGGCCTATCACACAAGCCGCACGACTCTATCAGTTGGTGTAATGCGTTAATGGTATGGGTGTGTTTATTTACGGTTATAATCAACTCATTTAATGCTTTCAATATTCCTGTGGAGAAAAACTATTAATACGTATTACCGAATAGTTGTTCTACGTACCGTCTTCGTTGGCTATAAGATCAATATCACCTCTGTAGCTGGTAGCTAGCGGTTGCTGCGCTTGAACGTTTGGGTCGAATTCTAGCTCATTCTTGTTTGATGATAGGTCAAACATAGAATCTAAATTTCTTTTGGAATGACCGCTTATAAGGCTTGATGGGCAGTGGTGTCCTGTTAATACTTTAAGGAGGTTTCCGTCTTTCGAGATTTCCATGTGATATTTCCTTTCTCTGACCTGAAATAAGAAAGGTATTGTATCATGAGTATATAGTTTTTTGCAGACTCCGAATAAGAGAAACATGTATCCATTTTCTTTTCTACTATTCATTATACCGCCCACATTTACTGTGCTGAGGCGTATATTGAGTTTGGCACAAACGTCCGTCTGTCTGTCCATCTGTGTACATGATAACTACCGTAATTTTGAAGTTATTTATCTGATATTAGGTATACAAGGTTATCTATTAAATAGTAAGGACTAGTTCGCGAATGGGCAAAATCGGTTCACTATTTTTTAATATTTTACGGTTGGGAGTATTTTAACTCCAGCACGGCTGAATATAATTTTCTTACTAGTTTTATTTATATTTGGAAACGCCCACAGTCACTTACATTTTAAACGTTAAAATATTAGGATAAAGGTAACTGCTGCATTGTTGCGACGTTAATTTTGGTCACTCAATTCTCCTAGAAACTCCAAACAGCGCTATTATAAATAAATCTGTCGTAAGTCGGTTAGAGATAAAATGTTTGCTCTTTCACGCATGTGTCTTATTTCATATGAACGTATAGATATTTTTATGTTAGGATGGAGTGTGTCTGGTATATTTAGGTCGCTTCAGCTTATTGACGGAAATAGCTTACTGGAAGGTGGTGCTTTATTTAAAGACAGGCGACAATTTCAGATTATAGCTACCAGCTGATGTCTTTTCGGCGCGTTTTATGGGTTAAATATGTGATATAATTTCGGATCCTCGTTTTAAAATTAAGGACGTTATGTTGTACGGAGTATCAACAATTCTAATAGAAGCGACGACTGGCCAAACAAGTGAAATTTAAAATTTCGGCTTGGTAATAAAGCATAATGTAGGTACTTATTTTCATTTGCAAAATCAAATATTTATTTGTTTTTAAATTTGTAATTTGTAAAATGTTATCTGAGTATGAAATATCTATTCCGACTGTAGCAAAATGTTACAGGCTCTAACCCAGTGCTACATGGTCTTTCTTTCCACGAACCTGCCTTGCTTCTATGCAATACGTAGTAAAGTGGACTGACAAATATTGGACATATAACATCGTCCGGCAATAAAAAGTGTTGTGTAATAGTAAAGACGATGTCACAAGAAAGCGACTCAAGAGAGCCCCGTCCAACGAAAGGTATGACAATAATAAAAATGTTGTAAAAACTTTATGCAGCAATAAAAAACAATAAAAATAGTTGGAAAATGAGCCGTAAAAACTTTATGCAGCAATAAAAAACAATGAAAATAGTTGGAAAATGAGCCACCCTAGTATGTACTGAATGATGTTTAGGCTAAAATGGAACAAATTCACATTTTGGTAACCGATTGTTATGAACAAATATGTAAGTTATTATGTTATTATTATTAGATGTCTATCTAATATCCTATCTGCTGTGATAAGGTCAATATTGTGTAAGTATGAGGTTAATAAAGGTCTCCATACTAGTCCTCAATATATTGGGGCGAAACAAAATGTCTACATGTTCTTAGGTCCTTTTAATTATACGTGTAGATAGTTTACAATGTTCTTACAATCGATTTCGATCCCAGTGGGGATCATCATCAGGCTAGGCGTCAATGTTGGTAGGCGTAGGGTACGTAGTTAAGCAGGTCACGTGGTAATTTAAAAAAAAATTAATACTTTATGTTGCCAAATTGCCACTGTAAGAAAATTGTAAACTACCTACACGTCTAATTAAAAGGACCTAAGAACATCTAGACTTTTTATTTCACCCCAATATATTGTATAAGTACTTACTACTTCTGTAGTCAAATATATTATATATCTACTACATGTAAATTGCTTCATTTCTGCCTATCTTTGATATTTGTTAGATAGCATGACATATTTCTAATAATTTCTCCGTAGCAAATAAATTATGTTTCCGCTGTTTGCCACATTTAAGTGACTCATAATAGTGTATTGTCTCGATATTCTATGAAAAAGCCTATTTAGGTGGATAAAGTTTCACGTTCGAGGCCTGGTCGTCAAACAATAAACTCAAAACTGTCATTATTTTGATTAAATGGAGATCCATATTGCAAATTGTTACTATAGTAAAGTAAAACACTTCTTATTTTGCAACTAATAATGTATTTAAAACAGACCGGTTTTGCCGTTTCAATTAAGGGCATCATCAGTGAAAGTGTCGAAGTTGCTGTAGCAACGTCATTATCCACGCTGTTCAACATAAAGGTCAAACGAAAAATACAAATACAACGGAGACTTCATGTACGTACAGATGAAAATATTTTAAACATACATTTAAGACCATTGACGTTAAATCAATCTCTCTAAAAATCTTTCCCATGAAAGACGTGGTTGTACATGACCAGTCTGATTTAAATAAATTATAAGTTGCAAAAAAGAGGTGTTTTGCTTTACTATTATTTTGATTCACATATGAAACCGTAAATTCCAATTTCAAAAACACGTTCTAACATTATACTTTAAAATTGTGAGTGTAAGTCAACTAACTGAGCTAGAAAAGTGGAAACACCTTTCATGCGTTTTCTCCTGACATAATATGGCACGCATGGGATTGTGGAGATTTTTGTTCTTTTCATAAACTATAATTTTTAAAAGCAACTCAATTAGAATATTTTCCATGTGTCATATATATAATAAATTTTAATTAAGTATTGAGATATCGTCATAGCAGTAAAAGCAATAGGAAATAATATTTCTAATATTTTGATTTTGATGTTTACGTTGCCATGTTGTTTGTATTTTGATTTACATTTGTCAACCGTTTTTCAAAGTTTGCAAATGTACATACTAGATTGTTCAAAATTCATAACATCTAAGTATCTATTTACATTATTTGTTATAATAAAAAATAACAAATTTAACTAAATTAAAATTAAGCCGTTCAAGAACGGCCGCTTTACTGCACGTGTTCGATGTCGTAAGTCATAAATTCCCTTTGACTACGACAGAAAACCCGACTCTTCATAGATCGATATGAATCGATGGAATAGGTTTGGTAGGCGAGGCAGAATGCGCTAGTGCTATCCGACTAATGAGTCAGTAAAGGGTTCAGAGCAGCCCCGATGGCGAGCGACTGAGAGCAAACGCCGGACTTCCCTCGCGCTATTTGCGAGCTCTCGCCATGTCTCGCCGACTCATAGCGCGAATGGGGATAAGGTATTACAATGTTCTGTTAGTCGGTTGCCCACCTTAACTCAAATATCGTGTGACTTCATTATTGGAGAAACTATGTACATTTGAGAATAATTAACTAAAATAATTAAAACAAATTGATCATGGGTTGCTCTTCCGTCTTTAAGCATCCATTGCCCAAGAATACTATTCGATTCTACGTAAAAAAGTGTTACAATGTCCAATGTCGAAGCAAATGTCGAGTTCTATCAGCTTGATTAAACATATTCACACTTAAATTCAAATTATTGTTCATTTCAACAAAACGATTGTTTCAGTTTTTCGATAAATGCCCAACCCTAAAACATACAGGGTGGGTTTTATATAACTACTTTGTGCCTAAAGTGTGCAGAATCTCATTTGCTTATACTATTTTGTAAAATTGTTCTCTTAGTCATTTTCGAGCGAGGAGTGGGGATTATTGGTTCTTCTTTTCGCAGCTAAAAAATACCTTTTTTTGCCCTCCCATCGGAAAAGCCAATGAACCATTTCTGCCCTCCTCTACCAGTCGGGCGTATCAGCTAGAGTTCTGAGCTCTTTCCACCTATTTCTCGAACTTTTTCTCTCTATGGTACCTAACCCAAACGTTTTAGGTGATATTTTTAGCCAGAGACGGCATTAACGTCATCTCATCTCCGACAAATGTTCACTTTCTATTATACATGTCAACAGAAAGAAAAGTTTACAGTAGAAGAAACGGCAAAAAACTTTATTCTTATCAAAATGACACTGGACAACTATCGATGAAATGTGTAAAGTTGTTGGTTGCTTATCGTAAGAATTGTTTACAGCTCTATACAGCTGCCCTATATGTAGCTGATTTACCTGTTCATGTTATTGCATGACTGAACATAAGATCATTTTGGTCCTTCAGAATTATATCAGTATGCATTGGTTTACACGAACTTATAAGATAACGTCAACACAATTCAAGAAAATATGATCTCTTTTGCTTATAATTTATACACAAACCAGATCTTACTGGAAACTTTTTTTTCAGTCAGGTATTAGCAATAAAGCTCCAACACCGCGGTAAATCACGCATCATCAATTGCAACTCGACGTCAACTGTGTCAGGTCGCGTTTGTAAATCATCTCTATACCGTTATTGTCTGAAAAAAAGTACGAAGAATCGGACAATGTTACGATATAATCGAGAGAGTGAAGCAACCCGATACTGCGCGGTATCTCCTTAAATAGGCGACATATGTGACCGCTTAACGATTACCGCAATACATAAAAATGTCCACTGAGGTACGCGCGACGAACACGTCCATACATACACACACACACACACACAGACAATCGATCGCGGTCACAATTTCCATAACTTCTTCTTCTTATTATTGGGTATGGCCTAAATGATCATCACTTGTCACAATTTCAGATCTATTCTGTCAGCTGGAAGGTGGGTATAGAAGAGGTGGCCAAATAATGCAGGTATTATATTAAAATAGAATGAGATACATATAATATAACGTATCATAGCTGTTGCCACACAATTTACCATTTTGGTTTCGAATTATAAATAGGGAGTTTAATCGCAGATACTTATTTGGTCGCGAATAGGTTTATTAGGTTTTCCATTTTTCAGGTTTATTAGTCATGGTCTACCTAGCATTGTAGGTTGTTGCAAGATAGTTATGATTTAGCGGTAACATTATTTTATTTCTGGTATATTGATATACTACCTAACAATACAATCCATTCCTAAAAATACACATACTTTCAAAATAGGTGAGCAAAAACTGATTATGTAACAACCTTATTAAGAAATGGTGACACACCTATTGTTAGATGCAGGAAAGGAGTACGCAGCTATCGATATGGTATTACGAATTATTTAAATTACCGTATACTTTAAATTTATGTGTTCTTTTTGTCCATTATATCTTTCCACTACAACGAAGATTATTATATCAGATTATATCAATAATTCTCACACTTGGCGACAGCATCGATTGGAAGGCTGCATGTGGGCGAATTAAACCCACTAAAATTTACAATACTAAAGAATAAAGATAATATTAAACAAATTTTTAAACAAAATATTAAACAAAATTAATAATAACGATAATAATTGTTTATTGGCAAAAGAAATGTAAGAACAAAGATGTGCAAACAAAGAAACGTCGGATCAGATGCCAAAAGAGTAGTCATCACCTGGGTCAGGTATAACCCGGAGGAATACCTAAGCCGGTGCTCTTCCTGGCACCTTAAGTAAAAAAATAAAGAACAAATATTATTTCTTATAAGGAAAAAATCAGAAATAAATCGACATAGTAACAAACACAATAATGTTAAACATATCCCTATCCCTACTATATACTAAAAGTCTAACACAGTCCGCGCAAGAAGTTTACTAAAATCGGCGAATAGGGGGAAGGGTCTGCTCCTCGGAGAAGCGAAAATCGGCGCCGCAGGCGCCGATTTTCGGCCTAAAATTTGATTCTACAGCGCTTAGGCCTTCGATTTCGTCCATTTTCGGCCCAGTTTTCGTTATTTTTTTACCTCGATTCGGGTAAATTTATGGATTATGCTTTAGGAGTGTACAGGTCAGCGCGTCGCCATGGCAACCGATCGAGTTGCTAGGCAACGGCCGCGCGCTTCGCGACGCGGTCACCAGACGGCGGCACATCATCATGTCGCTGTTGGCATTACGCTACGAAGCAATAGATGGCGCCCCGTAACCGCTTCGAACGTACGTGATAATCACGTCGCGCGTGTAGCAGCATCCGGGCTTTTTGTTTCCCTCTTAACGCTTCGGCGATCTACCTAGGTCGACCAGCAGGCCTATTAGGCCTGGACATTCTCCTAGTCTAATAATACTAAACAATCAAACCAAGATATTACAAAAGAACAAGAGGTTCAAAAAAGCACAACAAAAATACCATGGGCTCATCGCATCTCGCTAACCAAATTCGCGAACACTCTTTTGCGCAACACTGCACCGACGCTGACTCCCCAGCCGCACAACTCCCTTCACTCACAAAAAAGTCGTTAATGAGTCGAGCACACCAACAGAAGTTCAGAACTTAATCAAAAATGACATTAATCGCAAAGAAGCCCCAGGTTATGACTTGATTACTGGAGAGGTACTTAAAGAACTTCCAAGGAAGGCCATAGTTAAGCTTACAAATCTTATCAATGCTGCCTTCAGACTAGGATATGTTCCCAAACTATGGAAGGTAGCAGAGATGATACTGAAGCCTGGGAAACCTCCACACGAAACAACGTCTTATAGACCTATCTCTTTGCCGCCCATCATGTCAAAAATCAGTTCGGATTTCGGAACGAGCACTCTTATTGACCAGATACACCGAATAACCAACATAGTCGAAAACGTGTGAGGAAAAAAATTTTTCTGCAGTCTTCCTAGATGTGGCACAGGCTTTTGATAAAGTCTGGCATGAAGGACTCAACAATAAATTAGGAAGTATCGTCCCGAAGCAGTTTGCACAACTATTAAAATCTTACCTGACTGAGAGTTACTTTAGAGTCAAACAAGGTAATGCACGCTCTGTCCTTATAGAAATAAAAGCAGGAGTGCCGCAAGGTAGTGTTTTAGGGCCGGTCCTTTACCTACTCTACACCAGCAACCTCCCAGCACTAGAAAATAATACTGTTGCAACTTTTGCAGACGACACGGCTATCCTAGCTGTTGGGAACAGCAACGAAGAAACGACGAGAAAACTCCAAACAGCTCTTGGTCATTTTCAGGTCTGGACAAAGAAAAAAAGAATCAAACTGAACGAACTCAAGTCAGTACATGTTGACTTCACCAATAAAAAAATACAACATATCCCGGTTACCATTAATAAGCAAATAGTACCGTACGCAAACACAGCCAAATATCTCGCCATGACATTAGACGCCAGGCTCCGCTGGAAAGCCTATGTCAAAAAGGAAAGAGAGGAAGTAGGAATCTATTAGAGAGAGAGAGAGAGAGAGAGAGAGAGAGAGAGAGAGAGAGAGAGAGAGAGAGAGAGAGAGAGAGAGAGAGAGAGAGAGAGAGAGAGAGAGAGAGAGAGAGAGAGAGAGAGAGAGAGAGAGAGAGAGAGAGAGAGATGTACTGGCTGCTAAGAAGAAACTCCACGCTGTCTGTACACAATAAGCTTCTCTTCTACCAGCAAATTCTAAAACCCGTGTGGACGTTTGGTGCTCAACTCTGGGGTTGTACCAAAAAAAAGTAACATTAAAATTGTCCAGACCTTTCAAAATAAAGTATTGAGATGCATTGTCATTGCGCATTGGTATATCAGCAATGATGATCTCCACAAGGACCTCAAAATGGAATTTGTGTGCAAAGAAATCCAAAAAGTAGCAAGAAGTCACGAGGAAAGGCTTCACCATCACGTAAACGTTGAGGCCATCCAGCTCCTCGACAACACCGAATTAATCCAAAGACTCAAGAGAAAGAAGCCTTTTGAGTTAGTGTGAATGTGACTTAGTGGAACAGCAGAGTAAGTGCTAGTTGTAGGTGTTAGTTCTCATAGCAGAGACATTGCGACGTAGTGCGCAAGAAAAGCGTGCCAAGTATACCAGGACCAACTGAGAGATATCGATGGGTGCCTGTTAGGCTAAGTTAAACAAGTAAAATAAGTTAGAATTAAGTTACTCAGTAGTCAATTATGACTAGATTGTAATGCACTTATGAATAATAAAAAAAAAGAAAAGTTAATGAGTCGAGCCATACGGTATCGGTATATAACCGCACTTAAAAAAAGCAGTCCGGTGTACCGGCAGGCTTATTCAGTTCCGCCTACGCACGTTCACAGTATGAACATCACCACGGAAGACAACCTTCTTGTACAAATACCTCGGCTTCCTAGACAGCAGGATTTTGTAGAAGAACACGGTACTGTGCAATCTACGTCTTCTCGACATGTCCAGACAGCCGCTTCGCAATAGCTGCCCCGACATGTGACCACCCCTTCGTATACCATATATTATACGAATACAGAAATTCTGCATTCTCGGCAAACGACCAGCATCAACCCTGCGTAAAAAACTATTGTATGCGGCGTCCATGTAGTTAAGGTTAGACAGGACCAGAGATTCGCACTTAAACTTCTTGCAGGGTCGGTCCAGTATGGTCCTGTTACTGTAGATCGCCTTCAGAGCACGGAAAGCGCCCTTTATCAGTTCCAAACTATTTTTCTGATGTCGCAGATCTCTGTCCATCCACAGACCGAGGTTACGCGCGAAGTTCGTGAGTGGAATCCGGTCTCCACCAAGGGTAATGGTAAAATCTCGCTCTACGACAGTTTTTGCATTTCTGGGACGGAACTACATAGCTTGTGTCTTGCCCGGATTCAGGGCAAGCAGGTGGTTTTCCGAAAACTCTGCGACAACTGACAACATCCGGCAGAGCGCGTTCTAACCTAGTCGGGCCTGGATCGAACGAGATGTACAATGGCGTGCCGTCAGCATATTGATGGTAGTAGCAGTCCGTAACTAACTAAGGCAGATCAGCGGTGATGAAATGGCTCCGTGTGGTACGCCCCTAGCAAGCTGAGTAGGCACCGACAAACTACCATCAAGGCAAACGCGTTGGATCCTGTCCGAAAGGAAGAAGTGCACAAGCTTGACCGCATTGATATTTAGTCCAATGGAAGCCTTGCCTTGCCTACTCATATCTCGACCAGAATCGGGTGGTTAATCGAGTCAAATGCCCTACTGTAGTCCAGCAGCACCAAAGCAGTCACCTTGCCACCATCCGCAGCTACTATATCGTCTGTAACGTCTGTGAAAACCGTGGCGCAACTGTGAGAAGGTCTAAAGCTAGACTGAAATTCCGGAAGCAATTGCGCATGTTCAATATAGCTCCGCAGTTGATGCTGTAGAAGCCTCTCGAAGAGTTTCGAGAGAAGAAAATATTAATTGGGCCCAGATCACCAAGGTTCGCCACGACAGTCTTCTTTGGGATGGGCGTAATCAGGGTAGCCTTCCACGCAGCCGGAAACACGGACTCGGAGATGGTCAGACATATCGCTGCAGTCCAGAGTTTCAGTACAATTATCAAATCCAACAAAGGAGAGCCAGTATTAGTTAGTGCTCCGGGTTGGTTCATCTATAATTTGTTTAACGTGTCTGTTTAATTTGTTGAGTGTGGCAACGCTCAGCCAAAGTTACTCAAGATCGATCGTTGAAGACTTGACGATAATTTCAGCAGCCAAATGATTCTTCACAAAAAAGCAAAAATAAGTCCCATATTCCTTGGCCTCCACAAATTTGTTGAGATCCTGGCACCCTAAAAACGGGTGCCAGGATCTCTTTTTGACGTGGTTAGCGGTTTCTTGCATTTTACCGTAAAGCGGTCAAGTTTTCGCAATTTTAACTTCTTTACAAAGGTACTCATTTTGAGACTTTTGTAGGGGTGTCTTTTGCTAATTTAAACCAATTCCTACTTTTGTGGAAATCGGTTTGTCTCAAAAAGAGTTTGGCAGAATTTTTTGTTGGATATTAATATAAAACTATAATTATCGTCAGAATAAAATATAAATATGGAATTATTAGCAATATGAAATGTTGATACTGGAATTTATACCACTGTATGATAGATCCTAAAAATGGCGGTTGCTGGCATTACGAATTTAATAATGCTGACATAATAAACATATTATAAGTTTGGCGCTTGCAGTTTTAGAACCACTGTATTTAAGAAAAAGTAGAGAAGAGCATGTGCAGAATGTTAAATGGATTAATTTTGCACAGGAGCACAAATTGCAAAATCGTTACCCAAACGTGGACGTTTTTTGTCTCGTATATTATATAAAGAGGTACAACGGTTATATTCGGGCATATGTACGTATTTTTTTGTTGTTGATTTGTTCTACCTTTTGTTTTTGCAGATATCAACGAAACAGTGTATTTTGACTTTTCCTTATTAATTAATTAATAATTTTAGATAAATAAATATTTGAATGGAATGTACTGTTGTCTACAAATTTACTGTAATTAAATATATGATCATATGTATGCGTAGATATGAGAAGAGACCAGTTGACACAAGACACATGTTTTTTAGATTTTACCTCAACCAAAACCCTCCATAACCTCACATTTTGTCCAAAAAATGAGCGAAAATCTCAACAAATCCTTGGCACGGTACTCTATAGGTAGCGTTACATGAAATCTGGAACCTGACACACAAATTCAGGGAGTCGTCACGAGATTTCTACAAAGTTTCAATCTTCAAGGTTCAAGTTTTCATCTGACCCTACTGAAAGAATTTTGTCAAATCCTATTATTTTTTAAATCTCAAGTTATGTTAAACTAGATTTGCATACATATTTAGCTGTTTTTTTCTTAAAAATGTGACTGAAAATGTAACTGATGCGTGTCTAAAAAATATAGATAAAAATAATCTACGCAAGAAAAACTATCGAAATCACCGAAATCATGCATAATGGGACAAAATCAATGTTGAGCTGTGTAGTAGATCCAAATAAAATGTTCGCACCAATAATATTTTTCGCCGGGTCTGGATCGACGCAAGTGACTCTAATAAAATTTGCGGACCCTATTTGTTTTCACATATTTCACAGTATTAAATTAAATAATTCAAAATTAATATTGGTTTGGGTTAATAAAACAAACATTTACCATAGGTAAATAATTTAAATTACCAATCTGGTAATAACAGGAACAATGTAGGGAGATACAAAAAGACATCAACACATTCCCATTTAAAGATATCAACAGCCGGAGAACAACATTACGTAACAATTACATCTGCGTGACACCGATTAAAGAACGGAAGAAATCGAGTTCAAGTACATCTGCCCACATATTGTGAAGGGACGCCTACAGACTCACCCTGTATACCAAGAGCCTATGGACTCACCCAGTATAGTAAACCGAGGACGAACACGGGAGACGCCGAAGCGACAGCCGTAACTGCTGATCAAGCTGTTTGGTGCGGGGACCGGGGGGGAACCGCCAACGGTCACCGCATCGGACGCGAATATTATTAGATTACGATTACGACTATCAATTAAGACGTACGTACCAAGTCACGTATTATAGATACACTGTCGATATACGAATAAAACCATTTAAGACGATGTAGTTGTTATCTGTGCTACGCCACCCCACATACCATCCCCGCCCGTACAATTATCTGAGGTCTCGCAGGAACATCACAATTGGTGGAGGCACGCCGCGTATTCCGAGTAAAAAGGTCTATGGTGAAGACAAGGAGTCAAGTAAGAGAAGCAGAAGAACCGAAGAATACAGCGAAAAACATGAGCGACACAAGTGATACGGAAGACGAAAAAATCCCGATGGTGAGGCCAACGAAATTTGCGGGCGGAGCAAAAGAAAATGTAGAGCAGTTTTTGAAGATTTATTCAAGAGCGGCAAAGGCAAATAAATGGACAGAAAATACAAAGGCACTCCAATTACCATGCTATCTGGAGGGAGCAGCCCTGAATTGGTACGAGACAAATGAAGACAATCAAGGTATGGACGACTACGTCCAGGTGTCCCAAAAGCTGAAGGACGCGTTTAAGAATCCAATCATCAATTCCCAACTGCAGTACGAACTTTCAACGAGGACCCAAGGACAGACGGAGGAGGTGTGGAATTATTTTCATGCCGTTCTCAACTTGTGTCACCAGGTCAAACCTGACATGGCGGAAGCGGAGAAAGTAAGGTACATTTTAAGAGGACTCAAACCAAACATCATTGAGAGGGTTAACATGCTAAAAAACGATACCGTGGAGGAGCTCAGAAGAAACCTACGACAAGGTGAGGCCACGTCATACCTGTTAGCGGAACGAAGAGGAGGCAGTTCGGAGGACCAGTCAGCAGGACATAGTGGTGCCCAACCGAGGAATAAGAGGAGGAACACCGAACAGGAGGAAATGGAGGAGCTGAGACGAAGAATCGAGGACCTCCAATGGCAACTCCAGCAAAAAGGTAGGTCTCAACCTATAAATAATTCAAATAGACAGGGGAACAATTTACCGAGTAGGACACCTGACGGTCGCGTAATTTGCTATCATTGTCGTAAACCAGGACATTATGCTCGGGACTGTTGGTCAAAAAACGGTCCACAGTAAAAACGTTTCAGAAAAATAGGGTTAGGCAGAGAAAGCATTGTTATTTTTGTAAAAGTAGTACTCATAAGAAAATAAATTGTAGAGTTAGAAAAAGAATACTGAAAAATTTGGGACCAAATAGTTGTGCAACAGTTACGTCGATAGAATTAGTCAAAATAAAAGGAAAAGTGAACGATAGAGAAGTAAATTTTTTGATAGATACAGGAGCAGGTATTAGTTTAATTCATTCTAAGTTCATAACAAATAAAAATTCGATTGTTCCATCAAATTATATGCAAATAAAATCTGCTTCTGGTCATTGCTTATGGATTTTAGGTAAAGTTAATGTTAATTTCACTGTAGATTCTTTAGAATTTTCGCATACGTTTTTAGTTATAAAAAATTTTGAACTCGAAGCAATTCTTGGAAATGATTTCAACAGTCGTTATGGCGTCAATATTAATTTCTTAACACGTAGTCTTCAGCTACTTGTTAACGGTGAAACTGCAATTCTGCATTTTGACACAAAGGAAAATACGTGTGTGGAAAGTGTTGCAGACACAACAATTTCAAGTCGTGTCACACCACGAGAACGTATCATGCTACAACCTATGACGACTCAAAAAATAGAAGTACAGTATTCTGCGAAATTGCCAGCGCACTGTTATTTTGAACCCAATACGAATTTATTTAAATGCAATGCCATTAAGATCAACGAACGTTTTTACTTGACACCAATTCCCTATATTTATGTAACGAATATGAGCGATAGAACAATTATAGTAGAGATTTTTGCCAAATTAGGAACCATGATAGAGATTTGTGATAAACCATACTTACAGTTAGATAAAATAGGCCTTTCTGCCCACCTTTCGGTTGGCAACGATCAGGATAACTGTGTATCAAAATCATTATCAATAAAAGAGTTCGAGTCGGATCTAAATGTAAATCCTAGGTTAGATAGAGAGCAGCAAAATCAATTGCAAACTTTATTACGAAATTACAAAGACATTTTTGCGCGTAGTAATTATGAGTTAGGTAGAACAAACGTTTGTGAACAAACAATAGAAACGGGAGACGCGAAACCAGTTCACCAACCACCATACAGGGTGGCGCATAAAGAAAGACAAATAGTTCGGGACCAAGTACGTGAAATGTTGGATGCAGGTATAATTAGACACTCTTATAGCCCATTCTGTAGTCCGGTAGTATTAGTAAAAAAGAAGACAGGCGAGTGGAGATTTTGTGTGGATTATAGAAAATTAAATAAAATTATTAAATTAGATGCATATCCGTTACCAGTAATTGACGACATTTTGTTTTATTTAGAAGGGGCGCATTTCTTTTCAACCCTAGATTTATTTTCAGGATATTGGCAAATTAATATTGCTGAAAAACATAGACATAAGACGGCTTTTGTGACATCAGACGGACTATTTGAATTTAATGTCTTACCATTTGGCTTGGCCTCAAGTCCGGCTTGTTTTCAGAGGTGTATGGACGAAGTCCTAGCGGGATTAAAGTGGATATCGTGCTTAGTTTATTTGGACGACGTAGTAGTTAAAGCTGATAATTTTGAGACACATTGTAAAAATTTAGAGGAAGTTTTTAATAGATTAAGGCAGGCAAGTTTAAAATAGTAGCAGTATCAAACTTCCCTACACCAAAAAGCGTAAAAGATATACAATCATTTTTAGGACTAGCTAATTACTACAGAAAATTCATTAAAGATTTTGCCAACATCGCGCGACCATTGACTCAATTGACTCGAAAAAATATTAAATTTTGTTGGAACGAAACAGAGCAAGAAGCTTTTGACAACCTAAAAGAACGCTTAATTAATTATCCCGTGTTACGTCATTTTAAACTGGACTTACCTACAGAATTGCATACTGATGCGAGTGGATATGGTTTGGGGGCTGTTTTATTGCAGACCGATGGTACGGAAACGTATCCGATCGCATACGCCTCTAAACGATTATCTGACGCGGAAATGAAATACAATACAACAGAAAAAGAATGTCTTTCACTGGTTTGGGCAATGGCCCATTATAGAAATTACCTTTGGGGTAGAAAATTTCGGGTAGTGACTGACCACCACGCGCTGTGCTGGCTCCATAAACAACAAAATATGACATCGAGGTTAGGACGTTGGGTTATTAAGTTACAGGATTTTGACTATGACATTGTGCATAAGAGTGGTAAACATCATACTGACGCGGATAGTTTATCACGTAATCCTATTCTGGATCCGAGTGACTCAGATACTCATGAAATTTCTGTGTTAAGTATGATTCCGATGGACATTGCGGATTTACAGAGACAAGATCCCAACCTGTTAGAATTATTAGAAGCCATACAAACTCCTGATTCCGCTGATAATAGAACTTGCAAAAAATCACGTAGCTATTTAATTGAGAATAACATTTTATACAAGAAGAATTTTACACCGTCCGGACAAAATAAACTATTGGTAATACCAGAAAATTTGAAATCAGAAATCTTATTTGGAGCTCACGATGACCCATTAAGCGGAGGTCACTTAGGTCTTGCAAAAACGATGGGAAAAATTAAAGTTAGGTATTTCTGGGAAAATATGAATAACGAAATTGAAACTTATGTAAAGACATGTCTTTCTTGTCAGCAAAGAAAACATCCGCATCAAGGCCCTTCAGGTCTAATGCAGCCGTTAAAAGTAGGAAAACCGTTCGACCGAATTGGTATAGATCTTCTAGGTCCTTTCCCAAAATCGGAAAGTGGAAATACATTCATTATAGCCGCTCTAGATTACGCGACAAAGTGGGCCGAAACAAAAGCGATTCCAACAGGCACCGCTAAGTGTGTGAGTGATTTTTTGGTAGAAAATATAATTTGTCGTCATGGATGTCCGATTGAACTCCTAAGCGATCGAGGTAAATGTTTTATGGCTAACTTGGTTACTGAACTTACTAGAAGTTTAGGTACGCGCTCAACATTCACTACCGCGTATCATCCACAGACCAACGGTTTAACAGAACATTTTAATGGTACATTAGCAACTATGCTTGCCATGTATACGAGAACTGATCAGAAAAATTGGGATTCCTATGTACCCTTAGTTACGTTCGCATACAATACATCTAAACAAGCCACTACTAAAGAGTCACCCTTCATGCTTATGTACGGTCGAGAAGCTAAGTTACCATTCGATGCTGCTTTAGGTATTGATGTGTGTAAGGATGAAACTGTAAGAGAATTTTTAGAAAGAATAGAAAATGTTAGGACTACCGCATTAGTAAGAATAAATAATGAACAAGTTATACAAAAAGGACGATACGATCAGGGCCGTAAGTCAGTCGGTTATGAGGAAAACGAAGAAGTACTCATTTTTACACCGTTTCGTAAAGTAGGCAAATCAGAGAAATTATTAACGAGATGGCATGGGCCTTATAAAGTCAATAGAAAAATTAATGAGGTGAATTACGAAATAAAAATGAAAAAAGCCAACAAAAATGTTTTAGATACAGTGCACGTAAGTCGCATGAAGAAATACCACGCTCGCGCTTTGTAAGTAGGTTATAGAAACAAATCATGCTGAATAAGGTAAATTGAACGATAGGCACACATAAAGGAAAATATTTTGAATTAAGTATTTAATAATTGATAACCAAAACTTTTGTTTATTACCGAGAGTAAGTGACGTAGAGATTAGCAATGTAGATTGTTTTACAAAGTTAGCTTTGGGTGCATCCGTTTCAGACCTGGTAGCTTCCTGTATAATGTCCTGTTATCAAAATAATAAAACACTGGTCCAACAAGTGGCTCCCGAAAAATTTGTTATAGTTCAAGCAAGAGGTAATCTGACACTCGAATGTGCCAATTACCCTGGCCGAGTAATCGACACGCAAGAGTTTGGATTACACGGAGCGTTACAACTCCAAGTTCCCTGTTCCTGTTCTTTAAAGCAATTGTCAGTTACGTTGATTCATAAAGTGTTTCCATGTGATTTTGCAGGTAGCAAAGCATTTCAAATCTACCACATTCTTCCAGCTTTATGGTCGAAATTACAAACACTGTATGTCCCGCCGATTAATCATTTAAACCAGCTGTCCTATAGGAACGCATCAGAATGCTTAAACCTAAAATGGAACGTCAGCGTTCCGCACTTTAATTTCATTCCTAAGTTTAATGAGCAACCTGATTCAAATGAGGAGCAATCTTATTCGTTTATACATCATTACAGTCAACATTCAATCAATCTTTTTCAGTGTATCAATATTCTTACGACAAGTTATGTTTTAATTATATTATTTCGAAACCCAGCACTAATTGGACTAGGTGTCGTACATGCAGTAAGAGCAATCAGTGTGTCCGATTCGATCAATTGTTTCAGTAATGTCATCATTATAGGTTTGGCGAGTGTTTTTGTCTTTTGGTTAGTATACCAATGTATTAAGAAAAGTCGAGTAAAGAAAGAAATAGAAATAAAGTTAGAATCCGTGGAAGCTCAGTCTTCACAAGATGAGACACCGACCATAGAGGTCAAAGAGCGAAAGTGTAAAGTTACGCGTAACGCAGCAAAGAATTAAGATAGAAAGATAACTTAGAATTCCCTATTTTGTAGGAAAGAATTATTGCAGAAAAAAAGAGAGAGTATAAGTGTTATAACTGAAGTATTAGTATTGTATAAATTCGTCTGCAGACATGTGTAAGTTTTGTGAATGATAAAGAAATTGTTAGAGGAGGAGCGCTCAAATAATTTTAGAAACCATGGTTTAATAGTTTAATTTTTTAATGTTGTATGCTTAAGGTTTAATGTCAAATGTTTTAGAATTTTACGAAAGTTTAGATTGCATTTTTTACTATAAGAATGACCTTTGTTTCCAGCACTAGATGCTGAGGGTCGCAAGTTTTTTAAATATAAGTACATACGTAAATACGTATCATGAGTATAAGTTGGATTAGGGATAGAAATTCAGTTTTGTTAATTCTAGATGTAAGGTTAATGTGTAAAGAAAGGATACTGGTTTTGTTTTGAATTTGCAGGATGCACGAACGGATGCCGCTGAGGGACCTCTGGTGTTGCTGATCCTCTACATCGGGGTCCGATGTTTTTAACAAGGGGGAGTGTGAAGGGACGCCTACAGACTCACCCTGTATACCAAGAGCCTATGGACTCACCCAGTATAGTAAACCGAGGACGAACACGGGAGACGCCGAAGCGACAGCCGTAACTGCTGATCAAGCTGTTTGGTGCGGGGACCGGGGGGGAACCGCCAACGGTCACCGCATCGGACGCGAATATTATTAGATTACGATTACGACTATCAATTAAGACGTACGTACCAAGTCACGTATTATAGATACACTGTCGATATACGAATAAAACCATTTAAGACGATGTAGTTGTTATCTGTGCTACGCCACCCCACATACCATCCCCGCCCGTACAATTATCTGAGGTCTCGCAGGAACATCACAATATTCCGTAAGTTTACAAACAAACAGGTGTTTTAAATATATCACTTCCTACTTTAGTGGGTAGTTCAGTAAATATTTTTGCAAGAGAAAGAAGAAAATAAAAGAAGAACAAAATATCTGTACATTTTCACGTTTCCGCTGGACGTACTCAGTTTTGAAGTCGAATTGATTACTTACCAGTTGCAAATGTGGTGTTTCCATTTTAGTAAACATGTCGCGCATAGTCTTCGGAGTTGCTACCATACCGTACGACACACAATCGACGAAAAGTGTCATCTGCGCGCCAGGCTGCTTCTGGCTCACAGCCAGAATTACTGAGCGGATTGAAGAGTCTTCTTCAAGAGTGTCGACTGTGAAGAACTGAACGCGGTCCCGTCCAGCTTCTATGGTTTCAATGATTACTGAAATAAAATTTCACTGGGTAAATTCGTCTGTAAGGAAATATTTCCAAATCAATAAATTTTTCCTAATTGTCAAATGTTTCGATATTCCTCCTCTGTTAGTTGATTAATGTCTTTGTGAATAGCGTATCAAAAAAAAACATTTTCTTTATTAATTTCTCAAAATAATGTATTCGGATAATCCCATGTCAAATGTACAATCAACCTTTGCAACAGAATTTTCTGAAAACAACCTGTAAATTACAAATTTTAGCAAGAAATATGTTCTATAAAAGGTTTTATTTATCCAATAATTAAGTTTTGAGAAATAGGTCTATGAATATAGTCAGAAAAAATAATCACCATGGACAGTTTAAAAATGGAAAGAAACAAGCTTAATATATTACGTTTCTTTTTAAGAATAAGTTAACAATATGGCGCCCATAATGGAAATAAAAGTTTAATCTGCTTCTAGCAAATTCATAAAAAAAATCAAACTACCGTAATCTAATTGTAGAGATGTCAAAACGGCATATTGATCGAACCACAACTAAGGAACATGACAATATTGAAAAAATAAATTTTTTACCAGGAATTCAACTGTTTTCTCAACGCATTATTAGAGAGATTCGGTTCGGATAGCATTTTCCGATTAAAGTATGAATTGTCAGCGTGTTGTGATTTGATAATTAATTACTGTCAATGATCAAATTAACTCATGCAACCAAAAGAAAACTTAGAAGATCCAGAATCAAAACTAAAATTGTGTCTGCTTGTATTTACTTCGCGCAGGAGTAAAATGGTACTTTTTCTTGACTTGATGTTCTAAGGCGTAAATTACAGATATTTTTTCTCATTTCCTAGAAAGTCTAGTCGACAATTAATTAACTGAAAACTTAACTAAATTATTTTAAAATCGATCCAATAATGACAATATTAACTAAAGTGTTGCCCGCTCCAGTCTATTTTGTAGGTTATATGACGGAGGTTCAAGAAAAAAAAATGGACAATATAAGCAGTCCTGAAGAATTTAAGTATAGTAGTCATGATTTCCAGAATATACTGGAGGTGGTCATAAATGAATCCAGGATCACTATTTCAAATGACAACCTAAGTTATGTGTGGACGTGTGATAGCATTGGATAAGTGTTTTAAAAAGCAACAACTTTTGTTTCTAAGACATCATAGAGGTTTGGGAAGAAAACTAGCATAACATACCCCTACCGGTAGAACTTTGAAGTATCTAATAAAGTATCATTGTATGTCGTATCTATGTGTCTATGTAGTAAAATTGAATTGATTTCCGGAATAAACAGGAAGTTGTAAGTGCAGTCATGGCCAATGGTCAGGAAAAAAAGAGCTTTTAGGGTTTATTTTGTAAAACATACGCGTCAAAAAAGTTTCCAAAAAAATTGATTCTTTTTGAAATACCTATTCAATGACGCCACACACTACTAGGTTCTCATTCGATATTCTGAACCTAAGTGCACTTACGACTACTTCCGGTTTATTCCGGAAATCAACACGAGTATCCTTGAATCCTTCAGGCAGGGTTACGTTGCGCAAGTTTTCGTCCCGAACCTCGACGACTCACAGTGGTTGAAAATGCGAATCTAGCTGTTCAAAATTATTTTAGCGCTATGGTCTAATTTAATCCAAAGTGACATGAACATGTTCTTAGATCACCAAATGACTTAAAACCAATCAGTTAGCCGCCCTTGAAAATTTAGATGACGTACAGTAAGGCGCTAAAGTCCGATGTAGATTTTGGACTAATTTTTAATTTCCGCATCAATTCTCGACTGTCGTCTTGAACAATTTGTTACCAAGCGATTGTGAATGTTGTTGGTGTAAACTTTAATATTGCCGGATTATCTGAGGATGAGCCTTGATTTTATATTAAATATTCATTAATAAAAATTTGGAAATTCAATTAAGCTTACAGTTTGTTGCAGTAACTAGAAGCAAATTTTGCAAATTTTCCTGATTGCTTACTTACTTAGTTACATGACCACGTAGATATGATTGTCATAATATGTCATATTTGCTTCAAATATTTTTTTAGTGTGGATTGGCGGAATCGCGTATTGGGGGTTACTAGGTTCGTCGACATAAACATATATGCTTTTTACTTTGATATCTGACAACATAGGGGCTCAGGAAAGTAATTTACGTAACATAAAATACCTGATGGATCTAACAGTTTTGATTTCCACAATATATCGAAAGTAGTGATAACTGCATGGGGGTAGAATTTATAACCAGAACCTAGGTGACACAACATTTGGTTGAAAACATTGTTTATAAATACAAATTCTTTTACTATTTTTCCTGTATTTGCAGATATAAAATTATCATATTCACAAGAATGTTCAGAATGTTCACGCCAAACATATGTTTCAACCCTCTTAAAACATACCCTATATGGATAAGATTTTTTCACTATTTTTACACGTATCTAACAACTATTTGAAGTTCATTTAGAGAAAAAGTAATTTTGATCAGCTAAAAGTGGAAAATCAACCACTGTGCGACGTAACAAGGAAAGAAGGCTTCGACGAGTGGTCTCATATAAGTAGTGTTCGATTGCCGGCCGCGCTCAGTTCAATCTGAGCGCAAATTTGAAATACTTGCTTCCTATTGGTGGAATCAGTTGAACAGAACCATAAAAGAACTAACCACAACTAAGCGCGGCAGCAATCGAACACTACTATAGCCGCTATGTATACTACTTGTTCCCTGGACCTCTATGGCGTCACTTAACCAAAACACGCCTGACACGAGTGGTCTGATACAGTAGACAGTTTGCTTTATATAAATGTTATTTAGTCCTCTGTCACAGACATTTTTAGAAATCTGTAGCACTGGCTGGATTTCACCGTAGGCTTTCACTACAATTTAATTGCGGGTATCTTTAATGGAGTGAAATACCTCATCATTTGTTTTGTGGTCATGTGTATGTTACATATATTATTATACATTTATCCGTATACTAATAAAATAACGACCACTAATTGACGTCGCGTCGGGAGCGGTTTCGCCAGATTTTAAACGGCAAAAGGATATTTTTTGAGCTTTCTATTATATATTTAGACCGGCTGCCGTTGATCGCCCTACCGTCCCCTAACTAAAGGTGAAAATTTGACGCAAATCGGCAGTTTGACAGACGAGATCGAGTTTTGCATCTCAATAAAACTCTATGAATTTTTAATAGTGTAGACATATTTCGTCCACAATCACGGGGGTCGCTACGCAACGTCAACAAAGTTCGATCGATAATACAACAACGGCCACTAATCGACGTCGCTTCGGGAGCGGTTCGGCCAGATCTTAAACGGCCAAAGGATATTTTTTGACGTTTCTATTATGTATTTAGACCGGCTGCCGTTGATCGCCCTACCGTCCCCTAACTAAAGGTGAAAATTTGACGCAAATCGGCAGTTTGACAGACGAGATCGAGTTTTGCATCTCCATAAAACTCTATGAATTTTTAATAGTGTAGACGTTTTACTTTCTCAAGAACGAGGGTTGCTACGCAACGTCAACAAAGTTCCCTCAAGCAGATTTGCCAGTTTGACAGTTCGGGCACCGCGCGCGCTGCCTTTCCCTATATCTTCGGCAAAAACGTGTTTAAATGCAGAAAAAAACAGTCCCGGTGTCATCTCAAATTCTACGGAAAGATCACTGTAGCGACAAGCGACACTGTCTAAACTCTAATCGTATATTTAGCAGAAGACGCATTGAAACTCGCGCGCTGGAATCTGTTATATCCATATCCACGCAAGCGCAGTCTGACGGCATGCTGACGGCTATGCTATGTTTGACGGGCTTTGTTAATACATGTTAAAATACATAAAAAGCAGATCCGGTATCATCTTAACATACGACAGGTTCGTTATAGCGACAAGCAACATGGTCCAAAGTGCATATTTATCAGAAGACTGATCCATGAAAGTTAGGTTATGTCAACGGTTTTCATTGTGCAAGTACGTGTTTCGTATTCAAGTAATTTACATAAGAGAGAAAGGCTATCTTGAACAAGGTACGACACCAGTGATCCTTATTTTTATGTGTTGACGTTTGAAATATCTCAAAAGTTAACGTATGGTAGTATTGCAATCATAAAAAAATGGGTACTACAAATTTAATACCCCTTTTATTTAAAGTGGTCTTCGTAATGTCATGTCATTATGTGTCGTGTCACATTAATCTCATGATTGTCTTTACCACGTCTTTACTGTCAAACTTTAGACTTCATAGGTTAACAAATACATACGCTCAAAGTAAATAATGGGCATGTCCAGCAGACTTAGCGGTGACACTAATAGTATATATTTTTTAAATTAAATTATGTCAGAAAATAACAGGAAATATAATACTATAGTTTGTACAGATAAGAGGCTATATAGACAATTATATATATACAATTTTGTTAAAATTTTTAAAATAAATAAAACTGTTTTAACCTCTTTATTCTATGATGTAAGTTTATTTGACACTAACTTTTGCTATAACTATTGTTAGTAATGGAATAAATGAAAAGTGAGACAGTCAATAATGGTAATCGGCAGTTTTGCTAGAAATAGATTAGTGTATGGTGATGTGATGGTATGCTGAATACAACTCTTTGAGTTGAACAGATCTTAGGAGTATATTCGTAGACGCTTGAGTCATACATGTACACATTGTACCATTGTACACTGTACAGAAGCTTATGCGACCCTCGCTAAAAATCGATAATCTAAAAACAATGCTGCCACTCGACCGCAGTGACAGTTACAGTAAGTAGCGCCATCTGTTATATAAAATATGAAGTAAACGTCAAAATAAGACAAGTAAATACGTAACATAAACACTAGATGTCGCTACAGTCCTTTTTCTAAACTTGCTCCAACAATTAGTGATGGGCATAATCGTATTATTTGAAGAACCGATTATTTATCAGTATTCGAATGATTCGCATAAGCGTATGGTTTGGTTCTCGAGTTGTTCTGCATTAATAATCGATTTTTAATACTCTATTATTCAAAATCGATTATGAATAATCGAGTACTCATAATCGATCATGAATAGGGGAGACACAATAATGTAAAAGCATATTTTGGGTTAGATTGGGCGACAAACTTGGTGACCGAGGGGGTAAACCTCACTTAAATGTATGTAAAATGGACTATTAAAAATCGATTATTTAAAACCCATACGATTATTAAAAATCCATTACTCAAAGTCGATTATTAAGTATCGATTATTTCAAGAATCAATTATAATCGATTATGTAATCTGAATGCGCCCATCACTAAGATTGATATTATTATAATAATTAGCAGATTGTCTGTCCGAGCAGGGAAAAGAGGACTGGTGCCTGTTTTTTTATTACAGTCAACTTCAAATATACCGTCCCCGGTTGTAACGAACCTCCGGTTATAACGAACTAATTTTCAAGTCCCGTTGTATTTCCCGTAAAAACAATGGTTAAAATCGTTGGTTATAGCGAACCTGGATATAACGAAACATCGTATGTAACGAACCAAATAACATCGCAATTTGTCATAAACCCTGGGGCTTTAGCGGACTTACGCAAACATTTGAGAACCAATGGTATGCATATAGGGTTTCCAACACCTAATGTTATGAACTAGACTGCGATTGACGTAAACCCCCGGATATAGCGAACTTACACTCATAACTGCGGACCATTGGTATATATATATATATATATATATATATATATATATAAAATTCTACACACCCAGCGATCTATACGTCTCAGCGATCTATTTGGTCACTAGTCCGTATACTAATAAAATAACGACCACTAATTGACGTCGCGTCGGGAGCGGTTCGGCCAGATCTTAAACGGCAAAAGGATATTTGTTGAGCATTCTATTATATATTTAGACCGGCTGCCGTTGATCGCCCTACCGTCCCCTAACTAAAGGTGAAAATTTTACGCAAATCGGCACTTTGAGAGACGAGATCGAGTTTTTCATCTCAATAAAACTCTATGAATTTTTAATAGTGTAGACATATTTCGTCCACAATCACGGGGGTCGCTACGCAACGTCAACAAAGTTCGATCGATAATACAACAACGGCCAGTAATCGACGTCGCTTCGGGAGCGGTTCGGCCAGATCTTAAACGGCCAAAGGATATTTTTTGACGTTTCTATTATGTATTTAGACCGGCTGCCGTTGATCGCCCTACCGTCCCCTAACTAAAGGTGAAAATTTTACGCAAATCGGCAGTTTGACAGACGAGATCGAGTTTTGCATCTCCATAAAACTCTATGAATTTTTAATAGTGTAGACGTTTTACTTTCTCGAGAACGAGGGTTGCTACGCAACGTCAACAAAGTTCCCTCAAGCAGATTTGCCAGTTTGACAGTTCGGGCAGCGCGCGCGCTGCCTTTCCCTATATCTTCGGCAAAAACGTGTTTAAATGCAGAAAAAAACAGTCCCGGTGTCATCTCAAACTCTACGGAAAGATCACTGTAGCGACACTGTCTAAACTCTAATCGTATATTTAGCAGAAGACGCATTGAAACTCGCGCGCTGGAATCTGTTATATCCATATCCACGCAAGCGCAGTCTGACGGCATGCTGACGGCTATGCTATGTTTGACGGGCTTTGTTAATACATGTTAAAATACATAAAAAGCAGATCCGGTATCATCTTAACATACGACAGGTTCGTTATAGCGACAAGCAACATGGTCCAAAGTGCATATTTATCAGAAGACCGATCCATGAAAGTTAGGTTATGTCAACGGTTTTCATTGTGCAAGTACGTGTTTCGTATTCAAGTAATTTACATAAGAGAGAAAGGCTATCTTGAACAAGGTACGACACCAGTGATCCTTATTTTTATGTGTTGACGTTTGAAATATCTCAAAAGTTAACGTATGGTAGTATTGCAATCATAAGAAAATGGGTACTACAAATTTAATACCCCTTTTATTTAAAGTGGTCTTCGTAATGTCATGTCATTACGTGTCGTGTCACATTAATCTCATGATTGTCTTTACTGTCAAACTTTAGACTTCATAGGTTAACAAATACATACGCTCAAAGTAAATAATGGGCATGTCCAGTAGACTTAGCGGTGACACTAATAGTATATATTTTTTTAATAAATTATGTCAGAAAATAACAGGAAATATAATACTATAGTTTGTACAGATAAGAGGCTATATAGACAATTATATATATACAATTTTGTTAAAATTTTTAAAATAAATAAAACAGTTTTAACCTCTTTATTCTATGATATAAGTTTATTTGACACTAACTTTTGCTATAACTATTGTTAGTAATGGAATAAATGAAAAGTGAGACAGTCAATAATGGTAATCGGCAGTTTTGCTACAAATAGATTAGTGTATGGTGATGTGATGGTATGCTGAATACAACTCTTTGAGTTGAACAGATCTTAGGAGTATATTCGTAGACGCTTGAGTCATACATGTACACATTGCACCATTGTACACTGTACAGAAGCTTATGCGACCCTCGCTAAAAATCGATAATCTAAAAACAGTGCTGCCACTCGACCGCAGTGACAGTTACAGTAAGTAGCGCGTGACAGCTACAGCAAGTAGCGCCATCTGTTATATAAAATATGAAGTAAACGTCAAAATAAGACAAGTAAATACGTAACATAAACACTAGATGTCTCTACAGTCCTTTTTCTAAACTTGCTCCAACAATTAGTGATGGGCATAATCGTATTATTTGAAGAACCGATTATTTATCAGTATTCGAATGATTCGCATAAGCGTATGGTTTGGTTCTCGAGTTGTTCTGCATTAATAATCGATTTTTAATACTCTATTATTCAAAATCGATTATGAATAATCGAGTACTCATAATCGATCATGAATAGGGGAGACACAATAATGTAAAAGCATATTTTGGGTTAGATTGATCGACAAAGTTGGTGACCGAGGGGGTAAACCTCACTTAAATGTATGTAAAATGGACTATTAAAAATCGATTATTTAAAACCCATACGATTATTAAAAATCCATTACTCAAAGTCGATTATTAAGTATCGATTATTTCAAGAATCAATTATAATCGATTATGTAATCTGAATGCGCCCATCACTAAGATTGATATTATTATAATAATTAGCAGATTGTCTGTCCGAGCAGGGAAAAGAGGACTGGTGCCTGTTTTTTTATTACAGTCAACTTCAAATATACCGTCCCCGGTTGTAACGAACCTCCGGTTATAACGAACTAATTTTCAAGTCCCGTTGTATTTCCCGTAAAAACAATGGTTAAAATCGTTGGTTATAGCGAAACTGGATATAACGAAACATCGTATGTAACGAACCAAATAACATCGCAATTTGTCATAAACCCTGGGGCTTTAGCGGACTTACGCAAACATTTGAGAACCAATGGTATGCAGATAGGGTTTCCAACACCTAATGTTATGAACTAGACTGCGATTGACGTAAACCCCCGGATATAGCGAACTTACACTCATAACTGCGGACCATTGGTATATATATATATATATATATATATATATATATATATATATATAAAATTCTACACACCCAGCGATCTATACGTCTCAGCGATCTATTTGGTCACTAGTTACTATTATTAAATTACTCACCGTTATTTTGTGCTCTATCCAAAAGTACTGAAAACTTGTTTTCCGAATTTGGAAAGTCTACGGCGAAAAGCATTTCAGGATGTGTCTTTGATCGTTTTCGTGCCTTGATGTGTTTGAATGATATTACCAAATCTTCATTTTTAATAACATCCTCAAGTTCCTTACTGAGAGCTGAAACAAAAAAAAATAATAAATTTCATTATGGATTTCGGCAACCGGAAGGCATACTTTTGTTTTATTTTTTATATACCTGCTGAAAATTTAAAACGCTAATCTCAAACTACTAAACTTCAAAGTTCAAGTTCAGAAAAAAAATTAGGAGAAAAATTAAAAATTAATTGATTTTACAATAGTAGAAAAATATCAATTTTATAATGCGTTTAAAAAAGGCGACTCCACTAAAAGGGTCGGACTTTCGTATAGTCCGACTCTTTTAATATTGTAGTGTGCAAGTACTCTCGGACAAGTGCATGAAGATCTACTAATCGAAGTTCAGTTTAGAATATAGAAAACATTATTTCGGTGATGGTGGGTTCATGGACGGCTAGGTTGGGTCGCTTGCACGTTTTTTTCGAGAGCCGAATTCTAATAGTGCGGAAAAGCTGCCTTACCATACCAGTAGTTCGTGTGCAAAATTTCATTCCGATCGGACAATATATTGTGTTCGACACTTGGGCTTGAAATATCGAAATTGGGACTAAAATCGTTAAAATGCCGGTATGACGTCAAACCCGCAAATCTGATGACTAAAATGTTCAAACAAAACGTTCATAATTTAACTACCAATCGAAATGGTATTAGGTGTTATGAAGGTAGGACTGGCCGTTTTCAAGATATGATCGCAAACGCGCCGCGCGGCAGCGCAAGGTGTAATTTATTCTGTGCAGCTCTCAGCTAACCTGTATCGGTTACCTAGAACCAGTGTCAGATCCCATACATCGTAACCCCCACCAAAGTATTATTCCCACTTTTCGTCCCGATACCATACGATTTTGGGTTGGCAATTTATTGGGTTTATATGGGCAGCGAAGTTGATGACGAGGGGGGTACCGATGTAGATGTATGTAAAGTCGACTCAAATTTGCAACAACGGTAAAATGACTTGCAACTTTGACACAAATATAGAAATTCCCTCTTTTATACAATAAATCCCGTTTTCCCTATAGGGGTAAAAAATCCCTCCCAAAAGGGAATTTCACTCCCATCTGACAACACTGCCTAGAACCCCGTCATGTGAAGGTGGCTGCACCACGGGTTCCTCCCAAGCCCAACACAACCAACCAACCATATGCTGGGCTTGTTTAGTCCAAGTCAAAGTAAACTATCTTACTAAAATCTTTTTTTATGCTGAAATTGGGCAGTTGTTGCCTAGATTTCAGTGTCGATCTAATATGAGCATTCCGTGACTCAGGGCCACATACTAATTTAGACGATTCCGTTGTCAACTTAACGATTTTCAACTTAACACTGCAACGGTATGTGAGGGAAATGCGGAAAATTTCCATTTATTGACTGTCTTGGGTTAATTCTGTTATTAGTTGTTCATTTGAAAGTCTGTGAAGAACTTATCTGCCAGTCTGTGCAAAATAGTCTATGTTTCTATTCAGAACTAAGGTAGAAAATTATCTTCAGCCGTGCTGAAGTTTAAACCCACCACCGTAAATTATTAAAAAAAAATAAAAGTGAAAAGTTCTCCGTACCTTTTAAGAGATAAGCTTCTATACCAAATTTCAGATCAATTACTTTAAAATTATGTCAGTTATCGTGTACACAGACGGATATACGGATAGACAGACGGACATAGCTAAATCGATTCAGTTTTCAATGCTGATCAAATATGAATCGATTTAGCTACGTCCGTCTGTCTGTACGGCTGTCCGTCTGCGTACACGATAACTACCGTAATTTTGTAGTAATTGATCTGAAATTTGGTATAGAAGCTTATCTCTTAAAAAGTAAGGAGCATATCGTAAACGCGCAAAATCGGTTCACTTTTCTTTTTTTTGAATATTTTACGGTGGGAGTTAAACTTCAGCAAGTCTGAAGATAATTTTCTTACTAGACAAAATGAATAGAAACTTCGACTATTTTGCACAGCCAGGCAGATAAGTTCTTCACAGATTTTCAAACGAACAACTAATAACGGAATTATCCCAAGACACAGCCAATAAACGGGAATTTTCCGCATTTCCCTCACATACCGTTGCTGTGGAGAAAACCGTTAAGTTGGTAACGGAATCGTCTAAATTAGTGTGTGGCCCTGAGTCACGGAATGCTCATATTAGATCAATACTGAAATCTAGGCGACAGTTGCGCAATTTCAGATGAAAAAAGGTTTTAGTAAGATACTTGACTTTGACTTGGACTAAACAAGCCCAGCATATGGTTGGTTGATTGGGTTGGGCTTAAGAGGAACCCGTGGTGCAGCCACCTCCACATGGTGGGGTTCTAGGTAACCGATACAGGCTAGCTGAGAGCTGCACAGAATCAACCCTTGCGCTGCGCGCCGCGCGTTTGCGATCATATCTTTAAAAATGCCAGTCCTACCTTACCTTACCTTACGTAACACTTCATACCATTTAGATTGGTACTTAAATTATGAACATGTTTTGTTTGAAAATTTTTGTTATCAGATTTGCGGTTTTGACGTTATACCGGCATTTTACCGATTTTAGTCCCAATTTCGAAATTTCAAGCCCAAGTGTCGAACGCAAGATATTGTCCGATCGGAATGAAATTTTGCACACGAACTACTGATAGGGTAAGGCAACTTTTCCGCACTATTAGAATTCTGCTCGCGAAAAAACCTGCATTCGACCTAGCCTATTGACGGCGCGGCGGTTACTCTAAATTATGGTAAACATTTTAAGAAGTTATTGGAGTACAAGAGGTACCGAGCAAAATTTCGCCCTAGGTAATTCAAGAAATTTCGGGATTTTTGGTGCGCAAATATTTTGAGGAGTTATTTTTATACTACAGTAAACTCTCGCTAATCCGACTACGGTCTAATACGTACGATCCCGTAGTCCAACACATGGTTTACTAAAACAGTTAACTAAAACGGTTAGGTTATATTTCTTCTTATCACTATTGGATTGCTGAAACAAGTTCTGATAATGGTTATTACAGGTTACAAATGTTGCTTCACTGGTTGTTTTATTAAAATATATGACCAATTCAAAACTAGAAAAGTTAGGTTAGGTTACCTTTGCTCCAATTTAAATGTTTTAAAATTAATTATTATTATTATTAAACGTTAGAAATGAGAGCATTAAATTAAACAAAAGTTTGTTTAACACACATACATAAGTATGTATGTGTGTTAAATTGAACAAGATTGGAGATAAATTATTATTTAGGACTTATTATCAATGTGCGCTGTAAACGGTTGTATAATTTAGTTGTAAACAAACACACACGATCCAACAAAATTTGCAAAATTTCCCTTCCGGACCCAGCTGACACATCTCGATCGGTCGTACACACACACGGTCAAATTTTGTCCAATTCGTTCCAATTTAGTTGTATCCAATAAAATGGTACTGCGGCGCATTACCGTTAGTGGCCGGCTTAACGTATTTTGATATTTCTTTTACATATTTTCATCTTCCTTTATTGTCTCTAAATAAAGTAAAAAAGGAACTAAATTGCTTCCGGGTTATGCAGTGTATCAAGATTCGTACCAGCTGACGTTTTGCGAACCATGTTGCTCGCTTCTACGTACTATGCACGCCAAAAAAAAGTTGTACACCTTGTAGCTTTGTAAATGGTTCTTTTATAACCTATACGCTGTCATTCTGACAGTAGTGATAGGGATGAAACATGCACCAGCTGTCAAGTTGGCAAGCCAGACTTACATGATGTCAAACTTAGCTGTACGACTTTTTGCAAGGGATCAATAGCGTTGAGTTTCCAAATTGTGCTAAACTGTATTTTTGTTTTTTATTTCTCATTTCAATAAAGAAGATCCAAATTAATTTTTTTTTTCAGGTTGGTATATAGGGCAATATTTTAGAGCTCATTTGGCCATCGGAGAAGCCCTTCGTTTATGTATTGGAATAATCTTCAAATAATTTATTGCTTAAAATTACAAGAAAAAAATCTCTGCCAGAATATTACAGCACATAGAATTCAGTGTGTATATTACGAATTGTTTTCTTCCAACAGTCGTTCGGCTAGCGTTTGTGAAAAAAATCACTTTATAAACCACGTTCCGTGACTGAAAAAGAAGGCGGAACCAATTTAGAATACATACTTAAAGGGCTTAAATGCACATTTTTTAATGCACAATTCATTATAATTGTATAAATTCAACATAAAAAATACTTGGCTTAGTAAAGAAAATCCCGTAATGTTATTTTTATTCAGATGCGCATTTGTCTAGCCACATCTTTTAGGTGTCATCCGTTTCATTTCGAGGGAACTGAAACCAGATTTATAAATATACCAAAGGAAGTGAGTCAATTCGCAAGAAATAGATGACAATTAGATGAGTTGTCCTACGACGACCGCAAAGCTCACCAACTTGCTGTTGTTACTCTCATTTACGTATGTAATAATATCCTTTATAGATCGTTAGTACATATTTAACTGTTAAACCAGATGATTGGATACAGGCGATTACACTTGTTTGACATAACATCCTTAAGTACGTGTAGGTGTTGAAATATTAACCGATTCGTTCCGGTATTTCTGCTATGTGAAACGTAATGCCGAATACAAGCGTTTGCTGATCTCATAATGCGGCTATACTATGTGTAACTTAAGTTGACCACAAAAATTTACTGTATGTAGTCACATCAGTACACATAAGTTTTCTGGCTTTCCGCACAGTTGGTTGATTTCAAAAGAACATTTTCATGCGAAATAGAAAACAATTGGTTTATGATTATGTAGTTTTTCAATGTGGAGGTAAACAGCTCCGTTTGAAAAATGAACAAATGGTGTTTCTGCCATAAAGCAACTTGACATTCCGTGAATTTAGATATATGTATTATAATTCCTTTTGATAACAAGATAACAGCTTAACAGATTTCTAAATAGTTTCAATTTTGTTTGTTTTTATATTTTTCCAAAAATTAAGATTTAGTTCAGAATGTACAAAGTACAAACTGAAGCAAATTGCAAATAACGAATGGAATAAACATGAAACAGCACCAAGGACCTGCTGATATAAATTTAACCATTAGTATAACAACTTTAAATGTTTCCCATGGTAAGAGAAAGATGCAATGAACATTTTCAATAAAATTCTGATATACAACTTTTAAAGGTCAGACATAAAGAAAACAGACATATCAGTATTTCCAATGTCCAACTAAATATCCCCATCTTACCCCACCTAATAATAACGATCCTTATCAACATTAAGGTCCTTAATGTTAAGGTCCTCTTTATGATTGATATTTAAGAATTTTGGCTATAGAATTAATGTACTATGCGCGCCATAAAGGGCGTAGACTACATATACCACCAAATATACTAAATATATCTAGTATTTTAAAACGGGCCTTTTTATACATTTGCTGTCACTGAGTTGTCACTGGGCATATGTTAGCAAACTAAAATTGTTGCGAATAAAAGTGTCTAATTTCACATAAAAAGAGTAGGTAAAGCATTTTTTTATGATAGTGATGGTACATGGAGATTTCGAAAACTGCAAATGCTACGATATCGGTAAAATGGGGCAAAAGTTGCGTAAATGTGGACCATTTTCAGAATAGCTCTTGTATTTTAAAACTTTTCCATGAATCACTAGGTATTGCGATAATAGTAAAAACTCTATATAGTAATCCATGTAAATTATTTTAAAAATAACGCCTGTTTTGAAAAGTATCTATATTTACGCAACTTTTGTGCCTTTTAACCGACATCATAGCTCTAATAGTTTCCAAGATCACCATCATTATGTTCCGTCAGACAGCCTGTCATAAGTCATAATGTATACCTGGCAAATATTTGTTTCGCTCGCATCAATTCCCAAGGAAAAATATTTTTTCTTTTGTTTTCACCATTGCCATTACGATTCATAATTACGATTACTTTTTGGATTATATCAATCACATGATTAACAACAGTGTTATCGATTGTCCCGTGTTTTCTTTTGCTAAAACCATCGAGATAGTGTATAAAGGAGATGCTATGACGTTTTCCTTACACTGAAAACGGCGTCAGTAGGTGTGGCTTATGGTACTATACGATGGTCGGTCTGCACAGGCCCAGACTGATAATAATTCTTTTTCTGTAATATTGCAGACACTGCAACATAGCACATATTAACTATAAAAAAGAAAGTAAAAATATATAATAAACACAAAAATACTCTGAATTAAGGTTATAACAAATAACAACAAAATAAATCTTATAAGTGTAACATAAATCTGAATATGAACAAAATAAGTATTATACATTATGTAACCTACTGGTCATTAAACAAAACCATTTTATTATTTTGATGTCGAATGCTGGCAGATTTACTTATTTTTGTTTCTCTCATGTAACACATTCGAATTTGTGTGTACCTATTTATAATACTTTTAATTAATAATATTCTGTGACTATCCAACACATCTTGATCGAAACTATGTTTTACTAAGCTAGAAAATATATTTGATGCGATTTGGCGATGTTCTGTCTATACATATATCCGTAAAATGCTTCGAACAAACAACACCAGTGTTGTTTCAGTCCAGACTTTGTCGGCTTCCAGTTATATCGGTCTACAAACTGTATCCATAATTCCTGCCGGGCAGGAATCTTTGGAAACCTACATTTAATTGTTAAATGAACCAAAAATTAAGTAAAATTTTATTGAATACGGGCCTGCTCATTGTCATTTGACTGACATCTAACGTCACTTACCGATGAAACGTAATTCCCGCTGATTTATTACACCCAGGAACCTTTCTGCTGCCACAGCTTCTTACAGGACATACTGTCATGCTAATTAGTTATAAAAAAAATACTTATAGCGCACTAGAAAGAACATAAACCTATATAATATATCGGCTTGTCAGTTTGACCTTATGGGACTAACGGACAGTGTAATTTGACATAAAGTCGTCCCAATTTTAAGCTCATATGACATCCCCTTTTATACTATCTCGATGGCTAAAGCCTATAGTGAATATATAGTGTGTCCCACTAGAAGTAGACTCAACTCTACACTGTTGCATAAAGTCATGGAGGAAGGCATAAAGTTGAGATTTTTGTAATTTAAAATTTGTATGTGTTGTACGACTGCACACCATGCACACTATTATGTGTGTTCACATTTAACTTTAGATTACTATACCGATCTACCGGGGTTAGGTACAAATGCAAAATTTTTATAATTTTCTTCAGAATAAAGATATCTACGATAAAAAGTTACTTAAAAAAGAGGAAATTTGACGCGTGTAAACACGGTGTATCAAAAGCTATAGTTGGTTAAAACAAAACAAGTAGATTGAAAATTTTAAAATGAAAATCTGTCAACAAACTTTAGCTCATGATATTCTTTATTTTCGATAATAATCACGGTACCTTGAAAATCAAAAAAATATATTTTAAATTAAGTTTTTTTGTATTGATAAGCAGATGATGCTTAACATATTGAAACTGATCTAAAGGATTAACCATAAATTTGAATGTGGATTTTTAAAACTATGTAGGTACTTGTCTCTAAAAGGCTATCCTATATTTGCTTTGTCCTACACAAGAAGCACTAACACTCCACTCACTGTGCTCTGCTTTTTATACACTGGTTTACTAGCTCAAAAGGTTTAGTTGACGTAGTGTCTTAGGCGAGATTCGTGCTTAGCGGTGTATCTTTTTATCTCTTGGATGATTTGTGGGACAGATCACGGTGCAGATCACTGTTGCGTATGTACCAAGGAGCATTAACCGTATTCCTTAGCACTTCGTTGTAAACTTGTAGTTTGTTCTGTACCACTGAGACTTTCTTTCCAAAAGACAGTACACTGCCCTCCAATGGTAAAATGCCGTATGTACAAAAATTACATTGATTGAAATATTTTCCGTTTTCTGTTAAATATGACGTTAATATAAAACAAATTAGTCAGTTTTATATACAAATTGTTAGGTAATATGCCAAGCTAAGGTAAAGACTTTAAAATGTAAAAAATATGAGTGATGTTTGCGTTAAAACAGAAAAATTGTAGCGACTTTTCTATGGAGATACGGCGTTTTACCGTTGGACGGCAGTACAGTTCTCTGTATTTGAGGCCAAGCTCTACTCTTTTCTTCTTGATGTGTTCTTTACACCTTCGCTTTGTATCCAGAGTAATACCAAAATACTTTGCATACCTATGTGTGCGCACATGGAACTTGTTGAAGATTCCTAGTAGATTCTCCCACAGCTGATCTAACAGCTGATCCCACTGCCATTAGAGCCGAGTTATGTGCGTAAGTGGCGACTGTTACATTTGCCAGTTGTGGTAGGTTACCTATATATTAGATAGAGAATTGGTCCCAAAACACTACCCTGGGGTGCCCTGGCTTTTACTTCTTTCATTTCCGAGTATTGATCGATCTGCTTTATTCTGAATAGTCTCTCTAATATATTGTATGTTAGCAGCACGACGTATTATAAAGGTAACGTACTCTTTAGTTTGTGTATCAATCATTTGTGCCAAACCTTATCGAAAGCTTGTGTCACGTCAAGAAACATTATTGCGCAAATAAGCTTGTCTTCTAGTGCTTTCTCTAGGATATCCGTTATACTATGTTCTTGACTGTTGGAATGTTTTTTCTCTAAAACGCAAGTGGTGATTAGGAATTAGTTCCTCTCTCTCAATAATTGGTTTTATTCTCTTTAGAAGCAGCTTTTCAAAGCGCTTTGATATCATTGGTACCACTGATATGGGGCGATATGATTTGGCATTATTCGGTGGTTGCTTAGTTTTGGTAAGATAATTTCTGCTACTTTGCAGACTGGGAGACGTATGTTAAATTCAACTATGCATTTATTACATATGAAAGCATATCAATACATTTCTTAGGCAATTGTTTAAGAAGTTCCCCTGTGATAAGATTATATCCAGGTGCCTTCTTTGGATTCAGGTTTGTTTTGATTTCTTTGGCGACTTCCTTTAAAGTAACTAGCTGAGTGGCTTCTTCTTCATAGGTTATATCTTCCTCCGTGTATGTCTGCGTTTGCGATGTTCAGGGGTTGGGAGATTCAGTTTTCTCTCTTCTGTTTTGTCTCTTGCCCACGTGGCGTCACTTCGAGTTATAAGTGGGTCATAGGCCACTGGCATCTTGTACTTCCTCCAGATTTTTTACGTTTGAATTTCCAGTTTAAGTTGTTGGCATTTATTGTTAAGTATGGTTTTGTCAGCTGGACCTCGTGAATGCTGCCATATACTTCTAGGTCGTCTTTTTTGTTTGACAATTTCTCTAATATCCGTAGGATAATTATTTCCAATTGTTCTGCGGGTGCTTTCTTTGTTGTTATTCCAGGTTGCTTTCTCGATGCTGTTAATAAATTTCTCGGCTTCTACATCCAGCTGATCTCTGGTTTTAATTCATAGTTTTCAATCTGTAGTTTTATTGGTTAAGGTTGGGTTACGTTCCTTTTTGATTATGCTTTTCGAAGTCCAGATCAAAGTACTCCGCAATGTCAATAAAGTTCGGTGAAAATTTTCTTATTATAAAGAGGTCTAAAAGACCCGGGGTTTTGTACTGGTCAGTAGGCCAATAGGTTTGCTTACCTGTAGAATGGAATCGACATCCTCTTTCTTAGATTGCTTTTTGTAGCTGCCTTCCTTATGTGGTTATCAATCTGGAACCCCAGTCTGGGTGTTTGGCGTCAAATAACCACCCAGTATAAAACTTTCTCCAAGATGTTTTAATAAATTGTTATATTTTTTTCTAGATTGAACCTTGGGGGGCAATATATCGCACCAAAGTAAAATTCTGTTTGGTTGATTTTATACCAACGACCGACCGCATGATGTATTTCTGCCCTCTTGAGATGATGACACTCTATAGTGGCTTATGCTATTTTGATTTTTACGACACTTCCCCCTCTAGCTTGGTTATCCGGATGACATGCTTAATACACCTGATATCTATTCACATATCAGATGTGGCTGATTTGTTAAGTGTGTTTTAGAAACCAGACATATATTTCATGTGTGTTAAGACAGACTTTTTCGAAAATTTCCGATTCGTAAATCATTTGCCATCTAATGTGTGCCTTTTATTGTTCTAGCTTTGACAATCCTCTTCGATTTCGTCCATCCTTTCTAGAATTTTTTGTAGCAATTCCATAGTAGGGTCACCTGAACTTGATTGATTGTTTTTTTTTGCTAAATTTGTCGTTTGTGCATATGTTGTGTTTGTATTTGCTTTAAGCATAAACGGCGGTTGTGGAGTTTTATCACTTCGTTTTAGTATAGTGGTGGCGTCAATTATAGAAGGAGGCTGCTTCGTTTAGTTCTTTCACTATGTCTTCCTTTTTGCAGATTGTATCTACAGTGAGAGCGTAAAGTATGGAAAAATGACAACATTTCCGAAACGGTTTTGTTATTTGAAAAATCCTCGGACACGTCGATTTTTAATTATCAAAATATACGTATTTACATCAAATTTATTTTCCGACCTTCAATTGTTTTCGAGTTATGACGTCACCGACACATTTTTTAAATGGCTATCCCATATGTTTTTCTAGCGATATTGATAGATCTGTTAATTGTCTTAAAGATAATTCACAAAATTTATCGCCTTACATCAGAAAATTGTGGGGGAAAAAGAAAATTAGGGTAATATTGATAACTTTTGTTTATTTATGGTAAGCCAATAGGCGTTTTGATTGATTTATTCGCGCTGAATGCGAATCTGAGCTAAAAAGTTGTATATCACGTTAGGTTAATGTATTTCTTTAGGTTAATTTTATGGAGCCGTAAGCACCACACTTAAGGAATCGCTGTAAATGCTTCAAAAGCAACTGGGAACAAACTTTTGGAATTTCAGGTAAAAGTGCAAAGATTAAGGTTTACAATGAGACCATTTTGAGGTTTTTAAGACAATGAGTACATCTGGTATTTTGAAAAAACTACCAAAATCGCGTTTTTATGACTCTTTAAACCCACTTCGAAAGGGAAATTATTTCAGGGAAATTATTCCACCCAAAACGCAATTCACAAAAGATATTTTCCCTAAAGTTATCAGTAGAATTTTCAATTGCCTTTTTCTCAAATTTTCAAATGCAAAGCATAAAATACTTTCGATACCATTTAGACAATTAAATGATCTACCAAAATCAGCTAGATAAAAATAGAGTTACCATTTTATAAAAAAAATATTGATGACGTACTAACTCGCCAACAATTAAAGGTCGGAAGTTCAATTTTTCTCAGAACTATGTATTTTAATAATTAAAAATCGACGTGTTCGCGAATTTTTTAAAATAACAAACCGTCTTGGCGATTTTCTCATGTTTCTATACTTTACGTGCCACTGTATATCTTTCACCTTGCAAAAGTTGTAACAATAAAAAAATCGCGACAGACGTTTAATTTTAATATCTAATAATGACATTTATGACTTAAACCCTCGCCTACCGATGATGTAAAGAAAGCTAAGCATTGATGACGTAGGAGCACTTATTGGCTACTTTAACTGTAATGGTGAGTAAGAGTTGAAAGGTTCGACAATTAACATCCCAAGGAACAACACAGTGCCCTGTGAAGCAAATGTGGGATTAGCGTCCTCAATAAAACGCAAAACCGATTATTTTTGGCAATCATAAGCCGATTTTTAAATTTAAATAACCGGTTTTGGATGCTGTTCTTAATTAAAGGAGCTAATGAAGTGAACCAAAGAATAAAATGTTTAGAACATAATGGACTAATATTTGGCTTCACGCGATTGATGTGGTACAAACCACATGCTGGTGACGAGTTGGAACAAAACGCTTATCCTCCTTTTTGTGCACTGTATATGATCAAATCTAAAATTTGAATACAAATTTTTACCGCAGCATTGTTACTGATGAAGACAGAGTGGCAATTAATAGTAGGGGATACGATAAATTGATAACTGCGTTAATGTTTGTGTTAAAGCAAAGATCTAAACGGGGTATTGCGATTGAAATTCCAACGCATATAAAGAAGCTATTTTCAGATTTTTCCATTAAGTGTTTTAAGTTATGACGTCAACCATTTTTTTCAAATGGCAACCTATGTTTTTTATTTTTACACCTTGGGGGTTTTAGGTATATTGATCCAAGGTTGATATGGATATGCACGATTTGACTAGTGAGTGAGTTTAATATATAGTAATCATTTCTTTCAATTTGAATTTTGACGCGCGGTCGTTGGTGACCTGTTATTTTACTCGTTTCACTTCTAAGTTTGTTTATAATTTCATTTGAGATCATTTCTCCTCTGAGCATCTTTATCTCATATGACTGAAAACTTTGTTTAATGTGTTAACAAAATGAAAACGCTGACAGAACAAGGAAGAATTGAAGTTTAATGATATGGAGATTCGGGTATGGAGATTGAATTACTACTCAGCAAGAAGTATGTCACATTTTCAGAGAAAAGTGAAGAAGTCTTTGAACGAATGATGCAATTTTGTATTCGCGATCCATATTTCTCGCGGCGTATACATATAATAATATTTTCTGATGAAGCAAATTTTTATTTACATGTGACTGTCAATAAGCGTAATTGTCGATATTGCGCTAGGGAAAACCCTCACTGGATGCAGGAAGCTCGAACATAATATCTACCGAAGCTTAATGTATGAAGGACTTGTCGGTGACCGAATTGTAGGACCTTTCTCTTTGTAAGTACGTAGGCTTTCACGGCCAGAATCATTTAGAAAATAAACTGCTTCCGGGTTATCCCGTGTGTCAAGATTTGTTAATGCTGACGTTTCGCGAACTATGTTGCTCGCTTCTTCAAAGCTAATTGAATACAGTATTGAATCACCTTTCTTTTTTTTAAATAATTTATTTGGTGAAAGATAGGTACCTATAATTTCTACAATTTCAACCACTACCTGTATTAACAATATTATTTCTGAATGACAACGACCTTAACTTACCAAACAATAATATTTGGTTGCAACAAGATGGTGCTCCGGCTCACTACGCTGTTATAGTGTGGACGAAGTGTTGGGCGAAGTGTTCCCAAAAAGATGGATAAGAGACCCAATGGAATAACCGCAAATCCAACGACAGTCGAAGGCAAACAATTTTGCACCTTTAACCTGCCGTTGTTTTTTGACTGCCTAATTATATTTAATGATTTGGTCCACAAAACCGGAAACCATTTATTTTTTTTTAATGATTGAAATTTGAAACCCGGTTGTTGTAGGACAAAACACAAAAAAACATTTCTTGCCTTTCATCTTCAGAAGGGGTGCAAAATATTATTTTTGGCATGAAGCCCTTACCCAATTTCCCCAATTTGACACCCAACTGTCATTAAATAAGTTTTAAGGTTTTCTTAATCAGAATACGATTATATTTAACTCCGTTATGCATTGGCAATCGGCTATTTTTAGGAAAGCGGAAATGTCTCGACTATTTTTAAGATTAGATTTTATATCTGTGGTTATAATTATAAGACGATAAATAACGTCGTAAATAAAATAAAAAGAATTGTCAACGACCCTAGTCTGGCCAGGTTCCAAGTAGGTGATTTCTTAGCTTCACTGCTGTGGATAGGCGCCAATGAACTTGTTGCATCCAGAGATTAGATTAGTGATTTTATTTGTAGTATTTTATTAATGTCTCAGAAAGTAGATCCGTTATATTATCTCCGCTATATATATATATTTATCAGAAATAAATGTGTGAGTCATTAGCATGTGGAAACTAGTAATGCAGCAAGAGGATGAATAATTTTGACCACAAGAAATATATAAAATACCCTAAAACTTTAATAACGCAAAAAAGGAAGTTCTCTTAAAAATGGTGTTAATAGCTATCTCTCTCTCTCCAGTCTCCAGCCTCCAACTTTAGAAAAGATAAACACATATAAGCACCTACTAACCATACACGACCAGCATAAACTTATTGAAAGGCAAAACATACTACAATATCCACGGTCGAAAGTACTAAATCAGTATATGCTACCACTCCTCATATACGGATCTCACACACGGGCAGTGGATGTAATCTTAGGATGTAATATCTAAACTAAGAATAACATAACTAAGCATGGAACATACATTTCGGGGATTATCACTAGTAACGCTGGAGTTTGCAGGATACTGTACAATATGAAACGAAAACACATCGAATTCAAAAGTAATTACCTGAAGACTATACGTAGATAAAGAAACCGGACACACCGCACTAAAGATGCAAAGATGACATTAAAGGTGTTGCAGGAGGGTAGCACAAAATCCGAATATTGGAGGTTGAAGAAGAAGGTATATGCAAATGCATTTGTGGTTATATTAACCAGGCAACATCAAGTGGCTATAATTCCACATGGTTCCATATGGTCAAGATGAGAACAATCAACAATGCTGTTGAACGAAAAAAGGTCATCACAGAAAAAAGGCGTTCAAGAATTTCTTAAGGCCCAGGTCCAGCATCTTTGAGGCAAACATGGATTATCGAAATTGCAGTGATGGATCCAAACTCTCGCAAAATCCAAGCTTCAGTTGTTGATCATAGGCACCATTTTAAGGAATAACAGTGGCCAAATAATACCCATACCAAATTAAAAATTCTTTATCTACCTGTTTGTCGACCATAGATGGCACTGAGATATTACTTATTTTTAAGTTTTAAAGACAAGTTTTTAAATAGTGCGTCTAGATTTTAAGTTTTTAAAAACACATTGGCGCAATCGAACCCATTGTTATCGCGGAAATCAATCAAATTTAATCACTACTGCAACCGCATGTGAGATGCCTAAATAACGACGGAGAAACCCAAGGATATTAGAATCTTTAGGATTGCTCAATCACACGCGTTTATAGTCAAATTGTCGGGACACACGAAACAATGATGGGACGATTTCGCCGAGTCGGTGTACCGGGTTGCCTACCCAGATTTGTTTAAACTGTCACACTTGACACATAAAGACGCGGGGATTTCAAACAGACCAACAGTAGCACAATAATCAATGTTGTGGTGATGTTTGTCTGAAATGTCAAAAGCAGACAGACTTGACACATAAAAATGCGGGAATTTTAAACAGACTAAGGGCCGATCTTACAAAGCACGTTATACCATGGTATAACTAAATATTGGTATAAATACCAGTATAAGTTGTTATTACTATGACAACACAAATATTTTAGCCAATGGGAGGCGGAATAGCACTATTTATACTGGGAATAACTATTCCACTACTTATACGTAAACTTGTAAGATCGACCCTAAATCATAGCGGAATAATACACGTTGTGATTGTCATTATCTGAAACGTCAAAAGTAGACCATGAAACCCCCCATTTGATATTTGAAGATTGAAATGTTTGTATTGCGGTAATCCACGGATCAACTATAAAATATCAGCCTCGCTCCGAAGAAATGGGCTTTATGACTGAATTATTAACGAAGTGTTTGTTTTGCACATTTTTGGTCAGAAACTTTATTTTGAAGTTTATCTGTGATTTTTAAAGACATTTGAAGGACGTTTGTCTCAATTCATTTTGATTCGAAGTTAAAGATTTTTTGTGCACCAACTTTACCCCATACCAGGAAGAAGAAGAAGATTTTGTGTGATATTCTGCGTTGATTACAATAACAGATGGTCTGAGATGGTCAAACTATCATTCCTACAACTTATATTTAATACAAAGAAACAAATTTAAACGACATTCAAATGCAAATAGGACGACAGCTACGAGTTATATTTTTTAACACAAACACAAAAGCTCGTTGCATTCAATATGTCACGTATTGTTTTCAATATTATCGATTTTAGTGTACTTTTGATCACTTCTAAATAAATTATTTATTTATTTATATTTTCAAGTTGAAACAGCGCCATCTATCCACAAACCGTTGAACTATTTTTCAATGCCAACAGACTAAAATTCCTCCAGAACGTTATTCTAGTTACGTTCACTAAACAATAGCCCTCATAGTTCTACGTAATATTTAATGTGCTTTTATAATTTATTATAGTACACAATAATGATACTCCAGTAAGACAAAAAATCATTTCTATATTTGCAGTTTAGTAGTTTTTACCACGAAAATTTTCTAGTATAATTTGCATTAATAATGAATTTTTTTGTGATCGCAGTAGCGTAAGGACCTATTCAATCGAATAGTTGCTATACTTTCACAATTTAAACAATAATTATTGATTGATGTATTTTCGGCTTTTGGCGGTAGGATACGGGTGCCTTAAAAGTCTGCTAAATTGCTAAATTTTCTAAAAGTAAACAAATTTGCTAGTTTCCTGAAATCACTGTTTATTCAATTCAGCAACTATGCAATCCGATCACAAAAGTTCATAGTCTTATCAAAAATTTCAAAAAGATAACACTTTAACTCCCGAAATTGATTTACTGTTTACATGCAGTATTTCCTTAGATTACTAAAGCGGAAGCTTTAAATAAGCAAAGTTGTTGTAATATTATTAAATTCATTACTATTAAAAATGTAACATATTTTTATAATTATCCATAAATAGTTTTTCAATTTAGTTTTAATTTGATTTGACCTACCTGTATCAACTGAAACCGCTTCAGCGTAAACAAAGCAGCACAGGACCGCGAGTGTTAGCACCCCAACCCCTAACCCCATCTTTCAAGAAATAGCGCACTCACTTTGACCTTATTACGGTCACCGAGCTAAACGGGCAGCCTTACAGTCAGACACTGGTAGTCACTTGGTTTGGAAGCTGCTAGTCTGAAAACCGTTTTCAGAGACTTCGAGTGAGTAGTGGGGCTCCATCATTCAGCTCCATATACGCTGCAGACCGCTAATTTTTGCCTGTAAACTCATTTGTCACGACGCATACCTTTCTTGCAAAAGTAATGGTGCCAGTCGAGTACCTTGCAGGATCCTGGACCGGATACTTTTTACGTAAAATTTATGCGCTATGTTGTTGTATCAGGAAATTGCGTGTAGTATTTTATGTACGTATATTTTTTTTAAATTTTGAGGTTATCTATTGCGAGTAGTTCATAGTGCTGAAATTTATTGGAGTGATAATGTTTTTGTTGTGGTTTCGTGATATACCAAAATAACCATTACAGTCCTTGCAACTCAACGGTTAATAATGTAGTAAAGAAGAAATAGATTTTTATTTTGATTTCATATCGTCGTCGGGTTAACGGTTATAGCAATTTAATGAATTAATTTTAGCCAAATGCTTATACATGCGAACAATACGAACAATAAATTTTCTAAGTACTCTAAATAGTTTAAAACAATCAATTTCCTTGAAAATACCATTGCATTATTTTTTAATTAGAAGCTATTAACCAAACAGTCAAAATTACCGGAACACCTAAATAATTCTCCAACCGCAAACAAATTCGAACTAATATACAGTGTGTTCGCTTTATGATGGAGATTTACAAACGATTCCATTTTCTAATAGAACAGCCTGTAAATTTTATTTTTTTTTATTTCTAATATTAATTCTAAGAACATTTTATACAAATAAGTTTTTTTAAAATGTTTTTGAGTTATGAGCAATTAAGCAAAACTTCTGAACTTCAAATTTATAATATTTTGCCACATACACACATTTATTTTAATGTGACAGTTTGAACATTTAATTTAATTCTATTTAATTGTGTTGTTATTTTCTCTGGATTTTTTGCTTTTTAGCCGTTTGGTTAAAGTAAAAGTTCATGAGTAATGATTATTTGCTATTATAACTAAAAAATTAAAATTTTATAAAGAAATAATTCTAACGTAACAGTCCTAGAATTAATCTTAGCATTTAAAAAATGTTAAATATACAGGGTATTCTGTTAGAAAAAGGAAAGGTTTGCAAATTTCCATCAGCAATTTCCAAATAAACATCCTGTATAATAAAAATATATTTGAACGAGAGGTTGTCTAAACCCAAAAAACTTTTGTTTGAAACATTTGTTTGATTTTTTTACATTTGGAGAATTAAGGTGTTCCGGTAATTTTGACTATTTTTGGTAGCATATAAATATAAAACAATGCATTTTAGAAAAATGTGATTCCAATAAAAAATTCTTGGAATTAATCTTAGAACTAAGAAATGTAATTATATATGGGGTGTTCTATTTAAAAAACGATAGGTTACCAAATTTCTATAATAAAATGAGCATCCTGTATATTGAAAATATATTTAGACGATAGCTTGTTTTTAACAAAAAAATTTTAGTTTGAACAATTTCTTGATATTTCTTACGGTTGGAGAATTATTTAGGTTTTACGGTAACTTTGGCTAACCCTGTATATATCAGCAAGCTTTTTGGTATTTAACTAATTGTTTTTTGTTTTTTTGTATTGGTATACCGATTTGGTTGAGCCGATAATTGTACCATCAAATTCCATGTAAAAATGCGAAAAAGGTAAGAATTTTCATTATTTTCCGTTTTCCGTTTTACTACGAAAAAAGAAGCATTTTTTATTTAAATGTTACTGTATTAACCATACAAATTTTTGCCTAGCATTGTAAATCACACTGTGTATTTCTTGATAGTCTACGCATGGTAGAACATGGTGTATGTGATCATTCTGTCAGGTGTAGTTGTTTTCTAAAGATTATTTGCATTATTTGTATTATTTAAGTAACTGATAATTTGAACTTATTTGGTCACTATTATATGGCCATACACCGGCGTCGCCACTCTGCTGCTATTTTGCCCTAAAGCCCTTACGATATCTCGCGGAACTCCGGTCGAGGAACGCTGCTATAAAGTGGAAAGCTCAATACATAAGATGCAAATCAAGATGCTAAACTCATTATTTTTACAAATTAATTCTTTAAATTAATTCTAGCATCTAAATCCGTTTTTTATACATCTTACTAGTCATTAACCACCTTCTTTTCCAGTGCCAGCCTCGAATGAGAATGATTTATATTTCTATGATTTATATGTATAATAACAATTTACATTTAATTTTTGAAAATTTAAATTTGAAAGTTAAATTTACATTTAACGTATTGCATAAGTCTGCCAAAATAAATACAAAATAACTGCAATCTAAAGAGCAGAGCACATTTTAATTAACATTTGAATACATGTAATTTATAATTGGCACCTATGCAAATAGCATACATTGTTGAATAAAAAAAAATCATTATCAAATCAGCCCATAGTGGCTGTCTACATGTAGGTAAGCCAAAATAACATTTGGTGGCGCCGTGTTGTTTTAAGGCAATTTTTATAGAATGTTGACCATAAAGTGTGGGAAGGAGATCCTAGACAATGCGTGGTTACGTCGACCACCTCCTACGCGCGTATTATGCATGTGATCAAAAATGTCTGTCGCTACTACTAGTCAACCGCAAACCGTGTAATTATTTAATTGATTTAAACTCGGTGATTAGATAGTTACTGTGGGATATGGTTATAAAATTAATGGGAAGTTGTGAGAATGGTGTAGGTACTTGTCTTTATGAGGATATTATATTTGGCATTAGTTGGTCACAGTTTTTGGTCGTAGATTACAAAATTAACTAATATTTAATAACAGTAATTAGAGGGTTCCTGCTTTTCCTTTCCAGTAAATTACTATTGTATTGTGCTTTTATATATTATTATCACGATTCATTTCAAGAAAATATTGCGTTTTTCTTTTTCAATATGTTTTCTTATTGTGATTTTTTGGAATTCTAATACTTTATGTTTTTTTGTAGATGAACTTTCTGACAATTCAATTATAAAGAATTATATTAAATTCTTTGGTCGACAAAGAAATATCGGTATCCTAATAGTTTGCTATACTTAGATACCAACATTGTAACAATGACTTCTTTTTATTGGAATTGATTCAATATTGCTAGCATTCAATACATAATTCACACTAGTCCAGTCATTCTATGTTTTGATTCGGAAATTCAAATGCAGGCGATGAAACTGATACCAATCGATAGGTATGGTTTTCGCAGTAACATGTTAGAATGTTTAAAAACATAGTTAATAGGACAATTTTTATTTAACGAAAAACCATTGAAAAATTGTGCATGTCTACATTAATCGTTCATTCCTCGAATCTCACTCACTTAATCGCAAAACTAAAAATACCACACTGTAGCAGACAAAATTTACCATCAAAAGGATTCGGAAACCTATACGAAAAAATAAACGGTTAACTTTATATAATTGATTTGAAGTATTTTTTTCGATTGCACGTCAACCGGTCAGACATTAGAAATACTCGTTCTTTTGTCAAACGATTGTTTAATGTTTACATTAAGGTGCATTTATGTTATAGCGAACAGAAGCGAACGAACGCATTCGTTCGCTTAAGTTCTCCATGTAAATTATGCTTTACATGGAGAACCAAACGTTTGTTCGTGGATGTTCCAACGCCTGTCGGTAAATACCTGCGAATCCGTTCCTTCGTTTGTTCGCTTCTGTTCGCTCTAATTTAAATGTGGCTTTACACTAATGTCAAACGATCGGTTGACGTGATATTGCCAAAAATTAGTTGATCAATTATAATTGATAAAAAAATATAAATTAACCGTTTGTTTTCTCGTGTAGGTTCCCGAATCATTTTTATAGTAAATTTTTTCCGCTACAATGTGGTATTTTTATTTTATCGATTAAGTGAGTGAAATTCGAGGAATGAAGAATTAAAGCAGGCACATTTTTTCAATGGTTTTTAATTAATTACCTATTTTCCTATTAACATTGATTTTAAACATTTTAATATGTTGGAACCATGAGCTATCGATTGGTATCAGTTTCATCGACTGCATTTAATCTTCTTAATACAACGCTTATCAAAAAATTAGAATGACTGGACTTCACTATTTCTCAATATTTTTTAATGACTTATTTCAGTCCTTATTGACAAGTTGATAATTATGGAAAGCCTGTAAGGAGCATAAACAAAAAAAAAGTTAATGTGTAATTGCGATTCGATATCTCGATTTGTCCACAGGATTCTTCTTTGCTGAGTGATATGTAAACAGCATTCATGCTATTGTACTGCATTTAGGTACACTACACAACAGGCTACACTTTAAAAATCAAGAGCTCTTTTTTTTATATTTTTTTAGGACACCTAAAGTGACTGACATTAACAAAGACGTTTTACACCATGGAAAATTAGCCCGTGTGCCCATTTGTATTGCAAGCAACTATACCTACGTACACGAGAAATACTACCTAGGCACTCTTATATTTATTGGATCTGCAAGGGATTTAACTATATCAAACCTTCATGTTATCCTTCGTATAGCGTATTATGTTTCTAACGCTTTTAGTTAGTTTAAAGCGGTATTCAGACCAGGCGTGCCGGTTAAGGTCCAGTCATGACTGTCTCGATCGCTCTTAACTTAAAATAAACGTATCCGTTCAGACTACGCTGGACGGTCGCGACCATTAGCCGAGTGTTGATCGTGAACAGATCGTCTTTACCTAGATTGTATTTACACGATCAAAATGTCGAGATCATGTGTAGACCGTATAGTCAGAGATCCCAAAAGCAGATTCTCATAAAATAACACTAGAATGAAGGACGAAATTCTAACAGCCTGGGCTAAAACTGCAAGATATCGTTAGAAAACTTAATTCGGCCATCTTTGACCGTGTATAACTTGCAACGCGGACAAGATATCGATGGGGATTATTTACACGTTATTTGTAATGCCCAAACTGAAAGTATATACAAAAATCCAGCTGGGTTGCACATTTTACAAAGTTTATAGCATACATATTTTTTTGGATATATTGTTTTTAGTTTTGTGTATATAAGAAGTCGGAAAGTGGTTCGGCTTCGCAAGGTAGGTACTACGGAGTGGTATGACTAACGAAATATCAAACTAACGGTGTGTTTTTCAATGCCAGAATTTTATATATTATGGACTAGTTTAGGTGTGAAAAGTTTGAATATCTAAACTCAGCTTATGGTTTAAACTGGCATTGAAGACCCAACCTAAGAAACTTTATAAACTGTATTATATTTAAGATTACATTTTCACATTTTTTAAAACTTTTGGTAATAAATACATTATTAAAATACAACCTATAAAACATTTCACTACATTTCAGTTAAAGAGATAAGTTATATAATAAAAATTTGCCTAAAATTTTAAGAATAAATCATTTGTCGACATCGTCTAGGAATCCAAGCTTCACAAAATATTGTAAACTCAGTTTAGGGTTTAAACTGGCATTGAAGGCCCAGCCTAAGAAACTTTATAAATTATATTAGCGTTACATTTTCACATTTTTTTTCAAACTTCTGAGATGAAATGCAACTTAAAAAACACATTTCACAACATTTAAATTAAAGATATAAGTTATGTAATACAAATTTAACTAAAGTTTTTAAAATAAATCATTTGTCGATATCGTCTAGGAACCCATGCTCCACAAAATGTCGTATCAATCTTCGATTTCTTTTCCTGTATTCATTCTCATTCTTCATTTTATAGGACAACGTCTCAAGCATTGTCTTTGTGCCATAGCTGGTATCTTCCTCTTCGTCAAAATCGTCAGGGTCCGATAGCAGAATCTTGTTAATAACAAACGAAAGCGCCAAAGCGTACCGCGCAAGCTTATCCCATTGGGCTTTAAATCTTTCTAATGGGAACACATGTGATGAAATGTTAAATTTGCTCAATTGCTTGCATAAGGTGCGATGGTATATCAACTGGTAGTATTCGAAATCCGCCAACTGTTCCGGATCGCAACTGGTGTAGAAGAAATATGCCACGTCAATAATTGGAGAGCTTACTCTCATTAGTTGCCAGTCGAAAAAACTGACATCAGTTGGTTTAGATGGATCATTTATGTCCTAAAATATATAAAACTAAGTTAATATTAATGGTGATCATCTATGTTAAAATTAATTAGTTATGAAGTGAATGAAATTAATCCAGGATGAGGACAATTACTGGAAAAAATACCACATCCTGGATTAATTATCATGCGGTTCTTAACTAGTTTCTACATTACTGACGAGTTTATACGAAAGAACCATTTCCCTTGAACTTAAATGAATTGTACATATTTAGGAATTCAGGGAAAAGATATTGGTAGTCCCAGTCCCAATTCAGTCAATTTATGTTTGCAAACTGACTGGCGAATACTTAACAACGTTTATTTTGTTCTGTTATCTAAGTGTTGTGTAAGTTGTCATGATGGATTTAGAAGTTGAACATACGTACTATATTTTGAATTTAAAATTCTTTAGCCAAGCCAATACTTACACACATTCTGTACGTGGGAAATAAATTTGACAAACCATCCATATTTCTTTGTGTTTCTTATTAATAAAGTAAAAATTCTTACTGGATATTACGCGCCAGTTTGTATCATACCTTTCGAAAAGGGCAAATATTACTGAAAGGTTATCAAGTCAAATTAGACTTCTAACGAGTTCTAACAAAATAGAAACAAGCTAAATGCTTGTTGGAAGAATTTATTTTGCTATTTCAAATATTATCTCACAGGTTTCCACCAATTCCACTACTGTAAAAATATAGGGGATGGAAGTGAGAAATTTTGTTTTCTTTTCTGAGATTATCTCGAAAAGCGTTGGCTTTTCGGAAAACGTCGTTATTACTAAACTTAATGTTCTATTATTTTATTGTACTACTAAGCGTTCCAACGATACGCGCGTATGAACGAACAGATGTCGTATAATCACGTGTGTGAGTATAGACTGCTAATAGGGTATTTGACTGTATTAAAACTATGGCATGTATTATAGTCATCCTAATAGATTACAGTTTAAGAAAACTGTTTGCTATTACTTTAAAAAAAAAAATGCTTTATTTCTATGAAAAACCAAAATTAAAATTGAATTTTATTCACGTCCTATCAGGTGATTGAAAACGCTCTGTAATTGGGTCAGTCTCCAGTGATGTCATTCGTTAGTCCGCCTTAGAGCGCGTTCGGTTTGTCAGGGTGTGGTCTGGGGAGAGCAATGCTCAGATAACTTGGGTCGGCTGTCTCTCTCTTATATGCAGATAAACGCCGTATGACGTTAGTCCGCCTATTATGCAGCGCGTCACTCTCACCGTAAAATACCGGGTTATCCGAACGCGCTTTTGTGCTTCTCCCGTTTGAATTTAATAGCACGAAAGCGTCATGTAAGCATAATTTTGTAGGTTAGGATAGCCCTAACCTTCAGCTGTCAGATCAGATAATACCTTTCGAAAATACGATAGATAACTTATTCTAGTCAGTTTTACTTATGTCGAAGTAATCTTCACAACAGAAAACACTTGTATTGGCGGCTATTTATTTCATTTGGATTTCTACGAGCCAACCACTTTCTTCGCAGTTTCAAATCTTGCGGAACAGCTACAAATAGTTTATCCGGAGTTTTTCTTGACGTATCTCTGCATTGTGGATTTATACACCATTTATAACCCATTTTTATGTAGAAATTGTGAAAACAACACATCATACAACACAATTACCAAACGGCGACGACGCCGATGCTGACAGACCATATGGGCCGATTTGACATCTTGACATCACATCATCTTGACATCTTGACATCACCAACCGGTGACGTCACACAACAGAAAGTATCGTTTTGGCGGGACTTTTTGTGATTCAATTTTTAACGCTGATTTTTATGAAATATTGAGGAAATAATTACAAAAGATAATGCATTTACAATGTAGAGTGAAGGAATAAACACATTAAGATGGTTTTCCAAAAATAGTCAAGTACCCTATTTCCTACAAGTCATTTAGGTGCAAAATACAAGCAAAGAAACAAGCCAAAAGCTTGTAATGTTTAGATGTACTATGCGCACCACAAAAATGTCGTACACCACCTACGCAACCAAATATAAGTACTGAACATATTTTTGTTAGCTTTGTAAATGGTTCTTTTATAACCTATACACTATCATTCTGACATTAATCTTACGTACGAAACATGCATCAACTGTCAAGTTGACAAATAAAAACGAGCCAGTATTACATTATGTAAAAATTAGCTGTACGACTTTTTTTTTGGCGCGCATAGTACATAAAAACATAAATGTTATAGAACCTAATTTATTTTAAAACGTTACTTATAGCTAATTATCTATAGCATTATTACACTCAGACGTCAACATCTTTGAGATGGCGCTACAAAAAAAAACACCTTTATCATGTTTAAAAAAAATTGACAAGGAATAATAATGTTGAGATTATTAGTACATATATATATATATTAGTTACAAGCTCTAACGGACCTGACGCTCACCCCTCATTTTGGTCAAAATTTACTAAGTGTACCCGACAATTTTTTTTTGAATAATAATTTTTTGAATAAAAAATTAAAAACGATACCTTAATATTTCAGTTCTTTTCGGATATCTTCGAAATGAAAAATGATAGCTTAAATTTCTTTTCAGATAATAGACCAACACAAAAATACGAAACTTTGCCAAATTTAAACATAGGCTCTATCTCCACTAATAAGCGAGATCCCCATGGTGAGCCTCGAAATTGATTATATATGATATTGAATAGGTTATTTTTTTCTTCATAAAAGTTTTTGCTTCGTCGAAATAAAAAAAAAACAATCATCAAATTTTAAATATTGTTTATTATATACAGGGTAGTCCAGAAAATTTTAATCTGACATAAGAATAAACGACCTTTGTTTGAACTATTATCGAAAACAGTTATTTTGAAATATTTATTATAATACAAAATTGTATTGAAATTTGAAATCACAGCCACCTAACATGAGAAAAAGAAAATGGATGTTTTTTTAGTTCTCACTCAGATTTTGATATGAATCGTCATCATTAAGTAAATAAATTAAAGGTAAATAACTCTTGTTTAGTTCTTCCACGATATTAATTATTTACAAGTTAAAATCCTATTAAAAGCACGAATCCCATGAAGGATTTATGTAATCAAATAAAAAATGGGTTGTTACAATAAACGGCTGCTGTTAACATATATTACAAGTAGCTAATAATATGTGGCTTGATATCAAATGTGAACATCATTTTTAAGTCTACATTGTTAATCTGTAACTAAGAATAATATTTAATCAAAAATATTTCAACAGAATAGGTACTACAGATACCACTAATATTTTTTTTTGCTATGTAACTGGGGCTGCCAACATTGTGCCGATGCTGACCCGGAGAAAAATAATTTTGGTACGGGGCATAAGGTTGTTAAATTAAAACAGCTGCTGCAAATATGTGCTTTAATCTACGATTATATATATATATATATAATCCCTACCATGATACACACCGATGATTATAATGACAGTACCTTTGTATAATAATAACAGTTCGTTTGAATAATGACTTCATTATTCAAACACAAACTGTCATTATTATACGACCATTATACTCGCCTACGGTTCATGTATAAACTTCATGCTCCTTAATTATGTGCTCATGAAATAACATACTATTATTCAACACATAATTTTTAGTAACGCTTTAATGTGAAATTTAAATATAGTGTAGAAAACGATGATCTACTTGGTGCTTATTCTAAGTAAATTAATTACTTTCAATGAATTGATATAGAATAAAAAATCTGATGTGGCCAGACACATGACTTTATACACTATGCAGCAGTGTAAAACGCTGATGTTCTGTGAATACTGTCACCAGATTCAAAATATCTGTCAAATCCTGGCTAACTAGTTTTAATGCAGATACGAGCGATATCGATCAAATAGCATTTGCTCAAGCAGCTATACATTTTACCAAAAATGTCATAGTCATAAATGATACAGAATTTCCTCTAGTTTAATTTATTTATAACTACTTTGACGATATTACAAAAATGGCGGCTCATTTGCAAAATCGTTGAAAAATACTAAGAGTAAACCGCCAGTTCCTTTGGACCCTTTTGAATAAAACTACTGAAGTTTCGTCCCGATAGCGTTAGTAGTTTCTCCGGAATCGTCGGTCGCCACAAAAAACGGGTTTACGCACACGCACACGAACAACTGCACACACACACACGATTTTTTTTTTGTCAAAAATATTCAGGGGCCAGTAGGACATATTTCCGTTAAAATCTCAAACACTTTTTTCGACACGATTACTTTGTCATACTACGTATAATAATCCACGCCTTTATAAAAAACTGATACCTACAAAAAATTCATAGAATTAATCTTAAATTAAAAAATGTAAAAATAGTCAGGGTATTCATGCCCTGTCTGCACTGAGAAAGCTGACCTTAAAACAACTGGTCAGTTTGACATGCTGCAGCTTTCAATTATTTTTTTCATACGTAGTATGATAAAGTATTGTAATCGTGCCGAAAAAAAATGAGATTTTAGCGGAAATATGTCCTTTTGGGTCCCCTTAACATATTTGACAAAGGTATAAAAAATGTCTCTGTGTGTGTATGTGTGTGGGTATGTCTGTATATGAGTATGTGTGTGTGTGTGTGTGTGTGTGTGTGTGTGTGTTTTTGTGTGCCGTTTTTGTGGCGACGATTCCGGAGAAACTACCAAAGATATCGGGACAAAACTTCATATTTAGAAGTTTCATGACCAAACTTAGAGCTGAAAAGCTTTTTGTTCAAAAGATCCCAAAGGAACTGGATGTTTCCTCCAAGCATTTTTCAAGGATTTTGCAATTGAGCCGCCATTTCTGTAATTTCGTCGAAATTTTGTAAAATTATGTCTATGGCATTTTTTGGTTAAAATTATTAGTTTAGCTGTATGAGCAAATTCTGATCGCAATCGTGTCTGCATTAAAACTAGTTAGCCAGGATTTGAGAGATATTTTCATTCTAATGACAGTCAAATATAGGTAATGAAGTAAGGGGTAATGTCAAACGCTGATGTTTTGACAATACCTATTGTCAATAGTATCAAAATATCTGACAAATTAGGTTAACTCATTTATTTTAATGCAGACCAGTAACATTTATTTTTGCTCGAATAGTCTATATATAAGTAATAATAAAAAATAAAGGTTTTTCCTCTATTCAAGCAGCGACTAATTTGACTTGAACATGTTTAAAAGTGTACGCCAAATGTAGGCAACCAGGCGTGAGCTGTGACCGCAGACAACAAAAGGTTTGTTATGCAGGTATTGTAAATGTAAAAATAAGTTTATTACTTGACTTCTTGACAATTTTATCTTGAGGTCTCGGTTTAGGTTGTCAGTTTTCTTGTAATCCTATATCATATTTAAACATATTTCGGCGTATTATAATAAATTATTTATTAAATAATTGGTTGTTTCATTCGTTTATAAATAGGTATGTCACCAACTATTTATAGGTACTATTTAAGTTTAAAGTGGTGTAATACCTACATAACAATAGCCGTAATTAAAACTTATCAACTTGCCGCAGTGCCCTGCTTTTTTATTTTGAATGTCACCGGAAAATTCCTTGATGTTTTTTTATTGCCAGTCCCGTGGTAACCGTACATATTATATACAACTTGTAGATAACCTTACATAATTGTGTGTCTATGAATGTTTACACATTCTTTTAACTTAAAGAAATTCAAATTGGATTTATAATAAACAAAGTATGAATCTTACCCCATATCTAAACATCACATTGTTCTGGTAGACATCACCATGGGTAATTACAGCAAGATCTTCACCTAAAACAGCTTCAGATTCCAAAAACGGTATAACGTCCTCGCTAAATTTTTTGAATGTTGCATACACATCCACATCTTCAGCGGTCAATGAAGATAATGCATCCTTAGTCAGATATTCAACAGTTTCCTGAAAATCTTTCTTTCCTTCATCAATATTAACACAACAAATCTTCTGCGATAACTGCTCGAATAAACAAATATCATTATACTTGATAGCGAACGATACGGAGTGAAACCTTGCTAATTGTTCCATCATTAATACCATGTGGCGATTATCAATGGTCTTACGTTTTGGATAACGCGTGAAACCCAGTGAGGTTATATCTTCCAGTACCAAGGTTTCTTTGTCCTCATCTGTGACAAGTTTGTAACATTTCGGGACAGCAGTGAAGGTATTTTCGATTACTCTGCCGCGTTCAAATAACAGAAATGATGGGTATATTATTTGATAGAATGAAATTTCGTTGAGGTATATTTTTCGCATAACTCTTTTGAGTTTTTCGTCAATTGATGAAGGATTGCCTTTCACGAATAAGTTCATAGTTCTTGTACCTTTAATTTTGGCGCAGTAGTGATCGCCTAGGAAACCATCGCCTGGATTTGAGCCAGCTCGAAATTCAATAATTGGTTCATCAATTTCTTCTTCTTCGGCGATTTGAGTCAACAGACTATGGTAGAACTCCATTGTAGACTGATATGTTAATACATCAGTAAAAATATTTATAGTACTGTCGTATCATTTCTGGAAGACAACTGAACAAAAGACTCACGTTAGATATGAAAATACGTAGATAACTTCTTTGTACATACTACAATGTGGTTATTAACTTATATGACAACTTATTAAGCGAGTTATTTAATATCAGTCGTAATATAAACAACATTAACTCAGTGACATTCATGATGAGCACTTACCAAATAAAATTATGTTTAGAAAGAACTGCCTTACCGATGTCAACGCACTCAACTGACTTCGTTTCACTGGTTTCGTGAGCACAGACCCTGTTTTTTCAAACTAATGCATTCGACAACATGTGGAGGGGCAAAATATTAGTAGTTTTAGAATTTTTCTTTTTTAGTTTTTGGTTTTCTGCGGCTGTATACTGTGTATACTGTATACTGTAGTAGCAAAAGTATATACATTATACAGGTATGTACTTTGAAAATTTAACAGCAGTGCTCAGTAAAGCTATATTTTAAGCAAAAATTTGTAAAAGCAAAGATTCCAGAGGAGCGAGTGGAATTTTGAATACATATATGCAACCTAACTTGCACATCAGCATGACCCACGTAACCATGGTATATTCATACAATTTATGTATTCAACATGCATACATAGGAAAATTACAATTTCTGATATATCTTTTTAATAGATACAAAATCTTTGTCAATTTTATTTTCAAATTCTTCAATGTTTAATTTTTGCTAAATGTTTAAAGTCATACATTATTCCTCCAAAAGAACTTATATGTATAAAATTGTGTGTATTGTAAACAAAAATTAAAGTTATACTTTAATCTCGTTTTTTAATATGCACTCAACAACTGTGCCACCCAAAGTTTTGCTAAACTTTGAACCGCGGAGAAGTTAGCCATAAAAGATATCCATAACTTTTTTTTTATCGAATTTTTTAATGAAACATATACCAAACGATAGAGCTGTTCAAGTAGTATACGCCATAGTTTTGCACCGAAAATTTATCAAACGGTTTTGCCTAAAATTTGATTTAATTAGGAGAGCGTTATCTAATAGAGCGCCCGACGCTTATATAAACAATTACAAATTACTCCGTCCACCGACATCACAGAGAATCGACGCCAGCCAATTCGTAAAGCACATGAAATTCTGCATCCGTCGACGGTATTAATAGGCTACTACCCCTAAGACATCCTACCCTAATGCGTCTGTAAAATGAGAAATTGCTGCGCAATTCACCAGGTGAATGCTATAAATATTTATAACTTCTACAAATATTATTGCATAACTTTCTTTCATATATCAAATTGTAGGTATATAGAAGGGCTAGCCACCCTCGACCGCTCGGAGTTTTGCACCGTTGCTAACAACCCCTAAATGGCGACAGTTTATAACCACCCATATAGTAAAAATTCGCCGGCAGCCAGAGATAATTGTTTATAACTTCTACAAATATTATTGCATAACTTTCTTTCATACATCAAATTGTAGGTATTTAGAAGGGCTAGCCACCCTCGACCGCTCGGAGTTTTGCACCGTTGCTAACAACCCCTAAATGGCGATAGTATGTAACCACCCATTTAGTAAAAATTTGCCGGCAGTCAGAGACAATTGTTTATAACTTCTACAAATATTATTGCATAACTTTCTTTCATATATCAAATTGTAGGTATTTAGAAGGGCTAGCCACCCTCGATCGCTCGGAGTTTTGCACCGTTGCTAACAACCCCTAAATGGCGATAGTATGTAACCACCCATTTAGTAAAAAATTGTCGGCAGTCAGAGATAATTGTTTATAACTTCTACAAATATTATTGCATAACTTTCTTTCATACATCAAATTGTAGGTATTTAGAAGGCCTAGCCACCCTCGAGCGCTCGGAGTTTTACACCGTTGCTAACAACCCCTAAATGGCGATAGTATGTAACCACCCATATAGTAAAAATTCGCCGGCAGTCAGAGATAATTGTTTATAACTTCTACAAATATTATTGCATAACTTTCTTTCATACATCAAATTGTAGGTATTTAGAAGGGCTAGCCACACTCGACCGCTCGGAGTTTTGCACCGTTGTTAACAACCCCTAAATGGCGATAGTATGTAACCACCCATATGGTAAAAATTTGCCGGCAGCCAGAGATAATTGTTTATAACTTTTGCAAATATTATTGCATAACTTTCTATCATACATCAAATTGTAGGTAATTAAAAGGACTTCCCACCCTTCGCCGCTCGGAGTTTTGCTCGATGGCGAACAACCCTTAAATGACGATAATGTCCGTACCCGACCGCTCCCGCCGGCAATCATATGTCGGGTGGTTGTGGCAGGAAAATGTTTATAACTTTTGCAAATAGTTGCATAACTTTCTATCATACATCAAATTGTAGGTAATTAAAAGGACTTCCCACCCTTCGCCGCTCGGAGTTTTGCTCGACGGCGAACAACCCTGAAATGGCGATAGTGTCCGTATGGAACCAGTACGACGGGCAATTACATATCAAGTGGTTGCTGCAGTGACATGAATGTGCAAAGAGCGATCTTCTACAAATATTGCTGCACAACGTTCTCTCATACATAAAGTTGTAGGTAATTGGAAGGGCTAGCCACCCTCGAGCGTTCGGAGTTTCGCACCGTTGCTAACAACCCCTAAATGGCGATAGCAGTAACGACACTTATTTTTTAAATTATCCGATTTTTGTAAAATGTTCTCCATTATAGTCGTTCTCTATCGTTTAGGATCAAATATTTCTATGTTACTGTTCTTTACTACGAACTCTGAATAGTAACTTATAAATACCCTACAATTAAAACCATCTTTCTGCAGTGGATAGTCTATTGTTTTTGTAGTGTATTTTACAAATGGGTGTGGTTTGGAATGTGGTTTTAAAAATTTCTCATATACTTACCTCCAAATATGAGGCAGCTGATTTTTCACTTTTTGTCATTGGGTCCATATGTCCATATAAACAAACACGTGAGTGTTGAGATTCGCATACGCAATTGACCAGTGCCGAATATCTTCGTGGAAGATTGGGAACAGAAATATACTTGAAGGTACTATTTTGTTACGGTTAATCAGTGATAATGGGGCGCGATTTGTTGCTAATTGACATATTTGGAAAAGTTATAGACAATTATCTCTGGCTGCCGCCGAATTTTTACTATATGGGTGGTTATATACTATCGCCATTTAGGGGTTGTTAGCAATGGTGCAAAACTCCAAACGCTCGAGGGTGGCTAGCCCTTATAAATACCTACAATTTGATATATGAAAGAAAGTTATGCAATAATATTTCTAGACATTATAAACAATTATCTCTGGCCGTCGGCGAATTTTTACTATATGGGTGGTTATATACTATCGCCATTTAGGGGTTGTTAGCAACGGTGCAAAACTTCGAGCGGTCGAGGGTGGCTAGCCCTTCTAAATACCTACAATTTGATGTATGAGAGAAAGTTATGCAAAAATATTTGTAGAAGTTATAAACAATTATCTCTGACTGCCGGCGAATTTTTACTATATGGGTGTTTGCATACTATCGCCATTTAGGGGTTGTTAGCAACGGTGCAAAACTCCGAGCGGTCGAGGGTGGCTAGCCCTTCTAAATACCTACAATTTGATATATGAAAGAAAGTTATGCAATAATATTTGTAGAAGTTATAAACAATTATCTCTGACTGCCGGCGAATTTTTACTATATGGGTGGTTACATACTATCGCCATTTAGGGGTTGTTAGCAACGGTGCAAAACTCCGAGCGGTCGAGGATGGCTAGCCCTTCTAAATACCTACAATTTGATGTATGAAAGAAAGTTATGCAACAATATTTGTAGAAGTTGTAAATATTTATAGCATTCACCTGGCGAATTCCGCAGCAATTTCTCATTTTACAGACGCATTAGGGTAGGATGTCTTAAGGGTAGTAGCCTATTAATACCGTCGTCGGATGGAGAATTTCATGTGCTTTACGAATTGGCTGACGTCGATACTCTGTGATGTCGGTGGACGGACTAATTTGCAATTGTTTAAATAAGCGTCGGGCGCTCTATTAGATAACGCTCTCTTACTTAAATCAAATTTTAGGCAAAACCGTTTGATAAATTTTCGGTGCAAAACTATGGCGTATACTACTTGAACAGCTCTATCGTGTGGTATATGTTTCATTAAAAAATTCGATAAAAAGAAGTTATGGATATCTTTTATGGCTAACTTCTCCGCGGTAAACTTTGATGTTTTATAACTTTTGTAATGTTTTACACATCTTAATGATCAGATTAAAATTTAAAAAAAAGTTTAAAGCTTATTATAGCAGGAGAAACAACATGATGTTTGAGAACAAATTCTTTATGTTGAAAAAGTATAAATGTATTATTTGAAAGTGTGTATTAGGGTCAAAAATTGATTTCTTAACTTTTGAGTCTAACATTTCACACATTTCCAAGTACATAAAGTCGCAAAAGTGAAAACTATTTCTGGTATGATTTTTTTCGAACAATCTAAATCTGAAAGCAAAAATTCCAAATTGTGTCTAGTTTTTGTGAAAAGAAATACATTTTTTTTATTGTTTTCAGTTGCTTAGTTCTGTAAATTTTTCATTTTCGGCTGGAATTTTTCCAAGATAAGCTAAAGTCAGCGACATATCATAAAACCATTATACAAAAGGGTGACCGCAACAATCTGCAAGTATAGACCTAGACCAATTAGTCTAGTAAACCTTTTTCGAAGGTTATAGAAAAAAGTAATAAATAATAAACCGAATTCTTTTCTAAACAAGTATGCAATAATATAGCGAGATCAGCACGGGTTTTGTCGAGGCAGATCGATTGACACAACTGTCCATAACTTTACCAAGAATATATACTTTCATTGACGGCATGACTGCATCCCTTGGATTGTTGATATGTCGAAGGCGTGGATTTGCGGAGGTACAGCTTGGTACCAGCAGCGTTCAGGTTGATGTTTCGTGTCATTTGCTGGGTCTTGAGGTTGATGACTCCCGGGGTTGGTCTCATCATGTGATGGGACTGGCTACAAAACTCACCAGGAGCTGCTATACACTATACCAGTTGAGGAAATCCTGCAGTGTTGACGTTAGAGCTATTTATTTTGCAAATTTGTATTCACTAATGAAGTTAGGGATAACCCACTGGGCTATGAATCCGGCAAGTGACAAAATATTCTTGTTGGAGAAACGTGCCATTCGATTAATATTTAATGTCCCTTATACTCAATCATGTAGAGCAATTTTTATGGACAACTCGTTACTTTTCGTTACATTTTTTGAAGTGTATATTCTGGAAACACTGTGTTTTGTGTATCGACCAAACTAGTGACATCACAGTTAACTGAAGTAAGCTCGTTAGGGCTACTGCAGCTTACCTGACTGCTGACATGGGCAACCTACGTCAAGCCCGCCGATATTTTAAATTAGTTATGTTTGGGTTATGTGTACGATACAGTACGGTGACAGTTTAGTCATAGTGATAGACCACTATGTGAGAAACCATGAGTAACAAATATATAACTAATAGATGATATATATCAATAGAACTTTAAGGGACGGAGGAGAAAGCAGTTGGTCAAATCCATTTGAGGTCATCGAAAGAAATACCAACATCTATGAATGCAAATGCCATTCATCATCTTCATGAGCTACGACATTCAGATAAATACAATAATTTGAAGAACGCGACACTTACTGCATACAATGCTCTTTTCAATACCACAATAACTTATGGTCTACGACTGTGGGATGCGGCCATACGTCGACCATATTTACTATACAGAAAAGAGTAAAGCGATAAGAACACTTCAGCAAGCCGGCCAAACGACACACTGCAGACCGCTGTTTACAAGGTAGAAAGTCTTTAGTCTCACGAGAGTGCGCCACCCTACAGATACTCAGAAATGCAAGAAGATATTACAATACAGTACCGTAAGCCAACACCACGTTAGCCAAGGACATACATCATCCGCTACTTAATATACCTACTTCCAAATAGCTGGCTACAAAAAAAAATCAGTCTGGTTCAAAAGGGAATTGAAGCATATGCTGGTCAGGCAGAGTTTCTATGAGATGAAAGAATTTGAAAGCTATACGAACAATAACCATCAGTACCTTCAGGCAGAATGCTTAATCTTATTGATGATGCAATACTTTTAAGTATCATGTTGTAATAATAGTAATTTAGCAAAGAAAGCGATATTATTATTATTATTATTATTATTTATTGGAATTCTCTGATACATCTCATTAAATACATTAAACCTAGATAATATAATTTAGATACAACATATAAATACAAAAATTACACTAATAAATTTTGAAAAGTAATGAAGATCATCAGGGCAAATTGGTAGTACCGAGCTTCGCTGAAGCCTAGGGTACTCCCTTTGCGGGTATCACTGCAGCTCAACCCAATTTTGAAAAGCAACGCCCTTTATGCTTTGCAACATTAGGTTGCAAAGCAAAGGAAAACTGCAGAAACCCCGTACAGCGTTGCGTACAGGTCAGTAAAAACACATGCAGACATTTATTAATAGACAATATACAAAGGAAGGTAAAGATAAAATATTAATATAGCAGTACGATAGCAGTAAATTTAGGATACTTTATGATAAAACTCTCCTCAAAATATTCGCGCTTCCCAAAACCGCAATTTCCTGAATTTCCCAGGGCGAAATTTTGCACGGTAACTCCTTGACATGTTTACTATAATTTAGAGTAACTGCTCCCAATGAACCTACAATCACCGGAATAATGTTTACTTTCATTCCCCACATACGTCCAACTTCTATTGAGAGATCCTTATATTTAAGTTGTTTTTCAAGCTCCTTCCTTACAACATTCGCATCAGCAGGTACCGAGATTTCTATGAACGTGCATACCTTCCTCTGGAAATCCTTTACCACGATATCTGGCTTATTAGCATCAAGCATTCTATCAGTGACAATAGGCATGTTCCATAATATGGTAATATGATCATTACTCACAACAGGAGATGGAACGTGGTCATACCACCGAGACACATCCATTGCTAAACCTAATAGTTGGGAACACAAGTTGTAATGTATGTATGTTCCCACCCTATCATGCCTAGCAATGTAATGCGACTCAGCTAAGACTGGACAAGCCGCTAACAAATGATAGACATGTTCCGGAGCCTGATGACACAGTCTACAACTCCCATCATGAGCAACTTTCATAATCTTCTGTTCATGATATCTTGTACGTATTGCCTGATCTTGCGCCGCTATGATAGAGGATTCCGTTTCAGCCTTAATGTTTCCATGACAAAGCCAAGATAATGATCCAGACTTTGAAATACCATCACCCTCCACAATTCTTATAAATTGGCCATGCATTGGCTTACTAACATAATCCTCTCTCATTTTCTGATTCATTTTTAACTTTATCTGTCGCTTTAAACTCTCCACTGAAATTTTATTTTCATAATTACCGAGTTCTTCCACCTGAAATTTTTCTAAAATTAGTTTATGTTTACTAATTATTGACTTACCAGAAGTATCCCTAATTAATTGTTTAATGACTTTATCCTCCTTGTTGGCCTTTATAAAATTTCCTAAATTTAACATTTCCAAATCATAAATATTTTCCAATTGCTGCAAGCCACGACCTCCATCTAAACGGTGCAGGTATAGCCTGCAGACATCAGACCTAGGATGAAACATAAAATTTAGTGTTAACTGTTTTCTAGTTTTAATGTCCAAATCGCGTATTTCCTTCTTAGTCCAGTTTAAAAATCCAACACTATATCGAAATATTGGAATAGCATATGCATTTATCGCTTGCATTTTATATTTTCCATTTAAACCAGATTTTAAACTTTTTCTGACTCGCTTAATGTATTTGCCTATAACCTTCGCCTTCATCCCTTCATCATCTATACCAAAGGCTTCATCCATTCCCAGATACTTATATCTAGTATTATCTGTTAATTCATTAATACTAGTATGATCATTCAGGCATATGTCAGCGGTTCTCTCAATTTTGCCTTTGACAATACTAATTTTGGCACACTTATCTAGACCAAACTGCATCCCAATATCGTCAGAGAATTGTTTAACTATACTGAGGCTCCTCTTCAACTGCTCATCATTTTTGGCATAAAGTTTCAAATCATCCATATATAATGAATGACCAATTAACTTTTCGCCAGGTAATAACTGAACACCAACTTTGTCATCATTCAATTCACTGGACAATGCAAACAGGCCTATACAAAAGAGCAAGGGTGATAAACTATCACCTTGAAATATGCCACAATTAATATTAATGGGCTCTGAGAAACCACACGACTCTCGTCCCCGCAAGCATAGTTTAGTAGACCATAAGGACATACATGAGTTTACCAGAAAAATAATATTTTGGTTTACCCCATATATCTCCAAGGCTTTTACAATCCATTCATGCGGGATACTATCATACGCCTACTTATAGTCAGTCCAGGCCATGGATAGGTTTCCTCGAGTCTTCTTGATCTTTTCAACAATCTTCTTGTTAATTATTAACAGTTCTTTTGAACCATAACTGTCCTTTAAAATGCCTTTCTGCTCAGAGGGCAATACATTATTTCTTTATTATTATTATTATTATTATTATTATTTATTGGAATTCTCTGATACATCTCATTAAATACATTAAACCTAGATAATATAATTTAGATACAACATATAAATACAAAAATTACACTAATAAATTTTGAAAAGTAATGAAGATCATCAGGGCAAATTGGTAGTACCGAGCTTCCCTGAAGCCTAGGGTACTCCCTTTGCGGGTATCACCACAGCTCAACCCAATTTTGAAAAACAACGCCATTTATGCTTTGCAACACAAGTTTGCAAAGCAAAGGAAAACTGTGGAAACCCCGTACAGCGTTGCGTACAGGTCAGTAAAAACACATGCAGATATTTATTAATAGACATATACAAAGGAAGGTAAAGATGAAAAGTAGTACGATAGCAGTAAATTTAGGATGCTTTATGATAAAACTCTCCTCAAAATATTCGCGCTTCCCAAAACCGCAATTTCTTGAATTTCCCAGGGCGAAATTTTGCACGGTAACTCCTTGACATGTTTACTATAATTTAGAGTAACTGCTCCCAATGAAGCTACAATCACCGGAATAATGTTTACTTTCATTCCCCACATACGTCCAACTTCTATTGAGAGATCCTTATATTTAAGTTGTTTTTCAAGCTCCTTCCTTACAACATTCGCATCAGCAGGTACCGAGATTTCTATGAACGTGCATATCTTCCTCTGGAAATCCTTTACCACGATATCTGGCTTATTAGCATCAAGCATTCTATCAGTGACAATAGGCATGTTCCATAATATAGTAATATGATCATTACTCACAACAGGAGATGGAACGTGGTCATACCACCGAGACACCTCCATTGCTAAACCTAATAGTTGGGAACACAAGTTGTAATGTATATATGTTCCCACCCTATCATGCCTAGCAATGTAATGCGACTCAGCTAAGACTGGACAAGCCGCTAACAAATGATAGACATGTTCCGGAGCCTGATGACACAGTCTACAACTCCCATCATGAGCAACTTTCATACTCTTCTGTTCATGATATCTGGTACGTATTGCCTGATCTTGCGCCGCTATGATAGAGGATTCCGTTTCAGCCTTAATGTTTCCATGACAAAGCCAAGATAACGATCCTGACTTTGAAATACCATCACCCTCCACAATTCTTAAAAATTGGCCATGCATTGGCTTACTAACATAATCCTTTCTCATTTTCTGATTCATTTTTAACTTTATCTGTCGCTTTAAACTCTCCACTGAAATTTTATTTTCATAATTACCGAGTTCTTCCACCTGAAATTTTTCTAAAATTAGTTTATGTTTACTAATTATTGACTTACCAGAAGTATCCCTAATTAATTGTTTAATGACTTTATCCTCCTTGTTGGCCTTTATAAAATTTCCTAAATTTAACATTTCCAAATCATAAATATTTTCCAATTGCTGCAACCCACGACCTCCATCTAAACGGTGCAGGTATAGTCTGCAGACATCAGACCTAGGATGAAACATAAAATTTAGTGTTAACTGTTTTCTAGTTTTAATGTCCAAATCGCGTATTTCCTTCTCAGTCCAGTTTAAAACTCCAACACTATATCGAAATATTGGAATAGCATATGCATTTATCGCTTGCATTTTATATTTTCCATTTAAACCAGATTTTAAAATTTTTCTGACTCGCTTAATGTATTCGCCTATAACCTTCGCCTTCATCCCTTCATCATCTATACCAAAGGCTTCATCCATTCCCAGATACTTATATCTAGTATTATCTGTTAATTCATTAATACTAGTATGATCATTCAGGCATATGTCAGCGGTTTTCTCAATTTTGCCTTTGACAATACTAATTTTGGCACACTTCTCTAGACCAAACTGCATCCCAATATCGTCAGAGAATTGTTTAACTATACTGAGGCTCCTCTTCAACTGCTCATCATTTTTGGCATAAAGTTTCAAATCATCCATATATAATGAATGACCAATTAACTTTTCGCCAGGTAATAACTGAACACCAACTTTGTCCTCATTCAATTCACTGGACAATGCAAACAGGCCTATACAAAAGAGCAAGGGTGATAAACTATCACCTTGAAATATGCCACAATTAATATTAATCGGCTCTGAGAAACCACACGACTCTCGTCCCCGCAAGCATAGTTTAGTAGACCATAAGGACATACATGAGTTTACCAGAAAAATAATTTTTTGGTTTACCCCATATATCTCCAAGGCTTTTACAATCCATTCATGTGGGATACTATCATACGCCTACTTATAGTCAATCCAGGCCATGGATAGGTTTCCTCGAGTCTTCTTGATCTTTTCAACAATCTTCTTGTTAATTATTAACAGTTCTTTTGAACCATAACTGTCCTTTAAAATGCCTTTCTGCTCAGAGGGCAATACATTATTTCTTTATTATTATTATTATTATTATTTATTGGAATTCTCTGATACATCTCATTAAATACATTAAACCTAGATAATATAATTTAGATACAACATATAAATACAAAAATTACACTAATAAATTTTGAAAAGTAATGAAGATCATCAGGGCAAATTGGTAGTACCGAGCTTCCCTGAAGCCTAGGGTACTCCCTTTGCGGGTATCACCACAGCTCAACCCAATTTTGAAAAACAACGCCATTTATGCTTTGCAACACAAGTTTGCAAAGCAAAGGAAAACTGTTGAAACCCCGTACAGCGTTGCGTACAGGTCAGTAAAAACACATGCAGATATTTATTAATAGACATATACAAAGGAAGGTAAAGATGAAAAGTAGTACGATAGCAGTAAATTTAGGATGCTTTATGATAAAACTCTCCTCAAAATATTCGCGCTTCCCAAAACCGCAATTTCTTGAATTTCCCAGGGCGAAATTTTGCACGGTAACTCCTTGACATGTTTACTATAATTTAGAGTAACTGCTCCCAATGAACCTACAATCACCGGAATAATGTTTACTTTCATTCCCCACATACGTCCAACTTCTATTGAGAGGTCCTTATATTTAAGTTGTTTTTCAAGCTCCTTCCTTACAACATTCGCATCAGCAGGTACCGAGATTTCTATGAACGTGCATACCTTCCTCTGGAAATCCTTTACTACGATATCTGGCTTATTAGCATCAAGCATTCTATCAGTGACAATAGGCATGTTCCATAATATGGTAATATGATCATTACTCACAACAGGCGATGGAACGTGGTCGTACCACCGAGACACCTCCATTGCTAAACCTAATAGTTGGGAACACAAGTTGTAATGTATATATGTTCCCACCCTATCATGCCTAGCAATGTAATGCGACTCAGCTAAGACTGGACAAGCCGCTAACAAATGATAGACATGTTCCGGAGCCTGATGACACAGTCTACAACTCCCATCATGAGCAACTTTCATAATCTTCTGTTCATGATATCTGGTACGTATTGCCTGATCTTGCGCCGCTATGATAGAGGATTCCGTTTCAGCCTTAATGTTTCCATGACAAAGCCAAGATAACGATCCTGACTTTGAAATACCATCACCCTCCACAATTCTTAAAAATTGGCCATGCATTGGCTTACTAACATAATCCTTTCTCATTTTCTGATTCATTTTTAACTTTATCTGTCGCTTTAAACTCTCCACTGAAATTTTATTTTCATAATTACCGAGTTCTTCCACCTGAAATTTTTCTAAAATTAGTTTATGTTTACTAATTATTGACTTACCAGAAGTATCCCTAATTAATTGTTTAATGACTTTATCCTCCTTGTTGGCCTTTATAAAATTTCCTAAATTTAACATTTCCAAATCATAAATATTTTCCAATTGCTGCAAGCCACGACCTCCATCTAAACGGTGCAGGTATAGTCTGCAGACATCAGACCTAGGATGAAACATAAAATTTAGTGTTAACTGTTTTCTAGTTTTAATGTCCAAATCGCGTATTTCCTTCTCAGTCCAGTTTAAAACTCCAACACTATATCGAAATATTGGAATAGCATATGCATTTATCGCTTGCATTTTATATTTTCCATTTAAACCAGATTTTAAAATTTTTCTGACTCGCTTAATGTATTCGCCTATAACCTTCGCCTTCATCCCTTCATCATCTATACCAAAGGCTTCATCCATTCCCAGATACTTATATCTAATATTATCTGTTAATTCATTAATACTAGTATGATCATTCAGGCATATGTCAGCGGTTTTCTCAATTTTGCCTTTGACAATACTAATTTTGGCACACTTCTCTAGACCAAACTGCATCCCAATATCGTCAGAGAATTGTTTAACTATACTGAGGCTCCTCTTCAACTGCTCATCATTTTTGGCATAAAGTTTCAAATCATCCATATATAATGAATGACCAATTAACTTTTCGCCAGGTAATAACTGAACACCAACTTTGTCCTCATTCAATTCACTGGACAATGCAAACAGGCCTATACAAAAGAGCAAGGGTGATAAACTATCACCTTGAAATATGCCACAATTAATATTAATCGGCTCTGAGAAAACACACGACTCTCGTCCCCGCAAGCATAGTTTAGTAGACCATAAGGACATACATGAGTTTACCAGAAAAATTATTTTTTGCTTTACCCCAAATATCTCCAAGGCTTTTACAATCCATTCATGCGGGATACTATCATACGCCTTCTTATAGTCAATCCAGGCCATGGATAGGTTTCCTCGAGTCTTCTTGATCTTTTCAACAATCTTCTTGTTAATTATTAACAGTTCTTTTGAACCATAACTGTCCTTTAAAATGCCTTTCTGCTCAGAGGGCAATACATTATTTCTTTATTATTATTATTATTATTATTTATTGGAACTCTCTGATACATCTCATTAAATATATTAAACCTAGATAATATAATTTAGATACAACATATAAATACTAAAATTACACTAATAGATTTTGACAAGTAATGAGGATCATCAGGGCAAATTGGTAGTACCGAGCTTCGCTGAAGCCTAGGGTACTCCCTTTGCGGGTATCACCACAGCTCAACCCAATTTTGAAAAACAACGCCATTTATGCTTTGCAACACAAGTTTGCAAAGCAAAGGAAAACTGTGGAAACCCCGTACAGCGTTGCGTACAGGTCAGTAAAAACACATGCAGATATTTATTAATAGACATATACAAAGGAAGGTAAAGATGAAAAGTAGTACGATAGCAGTAAATTTAGGATGCTTTATGATAAAACTCTCCTCAAAATATTCGCGCTTCCCAAAACCGCAATTTCTTGAATTTCCCAGGGCGAAATTTTGCACGGTAACTCCTTGACATGTTTACTGTAATTTAGAGTAACTGCTCCCAATGAACCTACAATCACCGGAATAATGTTTAATTGCTGCAAGCCACGACCTCCATCTAAAGCGTGCAGGTATAGCCTGCAGACATCAGACCTAGGATGAAACATAACATTTAGTGTTGACTGTTTTCTAGTTTTAATGTCCAAATCGCGTATTTCCTTCTTAGTCCAGTTTAAAACTCCAACACTATATCGAAATATTGGAATAGCATATGCATTTATCGCTTGCATTTTATATTTTCCATTTAAACCAGATTTTAAAATTTTTTATTATTATTATTACTATTATTTATTGGAATTCTCTTATACATCTCATTAAATACATTAAACCTAGATAATATAATTTAGATACAACATATAAATACAGAAATTACACTAATAAATTTTGAAAAGTAATGAAGATCATCAGGGCAAATTGGTAGTACCGAGCTTCGCTGAATCCTAGGGTACTCCCTTTTTTTTTATTATTATTATTATTATTATTATTTATTGGAATTCTCTGATACATCTCATTAAATACATTAAACCTAGATAATATAATTTAGATACAACATATAAATACAAAAATTACACTAATAAATTTTGAAAAGTAATGAAGATCATCAGGGCAAATTGGTAGTACCGAGCTTCGCTGAAGCCTAGGGTACTCCCTTTGCGGGTATCACTGCAGCTCAACCCAATTTTGAAAAGCAACGCCCTTTATGCTTTGCAACATTAGGTTGCAAAGCAAAGGAAAACTGCAGAAACCCCGTACAGCGTTGCGTACAGGTCAGTAAAAACACATGCAGACATTTATTAATAGACAATATACAAAGGAAGGTTTTTTTTTTTTTATTTTGTTCAAACACAGAGTGTTTGTGACATAACACCTAGTCAATGACTAACAAGTTATTTTCACTTAACCTAAACTGATAAAATAATGAGTGTTTCTACAATTTTGCCCATTGGCCCAAGTTGTTTTAGTCTGACAGTTTTTACCACTCAAGTAGACGGCGGTTGTTTTCACCTACACTATCACTGTGAATACACTACGGGTGCTCTGCTTTTAGTCACTCCCGCACTAGTTCGAATGGTTTAGTTCTTTTCAGCCGACGCACTAGCGCACTGTTGTCTAGCAGCTGGATGGCTTCAATGTTGTCGTGGTGGAGTAGACGATCCTCGTGCTTCTTAGCAAATTTTGATATTTCGCTAGTTACCATCTCCATGCGAAGGTCCCGATGAAGATTGGTGTTTTTGATGTACCATGGTGCACCAACAATGGCCCTTAGAACTTTATTTTGGAACCTCTGGATGAGGTTGATATTGGACTGCTTAGTGCATCCCCACAACTGTATTCCATACACCCATACTGGCTTTAATATTTGCTTGTATAGTAGGAGCTTATTTTGCACTGACAGGGCTGACCTCCGTCCCATTAGCCAATACATTTTGCGGAATTTTAGGTCGAGTTCGTCCCGCTTTTTCTTGACATGTACTTTCCATCTAAGCTTGGCATCCAGTGTCATGCCAAGGTATTTCGCTGTATCCGCGTATGGAATATCGTTCCCATTCATGGTTACTGGAATATAGTTAACTCTCTTATTAGTGTAGTTTACATGCGTGGATTTTCCTTCATTTAGTTTGATGCGCCATTTCTTTGTCCAAAGGTTGATTTTGTTTGCAGCTATCTGTAATTTTTCAGTTGCTTCTTCGACACTGTCACTAATCGCCAAAATAGCCGTGTCGTCTGCAAATGTTGCCACTGTGCTTTCTCCCGGAACAGGAATATCATAAGTATACAGTAGGTACAAAAGTGGTCCCAATACACTTCCTTGTGGTACTCCGGCATTGATATTGCGTAGCGAGGAGTATTCGTCATCTTGTTTCACCCTGAAGTGACGGTCCTTCAGATATGATTTTAACAGTTCTGTATATTCAGTAGGAAGCTGCTGTTCCAGTTTCTCAAAGAGTCCATCATGCCACACCTTATCGAAAGCCTGAGCCACGTCTAAAAATATTGCTGAGCAAATTTTCTTTTCCTCAAGAGCCTTTTCTATAACGTCAGTAATTCGGTGTACCTGATCGATTGTTGAATGTCGAGCTCGAAAGCCGAATTGATGAGATGGAATAGTTTGATTTTTCTCAGGAATTGGGTATCAAGAGAATATGATAAGTAATTTCTCAAACAGTTTTGAAATGGTTGGTAATAAAGATATAGGGATATAGGAGGTTACATCATTTGGCGGTTTACCGGGTTTGGGTATCATGATGACCTCGGCCACAAAGGAAGGTAAAGATAAAATATTAATATAGCAGTACGATAGCAGTAAATTTAGGATACTTTATGATAAAACTCACCTCAAAATATTCGCGCTTCCCAAAACCGCAATTTCCTGAATTTCCCAGGGCGAAATTTTGCACGGTAACTCCTTGACATGTTTACTATAATTTAGAGTAACTGCTCCCAATGAACCTACAATCACCGGAATAATGTTTACTTTCATTTATTTTATTTTTATGTATGCACTAAAGCAAGTACTGGGGTACTTATTGCAAGAGGTATGAATTAATTGGCCTATTATGTAGGTGGTGATAAAAAAAGGTGGCAGAAAAAGTGCCCAAAAGTATTTGAATTTGAGCAAAACAAGCAAAATATTGTTGCAAATGACAAAACATATCTCTAAAATCTCAGCCAAGCGAAATTTACCTTATCAGAAGAATAAAGTCATATCGTGTTTATGTTAAGTGTATGTTATGTTTATGAGGGAGGGAGTTGGAGGGTAGGGGAGACCAGGGTATTAATCCGCACACGATGAGGAGTCATACGGTACAGGGGTTTCGGGACTGCGGTCTACCCACTTCGCTAGAGAACCTGAACAAGCAGACCGACGGACAGACCACGCTTTCTGTTATTCTTTCATTACAAATTGATTGTTGCTTAAGTCCAACATTTTACTTATCGACAGAAGTATAACAACACTGAAACAACACTCATCTACGGCTGACAATAATTGCTATGAAGTCAGATTTAGGTTATGTTAGTATACACCATCTATACCTGTGATGTATACATTTGTCAGTTGACATACAGAACTATGTATTCATTTTCTACATGAATCCGAATCAAACGTATCAACATCGTATCAACATACTTCAACATACCGCGTACGCTCACGAGAAATCGCATTTAATGTAGTAAAACTAAAATACACGAATTTATCTGGAGACAATTAGCAAACTCAATCTGAGTTTGGCAGTTTTGAGATTACTGTAGTAATGTACTAATGTATTATTCATGATTGTTGTAACAACAATTATTTTAAATTATCGTGTTCCTAGCTCAGTAATATCAGAAAAAGTTACCCTGGGAAGAGTTTAAACCCAGAAGAACTTCCTTATACTACTTTGGTTGCACATAACGTGCAAAAAGTCATCATCGATAACGAAATAATTGCGAGCTATTTACGATCAATGACCAACTTTTTTTTAGACGGTATTTATTTTAGTGAACACTCTCCTGTATTTTGTTTATTTTTCGTGGTAGAGATTCGAATTTTGGTACCTTTATTGGTGGAAGTTTATGAGCTGCATTTGAGTACATGAGTTAGGAAGTTATGGAGTTATGGACTTATGGAGTTAGCAGTTAGGAGAGTTACGAACATTAAGAAAATTCAGAAATTCATCAGATTAATAGGTAAGCTAACATAAAAAGGCTACTTTCAACAATAATTTCAATTTTTAAAATCAACTATCTGTTTTAATTTTACTGAATAAATAATTTATGACTGCCTTTTATTTTATAATGACAATTTTTACTATTTGCATGGCTGTTTATTTAAAAATTCGTACTTTGCGTAAAAATTGTTCGATTTTGACCATAACCAAAGAAGTGTCATTATCTTCTAATCTTGACGCAGCTCTGATTTCACAGTAAAATGATTCGATTTAATCAGAAACTCAGAGCCATAAATAAAGTGACATGTCGTTGGACTATTTAAAAAATATCTTTTTAATATACTGTCCGAAGTCTACTGAAACTTTATCTCACTTAGTCTTGTACGATATGATATTTATTTTGCGATTCATGTTGCGGTGCGATTTGGTAAATAATAGTGCGTAGAACATGCGATTAATATTATAAAAGAAATCAATATTCAATGATATCTACAGTATGATATGTGACCCAATTTTATCAAACCATTTTTAGAAGATAATGAAAGGAATATCCAAGTTTTATGGATGTTGTGAACATGTTATTTTTATTCTTTCGTTACTATGATTTTGATTCACACCTTCATATTTTCCATCAAAGTATCCACAGCCCTAGGGATCATCGCACCAGAAAATAACACGATGTATCAATTGAGAAATTATAAAATGATCAGCCAGAACCACATTCATTGTGGAATGAGTATTTATGTGGAGAAGAGCCGTGAACACTCGCATTGAATATATTGATCAACTATCCATAGTCTTACATGGAGAGATATCGCCATGCTACATAAAAAGCTTCGAATGATAACAATATCCATCTACAGGACGCCGGCGGACGTAAAATCCTTTCTCGCCATACTGGAGAATGCTCTTGCTTATGCATTCCAATATTTTGAACCCTCAACTACAGTTGTGCTTGCCGGCGATTGTAACGTGAACGTTCTGGATGGGCCGTGCATGAGGAGGGCGGAGAAGACCAACATTTTCTCAACGGTGACGAGAGCGAGGCCTGTGTCAAGAATGCTCCAATACCAAACCACAACCCGTCGCCCTGACAATACCGACCAATAACAATTACGAACCCCAACCCGCCACCAGAAGCATCTACTCACAGGCAAATATGAATTGATTCAGAAATGATTTACAATTGGTGGACTGGTAAGGCGCCTTTTCAACCTGAGAACCTGATTCTCAGTGCTCATGGACCACTTATGCAGTCGCAGAAAATTCATCTCGCTGAAAAAAATATGATGCACGCCTAATCTATATCATGATGGAGACCCTTCATGATGAGGAAAGACCTTGAATTTTGGGAAATATACAATAGCTACAAAAAGTTCATTCTAATGAAGAGCGATAGGGAAAGAAGTGAATAAAAATCTACTGGGGGCAGTAAATAAGCCTCAAATGGTTTGGAAACACACCAAGGAGGAAATTGGAAAGCATCCCACAAACAAAATCAAATGCCAAACTGAGAAGAATTAAGCAACTACTTCCAAACGGCTGTGAACGTAATTAGTGCTCATATACCTTATTATAGAGGTATTGAAATAGCAGTACCTACCGATGTATATGTCCGTCAAGACCATAAAAGTAAAATCCGAAGAGATTAGCAACCCAGTGGTTCACATCATGAACGCCTGCTTCCAATAAGAATATTTCCGTGTCGGAAGATGGGAAAGGCGGCTACCCAGCCAGATTACAAACCTATCTCCCTAGAAGTTAAAACAAAACCTGAACAATGATCATCCTCTTCTTACAGGACGCATTCTATACCTTGGAAGAATGCTTTAACAAATCTTATAATTAAATTTAGTTTTTGTAAATGCAGAGCCTCTTTTCGATATTATCAGATCTGTCATTGAACTTTTGATTTTAGCGTGAACTGTATATTTTGAGTTCAATAATGGTATATTATTTGACACGCACATAATAAAGGATATAAATCGCGAGCATTAAGATTATACACAAGCCGAAGGTGCGCGTTGAAACATGTCAGCGATTATATTCGTTATGTGCTTGTCAAATAATCTACTATTATTGAATTCAAAATATCGATAGTTCACGTCATAATCAAAAGTTCGATAATTCAAAACGACGTTTTATCTACGACTCATAAATACCATTTCATTTAAAATATTTTAAAGCTGTTGGTGAATATTGGCGAGGCGAGCTGTCAAATATGTGTCAACCACGTAGGTTTTAGACTTGACAGTACTGTCGTTTAAAGATGACAATTCCTTTGAATAATGAAGTCATTATTCAAACGAATTGTCATTCTTATACAAAGCTAGTATCATCATAATCATCGGTGTGTAGGAATTAGATAGTCATAGATACGTATGCAATGAATTTATTACATGTGAGTCGTAGATAAAGATTATTATTATTACTGTCTACACAAAGACATGGTTGAGCAGATAATTGTATGAAAAAAAAACATACCAGTAAACATTAAATTGTATTATGTTTATCAATGACCCTACGATGAACTGAATCTTTAATACCAACCAATTTAAAACCCTACTGCCAACTTTTTGTTTGCAGATCCGCTGATATTGGAGGAGACCTTTCACGGTTTCAACTGATGCCTCTGTCTCTCAGCACAGAACGGCATTCATGCTTCTCATACTAAAAATATATTTCAATTGCTCATAAACAGTTACCTCCAATTTAAGGATCTGTACTTTATGTTGAATTATAAAATGCAAATCATGATCAATGTATCAATACATTTTACTTTTTGGAAAGTTTAGTAATATCTTGGTTTTCAAGCACCCTCAATGTATTGGTGCTATATGGACTATTGGTATTGACTTTTTAAGGGATCAAAACCTCTTTATAACGATGACATTATCTCGATAAATTAAAATTTAGTTCTGTTACAAATTTAGATTAGTTCAATTTCGGAACAAACTTAATAATGTATATACCTCCAAAATGTCGGCATGGTATGCGAAATAACTGTTGCCCCCAATACCGACACTGGGCAATTCTTTTCACTGGCTTTTCGCAGGAACTTTTTTCTGTGAAACGCCAGTGAAACAAAAACAAATATGGTAATTGGCGACATGAATAAAACATCCTCGATAACAACTCTATATGCGTCCCAGTTGAGGTTCTCTTATATAATAGTTGATAGGGTATGTATTTAACTTGCTTAGCTGTGTAATCAGCAAATCCTATATTATCTTGTTTGTTGTGTTTTTTTGTTTGAAAATATCAGGTAAACTTTTTTTCGTTAAGTTGTTAATAGATTGGATATGACGCACGTCTCCATAATCTGTTTGTCCTCACTTATTTTATTCTGTAATTGTCTGTTGTGTCCGTAAACGCTGTTCTGCATGTCACTAATGCATCATGCGACCCCCTAGTACCGGCAGCGTTGTTGTCGATCGCTTCCCCCGCACCACAACAAAGACCAAAGAGCGCCGCGTGAGTTGCGGCGATCATGAGATGCTTCAACACAATCTTTTGTATGGAACATTCTAGATAAACAATGATTATGTAATAAACTTTAAAGATATGCATTATTCGGTAGCCTACAGTCTATATTTCCTTATTCTAGCTTTCTAATAACGGAATTGCTGGCATTGCCATAGATTTTTGTAGGTCAACCACAAAAATTTTTACAAAAATGCACATTGAAAGCTAGGATTCCGCAGGTGATTTTACTTTTTAATTCGTTGAAATCTATGGATTATTTCGGGAATAATTGCTAAATTGCTAAAGTTAAACTAATGAAATTTACGGGGCAAAAACAGCCCCAATTCTTCTTAATTTGGAAAAATCCGCCAACATATCTAATTTTAAGAGTTGTAGCATTTTAATCAAGAACAGAATCAGAACCTTGATTTTCGAGAAAATCGACGTCAAAAGAGAGGACATAATATATGGCCACGATAGTACAGGTATGCCGAACCTTTCAGGTGTAATTCTAAAAAGCCATTTGTGTGTAGAATATTAAACAGTTGGCGGTATTTCCTCGTCATTTTGGTAATTTGCTGGGTTTCTGAAGTACGTGTGTATGATATTTTTTATCCTACACGATGCAAAAATCTCATTTTCGCTTCTCTATGGAGACACTCTATGGTGATTTTATTACGATATTGTTGTGTAGGATAAAAAATTATGTGTGCACCACGCCCAGAAAGTGGTTTTCCGGCCCTCAAGAAGTGAACTCTTTTCTCGGCCCGGAAAAGAACCACTTTCTCGGCTTGGTACACAATATACTATTCTTTCCGCGCCAATTTTGGTGAGATTTCCTATCATTTGTCTTTTGATATTGTATCTAAAGCCTTCTTTAAGCCAATAAATAAATGCACGCTGCAATCTCCTTTTTATCTAATCTTTGCTTAATGTTATTTTCCGTCACACAAATATAAAAATAAAACACAAATATTTTAGCCAATTGCGTGTATGGAGGCGGCAAGGGATTATTTATTCTGGGAATAATTACTATTCTACTGCTTATACGTACGATTGTAAGATCGGCCTTTAGTGAATTGAATATCGTTTATTAACCGCTATCTGTGACCGCACTGTGAATGCACGACTTCCATTAATGCACGTTTTGGTATAGCTAATCAAACCAAGAATGATAGAAACAGATATTACGCACATCAGCGTACAAAAATCGTTTCGTACTGCGCATATACGTCACATCAGAATGGCTGTCAAAGCCAAGTGTAAAACTCACCTGTATTTTGTCAACGAACATGTCAACAATTGATGTGAAATAAAGTAACAACATAGTAATGTTTAGTTAGTTTATATGAAAAAAAAATCGATGAAAGCAATTAGGAAACCTAATTGCAATAATTTCATCGGCAACAGGACGATGAATTATAGTTAAAATTAATAAACATTTGTCTGGCTGAAGGTGTTTTTCTCACCGTATTGAAAAACAATTTGGTTGTGCCTGGGTTAAAGAGGAGTGACCGAGATGACATTCATAATTACAGACCGATATCGTTGCTACCAGTACTGTTCAAAGTATTAGGATTCGGAGGGCCGATATATTCACTCATTCATTCATTCCCAAGATTCATAGAGAGAGTACGTAAATCCGTTCATAAAAACAAACAACTGATTCAGAAACTGGGCACATCAACATACAAGATCCTACACATGAACCCCAGATCACCAAACCTATATAGCCTGCTCAAAATACATAAACCAGACAAATCCATACGACCAATCATCTCGTCAACAAACACACCAACACACAAACTCGCACAGCTCATGCAACGAACCATAATTAAGATTTTCCAACTAAAACCAAGATATACAATACATAGCTCCTCCGATCTGATTGAACAATTACGAAACAAAGAACTAACAAAATCTTCTATACTTGTATCATTCGACATTAAAAATCTCTATACTAACATACCAATAAAAGAGACTAACCAGATACTAAAAAGCTACTAGAAGAAAGAGCACAAGAAAGATCTAGTCTAGAGTTCGACACCATTGACATCGAAGAAATCATGGAGCTTATAAAGTATGCACAGAACAGAACTTCTTTAACTTCAAGGGAAACAAATACAAGATGACTCATGGCACACCTATGGGATCACCCATTAGCGGAACCCTAGCAGACTTTTATGTTGACCATATTGAAAAACAACTATTTACCGACAAATATAAAATTATAAACCAGAGCATAAAAGGATGGTATAGGTATGTAGATGATATACTGTGCATTTGGGACGGCGGAGACGCTGCATTACAAGCTTTATTCACAGTAATTAATAATATATCTAACCTAGAGTTTACCATAGAGAAAGAGACCAACAAAAACATCAATTTTCTAGATCTGAACATTGAAAGAACAAATCAGAACACATTTAAATACAGGATCTACAGAAAACCGACGGCTACAAATATAATGATACCAACAGACTCATCACACCAAACCAATATAAAAACATCAGCCATACGTGCACAATTACACAGGATGAATAGAGTACCAATGAGCGATGAAGACAGAAAGAATGAATTGGACAACATAACGACAATGAGCATCGACAATGGATATCGACCGGATCTAGTAAATAGTCTAAACAGGGGTTTAATTAGAAACATGTACCTACAACAAATCTACCCTCACACAAAAGAGACAAAACACTATATCTCCCTGCCTTACCGGAATAAAAATGGACCAATGAAATACATACAACAAACTCCTAAATCATATAATATACATAATGAATTGGACAACAGAATGAATTGGACAACATAACGACAATGAGCATCGACAATGGATATCCACCGGATCTAATAAATAGTCTAAACAGGGGTGTAATTAGAAACATGTACCTACAACAAATCTACCCTCACACAAAAGAGACAAAACACTATATCTCCCTGCCCTACCGAAATAAAAATGGACCAATGAAATACATACAACAAACTCTTAAATCATATGATATACATACAGCTCACAGAACAACAGGAAGCCTTCAGCAATTGTTACACAACAACAAAGAGCGAAGAAACAAAATGGATAAGAGTGGAGTATATAAGATAAAATGTGGAGATTGCGAAAAAACTTACATAGGACAAACAGGTAGAAGTTTAAAGAAGAGATTTAAAGAACATAACACCACTACTACAGCAATGGGAAGACACCTGCATGCAAAAAATCACAGGATAACAGAAGAACACATAAACATATTACATGAATACCCTAAATCGACTAAGCTAGACCTACTTAAAAAACTAGAAATATTACGAGAAACAAACAACAACTTAATAAACGAAATTCAGATTTTCCCAGAAGACCACCTTTTCAAGAAAATGAAATATTAAAGATTTCAAACAAGTGACATGCAACCCCACGTACATGACCGATACAACTGTAATAGCCTAACTGACAGCACTGAAACAGAACGATTGTCGAATAACAAACAACAACAACTACGACATTTTAAAAAGTGATGAAAGTGAAAATGGCTACATCATACTTACCTAAACGCAATTAACGGTAAGCAACAAAACAAGAATTTATATAGTGTATACAGTATTTATACCTAACATTACATACATTAAGAGAGATGCCGTACCTAACCTAATTTTGACAATATTTTATATTTGAATATTATAATTCTCAGCATTATACTATTCGTTCACTTCTTTCGCAGTACGAACTGAAGACGAAGGCCCTTACCTTCGAAACATGTATTCGTGAAAGTATAAATACAAATAAAGTCATCAACACATTGGTCGTGTTTATATCAACCCTAATGATGTACAGAGTTAAGGAACACTTATGGCCAGTTGCAGAAAAGCCTACCAAGTCTCCAGGCTGCTTAGCTGCTTAACGGCTCATTATTAACCAATCAAAATGCAGAGCCGACTTGTTTAATGAGTCTCTAAGGAGATAATCAGTGATTAAGAGTTGTGAGCCTTTCTGCAACCGACCATAAAGTTTAAATTACAGTATACCATTTTCGTCCAAGTTTCTGTCCAAGCTTCAAAAGTAGACGCGCTGAATAAATTTTGAAATAATTAATTCATTTTTTTCTTTTATTTACTTTATTAATTTTAAATTTTTTTTGTATTGTTTTTTGTTTAATACGGTAATAACAATATTTTGGAGACTGTGGCGAACTTAATAATAAAATTATAAACCCCTAACCACAACAAGTATTTTAGAACCTAAATACGTATTTCAGCAACTAAGTTGCCATCTTCAGTAGAAACTAAAAAGAAAAGAGATTAGCACTTCATAGTATCTTTACTGGATATTGTCCAAGCAAATCACTAGTGGAAGTGATTTCCACTAGTGACTTCCACTAGTGATTTCCACTAGTGATTTGCTTGGACAATATCCAGTAAAGATACTATGAAGTGCTAATCTCTTTTCTTTTTAGTTTCTACTGAAGATGGCAACTTAGTTGCTGAAATACGTATTTAGGTTCTAAAATACTTGTTGTGGTTAGGGGTTTATAATTTTATTATTAATACGGTATCTCCGTATATTCATATCTAGTTAAATAAATTTTGATCAATTAATTACGAAGATTTATAGCGTATTCGACTTACTGCACTCGGTTGCACTAGCACCATGCTGGTGCGGGTATGATGTTCGGCTTAAGCATGACTTTATACACCAAAGTGTATAAGAAGTGCACCCAATCCGTGCATAAAAATGCACCGAATTGGTGCAGTTCGTACAGAGTGCGTGAATAAAATTGTATAAGTCGAAAACACTATAAAAATGAAAAAGTATTTTCTTATGGTTAATAAGACATAAATGTTCCAATTCAACGGCCCAGAATAATACAACAGACTATTCCAAGGTCAGAGGATTGGCTTTGTAGAAAGAAACATATAAAATATTGATATTTCGTGAAATGTTGTTCCCGTATAGAGAAAAGTATTTTCTACATTAAATTTGATCAATTTTGTCGTGTGTTTATGGTCTGCAATGGTTACGTCTTTTGTGAAATAATAAAAAAAAGTAATTTTCTTTAAACATACTGTTGAGCTAGTTTTGAGTGCCTATCTCCAAAACGCACATACGACGTTTTGCAGTGGTACCCAAGCAGCTATACCAAATTGTAACTTCCGCTTGGAGAACTCCGGCTCTGTTTTAAATACGCCCGCGTATCAATAGATGCGCCCGATGTTTTAAACTATTACAATTTTGGTATTATTTTAGCTCTTTATGGGTCTATAGAAATTAATTTTTTTAATTCTAAATTGAAGCCATTTTTACCATGATTATAAGTGGGAAAAGACTCCAGCACTTGTTCTGTGTGTTGTTTGTTTTATCTTGTGTTATGTAAGTTAAACCTAAAATGGGGAATTCATATTCTTTTTAGAAAAATTAATCATTTTCAAAGACGGCAGCGACCACAAAATGTTGTTTTAAAATTATAAAAATATACTTTTCCTTCCGCTCATTGCAAGATTTCAAAAATAATGTTGGCATCAAATAAGAACATCTTATATATAGGTAGGTATAGTTTATTATTATGTCTTTTTTTATAATCCTGTAAAAAAATCACATCAGCCTAAACCATATGTAATCATTATTTTACTCCTAACTTTTTTCGATATTTTCATTTAAAATTGTAATTTTTATGTAAAAAATGAACACCAAAAAGCTGACCGTTAGACAACTGAAAGCAAACGCAAGTTTTATTTCGGTTCAACAAAAGTAAGATGTTCATTGTAGATCCACAACACTTTGCAAAACTAAAAATAGGAACATTTGCAAACAATCTACAGCCAAACCAATGTATGTACCACACCATGTCAATTAGAAGTATCCTTCAAAAATGTTTTTTTTACTTGTTTATTTTACGGCAGTCTATTTCCGCAAATTAGGCCAATCACCAACGCTGAGGGCAGGCTACACACATCCAGGAATTTTATCGAACTGAAGGAATTCCAACCTCCAGTAAGAGTTCTTTAACGTGCACGTGGCATCATGACAACACACGGAGCCACCGGTTTTACTTCCTCATCCGATGGAAAGCGGCATGCAAAGGTATTTGTTCCCTGCCTAAAATACCAGGACAGTCGATTTTAGCCCGACCCGGGAATTGAACCCTCGACCTCCAGCGTAGATAGCAGCCGCTCTATTTTATACGCCATCGCGTATAAAATATATCAAATATATCAAACATTGTTTTAAATTACGAGAAATCGTTGTTTGAAGTTTGAATTAGGATTGGTCTTTGTGACGTCACAAAGACCGCTCAAAGGGAGCGACTTGACAACGTTGCTATATCTAGGGTGCACGTAGTAAATTTTTGTCTTCTGTTGTGTGAACGTTTAGAATTGCTCGTTTGTTGACACCTGCTTTGGTTATTGAGGTTATATCAAACACTTGTTCAAAATGTATAAACTCAAACGCCGACATTGTTCTGTGCCGGGCTGTAACAGCAGTAGAACAGTAACTCCTGATAAGATTTTCTTTACATTGCCGACTAGCGAGATGAGAGATGTTTGGCTTCAAGTTTCAATGATCAATTAATCATCTCTAAAAAAAGTTACCTTTATTCGTTGTCAAACAACAGGGTCGCCAACCGTCAACTTGGCCGATCAGCTGTTCGAGAGCTGTCCGCTGTTGCCACCGCTACTAGGGATCGGTAATCATCGTGTATTTCCGAGGGTGGTCGGTGAATTCAAACGAAATGCACTTTTAATTGCAATTATCTTGTAGAAAAACTAAATCAAAAAGCTCATAGCTTAACTATATGAATCCTCATAAATTGTACAATAGGTTAAACCGAATATCTGCTTAAATTTTGACATGACCGGAATACCCTATTGGATTTGTCGTGCATGTGCCCTGTTTTCGTTGCAAATAGCAAATTCCACTACTTTTGCGTAAAATAAAAAAAAGGCAATCAAAATTTCACCCTGTAGGTATACTAAATAAATCACCCTGTTTACAACGCTATATAATCTGCACTGTTCTTTTTGACCAAAACCAAACAAATGTCATTGCTTACTAACTTTATTACGGCTCCGTTCTAAAAGCATCGCAACTCCGAAACGAAATATTTCGTTGCGATGATTTTTTTTTGCTGGAAGTGGTCAGCCTGTCCCCCACCAATGTCAATCCGTAGTCATCAGTTATAGGCGGTGTTTAATGCTCCTGACGTCTGCTGTCAACACCGGGTAGCAGTACCATGGGCAAATAAATAAATAAATAAAAAAATAAATAAATTTCTAGCAATTTCGATTTATTATCGCAATTATAAAATTGTACTTAAATAAAAAATCTATTTTTGTATCATGAATAGGGCTAGATGTTTTATATTTGAGAAAAGCCAAAGATGTAGAAGTAAAATTATTTTTTATCTTCCCAAAAAAGTATTATCCATCTAGCCCAACTAGTTATTTATCTAAAAAGTGACACTGAAAATTTCATAAGCATTGAACAATAAATAGGTAACATATTAATTTGAAAACGCGTTTTAGAGAGGTAGAAGTGGGTCTTAAATTTACCAGATCAGGCCAATTCTGTAACGCAGTTGCTACGTAGCAAGTGGTTAAATTTCTTAGCAACGTTGTTAAAATTTAAAATGGTATTCTGTAACATATCCAGTGGTTAAATAGTTTGCCACCAGTTGAGTGGCGAACTCAGTGGCTAGGCTACTACGTAGCAACCGATCGCAACCGGGACGTGTTGCCCGTGACATGTTGCTAAACACTCTTCAAGTCTTTAACCTTAAAATTGGTTTGGTTTATGGTATATGTATCGTAAATAGTAACAATTGGTAAATGAAATAGAAGATTTACATGATTACATTACTTATTTAATAGTAAAAACAAAATGTGATTGATTTTGTTTTTACTATTAAATAAGTGTGGTATTTTGATTTAATTTATATTTTTATTTTAGAAGTTACCTAATAATTGCCAGGAGGGAATACTTCCTTTGGCTTTGCCTAGGATGTACATATATCTATACAAGTAAAAAAATAATGTTATAGTCAAATACAATTTTGTTACACTTCGTCGACTATTAAAACAGGTTTGTTAAATTTATTAAATGTACAGTGGAAATACTACGATCATTGTTAAAGAATTAAACTAGTATCCAATAAACGAGAAAACCTTTAAAGCTTTTCATCACAACTACTAGAATTTAACCAGTTGTCGTATTAATGAACCCCTTCAATTGAAACTTGTGGTTATACATATCCGAATAACCTTACCTCACAATTCACAAATGCGCTAAGAGGCGAAGTCTCAGAAGAATAAGAATAATGACAAGAATAATTCATTTTACGCGATTTGACTAAACAGGTATCTTCTGTGGACCTTTGCACATATTTAATTTTTGCGTAAATTGTTTCCACAATTCTTCGACGTTGCCGGCTTCCGTAAAGGGAGCTGAGTGCGTCGCCTAAGAACTTTATTTTTGTGAATAAAATTAACCATGACGGCATAAATATGGCTTTTGTGTTGTTCTACTCTGGCAAATACACCTATTCATTATTAATTTGCGTATTTTTAACTTCTGACTACGCAGCACATCGAAAGGTACTGATATGGTACTGATCAGCTGATTGAATGTTTTGTAGTGAATGCGCATGACCATCAACAGTTAGCCACTGTTGTTAAACGCATTATTCTTAACAAGTGGTTATAAGTGGTCGATATAGAATACGAAATCTTATTCAAGTCGTTAACAAGCTGGTTAACGAAAGTCGTTAACGTAGTTGCTACGTAGCAACTTGCTACGTAGCAACTGCGTTACAGAATTGGACTGATATGCTGCATTGTCAAACATTAGGTGACATACCTTGGATTAAAACGTTCTATTATTGCGAATATTTTTCAATCTTCACTATATAAGCAATTTGCTTTTTAAGATATAGGTACTTAAATTTACTGAAGATAAATGGAAATACTATTAATTGAACATTTGTACCGTTTTTTTTTACCCACAGTGTATAAATGAAACTTGTTTGATTTGAATTTGAAAACAAAATATGCTAGTGAACAAATGCTGGTGCGATGGATCTACTTTCACTAATCTTTACTATAAAATAATTCTTTATTTTTACTTTTTTACTAACCTTGATTGGTTCATGTTTGGACTTACCATGTCTTGTATTATCACTAATGTGATATCGGTTCTAACGGCATGACTGATAAAAAAATTTCACAGAGCCGGTTAAAAAGCATATAAATAGACGTGAATATCCCCTCATTAGAATCAGTCTACTAATCAATATGAGTGAAAGCATAAACAGTATGTTGGACGTAGTCCTTAAGGATGTACTGCTTGCACAAGGCTTTGAGAAAGACGGAGAAATTATATACGCCACTGCTTGCCAACGTGGTGATGGGTATACCTCCGGAAAAACTGCTGCAATTTTAGAAGATAGCGAGAAGAAGCTTGAATTATTCATCAAATACGCTCCGGTAAATCAAAAGGGACATTTAGGTTTTATTACAGAAATGTTTGAAACTGAGAGCGCTTTCTATAAATATATTGTTCCTGAACTGCTGAAATTTCAAACGGACAGAAATATAAAGGAACCTTTCGACCGTATAGTGAAACACTACAAAATCGATAAGAACGACGATCTATATACGCTGGTATTACAAGATTTACGAACTGAAGGGTTTGTATTACGCAACAGACACCTACAAATGGACGAAGATCACTTCTTGCTCGCTTTAAAAGCTTATGCTAAATTTCATGCGATATCCTTCGCGATGAAAGATCAGGATCCTAAATTATTCAATGAACTAGGTGCAAAAATACCTGATGCGCTACCAGCTTGCATACTAGACTCGGGATATTTTGAAGGTATGCAAAGTGGACTTAAAACTTTCTTAGGAAAATATGAAGGAGAGTACTACGATAAATGTCGAAAAGTCGCTGATAAAGCCATAGAAATAATTGGAGATATAGCAAACTCAGGAACTGATTATACAGTAATCACACATGGAGACTGTTGGTGTAATAATGTCATGTATACATACGAGGTAAGCTTAATTTTCCTTATTACGTGTAAACCGGAAAAATAGTACACCTCAAAAACAGGTGGAGATTAATTTATAGTAACATTAGGCTAACACGCGGTATAGTGCAAAATAATTTAATTCAAACAACCGTGGATATTTTTATGCAGCTTTGTATTAATTGACATTTAAAATAACGTCCGAAAAGTCTTCATTGAAAGATCGTCGAAATTGCTTTGTTTGTTGATATCTTGCTTCCTTCTATTAGCCAAATGATACTATTTCTAGACATTTACATTCCCCACAAAAAAAGAGATTTCACTAAGGAATATTCTAAGGTTATTTGCAATACTGTTACTGAACAAAAGGTAATGGTCATCATCAGGATTTCACTATGCAAAGACTCAGCATATACATTTGCTTTATTATTTTATTATTTCATTAGAAATGTCTTTCAAAAAGTGATGATGGTGGAACTGCTTTTTGCTAATATCTTCCTTGCTATTGATCAGACGATAATGAAATGGTGCTATGTCAATGTAGACTTTTTTTAAATTATCAACAAAAAAGTATATATTTTCTACGTAGTTGCAGCCGTGTTAACTTTATACTGCTGAAAATTATCGATGGGGAGTGGGCCAAAAAAATTTATACAATACTTTAACGGGCTGTCATCTGGGAATACGTTGGAATTTGGAGCTAACTACGGTCGGAACGTAAATGATGTTCTCTCCATTGATGTTGATCATCTCATGACTCTAGAGTCGTCATGTTTTCCGCAAATAGTCACAAGAAAATTATCTTCCTTTGTACGCATCACGTACGATGCCACTTGATTCAAATTCATCATACGTGAAATTGTCAGGCGCGCTGGAGATTGTATTTTAAACTCACTAATTTTCGGTATGTTTTCGACACATGGTAAAGAAATTTATTAAGAATCACATACCATTGTAATTTGGATACGCACCAGATTACACCTGATTTTACCGGGTAAACTATGGTGGTCTACTTTCGAGACACGCTGTGGAATAACCAAGGAGCTTGGGCAAGTTCCAAAGCAGTCTGTTACAAAGCCATAAAAATTAAAAAATAGTTTTTTCATAACGTTTTTTTTGTTCATTCCAACATGGTAATTGTCGTAGAATTTCAAATAAAACGCTTGCAATTTTATGGCTAAACCTTGCAGCAAATATTACTTGATTGACAGTGTTAGACGATTGTTTCTAATACCAGCAACGATTCAGTTTGATGATAATGACCAGAAAATAACAGATAAACAGACGCATAAAAAATTTAATTTTAGGAAATTAGGGAACTTAGCGTGCACGGGGTTCCCAAACTTTTTAAGAGTAGAGAGAACATAAAAAGTGTTAAGTGGGCAAGATAAAAAATACTACCTAATACTATCACATAATATGTGTCCGATTGATAAATATTATGTTATGCATGACTACTTTTCCTGAGCTATACTATAATACCAATATTACCAATCTAGTGATACCAATAAGACCACGTAACAGCAGTGGCGTACCGAGGGGGGGGGCGGTCCGCCCCGGGCGGCACATGTTTTGGGGCGGCATTTTTTATATTTCTAATTTATTTAAAAATAAAAATACTCTAATAATGTTGTTATCAACAGAATCAAGTATTATAAACTACTCTGCTAATAATTTCTTTAGTGACTCTGTTGCTATTGCAAACAGCGACTCTATCGGTCAAGGACGTAGCAATGAAAGAAAAGTCTGCATGTGGATAAGCATGTACAAATCATTCTTTAAACTTGGTATGTGTACCTACATGCAGCTTCTGCTACAGTAAATTTCATAACATTTTTTGAGACTATCGATCATTTTTTCTCGTTTTCGTTTTTTCATCTTCCACTCATTATGAGATATTTTACTTTCTGTCACTGATCAAGGTGTTAAGCACAGTGTAGAAACTCGTTGGAACGCAAGAGTAGAAGTAGTAATAATAATTGTAAAAAACATTTCATAAACATTTTAAGTGCGTTGGATAAACTAATACCTATCTGAGGAAAAAATATTAAAACTCGATCAGACGCTGGAATATTACTCCACTCATTGGAATCTTTTTCTTGTCTGTGCTAGCTCAATTTAATGCATATCCGTCCTTTTGGAAGTTAACGACCCATAACAATATATCCAAGCAAAGGGGTTAAATATCCATCAATGTGACTTAAAACAAATCTTTTACAAATGTATTTCAGTGGACAAAGGGGCACGCTACTGCAAAACGCAGTTACAGCAGCAAAAAAAAATCTGATGTGGCCAGGCACATAACTTTATCATACTATATATACAATTAATAGTTTAGCTGCATGAGATTCTATTTGATCGAGATCGGCCATGTCTGCATTAAAATAAAACTACTACAACTAGACAGATATGTCGATTAAAGCTGCGTTTGGATATTGTACTCCGTTGACACCGGTACACCGTCCATATGACACTTATGTGTTATTGGGTGTAAAAAGTGTATGCGGATGACCTAGCGATGGTGGTGACCGCCGCCACTTGCGCCGAGCTCGAGGGGAGGGCGAACGCGGCCATCGCGGGAATCGTCGCGTGGATGGCTGACAGACAACTGCAGCTGGCTGCCGAGAAAACCGAGGCCGTGCTCCTAACCGGCAGACGGAAGTGTGAGCCGGTGACACTGGCAGTGGACGGGATACTAATCAAGCCCGGGAACAGCGTCAAGTACCTGGGAGTGAGAATAGAAAGAAACCTCAGGTACAGAAAGCACGTGGAAGAGGTGGCGGCAAGGGCGGAGAGGACAACAGGGGCTCTCCTGAGGCTTATGCCAAGGCTGGGGGGCCCGACGGCAGCAAAGAGGAGAGTTCTCGCGTCCGTGGCGGAGTCGGTGATGCTGTATGCGGCGCCGGTCTGGGCGGACGACATGGAGTTCGCAAACAGAAGGCAGCGGCTCCTACGAGTTCAAAGAAGAGCGGCGATCGGAGTGACGTCGGCGTACAGGACCGTATCTACCATGGCGGTCCTGGTAATTGCGTCCCTGGTGCCACTACATCTAAAAGTAGAGGAAAGAAGGCAACGGTATGACAGAAGAGGACATGAGGGTGGTTCCCGTGTCGCAGATCGGACAGCAACAATAGAGGCATGGCAGAGGGAGTGGGACGAGGATGAATGTGGACGATGGACCCATCGCCTGATACCCAGCCTATCGGGGTGGGTGAATAGAAGGCATGGTGAAGTCAACTATGAGCTCACCCAAGCTCTAACCGGCCACGGATGTTTCGGGGCATACCTGCACCGATTCAAGAGAAGGGACAGCCCAGAATGCCGGTACTGCGGGGAGGAGGACACACCTGGGCATACTCTCTTTCGATGCGAAAGATGGGCAGCACATAGAAGCGCGTGTCCATATCAGGAAGACCTCAACGAGGAAAGAATGGTACGGCGCATGTTACAGGGACCGGAGGAGTGGCGGCGGATCGCACACACCGTGGGAGATATCCTAAAGTGCAAGAACGAGGACGACAAGCGTGATGAAGCGAGAGGACCTCCCACGCCTTAGTTGTTAAGGAGTAGGGATGGTCCCGGGGACGGAGAGGGCAAAAGCGAGAAAGGCAGAATAGCGTCCGGAAACCGGCGCAGGAAAGCTTCCGGAACTGCCGAAGCGAGAAATGTTTAGGGTTCTGGAAATCCGGACCAGACTTCAGGACGACCGGAGTCAGGCGAGGGACCAGTGGTTATACCGTGGTCCCAGAAGAAAGGTCTAGGTGGCGGCGTCCCAGAAAGAACTGTCGTTCTGAGCACGAAAAGGTGGTGGTAGTAGAATAAGTAATATTAGGAGGTAGTAGAATAAGTAGCATAGTAGTATGTTATTAGTAAGTAGGTAGTCTTGTCTGTCGTATCTGTATTTGTGGTTAAATAAATAGTAAAAGAGCCAGTAGGCCACAAAACGGAAAGGCGACGGGAGAAATGTTGGGAGATGTCGCTGCAGGAAGTATGCCCTTCAGGCGATGCCGTGCAGCGGGGTGGTGGTGGGTTCTTTCCCTCCCCTCGCCTTAAAAAAAAAAATCTGATGTGGCCAGGCACATGACTTTATCATACTATATATAAAATTAATAATTTAGCTGCATGAGATTCTATTTGATCGAGATCGGCTATGTCTGCATTAAAATAAAACTAGTAGAACTAGACAAATATCTCGATTAAAGCTGCGTTCGGATATTGTACTGCGTTGACAGCGGGTACACCGTCCAAATGACACTTACGTGTTATTGGGTGTAAAAAGTGTAACGGTGTTTAATATCCGAACGCAGCCTATATTGACAGTAGCATTTTTAAGACATTAGCGTTTGACACTAGCTACTGTCATTAGAATCAAAGTAATCTGACATATCCTGGCTACTAGTTTTAAAGCAGTACGCCCGATCTCGATGAAATAGAATTTGCTCATGCGGCTAAACTATAAATTCTACCAAAAAATGTGATATACATAAATTATGGAAAATTTCCTCTCCTTTAATTTATTATTTAACTATTTTGACGACATTACACAAATAGCGGCTCATTTGCAAAATCTTCGAAAAATGCTATGAGTAAACCACCAGTTCCTTTGGACCCTTTTCAACAGAAAGCTTTTCAGCTCTAAGTTTGGTTATAAAACTTCTAAATATGAAGTTTCGTCCCGATACCATTAGTAGTTTCTCCGGAATCGTCTCCACAAAAACGGGTACACACACACACACATACACACACACACACACACACACACACACACACACACACAGACATTTTTTTGTACCTTGGTCAAAAATGTTCAGGGGACCCAAAAAGACATATTTCCGCTGAAATCTCAAAAAATTTTTTTGGCATGATTACAATACTTTACATACTGCGTATGATAAAGTAAAAAAAAAAAAAAAAAAAAAAAAAAAAAAAAGGGTGTAAAAAGTGTAATGCAATATGCGAACGCAGCTTATATTGACATTATTGTCAAAACATTAGCGTTTGACAATATATGTAATACATACTTATATTGCGGCTAGACAGAGAGGTTGTTCACGATTCAAAGCGAAATGGAAGATACTCTATTCTATTTCTTTCTACAATTCCAACGTGTTCTACGCTCATGCGTGAAGTCTACGCGCATGCGCAAATTAGGCCGCAACAGTGTTGTTTAAAATTCGCGGTCAAATTGAGTCAGCGCGTCTGTGCATAGCGTACAAAAACATTCTACCCATCTCCTTTCATACGCGGGATAATTTAACATTGGTCGAATGAGTAAGACGCGGGGACTGCGTTTGACACCTAGACTACCTACTGTCATTAGAATCAAAAAATCTGACAAATCCTGGCTACTAGTTTTAATGCAGTACGACCGATCTCGTAGAAATAGAATTTGCTTATGCAGCTAAACTATTGATTGTACCAAAAAATGTCGTAGTGATAAATTATTCAGAATTTCCTCATCTTTAATTTATTATTTAACTATTTCGACGAAAGCCAGAAATTGCGGTTTATTTGCAAAATCTTTTCAAAATCAATTCCTTTGGACTCTTTTTAACAGAAAAAACAGAAGAAAGATTTTCAGCTCTAAGTTTGGCCATGAAACTTCTAAATATGAAGTTTCGTCCCGATACCTTTAGTAGTTTCTCCGGAATCGTCGCCACAAAAAAACGGGTACACACACACATACACCCACATCCACACACACGGACATTTTTTTTGTACCTTGGTCAAAAATGTTCAGGGGACCCAAAATGACATATTTCCGCTAAAATCTGAAAAATTTTTTTTGGCACGATTACAATGCTTTACATACTACGTATGATAAAGTAAAAATGTGCGAAGAGTTGGAGATTTCCACTGTCCATCGAGTTAGAAGGAAAAAAGATTATGTGTGGTGAACATTCGCGAGACGTGGGGATACATTTTAGAAGAGGAGATACAACGGGAAATGCTTTTGTCGCTGGATAGAGTTCTCCAAGAAATAACAGTTTGTTTTGAGCAACTACATGTCCATGCAGAAAAGTATGATTTCCTAATACCATGTAATCTTGTCAACACAAATTTTGAATGTCACGTGAATAACTTTCTTGTCATGGACGACGAGCAGTTGGAAAACCGGACAAAGGCCTCTTGAACTTTTAATATTCTTTCAAAAATACAGGCTGGGAAACTCTGTTCCAAACATAGTAATATTGCTAAGAATTTTTTTAACAATAGCCGTGAGTGTCGTTAGTTGTGAAAACAGCTTTTCCAAACTAAAATTGATAAAAAACTATCTTCGTTCAACAATGAGTTATTTATGATGCAGAAATCTAGCGATACTTTCTATAGAGAGAATTCAAGAATTTTCGAATAAAAAGGCAAGAAGGATAAATTTATAAACACGCTTACATGTTATGTAACGGGTGATCTAAAATTACTGAGGACAGGTTGAATTTCCCGCCACAGTTTTGAACTTATTTAGTGTTACTATGATGGTATGCGTGCATGATACAGGTTATGATGACTGTCAGATACCATACTGAACTCGTGAGTAAGGGTTGCGTTCCTCTGCAACGATATTTCATCTTCTTTCTCAATTAATTTGTTAATAAAGGATGTCATTTTATTATTTATTTAACCCTCACGGGAATTCATCACGGGAACAATTTCAATTTAATATACCTAATTTATTATAATCAGAGAATGAATCCCTTTACAAGAAGGAACACCTACGCCACTGGATCAAAATAACAGGTGTCATTTGCAACCGTTGCCAACATCACAATTATTCAAATTGGCGGGAAATTCAACCTGTACTCAGTTATTTTAGATCACTGTGTATATTGTTATATGTATATTGTATTTGTACAATCCATGGGTACAATCTGTTTAACCAAAAGACATAAAATTTGTGTTTATTAATTTCTGTTGGTGTCTAGTAATGTTAAGAACCACAATCACTTAATTTTGATTGACTTAGAAAGGGCGGCAAATTGGTGACCGCCCCGGGCGGCAAAACCTCTAGGTACGCCACTGCGTAACAGTGTACGCCCAGGATTAAGTCTACCAGCTCTGGTAGTAGTTTGGTACACATTACACAACCAGACGAATTAATCTTTTATTAAGGGTTTTCTTTGTTTTAACTGCTGATATTGCTTTAAAGACCATATGTAGTATGAACCTGTACTCCAAAATTCGTAATTGCTTTTTAGTATCTATCAACTGTCAACTTAGACCAAATCTATTCATATAAATTCAAAGATAATTGCTTTTAATTCCATACTAAGAAAATAGTTGTTCACAAATGTATGTAGGGGAGAGTGGTACACACTGGAACAGTTTTTATTATTATTTAGATATATTTTGTGGTTTCAATTATCAGAAATAAAGTGAATAGTGATATATAATTGACATGGTGTATACACCATAAATATAACCTAAGCTGACTTTAAAAACATGTGTTAGATAGTTAATATTGAATATATAGCAGCATGTTATTTGTTCCATTGTGTACCACTCGTGGTGCAGAATGGAACAGGTAGTAGTATACAATGAAACATGTTCATTTCCACTCAAAATAAAATTAACAGAATGACAAAATAAAATTTATTTTAGAAAATAAATACAAAATAACAATAAAATCCATTTGAACTGGAAGCCCTTCCGGTTTGACCGGAAGTGGGTGATATTTAAACGAGATTTGGAAATAATTAGGAAAAAAAAAAAGTTATATGAGGTATCATCGGAAACCTATTTTAAAACTAAATTAGTTTTTCATTTCATTTCAAACTTTTCTTTAATTTGAAGTTTATCTTATCTATTTATTTAGGAGCACCAAAAAGAAACTGTTGTTATTCCTTAGTTAACGTGATCCGATTTCAACAACAAGCGATAGATAGATATGATAGCCAATGGATTCAATTCATAATTCTATACATAGCTGTTTATCCTTTGTTGGTTAAAACGCGGCTTATGCCGGTATAACTAGTAAGATAGTTGATGCCGCCTCCCATTAGTTAATTTGTTTGTTGCTATATGTTGCCAGTACTAACTGCTTATGCTGGTGCTTATAACAATATTTATTTATACGTGGTTTAAAGAATGTTATAACGTGTTTTATATGATTAGAACAGACAGTTAAATATTACCGGCGATATTATCAGGTCACCATTCAGTAGTGTTATAGTATATTACTAGGAGAATGTGCAGGCCTAATAGGCCTGCTGGTCGACCTAGGTAGATCGCCGAAGCGTTAAGAGAAGACAAAAAGCGCGGATGCTCTTACACGCGCGACGTGATTATGCTCGTACGTTCGAAGCGGTTACGGGGCGCCATCTATTGCTTCGTAGCGTACTCAACAGCGACATGATGATGTGCCGCCGTCTGGTGACAGCGTCGCGAAGCGCGCGGCTGTTGCCTAGCAACCCCATGACGACGCGCTGACCAGTACACTCCCAATCGATAATCCATAAATTTAACAAAATCGAGGTAAAAAATAACGAGAACTGGGCGGATATTGGACGAAATGGAAAGCCTAAGCACTGTAGAATCAAATTTCAGGCGGAAAATCGGCGCCTGCGCCGATTTTCGCTTCTCCGAGGAGCAGACCTTTCCCCCGATTCGCCGATTTTCGTAAACTTCTTGCGCAGACTGTGTTAGACTTTTAGTATATAGTAGTAGATAGTAGATAGTAGATAGATAGTAGATAGTAGATAATACAAGTTTTATAAGACAACAATTGGCGCACGAGTTGTTTTGGGCACGACGAGCATAGCGAGGAGTGCCCAAATGGAACAAGTGCGCCAATACATCTTATAAAACGAGTGTTACATACTATTTTTTCTACTTTGCGAGATTAATTTAAAAAATTGCGGTTGTCATCTTACAATCTAGAGCAATTTTATTTTCAACAGTTGGTAGTTGTGGTAAAATTGTGGGTAAAATTCACAAATACGATTGAGGCGAGTCAATAGCTGTTTTCCAATTATGCTCTGACGAACCCTGAAGCACTCTAGGGCCAATGGGAGAGCGTTCCTATTACAATTTGCAGATAGTGAAACTCGCCGAAAGTCTCCCTTCCCATTTCCCCTATTGCACCTAGTTTTCGAGTGGTGCTTGTAACACCGATCAACTGACATCAGTGACATTTGTCGCTTTGTAGTAGGTTAGGTGCTTGTTAACAAACGTAAAATTAATTGTAAAAATGGATTTACCCGGTCAATCTTGCACACTATTGCTAAAAGACCTTTAACGACTGAAACATATTCTTATTTAAATAAACAGGACTATGACGAAGCCCTTGAGGGGTTGTATTATTTTTCAAGATTATGTCACTTCTCACATGACGTTATGCTTGACATTGCCGCGTTCTGACATTTCTCAACGCGTTCCCATTACGATGCCGAACGGGCAAGCGCTATTTACCCCAGCGTACGCTAGAGTTAGACGTAGTGAGTGCGTAGTACATGTAATTGGAAAACAGCTGATTTTTGTGGCAAATTATATTTTAAAGTATCAATTTCATATTAGAATACGAAATATTATGTGTGATATCTTTGCTTCCATCGCGCATACACTGCCTCTCGCTTTCGCCGAATGTCGTCCTTGTTCTCGTTCTGCTTACGCAATAGTTTTAGATCTAAGGAATAACAAAATAGCAATAACAAAATCTTGGCGAATGGACATTTTAAGAAAATTAGTAGCGTTTTATAAGCGTTGTGTTGAACCGGAAGTAATACTAAACAGACGACTGAGAAATTTAAAAAGCAGAGAGCCGCTACACATAATTCAGGCGCAAACACAATCGCAAGGAAAAATTTTTTTTTTGTAAGAAATTTATTCATAAAACTTATCAAAGTTTGAATATCTATCTCCAACAATTTTAAAAGTTGAGCCGCGTTATTTATAGTCATTCAACGGGCGTGACGGGTGTGACACGTTACCGCGGAAGACCCCTATCTAAAACAATACGGAATGAAATTTGTTGCTATCAAATTGAAACAAATAGTAAAATCATTTACATTTTTTACTTTATCATACGTATAGTTTATTTCACGACAAGTGGCAGTAAGCCGCTGACATAACGCGCAAACGTTCCTATACGCATTTATTTCATTCCAATACATGTCAATGCGTAGGAATGTTTGCGCATTATGTCAGCGGCTTACTGAGGAAATTCTGAATAATTTATAACTATGAAATTTTTTAGTACAATCAATAGTTTAGCTGCATGAGCAAATTCTATTTCATCGGCATGTACTGCAAAAACTAGTAGCCAGGATATGTCAGAAATTTTGATTCTAATGACAGTAGGTAGTGTCAAACGCTAATGTTTTGACAATACCTACTGTCAATATAAGCTGCGTTCGGATATTGTACACCGTTACACTTTTTACACCCAATAACACGTAAGTGTCATTTGCACGGTGTACCCGGTGTCAACGGAGTACAATATCCGAACGCAGCTTTAATCGACATATCTGTCTAGTTCTACTAGTTTTATTTTAATGCAGACATAGCCGATCTCGATCAAATAGAATCTCATGCAGCTAAACTATTAATTTTATATATAGTATGATAAAGTCATGTGCCTAGCTAGATCAGATTTTTTACGTCAAGATTTAATGGACACGTTTGATAAAAAAATTATTTTTTAATGTTACCGAAATGTTACATACATATTTTATTTCTAGGATGACAAACCGAAGGACATCTGTCTGTTCGACTTCCAAGTAGCACGAGTGGCATCTGTAGTATACGACCTATCATATTTCTTCTATACGATAGCTGATGCGGAGATGCTGAAGAAACTTCCTTTCTACTTAGATTACTATTATGAAGAATTGTCGAAAAGGATCCGAGCATTGGGCACCAATCCGGATGTTGCGTTCCCACGAACAGTGCTGACGGAACATTGGAAAAAATATTGCCTGTACGGTTTCGGAATTGCCTTCTATGTCATCAAGGTTGTGTTGTTCGAAAAGGCGGAGGTTCCTTCAGTGGAAGACGTTTACATGAATGTGAAAGAACTGATTGTCGAGAATATTGCAAACGAAGCTAGCTATCAAAAACGCGTTGATGATCTTTTTAAGCACTTAGTAGAAATGTTCGCTTCTTAAAACTGAAATACAATGTACGTTACTGATTGTATTGTCATTACTTTTGGAGTGATTTACAATATTGTAGGTCTAAATTGATATAGCTAACAATAATAAAATAATAACCAAATAACAGCAGTTAATGAAAAAAAAAAATACTTAAATAAATAAAAATAACAAATTTGTATTTACGTCCAAATACTTATATAACGCACTTTCTCCTCTGGTGCGTTGAAGAAGCGTTGCACAATAAATATAACAATATTTAACCCTGTTGTAGGTAGCTCGTAGGTCCTGGGCTCGTCGGAATAAAATACGATAATTTAATAAAATAATGTAAAAATGTATTGTTCACCATTAATCATTTACATAATAAGAAAAATACATCGAGATAGTATAAAAGAGGAGGGTCATATGAGCTCAAAATTGGGATCACTTTATGCCAAATCATACTGTCGATTAGTCCCTTTACGTCAAATTGACAAGCCGATACATTATATAGGTTTTTCTACTTTGCATTCACAATGCACACATTGTAACACTGTTTTCGGTGTTACAATTAACACATTGTAACACCGAAAACAGTAACATTTTTGTCTAAGATTGCCAGGATTGGTACACAATGATATCAAATGCCAAATGTCAAACGTACAATACATGTTGATATAAAGGTCTCCATACCATCAGATATTATTAAGGATGAAATAAAACTCGGGGAGCTGCTTCTAATGGTGTACGATAGTTTATTAGTGCTATTGGCTACATGTTTCGGCACACAACTGTACCGTCTTCAGGCCATGCTACAAATGATATAAAACAAAACAACATAATTAATACAAGTTAAAAACAACAGAGCGTTCGAACATTATAGTATAGAAAGATTTTTACCGTCAAAAACTGTACAGCACGTGAGGGGGTCAAGGTCATATATGAAATGTCGTCCTACACTGGCCAAGAGCGCTAAAATAAGTACAGATATAAATACCAGCGACCAATATCGATTAACAACTTACATAACACGAACAAACACATAGGTAATTGAATGATAGCGAACGAACAAATGCTCTGTAGAATCGTCGGACCACATTCGTCTGTCAAATATAAAAATATAAAAGTTGTTGGTACCAGTGTTTCAGCCGTTGTCACGTGATACTGCGTCGCTAGCGGGAGTTTTAAAAAGCTTTACAATACATAACCACACACTGCCCCTTTTTAATCGCTTGCAATCGCATAAACTGCGAAATATCAATATTCTATACATATTTAAACATGCGTGTAGCCTGCTATAGTATGGCCAAAGGTTGTGGCTTACGACTCTGGTAAGTGATCGTTATCATTCTTTTCAACTAAACATCAAATCCCTTTTTCAGATATAATTCAAGGACCACATTTACTTTAATAAGGTATTATGCGAAGATCAAACCTACATCGCAGATATGAATGGTTTTAATTACTGCTACGAGATTGTATATGCGCAATCAATGGTTTATCAGCATACACGTATGAAGCTATAGTACATTTAAAGTGTAGAGGATTTCTTAGTTTATGTAACGTATAAGTTTTCGGTAACATTTTGGACCGAATTCTGTTCGGCTCAATTCGTATTCATTTTTGTCCGTCGCTTTCGACTTCGTCTTAGTTCTGGTTGTGTGCAACATATTTGTATTACCTCCATCACATGTAATTTTACTAAGTATAATTTATTCTAATAAACTACTTTGCCGAAATTAAAATTGGGTTTCAATTATAAGTGCTTGTAAATATATAAGCCGCAACGGCTACGTAGCTGAATTAGGTAGACACCGCTATTAAACGTTAGGTGTTAAAACTTAGCATAATTTATTCTAATAAACTACTTCACCGAATTTAGAATTTGGTTTCAATTATAAGTGCGTGGAAATGTATAAGCCTCAACGGCTACCTAGCGAAATTAGGTTGACACCGCTATTAAACGTTAAGCGTTATAACAATTCTTTAGTAAGTTCTTGTTCTTCGAAGTAACTAATCAGTCACCGCCAAACACTTCTAACACTTCCAAACAATAAGATTCTGATTATTATACTTATGAAACCACTATTAAAGTTGTTGACTTTTTAGGTTAAGTTTCATATATTTATCACAGTAGGGTTAAAAGTGTTGCCCCAAGCTCCATTATGATCATCGTTGAGACCTCGCTGAATATTTATTCAAACTTGTAGGCTAAAGTAGAGTAATTTTATTCACAATTAGATTTTGTCAAGATGTTATCTCATAGATCTCATCCTTAACGAAGTTGACAGTTACTACAGGGCTGCCACGTGGTACCCGCGAAATACCCTAGATTATAATTTAGCGCAATATAGTAACCACAATTTCTAAATTCCACTCGTTCCATTTGGGCACTCCTCGCTACGCTCGTCGTGCCCAAAACAACTCGTGCGCCAATTTGACGTCTTATAAAACTTGTATAATAATATACTATTATGTGGTTTCTAGTGCGCTATAAGTATTGTTTTATAACTAATTAGCATGGCAGTATGCGATGTAAGAAGCTGTCGCGGCAGAAAGGATCCTGGATGCAACAAATCAGCGGGAATTACGTTTCATCGGTAAGTGACGTTAGATGTCAGTCAAATGCCAATGAACAGGCCCGTATTCAATAAAATTTGACTTAATTTTTTGTTTATTTATTTTTAAATGTAGGTTTCCAAAGATTCCTGCCCAGTGGGGATACAGTTTGTAGACCGATCTAACTGGAAGCCGACAGTCCAGTGTTGTTTGTTCGAAGCATTTTGCGGATATATGTATAGACAGAACATCACCAAATCGCATCAAATATATTTTATGTCCCACATGATCATAAAGTGACATTTTACATCTTAGATACCGGTGTAAAAACAGTTACTTTATGCCCGCGAGCGCGAGGGCATTAAGGATTCTTAACGCCCGCGCGGGTATTAAGCATTGCCATAGTTTATATGTCAGATACATCAAATATCTGACATTCAAATTGTAAATTTTAAATCGTAAATGTCCATTATTGGCGATTATGACATCTTAGATACCGGGACGAAAACAGCTTTTTTTGCGCCCTAAGGCAATAAAGATCCTTTTTGCGCCCTAGGGCATAAAGGATTCCCATGGTTATATGTCAAATATATTAAATATTTGTCATGCAAATTGTAAATTTTAAATCGTCAATGTCAATTATTGGCGATTAAGGGTTTTTAGTTAGACAATTAATTGTCTGTATTGTAAATCAAGTCCGAATTGTTTGTATGGTTATTCAACTCCGTAGATACGCCGTCACTTGATAACGTCAAAGTATTTATTAATATTATTCAAACGGAGGAGCAAAACCATTGTAGGACATAACATTTTGTATGTACCTCGGGCATTACTTGATGTTTATACCCTCGGGCGACTTAAAAAGCTCTCGGGCCTATCGGCTCTCGCGCTTTTTAAACTGTCACCCTCGGGGCATAAACATCCGTCTAATACCCTTGGTACATAAATAACCATTCTAGTTTAGTAAAACAAAGTTTCGATCAAGATGTGTTGGATAGTCACAGAATATTATTAATTAAAAGTATTATAAACAGGTACACACATATTCTAATGTATTACATCAGAAAAACAAAAATAAATAAATTCGCCAGCATTCGACATCAAAATAATAAAATGGTTTTGTTTAATGGCCAGTAGATTACAAAATGTATAATACTTATTTTGTTCATATTCATATTTATGTTACTTATAAGATTTATTTTACATTAAGTTAGACAAACATAAGATTTCTTACATTATTTGTTATAACCTTAATCCAGAGTATTTGTGTGTTTATTATATATTTTTACGTTCTTTAGTTAAGCAAATATAGTTAATATGTGCTATGTTGCACTGTCTTCAATATTACAGAAAAAGAATTATAATTAGTCCGGGCCTGTGCAGACCGACCGTCGTATAGTCCCATAAGTCCACTAAGCCTACTGACACCGTTTTCAGTATCAGAAAAACGTCGTCATAGCGTCTCCTTTCTATACTATCTCGATGGAAAAATACAGGAAATATCGGTTACGGGTATGTTATTTCTTCGGCGGCGGGATTCGGGTATTAGTTAAACTAATTGGTACAGGAAACAGGCTAACGGGACGGGAAAATATTCCCGATTCGGTGACGGCGGAATTCGATAATACTTAGTAACATATATCTGGAAAAATTAACATATCTGGAAAAATATATAACTTGAAAAAAAAAACTACCGCGCCAACTACGGCCAGCAGAGGTAAGCAGTTCGATGTATTATCAACAGCATACAAGGGGCCATCGGACAATACCCTGAGTTCTCTCACCAGCATTCAAATGGCCAGCAGCGAGGACTCTGAGCTATCTCACCAGCATGCAAAGGGCGAGCAGTTATAGACTGAGCTCTGAATTCTCCCGCCAGCTACAAGGGGCCAGCAGGGAGACTGATCTGTAGAGGGAAACACTCGGGCTTATATACCATCAAAATGACCCCCACCATTCACGAAACTGGTCTGTCTGGGCAGCTCAAAAACATCATGCGAAATTCACATTTCACATACCAAACCAGTCTTGGAACCAGTTCACGTATCGAACGGTCACACGAGTTCAAAAATATACAGAAAGCAGGATTTTCCAAAATGAATGCAAACAAGTAAAACTTATACAATCAATAAAAATTACTAACAAAATACACTTGCATTTATTTATAACGAACGGTGTTTCGTTACAACTTTACGACCGGAAGCAAACATAAAATAATCAGTTTCCGAGTATTCAGACATTAGAACCAACCAGTTGTCCAAAAGAACACGCTATAACTTGTAAATTAATTATTTTGTAAACCATTATTTGCATTACAGCGAATGTTCGACATATACCGGAGATGTTCAAATCAAAGCTTGACAATGCTAAACAAAGGTATTTAAATTCAGTTAGTTTTTATTTTCTCATACGTAGTATGTAAAGTATTGAAATCGTTCCAAAAATTTTGAGATTTTAGCGGAAATATGTCTTTTCAGGTCGGTCCCCTGAACATTTTGACCAAGATGCAAAAAAATGTGCGTGTGCGTGTGCTTGTGCGTGTGTGTGCGTGTGCGTGCGTGCGTGCGTGCGTGCGTGCGTGCGTGCGTGCGTGCGTGCGTGCGTGCGCGCGTGCGTGCGTGCGTGCGCGCGTGCGTGCGTGCGTGCGTGCGTGCGTGCGTGCGTGCGTGCGTACGTGCGTGCGTGCGTGTGTGCGTGCGTGTGTGGGTGGGTGCGTGCGTGCGTGCGTGCGTGTGTGTGTGTGCGCGCGGTGCGCGTGTGCTTGTGTGCATACCCGTTTTTTGTGGCGACGATTCCCGAGAAACTACTAAAGGATTCGTTAAAACTTCATATTTTGAAGTTTCATAACCATACTTAGAGCTGAAAAGTTTTCTGTTGAAGAGTCTCCAAAGGAAATGGAGGTTTAGTCTTAGCATTTTTGAAAGATTTTGCAAATAAGCCGCAATTTATGGAATTTCGCCGAAATAGTTAATAATAAATTAAAGTAGAGGAAATTTTGAATAATTTATGACTATGACATTTTTTGGTAAAATTAATAGTTTAGCTGCATGGGCAAATTCTTTCATCGAGATCGCTCGTAGTGCATTAAAACTATTAAAACTAGATAGTAGGTAGTGTCAAACGCTGATGTTTGGACAATACCTACTGTCAATATAATCAAAATATCTGTCAAGTTCATGTAGTTTCATTTTAATGCAGACACGGCCGATCTCGATCAAATAGAATCTCATGCAGCTACACTATTAACTTTATATATATATATATATATATATATATATATATATATATATATATATATAGTATGATAAAGTCATGTGCCTGGCCACATCAGATTTTTTTGCTTAGAATGTGGTGGTACATTTAATTTTCTCCTTGAGTTTACGTGCAGTTTTCAAATTTTTATATCTATGAGCAAGCTTGTAACAAAACTTTAAGGGATATTCCTGATTATCGATTATAGATGAAATTGGAAACTATCTACTCATAACGACAATTCTTTCTAAAAAAATAAGAGCGAGTAACGAAGATTGAAATATTTAGTTTAAAAAACTGATATAAGTTTTTAAGATATAAGTTTGTATACCAAATTTCATGTCAATTACTTCAAAATTACGGCAGTTATCGTGTACACAGACAGACAGACGGACATAGCTAAATCGATTCAATTTTCAATGCTGATCAAATACGTCTATATCTGCCACGCCTCCTTAATGGTGCTACTAATGTTGTGGCAAACTCAATATACCCTTACCACAGTAAATGTGGGGGGTATAAAAACATTTATTACCCAACTACTTGGTTACAAGATGGCCACGTTATATTTGTTTAATAGCGTTAGAGACCGGGTGGAGTGCGATCGGGTTGTGTGGAAGAGATTGGGCCTTCAGAAAAACGTAAGAAACGCAGGGGCTCGAGGTAAGTGATTATTTTCACATATTACTTTTTTATAGTTGCACTTATGCGTTTTTATAGTAATAGGTATTATTGCTAATATTTTCATAGACTATTGTAATAACCACATGGCCTACTTAATGCACTACATTTTTATTATTAGTTTAACATTTATTACATTTTTATTATTATTCATTTTTATTTAACTCGGCCGGGTAGGCCGAGTTAAGAAAACGGATCAGAATTAAAAAATACTGGTATTTTTGCACAGACATTTGCCTTAATTTATTGTTGATTCAATTATGCATTCCCGGATTATTTTTTTCCGTTTATACAAAGTCGCCGCCCTATAAAGTAGCTCGGTACAGTGGCCGACTTTAGGGCTGTTATGTCATAAACTCGGCCAGTCAAAATGTATACGTATAAACAGAAAGTTGAGAAATGTTTTTTCTTTATGTGTAGATGATACATCATTATGCTCAACCCATTTGAAACCAATGTCGACCAAGGTCCGAGTACCAGCAATATCGGCCTGCCAAGGTGGCCAATAATTCAGTATAACCGGATAAAATTATAGATGCACTACATGCAATCCAAAAGGAAAACATGAGCGTAAGACAGGCTTCCCGTTCACTCAACATTTCAAAAACTAGATTGCAGGATAGGCTACATGGCAGAGTAGACGAAGAGATCTTGGCAATGGGCAGAGACACTATATTGACACCAGCTGAAGGAAAACTTATCGTGGACTGGCTGATCCAATTCGCAATTTGTGGATTCCCAAGAAAACAGTCGGATTTAATGAACATCGTAGAAAAAATCATTAAAGTAGATGGAAGGCCAAACCCTTTTAGAGATGGTAGACTATGAAGCGTCATCCACAACTTGCCGAGAGGATAGCGGAAGGGGTCAACACTGCGCGGTCTTTGATAACAGAAGAATTATAAAAGTTAATTTTTTATATTGAAGAATTATCATTTTATTTTGTTTGTGCGCACTTACATTTAGTCATTATCTTTAAAGATGTTCCTTTATGTCAATAGATATTATATGAAACAAACAAAAATTTTATTTACCACTAATAACAATATTTACGCCTACCCAGCTACCTATGTATTGAACTGGAATGCATAGGCACATTAGGTAAAAATTTGACGGTATTTAGGTCAAAGGCGGCCGACTTTAGTATCATTAGCTATTCTAATATAAATTCGCTTTCATTAACTCTCCATCAATACTTACTTGTTATTTTAAATAGACAATAAATAGATACAACAAGAATACTATAATTGGAAGATATACATTATGGAACTCTCGTCTCAGGTTTGATAATTACAAAGAATTAAAGATGAAAAAGTTGTTAAGGTGCCGACTTTAAAGGGCGTGTTCACTCTACAACCTTTCAATTGAATCTCCGTGGGGATTGTTTTATCACGTTGCATTATTTTTCTGTATAGCATCAAAACAACTTAAAAAGAACCAAAAAAACACGGTAACTTTAATGATGATTTTTCTAAAAAATGTGACATGATATTTTTGGGCACAAGATTTATAATCTACGTTAAAAGCCCTACTAAAATCACCACAAGCTCACATCACAAGATTCTATTTTAGAAACAAAGTTTTGAAAAAGATTTGTGGCATTAATAGCTGGAACTTCACTCGCTAAGATCTTTTATTAATGAAATTTTATTACATCTTACTTTTCTGTACAATATTGGCTTTTTATGAATTCACTAAAATAGTTATTTATGTACCAAGGTACATTTGTATGTACCGAGGTACATACAAAATTTTATGTCCTACAATGGTGTTGCTCCTCCGTTTGAATAGTATTAATAAATATTTTGACGTTATCCAGTGACGGCGTATCTACGGAGGTGAATAACCATACAAACAATTCGGAGTTGAGTGATAATACAGACAATTAATTGTCAAACTTATAACCTTAATCGCCAATAATTGACATTGATGAGTGACAATAGACAATTAGTTGTCAAGCTTATAACCTTAATCGTCAATAATTGACATGGACGATTTAAAATTTACAATTTGAATGACAAATATTTGATATATTTGACATAACCATGGCAATCCGTTATGCCCTAGGGCGCATAAAGAATCTTTTTCGGCCCTAGGGCGCGAAAAGTAGCTGTTTTCGTCCCGGTAACTAAGATGTAAAATGTCACTTTATGATCATGTAGGACATAAAATAATTTTCGCCAAAATAACCTCTGCGAAGAAGTGACTATTTTGTCTACACTTTATTTATCAAATTAGAATTCCAAATGTAAATTTGTTTTTTTGGACCAGCTGTTCATTGGGAAAAATCGGAAAAATGAGCGTTTCTTTAAAGCTGCTAAAATTAGGTACATTTTTACACTTCACTCACGCTTAGGTCCTAACCTAGAGGCAGACAATTTTGAAAGTCCTACAGGCAGTGGCGGCTCGTCGCTAATATTAGTGGGGGTGGTGTTCCAATTTTTTTTTGTGATTGCTTTAAAAAATACTCTGTAAAAGGAAAAAAACTTATAAAAAAAAATATTTTCAGAAACTTGTTCAAATCGTAAAAGAATTTAGGGAATGAAAACGGATTTCTTATTTACTTTAACCTAAATTGTTACAGTTACATTCATTAATAAATGTATATAAAAAATACATTTTCTAAAAACTACGCTTTAAAAAATTTTGAATAATGGAAAATCGTACATAAACTGGATAAAATATTTCACAAAATATTTTCACAACATGTCAGTTCCACATACTAAACATTTGCCTTATTTTATTTAGAATAAACAAACCAAAACAGTGGATGAAACACAGTATTGCATAATGTTGGGTAATTGCTATGCAATTACTAACTCAGACGTAGACCAGTGATGTATGTACAATCCCTGTCAGTAATCAATTTATAATAAGTTGCTTCCGGGAATGAGAATAATTGGCATGTGATTATGCATATTTTGATACTAGAGACAGTGACGATGCAATTATTCACACGTGCCCACAGTAAACATTAAATGAATTAAATTGAACCACACACGATATTGCCGATCAGTAGGCTTATTAAGATGTCTGGCAAAAGTAATAGTGATCTATTGGCAAGCGTCCTGGCAGATGTGTCTGTTGAGCAAGGATTCAAAAAGGATGTCAAAGTGGTTTATGAAAACGGATGCGAAAACGGGGATGGTTATTCATCAGATAAAAGTGGTGTGACATTGAAGGATAGCAACAAAAGTCTTAATTTATTCATTAAACACGTTCAAAAGAATCTCAAACAATCGATGAGATTTATGTATGGTTTCTTTGAAACCGAGAGCAACGTCTACCAGAATATTATACCGGCCTTAATAAAGTTCCAAACAGAAAGAAAAATCAAGGAACCTTTCCATAACGTCTCACGGTGCTATAAAACTGAAAATAACGAATTTCTATATGCGATTGTATTGGAGAATTTACAGAGCAGGGGTTTTAGAATGCATGACAGACTGACAAGGATGGATGAAGATCATGTTCTTCTGGCATTCAAAACATTTGCTAGGTTGCATGCTATATCATTTGCGATGAATGACCAAAATCCTAATTTGTTCGATCAACTTCGTCGAGATCATCATGATTGTTTACAAGATGCAGTGAGGGATAGCGGGTTTGGCACAGGAATTATAAATGGAATGAGGCATTACGCATCAATACATGAAGGACAGTTTGGTGAAAAGTGTAAAGCAATCAGTCAGAAAACCATTGACTTAGTCGACGCTGTAGGAAATAGAGATAAATATGAAGTTTTTACACAAGGAGACTGTTGGTCTAATAATATTATGTTTGCCTATAAGGTAAGGCTGAGATTGAATCGAAATTTTCCTTACACTCCAAAAATCGTTTTGAATTTGTCTTGGGAAAAGGCCGTTATTTTGTATTGGATTTCCAAATTTCTAATTGTTACTGAATGACCAAAGACATAAATTTGAATCGATAAGTCCAAAAAGTGAGTTCTGAAAAACCCCTGCCGATGAAATGTCTCAACCGACAAAATATAAAGTTGTTTGTGGTTTTGGGATCTCTTATTCGTAATTTATTGTCGGATTTTTTAAAATAAATATGGTGAATTTAATTTCATTACAAACAATTAAAAAAAATGCTATGACTTGAAAATCCTGTATTCTAAATCTGATATCTTGCAAAATTCACAATGGCGGATCCAAAATTGTAAAAATATGGCGAGGTCTTATCAAACTTCGTTGCTGTGGCATTTGAAGAGTCGCATGAAACCTGTAAAACCTGAAAACTGAAAGTATTGAGCAAATTGGCTGTCAATTTTTATATCTTTGAAGTGTTATACAAAAAATTAAATAAAACATTTTATGGAAAATATTACGAGTGATAATTACATATCAACTATTTTTCCAAATGAGTTATTTATTTCGCCCGATAGAACAATACCCAAAAACTACTTTGGCTATATCAGACAAAAATGCCCCCTTTTTGACTTTTGCACTGAAGAAAAATCACGTAATATATTCGCATTCAAAGGATCTATGATTTTAAGATTTTGTTTATTATTGAACAATTTCAATGTCAAACTTCTTTATTCTTTTGGTAGGTGCCTAAATTTAAAAAAAAATCACAACTCCGCCGTTTGTAGTTAAATTAAAATTAAATTAAATTGAAAATTAAAAAATAATAGCATTTTGGATAATGATAAATATAGCCAAGGTACAGTTACACAACAGTTTAGCAACAGCAACCTCAAATAAAATTGTCATGTGTTCTTTGAGCCACATTACCAATTTTAGAAATCTATTAACAAGTGGCTAACTCATCATTTTTATGGACAGATAGATTTAATTTATCCATGGTACTTCAGGCTTGTGCCACTGCTAAGTCATGACTTTAGTTGGTAATCAAATTGGTATGACAGTAAGCAGTCCAGTATTCTTCTAAGTGGTCGAATACTCATGATACTTTCAATAAGATTCAGTCAAACTATAATCATAATTGCGTGCTAGTAGCATGTGTATTTGGCTATGGCAGCCGGGCCAAGCCACAAACCTAGAATATTATTTAGTGTTCAAATAATCCCATAATACGAAGTAACAAAACTAATTTTTTATTTCTTAACGTTTTTAAAACTATCACTGCTGCTCAGCCCAACTTGGAATATCAACGCTATGTATGCCTTGTAGCATTTCATTACAAAGCAAGAGAAAATGACAGAAAACCGCATCCTTGTCGCTATTATTATTATTATTATTATAATTATTATCATTATTATTGGAAACAAGACAAGAACTGATATTTGCCGACGTCCAAAATTGTTGAAGAACATTGAGCTGTTTTATTCCTTTGAACTTCGATATCGCTGTGTTTTGTTATCGGCACCTTTCTTATCGGAGATTAATATTGCAAAATAAATATTACACGGAATATTTTTAAAGTTAAAAGATGATAATAAAAGTGTTTATCAACTCAAATAATTTAATTATTATTATTCCTTAACTAGTTTTCACGATATTACTACTCATCTCTTTTAAAAAAATTGGTTAAAAGTCAAAAGTTGAATTTCACATAGGTACGACTATGCATATTATTAATCTCAAATCGGTTAGTGCAAGTTTTTTACAATAAGCAGTTTAAATTTTAACTATGTTCTACGTTCCATACGAACCAATTTTACAAAATAAAAAAAACCAACAAACAGTCAAATATACGTTACAGCAAGCGAAAACTGTAGTAAATGGATACACTTACTAGTCAGTGCATAAATTTACTGGCCATTTTTGTAAAAGTATAAACTCAGTATAAAAAATGTACATTATTCCTAGTAGATGTATATGTCGTAGGCAAATGGTTATTTTAGGAAAATGGCAAGAATTTGCCTGGGCAAATAGATATGGAACCTTTATTTATATTTTTAACGCTAGTTTCCTAGGAAAATGTATTTGCCAAGACCGTTGTGAGGCAAATAGCATTTTGTTTGCAATCGCGTTTGTTGTAAAATTATGTGAGGTTATGTGCAATCCGTGCATGTTTGTTCTCAAATATGTCATAATTAATATGTAGTTGTTAATTACTTTTGAGTAATATCGTATTCTAATCATCATGGTTCTAATGAAATTATGCCTGTCGTGACAAGCGTCAATACTCGGATTTTATTCCCCTAAAGCAAGACTTTTAGATTAGGAATGATTGTTTTCCCTTTTACGGAAAAAAGTTATACTAGATTGAAAAAGAGTAAATTTCTGAATTCTTATCGACTGGGCGATTTGACGTATCGATGCACGATCACTTGAATTTAATACGAATTTCATTAAATTTATGTATAAATATCTGATGAAAATTCGTTGAGTAGTTTTTAAGTTATATAGGTGGCTAAAAAAATGTAGGAATATACATTCTTATTTCTTCAACTGTGTGTTATTTAGATCAAAATAAAAATTAATAACCAATAAGTATACACTTTTCAAATCTATTGTAATTAAGAAAAATCTGATGTGGCCAGGCACATGACTTTATCATACTTTATATAAATTTAATAGTTTAGCTGCTAGAAACTACTAGAACTACTGACATTTTTTGTACCATAGTCAAAAATGTCCAGGGGACCCAAAAAGACATATTTCCGCTAATATCTCAAAATTTTATATATACTGCGTATGATAAAGTAAAAATGAAAAAATAATAAAATATGTATGTGTATGTGTTTTTCAATAATGTCTACAAAATATTTCATGTTAAATTTGTTCCAAAATGGCTTTTTTTCCGGGGTAATTTTAACTATGGCATATAAAATTCAGTCTTTCTGGAGTTTGAAAAGTAACGGAAAAATAATTTGTTTAATTTCTTTAAGGCCATATAAGAAAAAGTTAGGCCGTCAAACGAGAAGTAGTCAGGGGCCGTATAGCGATAAACTTAAACTTATAATGTTCCTGTTTAAAACAATACGTTATGACAAATACATTATTGTTTCTGTATGTTTTAGAATGGCAGAAATCCAACCCATGTGCGATTGGTGGATTTTCAAATAGCACGATTTGCATCGCCAGTATATGATCTATCATACTTCTTCTACGTAGTCGCCAACAAAGAAATGCTGAAGAAGTTAACTTTCTACCAAGATTACTATTATGTAGAACTGTCTAAAAGGATTCGAGAATTAGGTAGCGACCCAGATGTTATGTTCCCAAAAGAAATATTTATTGAACATTGGAAGAAATATGGCCTTTATGGGTTTGGTCTTGGGATATATGTAATAAAGATAATATTGTATCAGAAAAGTGAGATTCCCACAGGCGAGGATGTATTTAGAAATGCCGGAGAACTGGTCACCGCAAACATCCAAAACGAAGATGAATATGTGCAACGAATTACTGCGCTATTTAAACATTTTATTGACTATTTAAAGGTTTAGTAATGTTAGGAAACAAAGGGTTTGAAGTGTGTCAATGGAACTGTACACGCAATCTCTTAAATAATTTAAATTTACATATTATCAGTGTGATTCTCTCTTTCCTTTTTGTAATAAATACATACATATTTTAAATTTATTTATATTATATTTGATCAAATTACTATGTAAGCCCTGTCCCACGACAGGAGTGAATTAATTACTCGTCGATTTCAGCTGCTTTTTTTGCGCATACGTTGAAAGCCATCCTAGACGTTAGAACGATACATTCCTCTTTTTCATGCGTATGTTCTTACGATTTTAGGCGATGAGTAATTCGCACCTGTCGTGGGACAAGGTATAATGTGTATTCTTTAGTTACGCTATAGAGGGTGATCGTAGCACGTAGTAATTTTTTTTAACTTACAATAGAAAACTACAAAGTATGAGTTATGTTTATATTTAGTTTTTAGGACTATCTTCCTATCCAGTCTTTGGGCCTTGTTTATATTGATTTGTGTTGTTGTCTGCAAAGAGCTAAGATAGCAAACTTTTTACTATGCTATTGCGTTTTTTAACTGTGATTTTAGCTTACATACTTGAGCTATAGAAGTAGAAGAGTTGTCATTTTTCAGCAATTTATATGGTTTATCTACTTATTTTCAAGGCTATTACAAACAAAAAAAGTATGTTGAAACATAATTGTTCAAAGCTGTCTCACCTACCCACCTTTGTCACTATTTAACATATAAAGCATGTAGCAATGAGCAAGGGCACTCTGAGGACAAGGGCAATCGGCACGCTGACAAACTAGCAAGAAGAGCTGCCAACGGACCGGTAAGCTCACCGGAACCCTTCCTACTACCCACTAATAACCTTCTGCTACAATCACTGAAGGACATCACCCACAAGAAATTCTTTCGACAGTGGGAAAATCTACCTGGCTGTCAGCAAGCTAAGGAAGGGCTCCCCCCTTCCTCCAGCTCCACTGCTAGGAAATTTACACAGCTGCCCAGAAACAAGCTACGTTTAGTTACGGGTATTCTAACGGGTCACTGCGGTTTACGGAAGCATCTTCACGTGATGCATCTCGCTGAAGCGTCTATATGCCGAGCTTGTGAGCTAGAGGATGAGACGGTAAAACACATTTTATGTGAATGCCCAGACCTGGTCGAATACAGGGAACGCTTGCTGGGGGATCCATGGCCGACCATGGACGGAATCAGGAACGCACCTCTGAGCTGCGTCCTAGCCTTCGTTAACAACCTAGGCTGGTTGACATAGCTGGAGAGAGCGCAGGGGGAGGCACAAGGGGCCCAATGGGGCCTGGGTGCCACGAGGATTTATCCTTGACCCCCAACACCCTACATACAATGAGCAAGGAGAAAAAAATATCATATTACACAACCAGTGCTATTGAATTGCTAGGTTTAACAAGAATAACGATAATACATGGATATAACCATGCCATTTATTTTCAAATTGCTTCACGGATCTTTATCGTATGATAACACAATATTATATAGTAGCACAGTAACCGCCTAAATGTGTATTACGATGTATTATAATAAAAAAATAATCACAGAGGACAATGGCATGCAGCCATTCAGTAGGCCTTCTGAGATTGTTGAGAAGGGTAATAATAGTGATTTATTGGCTCCCGCCCTGGCATACGTATCCGTCCAGCAATGCTTCGCACAGGTTATCAATTGTTTATGATACCTAGTGGATGCAAAGATGGTAATGGGCGTTCATTACAAAACAGTAGCTTAATATTGAAGGACGGAAACAAAAGTATATATTTTTTGTCAAGAACCCAAGAATATTTTTCCGGCTTTTTGAAATTCGAGAAAGACTGTATTTTATATGCCATAGTTTTAGAGGAAAAATCGCGTAAACGACAACATATACAGCTTTCTAATTTTTATGAGTTGTAGCTTATTAATCAAGGACAGCAACAGAATTTTTTAAAACTTTTTCGCCCCTAGATTTGCGAGAAAATCGACGTCAAAAGGGCGGACATAATATATGGCCACTATAGTACATGCCCTACTACAGAGCAGAGCGGCGGGATTACCGGAGGTAGTCAGGCTACTAGCACGCCAGCATGCAGCGTTTGTGGGGAGCCGTTGTCACAAGGCATGGCAAAATACCAAGGCGATTGAAAGTGGGGAGGCTGGTGCTAATTTAAAAGCTAACCGAAGCAGGGTGAGCACAGAGAACCCCGTGTCGGCCCCTCACCATGCTCAACTTCTCTTACGATCCGAATAGAGATGGCGGTGCAATGGCGGACTGTCTAAGGACCAGTACGGTTTCCAGAAGGAAAAATCCACCGAGGACTCGCTGGAGAGGATGATTTACTATATCCGCGCATGTAGGAGCCACAACAGAAGTAAGAGGGATTTTTACGTTATGGCCACGCTGGACGTTAGAAGTTCCTTGAAATCGCATCTCACCCTGGGAGAAGGTTGTGGAAGCGACGAAGGCGAAGAGTACCCCAGCGTACCTTGTCCGATTGCTCCAAAATTACTTCCGTGATAGGAGACCGTGTGAAGAGAAGGATGAGCTGCACGAGGTGTGAAGTGGTGGCCCACAGGGCTCTGTCATCGGACCCCTCCTTCGGAACTTGACGAGGTGGTGGCATACGCGGACGATCTCGCCACAATTTCCAGACACATGGTCCCAGCGGAACTTGTGTATAATCTCCAAGCTACCATTGATGAGGCCGTGAGTTGGGTTGACAGTGCGGGGCTGGAGGTGGCTCCTCACAAATGTGATGTAGTTATCATGGCTGGAAGACGTACTATGTTGGAAAATGAACATCAAAGACATAACCATTCCGTGCCGACCGTCCATGAAATACCTCGGCGTTGTTTTCGATTGGCGTGATATATCAGGGCTTATCAGGGCGGTATACCAGAAGGCCGCCAGAACGACCAGAGTTCTAAACGGCATAATGCCCAGAAGGGGCGGCTGCTCGACTAGGAGAAGGAGGCTGCTGGCTTTGGTGCTTCAATTATCAATGCTGTACGCGGCCGGCGTATGAGGGAGGGTGTGCAGTAAGAGAACGTACAAGCAGATGCGCTAAAGCGTCCAACGACGGCTAGGAATAGAAATCGCATCCGCGTTTAGGACGTTGTCGACAGAGGCCGTGTAGGTGCTGGTAGGGCTTCCGCCAGTAACTCTGAGAGTAGAGAATCCAAAGGAATGAAATGAGAGAGGCAGCTGACTCCCTACCGTCCTTCCCGCCGTCTCAACGATGTGTTTACCGTGGGCCACCATCTTTGTGTTCATATGGAAGATCATTCCAGGTATTTAATGCGTTGCTTTATAGCTATGTGCATGTTGTCCAGCAGCAGATTCAGCAGACACTTTTTCCCATGCCCTCAGAAATAGTATATTATGTATGTACCAAGCAGAGAAAGTAGTTCTTTTCCGGCCTCAGAAAAGAGTTGCACAGGCGAGCAAAGCCAGCCTGGGCACTTCTTGAGGCCCAGAAAATCACTTTCTGGATGCGGTGCACACATAATTTTTTAACCTACCCTACAATATCGTAATAAAATCACCTGTTTCTAAAGACTAATCACTGACATATTGGCTTTTGACAAATAAACACTGTTGACGTTTTAATCGCAAACGTCAAACCGAATCGAAAGCTGTGTTTTGGTCGGACGACCAGTCGGTCGCCATCTGTTGGGAATATTGTGTACAATTATTTTCATGGCTAGCGCTAAAAGGTGTTCATTACAGTCCTGACGGGCAAATGGCATCTTTTGTGTCTCCATAGAGACGCGAAAATGACATTTTCGCATAGTGTAGGATAAAAACGTATTTACCTGTGCAGATACTCAGGTTGATGAGGTTGATGCTGTGTACGTTTAACACAGAGTTTAGTAGGGCTTTCGACAAGATTGATCATGCTGTTTTGGTCCTAAAATTGCGGGCAAATTGTTGTGTTGGGTTGGCAAATTGCGGGAAAATTGTTGGGTTGGATGAGGGTTGGATGGGTTGTTGGTTGGTGCGATGGCTTGGCTCTTATATTACTGCCCGCTCTCAGGCGGTCCGGCTAAATCATTTTGTCTCTTCTTTTAGAGACATCCCCTCTGGAGTAGCTCAAGCATCCCACATTGGTCCATTGCTTTTCTCTATCTACGTTAACGACATTGCATCATGTTTTCACCATGCTAACTTTTTAATGTATGCTGATGACACTGACGTTTTTGTAGTACCTCATCTCTCCGGGACTGTTATAACTTTCTGTATGACCTCGCCGACTACACCAATACTGGATCGATAATAGGTGAGTTCTATTAAGCCTTGTATACACTGCAGCTGTATCGCGTAATGTAACATGTAATGTAACGTGAATGCTCGTGGACGGGGTTAAAACGACCGCGCAATGCATTGGCGCGCTTGGGCGCGCTAGTCCCGCTCGTAGGTGATCCACAGTTGTTCGACGAGCGTTGAGAAGCATGGAATCGTCATTTCAAGTAGCCGTTGCTTGCGGTGCAATTATGTTGATGCATGAATTAACTACGTATAGAAAAAAGCGAAGATGGTGGAGAACCAATTTATATAAAAATCGAACCGAAAGTAGTTTAATGTTAAAATTAAAGTCGCAGGAGTTGAGTGGTCAGTATCGAAATTTTGTCCGAATGACAAGTACTGATTTTGAAAATCTGGTGCAGTTAATCGGTCCTCGAATTGCCAAAAAAAATACAAATTTGAGAAAGGCTGTATCTGTGCAGGACAGGGTAGCTGTTACACTTCGCTACTTGGCAAGCGGAGATTCAAGTGTTGTTTGACTCATTAGTTTCTATAACGTAAAATTATTTTCATTTATACAGGGTGTTGCATTTAGGCGTGTCTGAAAGTCAGTATTTTTTTGAGTGGAACGTCCTGTATATCATGTCATATTATGAATACTAAGGAAATTGTCTTTCCAACTGTGTAAGATGTACCTGTGTAAAGTAAATAGTTTCTGAGATATTCAATTGTTTGTCAAAACATTGGCAATTGCAGGCCTTTCTTAAAAACTACGTTAATACTACATTTTTGCAGATAATGTCCTAAAAATTTTGTCACATAATAACTAAACCCATAGTTAGATGCTGGTGTAATGAAAAATTTGATGCACTATACAGGGTGATCGTAGCATACACTAGTTTTTAAACATTTTTAGATCACTTTTTCTTGAGATTTTTAAATGGAATACCCTGTATATTATTTGCGAATTGTAATGTCCCTTAAGTTCTTTGTAATTTATATTCACTATATCGTATATCAATTTTTAATAGTTTTTGTGATATTTGGAATTTAAAAAGTAGTATGCTATTTAGTATCTTAATATTGCTTTGTATACAGTGTGCTAGGTAGCACGATGTAAAATATTTAAAGCGTTATAGAAGAAGCTATTTAGAACCTATTTAACTAATTTTATTCATAGAAAACATATTACGGTTATCAAGCTATTATATAATTTTATAAGTATGTTTTGCAATTTTTACAAACGTTCAGCGACCGAACCTGAAGACCTAGTAACTTCAGTTGGGCTCCGAACTAAACCAAAAACAGTGTAGTTTTAGGGGGGCTATCGTGAAAAATTGTTCACCTTTGTGAAAATTGAGCCGATACGTTTCATTATAATAGTATGTGCGCTCATAGACAAAAACAAACAGAAATGCTAAAACCTGTCTTGATGAGCTACGTTTGAGAACGGATTTGTATTCAGTACAAACAAAAGCCAACAATATCTACTTACTACTATTGTTAATTGTTTAAAATGGGTTATTTTTCTGGAGAGACAGTTCAAACTTGGGATAATATGAATTATAGTATGAGTAATATTGATAATGTGAATGGAAAGTGGGTTATTTGGAAGTGTTTTAATAGATGTTTTGCTATGAATGAAAATCTGAATCTAAAAATGCCTCTCAGTTTGTTTTTGTTGCATATTTGGTTTTTGAGTTTGAGCACATAATCACATCAAAGAAAATCTGATTTTCAACACTCAGAAGTCAACAAATTTTCACGATATAAAACCTAAAAGTACAGGGTTTACGGTTTTCTTTAGCAGTAATTAGAAATTTTTAAATCGCGTGTTCGGTTGCCTTACGCTAGACGGAAAAATATACTTACAAAATTTCATATAAAATTGTTAATATGTTGATAACAGTAATACTTTGTATAGGATCATGCTGGTTAAATCGTTTCTAAATTATCTCTTCTATCGCCACTTGAAGACTTTACATCAAACTACCAAATACCTTATTCATAGCAATATTAAAATTTACAATTGCTTTACATTTCCGTTAAATGGCAAATATCACAAAAAATAGTAACATTTGGTGTATGACATACTACATGTAAACTGGAGCGAAATAAAGGGTAATTCGTCCCAGCTATCCATTTTAATAAAAATCCCCGTTTATCTTGACGTTGTTCGCACTGCTTGTTCGCTGCACAGTACACACTGGCCGATGCGCCACCAAACACGTCCATGCTGCAACTGCTCCGTCCCTTTGTGTTCGCGACAAAAACCGACAGCCGACGGAGCACGGCGAGCACACAGTGTAACGCTCGCTGTAACATGGAATGCGCGCTTGTACCCCGTCCACACAGGTTACATTACACGTTACATTACATGTTACATTACGCGTTAGAGCTGCAGTGTATACAAGGCTTAAACTACGATAAGTGTACAGCATCGTTTACATCCACTTAACTTAACTTAGCGTGCGAAAAATTATACTTTACGTACGAAATTTAGAACAGTTCATTTATAGTCCGGGAGGTAACAACAGAAATTTTCGGGTCATTTTCGCAAGCTTAATTTTTTTACTTTATCATACGCGGTATGTAAAGTATTGTAATCGTGCCAAAAAAAATTTTTGAGATTTTAGCGGAAATATGTCTTTTCGGGTCACCTGAACATTTTTGACCAAGGTACAAAAAAATGTCTGTGTGTGTGTGTGTGTGTGTGTGTGTGTGTGTGTGTGTGTGTGTGGATGTGGGTGTGTGTGTGTGTGTGTGTGTGTGTGTGTGTGTGTGTGTGTGTGTGTGTGTGTGTGTGTGTGTGTGTGTGTGTGTGTGTGTGTGTGTGTGTGTACCCGTTTTTTGTGGCGACGATTCCGGAGAAACTACTAAAGGTATCGGGACGAAACTTCATATTTAGAAGTTTCATGACCAAACTTAGAGCTGAAAAGCTTTCTGTTGAAAAGGGTCCAAAGGAACTGGAGGTTTAGTCTTAGCATTTTTGAAAGATTTTGCAAATAAGCCGCCATTTCTGGAAATTCGTCGAAATAGTTAAATAATAAATTAAAGAAGAGGAAATTCTGAATAATTTATGACTATGACATTTTTTGGTACAATCAATAGTTTAGCTGCATGAGCAAATTCTATTTCATCGAGATCGGTCGTACTGCGTTCAAACTAGTAGCCAGGATATGTCAGAAATTTTGATTCTAATGACAGTAATGACACTAATGATAACGCTAATGTTTTGACAATAACTTCTGTCAATATATGCTGCGTTCGGATGTTGTATTACCCTTTTTACACCCAATAACACGTAAGAGTCATTGGACGGTGTACCCGGTGTCAACGGAGTACAATATCCGAACGCAGCTTTAATCGACATATCTGTCTAGTTCTACTAGTTTTATTTTAATGCAGTCATGCCCGATCTCGATCAAATATAATCTCATGCAGCTAAACTATTAATTTTATATATAGTATGATAAAGTCATGTGCCTGGCCACATCAGATCTTTTTTGTATAAGTTATGTGTGTAATGTATAATAGTAATCTGAACGTCTGCCGGCGCACTTCCGCGACAGGGGGTTATAGGAGGGTTACAATTCCAGCAAAAAAATAACAAAAAAAAATTATAGCCGCATAGGCGAAACTGATTGTATGTCTCAGTCGGTAGAATTCTTCTAAAAGTTATACAGGCTGTTCAAATTATAAGATCAAAGTTGTATTCGAGAAAAGTACTAAAAGTCGATTTTTTCAAATGGTAACCCTAACATATGAATACATCTCTCAATTCTATGGAAAATTTTAGATCAACTTTGTGTACAATGTACCCAAAATGTACCTACTGTAATCGATTTTTAAACATCACAGTAGAAATTGCAAACATTGCCAGATCTAGATTGCGTTTGAAAAAAACCGAACAATTTGGAATAAACAGAACTTTATTAAACAAATTTTTTAGGTCATTTTTCATTATAATTAATGTAGTATTTATAAAATTATAATAAGCCTACAATAAAAAAATATTAAAAATAAAACAAAATCGTAATTATTAGGTCCTCATAAACTACGTCTTTAATAGCTCCCCAAATGACAAAATCCATTGGAGTCAAGTCGAGGGAACGCGGTCGATATTTGTATGCCCGCAATCCACCGATCGTCGAACATTTCGTTAAAAATCACAAATAGCAAATACAAAGAAAAAATATATAAATACACACAAATAACATAAAATACATTTTACATCCAATAATGACTAATTATAAAAGTTCCAATACAAAAAAATATAATATAAAAAAATACAAAACAAGTAACAAAAGGCAATCGTACATTCTAATAAATAAGTCCAACACAATATACAGACAATATATTTTAATATATTCCTATTTACAGACAATATATATTTTTGCGGCATGTCAAATGTACCTGTTAAAAGTGAAAAAGGGAAAAAAATAACCTTGCGTTGACCATCGGTGTGTTCAGTTTGAAATCGATCGTTGTACTGTCGTGATGTGTTGTTGCTTGATATTGTTTGTAATGCTGTTTTCTTCGTCTAAATGTGATTAATTGTTGAGACCATAAATAGGTATGTTTTGATTTGTATTTGTTGTGCAAAATGTCATTATTGTGTATATTTTAGTCCCTGATGAAGCCAAAATTTATCGGCGAAATATTAGATTAATAAAAAGGTCAAAACATCGACAATTTTTGATTTGGAGCCCTACTAACCCAATAAAAACTACTATTTTGATATTAAAGATAGAGTTCGAGCTGCTTTCAATGGGTTATGTGCTAACTCTATCAGGGACGCCACCAAACAATAATATGTTAAATAGAATTGAAGCATGTTTAGCGGAAAACGGCAACGTTTTTGAACAGTTACTGAAATAGAATTAAGCGATTTTTTAATTTACTTTACGATTTTGTTTTATTTTTAATATTGTTTTTTGTAGACTTATTTATAATTTTAAAAATACTAACTTAAATATAATGAAAAATGGCCTAAGAGAATTTGTTTAATAAAGTTCTGTTTATTCCAAATTGTTCAGTTGTTTTCAAAGGCAATCTAGATTTGGCAATGTTTGCAATTTCTACTGATGTTTAAAAATCGATTTCAGTAGATACAAGTACATTTTAGGTATAGTGCATTGTACGCAAAGTTGATCTAAAATTTTCCATAGAATTGAGAGATGTATGCATATGTTAGGGTTGCCATTTGAAAAAATCGACTTTTAGTACTTTTCTCGAATACAACTTTGATCTTATAATTTGAACACCCTGTATAACTTTTAGAAAAATTCTACCGATCTGTCGAAAATATGTTACCTTCGCAACAATTTTGCCGGACAACTGTCACAGGGGATAATTTATAAGTAATTGAAGTTAACCGTGCAGCTGTCGTTAGGTATAGGGAATGTAACATAAAATTGATCATCATTTCCGGTGTAGCCGGAAGTAACCGAGAACATTTTAGTTGAAACGATGGTGACCAACAATATAAGTCTACTAATTTTCAATCTCTCATTTTATTTGGTTCTCCATATACTTCTAATGGCAGCTCGTCGTGGGAGATATATAGTATAGTATTACCTTTTCCAGGATTCGTTACACCTTTGAGTTTGGTTACAGTCTTACAGAGAATAATATTTTAAGTGTCAGCAACATTAAGGACCTCGGTGTCGTTATTGACAATAAACTACTGTTCAATTACCACATAAAATACTCAACACAGAAGGCATTTGGCGCTCTGGGACTCGTTATTAGAGCATCCACTTCGTTCACCAATATATCGACCATCAACATGTTATATAATGCCTATGTCAATAGCATCTTAAACTTTGCATCCACAGTCTGGAGTCCGCAGTATCTCACGTATATTGATCAGATCGAGGCGATACAGAAACGTTACGCCAGGTGCCTCAGCAGGAGATTTCACTTGTCGGGCTGTTCTTACGAACAGCGCTGCCATGTTTTTGGACTCGTTCCCCTGTGGAGGCGCCGACGCCAACATGATTGCCTGATCGCATTAAAAAATTTGAATGGCCTTTCTGACTCGCCCGATCTGCTGCAGTGTTTTATGTTTAATGTTCCTGCCGATTCCTCCCGCACCTCTCGGGTTTTGCGAGCGCCACCCTGTGAAACTAACTCCTACCAAAACTCTCCGGTCAATAGATTAACTACCACCTGTAACACTTTCCTCAATTCAGTAGATATTTTCAATGATTCTCTCCTCTCCTTTAATCGTAAATTACTACGAGTTTCCTTCTCCCCGTAAATTAATTTGTATGTATAAACTATTTTGTATCCTTGAATGTCCTTTTTGAATATTTTCTCCTTTTTTATTTTGTATTATTTTCAATCACTAGTTGTTCCGTTGTATATTTTTCATAATACGTCTCTTTTGTATTTGTGTGTACTGTTTGGGTCATAGCCTGTTTGTACACCTATTAATAAATAAATAAAATAAAATAAAATAAATAAATAATTAAATACATCATCAGCTACTAATAAGCTTCCAAATAACTGCCTACAAAACCCCCTAGGTGCGTTCATACGGACGTTGAAGCACATGCTGGTCAGGGAGAGTTTCTCTGGGATTGAAGAATTTGAAACCTACGGGAAAAATAACCATTGGTAACTTTAGGAAGAACCCTCTATTCTGTTGACTTTTTTGCAACACTTTAGTTTTATTTTGTTATACTTGGTATTTATATAATAAAGATTTCTTTTTAATGTGTCCATGTTGATACAAAAGTAAATTTTTTTTCAAATTAAAATAATTCCAGAAACCAAAGAAAAGAGGCTTTTAATTTCCACACCTCCATAACGATTTATGATAACTATTAATATTTATGCATAAAAAAAATTAAATCAAGGAGGTTTTGGAGTACTTATGCAGGAATGACTTAAGCTGCGTATTAAGAGGCGCTCACAAAGAAGGTGGCTGAAAATATGCCCTAAAGAATTTTAGCAAAACAATCACAAGCTGGATAAAGCATGTAACCTAATCTCGCATAGAAGCAAAATATTGTCGCAAAGGACTAAGCAAATCTTCATTTTTGACAGAAGATCAGGTAGCTTCAGAGAAGCAAAATTTACCTTATCAGAAAAATGAAGTCTTATATTAGATTAGTTATATTATATTTAGTAATAAACTATATAATGGCATCTTCAGAGGAACTTCACCACCGAAACAGCGGCAATACTGCTCGTGATGACAGAGACCGCAGCCCTGATACTCGAATTTCTGAGGAAGGTTCTGCTGGAGAAAGAGGAAGAAAAGAAGGAGTTTATAGAAGTTTTGTTTGAGAATACCATCACAACGCAGATGCGCCGAGTAGTAACGCAAGAGCGGGTCCCAGCAGCCTAGACAAAAAAAAGCTCTTAGGCCACAATTGGCCCTTTGAGCTTTCCCCTCACTACTATACAAGTCATAACGACAACCAGAGATGTTCAAAAGAAGCCGGACCTCCTAGTCAGTAGGCCAACGCCCTACCACTACAGTCATTCGCCCCGCAATTCGTTACATTGCTGTATGGGTCGCTTGGCTTTTCTACCTTCCGAATTACGTCAACCATGTGTGGTTGTTTATAATTTCCCTATGCAATTAGAATTCTTCAATCCCTAGCCTTTTTATGAAGCCTATGATGCTTCTAGGAGGCAGTTGTACAAGTTCTTCAGTTTGCTGACACGCAGGTTGTACGTAGCACACATAGTATGTGCTCCACAGTTTCGGGTGCTTCATTGCAGAATCTGCATATATCATCATTTGTCTGACCCATTTAATGTAGGTGGTGTTTGAGTAGACAGTATCCTGTGATGAGGTCTGTAATCTTGTCGTTGTGAATTCTTTTTTGCTGCTTCATACAAGACCAATATACCCAGCTAGACGTCTTGACTCTTTCTTCCTAACTCCTAATTCTTTGCTTGGCCTTTGATTATTCCAAAAAAAGAGAGCTTCAGATCCTTGCTTTGCAAGCCTATCTTCAGTTTCATTTCCTTTGGTTTCTATATGTCCCGCATCCACATCAGGTGGATCCTGTTGTTTTTGCCAATGGACGTAAGGATTGCTCCAAGCTGCTTTGGAGTGACTTTAATGTGATTGATTTAATCGCCCTTAGTGCTGCTTAACTGTCTGAGCAGATGCACACTTCGACTTTAGGAACCAAAACGGGAATTTACAAGAAAGCGGTAAACTAGTTGTGTTTGTTGCCAGTGCTCTGATTTTCAGTCAGCACAAAACTATATGCGTTTGGAAATTGCAAAGTAAAAAGTTCGAATAGACAGTACAAACAAACTTTATTGATACTATACAGTATCTACCTGTGTAAGAGCTCTAATACGTTTGGCTAGAAAATGGTAGAACGTTGCTGTATTGAATTGATTCCCCGGCTTCATAGCTGGATCGGTCCGAGTTTCCGCAGCCATGGATAAAACGTGTCAAAAAAAATCTGTTGGTCAGTATAGTTTTTAGTTTATTAGTTATGGGACGTAGTAGAAGAATTAAGTAAGAAATAAAAGTCATCTGTGGGATTTGATTCAGTATCTATGTGCAAAACTGATAACATCCATATGCATGGTAAATTATGGACCGCTTTGTTTATTAACAATCTTCAAAAGGTTGTTCGTCTCCTTTCCTAAATTATTTATATAAATTGACGGTTTTGCACATTGGTCCTTCATTTATTCGTGATATACAAGACTTCATGAACAATAAAAACTGAATAGTAGTAAATTAAGAACACATTTTATTACAAAATAATCAAGAGACATTTGTACTTATCCTAAGCTATTAATTATTATACATTTGTCAGTTTAAGCGATTTTTAAAGAACTTGCAACTTCTTTAACAAGCCTGTTGTGCTACTAGCTATACTTTAGATACATTACTTCACAATTAACTGCGCTACCAAGAAAGTGACAAGCATAAATACTGAAGTGGTAGCAAAATTGGCATCGCCTTTGCCAACCTCTTGGTGGTCATTATCGTAGACACGACCAAAGATACCAAAAGTCAAGAGATTACCAACTGGGTTGGAAGTCATGGTCAACTTATGGTCGTCCTCATCGGTATTCTGGCAGAAAGTGTAGGCCGTTAGCGGTCTCAAAGTACTGTCCAGAGTGGATGGTAGATAAAATGGATCGCTTGATTTTGGCAAACTTGCAGATATCGAAATACTCGAGAATCTAACGTTTAGCGACGATGGCCTGCCACCACAAGATGTGGTTTCGCTGGATAAGCAAGCAACAACAGCGCAATTGCGAAGTCCAATTGTAGCTGAAGAGCCGTTGAATCCTCTGTTTCCAAAGAATGCTGCCAATCTGAAATAAAAGACGAGTTATATTAAAATTGTGACCAAATTATGGCTCAACTTTGGTTTGATATTTGATATTGGTTATACTAGAAGTTAAAGTAAGAACGATGTAGAATAATCAGGCTACAAAAGAAAACAAGATTATCCACCTGCAACCTGTCTGGTACATAGACCGGCACAATTAAAGGAAAGTTGAAACAAATTTTCCATACTTTGATGTTAAATAATAATTTTTGTTATCGATTTTCAGTATTTTCACGGGTCATTGTAAAGAAGTTCATCGTCTAAAAACTTGGAAAAACGTTCCATTTGAGTATACTGGCAAACCCAGTATGATGGTTGAATCTAATTTCAAGACACAATGAACTAACAATGAACTTGCAGATTTGCAAGTGCTATGTTACAAAGTTAGGTTATGTTTCAATTCTTAACAATTTGCTTTTAATGTTAATATTTGTAGAAAATGCACTGTTTGACGTAAAATTTTACATTGGCTGGACAACCAGTATATCTGTATTTTGGGATGCAGCTGATGCAGGATTTTTTCGTCATTATCATTTACATTAAAACATTGCTTGTATTAAGAACGATACTCTGAATTAAGTAACATTTGGAGCAAGGTTTAACCGTTTCTCAAGTTGTACTAATTTTCTTGGAACTATGTTCTACAAAAATTCACATCGAAATGAATAAAACACCAGTACAACACAGTAGTGGCCAACGGTTCTTAGTTACTCCACAGTGTGTTTGAAAGTAGAAACCAAAACAAGCATTTGCTTCGCTCGGTATAACCAGCAAAACATTTTTTAATCACAATCGTAACCTCAATGAATTTCTTAACAATATTTCGAAAAAAATAATGAAAATCGTCAAAACAAAGAGCTATTGATTTTATATGAGTATTGTTTCTGTTTTCATTTATAGTGACGGTATAATTTAACTTGACCAGATTCGAGATAGTTATTAGAGTTGCATTATCAATATTTCCGTTAAATAAATACTAAGAAATACAGGGTGTTTACGGTCTTGTGATTTTATTTTCAAGGGGTGATTAAATATCTTAAAAGATGGTCATTAACGTAAAAAGTTCACAACAAAAGTTGCACAATAAGAGAGATATCGCTGCAAATTTTTTTAGTTTTTATTTTTAAGTGGTGATTAAGCATTAAACGGAACATATTTTTTAGTTTTTTTATGGCATCCATTTCACACTAGTTGTTCGAAATTATCGCCGTGTTGTTGAAAACAATGTCTCGCTCTACGTATCCATGAATTACCATAATTTACTAGCCTTGGTCTTGCGGTCGAATTGTCGCCGCAGCTGCCTCAACGCGGTTACGAAGATCATCTAGATCAATTATTTCGTTGGTGTATACCATGGTCTTCATAACGCCCCATAACTAGAAATCCAGGGGCTTAAGGTCGGGTGACTGAGGTGGCCATGGAACAGGTCCACCTCGACCAATCCACTTATTTTCAAACACATCATCCAAATGTTGGCGAACTAAGCGATTAAAATACGGCGGTGCACCATCTTGAAGAAACCACATTTATCGACGTACATTCCAAGGAACTTCCTCCAATAGTTTCATCAAATGATTTTGCAAAAAAAGAGATAATCATTTCCAGTCAATCGATTTGGCAACAGAAATGGGCCAATAAGTTGTCCGTTGACCAGTCCGACCCAAACGTTTATCGAAAATCTGTGCTGGAAATGATTACGACGAAACAGCATGTGGATTTTCGATAGCCCAGATATGAGTATTATGACAGTTATTTATGCCGATACGTGTAAACCTTGCTTCATCAGTAGCCAATACAATGGAAGAAAAGTCTGGAATTTCAGCATGTTTTTGTAGAAACCATCGGCAAAATTGTAAACGTAAGGGATGATCTTCAGGTTGCAAAGCCTGTACTTTTTGTAGGTGGTAAGGATACAAATGATCCTCGCGCAGTGTCCGCCAGAAAATTCGATTTGAGACATCTACTTAGCGAAATATTTGTCGATTACTACTAGAAGAATCTTCTTCAACAAGATTTAAGATTTGTTCTTCGGAATCCAAAATTCGTCGGGGTCGGTCAGGTCCACCGTCCCGATCTTGACGTGTTTGCAGTACACCAGTTTCTCGTGCACGGATGACTAGAGCGGTAAATTTTTGTAGAATAGGTGTTGATCTGTTAAGCCTTGTATACACTGCAGCTGTAACACGTAATGTAACATGTAATGTAACGTGTAATGTAACCTGTGTGGACGGGGTACAAGCGCGCATTCCATGTTACAGCGAGCATTACACTGTGTGCTCGCCGTGCTCCGTCGGCTGTCGGTATTTTCCGCGAACACAAAGGGACCGAGCAGTTGCAGCGTGGACGTGTTTGGTGGCGCATCGGCCAGTGTGTACTGTGCAGCGAACAAGCAGTGCGAACAACGTCAAGATAAACGGGGATTTTTATTAAAATGGATAGCTGGGACGAAGAACGTGGTAGAACAACTTCATTGAAACCCACAGGTCTAAACAAGTCCGATAGTATTGAATGAAGTGAACAATGCAGCCAGATTGGCTCTTTTTGTGTCAAGGTTCCTACAATTAAACATTTATGCGTTGCAAGTCCATATGATTTTTTACTCAGAATTACATTTGAAAACAGATTGAGTTATTTTTCGTCATGGTATATTTTTTTTTTACTTAAATGTATTTACTTTTGATTGTTATAATGGGTATTTATTGTGTTTTTTTCGTTTTCGCATTGTTGGATACATATTTTATTTTAATTTGAAGCAAAAGTTGATGATATAGGTACCAACTTTAGAAACAGCTTTGGTACAGTCAGTCGCGTGAGGCATCATTCGATAGCTCTTTCAAATCCAAATAGGTTTACGTAAAACGGTTGTTAGATTTTCTTAAATTTCTCTTCACTGGCGCTATATAAAAAAAAAGTGAGGTACCAATGTCATCAAATTTTGATGCTCCATAAATTTCTTTAATGATGTTAAGAAAGAGTTCAAACAAAACATAGTTTTTAAGTATGATCACATCTCGCACGAATAAATTTTAAGGTGCCAATATCCCAACTTTTTTTTTATCACAACCTCCGGTACAAACTAGGGTACTTTGCGAAAATGTTCCAGGGTTATGCAAAACTTAAAAGAAATCGAGTAATCAGCAATAATAACTGTAAAACCAGGAGGCGATTTTATTATTTTGTAATAAAGAAATGTTTTCACTTGGTAGATGATCAGAAAAACAATTTCAAATTTCTTTATAATTAATATAATTATGAGTTTTTTTGTGCATTTTCGCACACAGTTTTGTGAAGAAAAAAAATGCGTAATAGTTTTCTGGTAATATAATACATAGTTTGAAAAGCTATCACTTGAAAAACAAACTCTTACGATAGATTTGAATAAAAAATTCTCCAAGTGAAAAAACCCCAAATAAAACATTGACTTTTTTGAATAATTTGTTATGCTGCACGTTTTAATAATGGAATAATATACATGGCATTAAAAACGAATGTCCAATATTTGAAGAAGATCTAAATAAAGGTACCAAACAGTCGAAAATCTTAATTATGGGCCAAAAATGAACCACCATCTTCGCTTTTTTCTATACGTAGTTAATTCATGCATCAACATAAATGCACCGCAAGCAACGGCTACTTGAAATGACGATTCCATGCTTCTCAACGCTCGTCGAACAACTGTGGATCACCTACGAGCGGGACTAGCGCGCCAATGCGTTGCGCGGTCGTTTTAACCCCGTCCACGAGCATTCACGTTACATTACATGTTACATTACACGTTACAGCTGCAGTGTATACAAGGCTTTAGGAAACCGCACAGCATACAATCGACTGGCAGCAGCAGAATTCTGTACTTCCCCATAAATTAACAACATGTCAACGTATTCACTATTGGTGCGAAGGACCATTATTTACTTTCCTTATTAGAATTTATTCGGGAGAATTTATGTCAAACCAACCGAGCAGTAACAACTGATGAAACAGCTTAATAGATAGGAAAAGTTAGTGACATCAGCCTACTTAGTAAAAAATTCAATGATAACTTTTAATCGTTTTAATTTAGATCTACTTTGTACAAGAGGTTGATCAATCGTTTTAGCTTTTATAACTTTTTTCAAGGTGTTTAATCACCCCCTAAAAAATAAAACAAAAAAAAATTAACAGTAATATCTCTCTTATTATGCAACTTTTCTTAAGACATTTTTACGTTAATGACTTTCTTTTAGGATGTTTTATCACCCCTTGAAAATAAAATCACAAGACCGTGAACACCCTGTATAAATGTCCGGAAGGATTTACCTAATTACGATCAGTTCTCAGTTCTCAAAAGTTGCCTATCGGGTTAGATTTTTGTGTTTCTTATTTGTATTTCTGTGTGCGCGCCGCGCCATTAGAATGAAACGTGTGCCAAATGTTTACAACTGAACGATTACTTTGAGATCACATTCAAATTCTTGCCAAACACCCCGTATACAGAGAAATATTAAGGTACTTAAGGTACTGTATTAGTCTACTTTATTATATTTATTTTTCATTCATAATTTAACTACAAAAAAAGAATTGTTGGTATTTTGAGCCCACTTTTGAGAAATCAAACGTGATGATCAGTTTCGTAATCTACACAAGAAGTGAATCAAAATAACCTGTCATACATTTTGTGTCAAATTTTATATCGACCAGTATAACTGATACAGCTCGTGACACACAATTTTTACGAATAAATAAATTATCGTCAAAACGATAGACTTTTGCACAATTGTGTTTCAATACTGCCTTGTATGGAAAACAAGTAGATTCAAAAAACGTATCCATATACAGGGTGTTGCATTAAATATCGTCTTTTTGTAGCAAAAACTGTGTAGGTACATGATTTCACACACAAATACCAATTGAAGGGCTCAGAATGAAAAGTGGCTAAAGACCATAGGAAACCATATGTTTTTATCCACTTTTCATTCTCAGGCCTTCAATTATTGTGAATAGCCTCTCCACAGAGTGTATGTATATTATTATAGGTAATTAAACATATTATTCCTAATATAATTGAACCTCTGACAATAAAGTTAAATAGATTACAGGAGGCTTGTTTTCAGAATATCGTACTCATGCACAAGTGACGGTCTTTGCAGGATCTCAACAATTACAGACCAATATCAGTTCTGCCTGTGCTATCAAAGATTTTGGAGAAAGTATTAATAAACATTCGATTATTAAGTTATAACAAACAAACAATGTTTTGAAAACAACCGTTTGGCTATCTGAGTAATCGTTCTACTGTGACGGCATTACTTGTATTAATACAGACTATACTATCTAATTATGAAACAAACAACTCGAAAATGTTGTCCGGTATGTTGTTGGAGTTATCTAAGACTTTTCAATACCTAAATCATAACACTCTTTTGAGTTAGATGGAGCACTATGGAATCAGTGGTTACTCTTTGAAGAGTCACATCTTCGGTCACATCTAACAGATTGTTCTAACTGAAAACAGCAGATCGTCGCCCTTAGTTATAAAACATGTAGTGCCACAATTTTGGGCTCAATTTAATTCCTTATTTACATCAACGATCTTAGCTCTAATTTAAGTTCTTGCAGATCAATTATTTATGAGGATGACACGACCTTAATTAGTACAGCCTAAACAATGGGCAAACTACTGTGGAGAGAATCGACTATCATCGGAGGAAGCCCAGCACTGGTTTTGCACTAACAAATTGAAGGTTAATTCAACAAAGCCACAACAAATCACATTTGAAACAAGAACTTCAAAAGGTTTAGACTCAGTAAGGTTGTTGGTTGTTCGCATTGATTCGTCATTGGGTTGGGTCCCACACATTGATGATCTGTATCGGTGGCTTAAGATACGGACACATTATTCACACGTGACGTATTAACACATCAGATCATTACATAACTACGGCCAAATTATTCAAACGTGACGAGTTAAAACGAGTAAACGTGTACACATTATTCATACGTTACGAGTTAGTACGTATTAACTCGTTACGTGTTAATAATGTTCCGGTAATATGTTGTGATCTGAAATGTCAACACTTGTTAACTCGCCAAGTGTGAATAATGTGTCCGTAACTTTATTAATGCCGTGTTGTCTCAAAAAAAAGCTGTATCCAGAGATGTTACATTACCGCGGTAATTTACGAAGCCCATGTTAATCTTACGGGGTAATATAACGATAAATTACGATGTTATATTACCCATAAGAATAACATGGACTTCGTAAATTTCCGAGGTAATTTAACATGGCTGTATCTCTGGCTGTATCACTTTACTGAGCTGTTGTTGTGCAGAGTAGTTTATGTCATATGTGAAGAGTTTTTGTAATATAAATAATACCGAAACATGTCTGCAGTAAATTAAATAAACTTGCAAGGATCAAGGAGGCTTTTATTTGAGTTCAACATTGATTTATTTCCTTGCACAATGGACACTTATTCTTATATAAATAATACATATAAAATATACCTTCCCAGAAAATTTCATAGAAATAGGTTGTCTGTATACACTTAAAATAATTTGCTTAGATGAGGTATTTATTACCGATAATGATTGCATATTTTGCATTGGTTTACACAACTCCAGTGAATATTGCAGGGACAAATAATATTCGATTTCAATACGTACTCAATGTCAGCCAATATTTAAATAATGATAATTTCAAATGGAACCGCTGTTACACATCGACATCTAATAAACAAATAATTTCTACTTAATGTATCTTATCGGCACATAAGTACTTACGTCGAAAAGCTTAAGTAAGTAAATTAGGGTAGATACGTTCGAGACATCGTTATCACAGTTGACAGGAGTGTTTTTAGAAAACGCAAAATCTAGAAGTTTCCACATCAATGTGGTACAGACCAAATACTGTGAATGTTTATATGAGTAATCCTAAATGTATATAACATATTTGACTTCCTACATGACAATGAAAACCGTATTTTAAACGGCTCTAACATCTCAAATAATTGGAAAGCTAATAAGTCTATATGAAATAGTTTACTCGAAACTACACTTACTTTCCAAAAAAAAAAAAAAAAACAAATGGATTTATTTGCTTCTTCATTTTTATTCATTTCAAAAACACTTGAAATTTATGAAAAATTTCATAAAAAGACTGATCAAAACAACGGTTTTCTTCAATAAACGATATAGATATATATTCTCGCGTATATATAAAACTACCGTTGTGTTGGATTAACAAAGGTTGCTTTGGATTGAGATAACGTTTCGTTGTGTGAATAGCCTAGTATCGGATTTCACTTAAGAAAAGTTTAAACCCTGCTGGACTTAATGTAATTATAATATTGTAACTTTAATATGCTGTCACCTGTCGCTTGTGAATTTTCAATGAATTTATGATAAATTTATGATAAAAAAAGGAAACAATAAACCTGTATTGAAAACGTGGCCGTTTCCGAGAAATGGTCTTCTGAAGAAATGTGTTTTCTATAAATGTCATTATTTTAGCAGTAATTTTTTAATTCTACTGAATTAAGAAATTACTAAACAAAATGTTGGTACTAACTTGTATATAGTGCTGTTGGAATTGAGTGGTGCTTCAAACTGAATGTGGAAGTCGCAACAGAATTGGCTTCCCTCGCTGCAAACCTGTTGTGTGGTTTCATTCACATCAAGTGGAAGGTCTTGGAAGGTGTAGTGTTCCATGTTTTCCAATCGAGTTGCGACTGCTTCAACTCCTGGGAATCCCCCCAACCTCGGAGAAGCCTGCAACCGACAATCAAAAACATGTCTCTTTTTTCCAAATCTACTCTTACGTTAATATTGTTAGCACAAACAGCCTCTGGGGTTCTCTGGGTAGCTACAGGAACACTAGCAGCTAAAAAATTCGTTGTGGAAGCCGTGGTTAAATCTATTTTACCAATGGTTGAATTGACCAAGAAAACTCCAGCGCCAGCATTGCCTGCGCGTGGGTTACTGTAACTGGAGGACAGTAAGTTGATACCAGCAGCTTTGGCAAATCCATCTTGGAGCGACAATGCTGTGGAATAAGGAACATTAGATTAGAAATGAAACCCTTTGAAATCTAGATGCACACATACCAGCCATGAATGGTGTTTCTGAAAACCATGCATTAGGATAAATGATATCCGTCACGGAAAAATCTTTGATCATTTCGATGACGGGCTTCTTGAAGAGAAGGTCAAAGCAAGTAGCAAGTCCGAACGTAACTCCAAAGTCGGTGACGAAGGTTACGACTTCATCGCCAGCAGTAAATTGTGGTTCTGCGTACAGGTTAATCTTGCGGTACCTACACACATACAAAATTTACAGAGTGAATTTACACGTAGTTAATCATATATAAAAAGTAGCAAATTTTTCTCCTAAAATCAGTTTGTACCCAAAAATTGTTGATATACATAATTTCGGATTTAATTTTACTACATAGCAGGTAGTTGAAAATAGTTGATATCGCAAAGGTGAAAATTTTCACAGGCAGGCGGTGTGAAATGAAAATTAAAACCATACAGGTTATTGAAATAACTGACAAAATGAGAGACATTACACTTTTTGGTGTGAATTCGAACTCCGTGTTGGATTGAATAATTACCTAAATGGTACGATTTACACTGTATAAGTGAAAACTTGACCCCTTGGTAACAACAGTACGCCATAATGTCGCCACCAAGACAGTTCACTTTGCAGTTCGGCCGGTATTGTAGGTTAAGAGTGAGGTTAATTTTTGATTACTTTTAATATATTACACGTTAGTATTTGGCATAAACTGGTCTATTATTATCTGCGTTAAATACGGAAAAGTACATTACTCATTGGTTCTGCTCACGAGCTTTTATATTTTTGTATATTTCAGCTGCATTATAACCATAGTTACCGTCATTCTAAATTGAGACGTATTGGCTGCACCCTGTGCCAGTAGATGAGGTTTAATTACCCATTGTTAAAAGGTATATCGTAAGTTTTATTTACTACAAATATAGCTGATAAGTTTTGATTTCCATTTATTTCACAGGTCTCCTTAAGTTAGAATATAAATTTTAATATTTTCCTTTTTTATTCTTATATCGGAGATCATGCACGACTTTTAACTATTACATAAACATAACGAAAACTAGGAAGCAATTTACAGCCATTTTTACAAAGAATTCAAGACATATGTGAGAGAAGTCACCAACAACTTGCCACACAGTAAGTACAGTGATATATCATTGCCAATGTAAGATATAATTTGCAACTAATAGCTACTGATATTGAAGCTTGAGACATACCGCAAACGGTGGTGGCAAGACGGTTATTTCTTTTTACCAAATTATTATTTATTGTATATTTATATCAATGTATTATGTAAGAGATGTTATGATACTGAACAAAATAAAAGATGATATCTAAGTTATACGTGTAATGTACATTATCGAATATATTATGTAAATTTATAAAATAAAATACATCATAAAATTAATTTTGTTATGTTGTAGTTAAGGTCAATAAAAAACAACTAATTAAACTGACGTTTCTTATTGACTAGTAACCAGAAACCTACTACTTTTTATTTTTGCTCGCTCCCATAAATTTTCACCGTTTGGTAAACATTTAACTCCGTATCGGATAATTTTAACACCCGCTCGCTGAAAACATCCAACTTCCTAAAGATATATTTTCAACTCCTTGCTTAATAATAATAACTATAAAAGGAGTGAATGTACTCTGTAAAAATTCAACTCCGTCCGATTTAACTACATGCGCAAATGGTCGCGAGGGAAATACATAGCGGAGTTGAATTGGTGTTAAATCCAACTCCGTATTTTTATTTTGTACTTATACGAGAAACCATAAAACTGCTTTAATTTAATTTAGAATATATACATATTATTCTTGTTCTTACCTAGCAATAACTGCTCCGTCCCTATCGAAAACGACGTTGGTATTGTAGTAGATTGTTGTATTTTCAGATGACGTCGCATTTTCAACCAAATTAACAACAACGTACATTCTTCGGCCTTGTGCAGCGCAAGAGAGGTCAACTAATGCCTGAAATTTCATGCAAATTATATTATTTAGGTATAATACAATATACCCAACATGTAGTAAACCTTGGTCCATATAACATGTGAGAATTGATACAATATTCAGCACTTCACCATTGCAGTTTATAGCAAATATTGCAAGAAAATTAAGATTTGCTTTACTTATGCATACTTAAAGCTGGACACAAAAGCAATCGATAACAGTACTTTCCAAAGTTTTACCACCCAAACTAAGATGTGGCTGCAACGAGTACCTAAATATTCTATACTGAAGATATATTTTGATATATTTCAAGGAGTAAAACGATAATGACATTATCAACTTCCTGTTTGAAGCGGAAGTTTTGGTATTATTGGTACAAACTTGAGAAATAGCATTGAGAAAATAGGTTGTGTGATGTATTATAAGGGAAGCCTTTATATAGCCAAATAAGTCTGACTTTATTGAAAAGAGTATGAGAGTGTGGTCATTTTAAACTTCCTATCCTGAAGAACTGAGGACGTAGACACAAATTTTACATAATGCATAGCAGAAAAACTCTTACTTGGGACCGAATAATATTATTAACATTATAATCCTTAAAACAGTGATTTGGTAACAATGATACGATAATATTGACCAAATCGAATTAGTCAGACAAATATTACACAAGGTATACCTTTATCAGCAAGATTTGATATCAGTTAATATTTATAGAAAGCCTTCTAATAACAGGTATTAGTTTTTTTTTTATTTTCTAAGTATGTAATCTCAATATAAATTTCTATCGAAAATATATAGGATCTCATAAATTATTACACAGAAATACCTACTTTTGAAAACGTAGGATTACTGCATGGTACTACTCGTTCGCTTGGAGTTGGTACAACTGTGCTGATTGGTTCTAAATTTGCCGGTAGAGTCACTGTAGTCAAACCGTATTCGGGAAAAACTATAATATCTGTCGCCTAAAATAATATGTTATAGAAAATTGTATGACAAAATCAACATTGTTGAAACTTACTCTCAAATGTGCGGCATTGATCTGTAGTCGGTATACTTCGACATTCTTCAATAAATTATTGAGATCGGTATCTGATTGGTCCCAAGTTGGCGCATATTCTAGCACTGCGGCATTATAAGATAACTGTGCTGTAGAAATTCTTAAGCAAACGGACAGAATAAGTCCCAAAATAGTTGCCCTCTGGTCCATCTTGCTGTTGACTGTAGCACCTTAAAAGTCTGACTGAATTACAGAGTTTATTTCAGAGAGCAATATGCCTTTTATCTAATCTCCACTATCAGTACCTAAAACTAGTCATGTGTATGTAACTAGGTGATCAATTTATTAAACAGAAATTTTACACAGATTACAGAAATTAAATGGAATTGATGATTCAAACTGGGAATGGAAATAATAATGAATTAGTTATTATTGGATTATGATTTACTAAATAAATAGAAACGTTAATCTATTTTCACACAAATATTTAAATGGAATGTTGCGGAATCAGTAATCTAATTAAAACCCAGTTTAATTTATGTATACATTCCAAATGAATTATTTGTTAAAGAGTGTAATACCGATTCAATTATATTTAATTGAATCGGTTATTATGAACAAGGACTTTTTTACCACTTTAGAATGCTTTTTAAAACTAAATAAGCGTCGTCTAAATCTTTTTAAAGCTTCGTAGTTCAAAAGTAGAAAAAAAAGCAGAACACAATATCTCTGGACTGAATAAAGATATGAAATTCGTAAAATAGTTATTAAACGGACCTGCGTGTATCTTGGTCAAGGGTGGTCATGAATTTTAAAATGATTGTCGCAGCTCCCAACGTACATTTATGTAATTATACATTCTTTGAGTGTCAAAATCTGTCAAGTCATTGTGCTGAAGTTTTCTAATCCTATCAGTGTAGCTTGACAATCACAGAATTATTTCAAAAGGATGATTTAAGCTAAGACAACCGTTTTACATTCCATGGCTACCCTTGACCAAGATAATTTTTGATATCACGGTATTTGATCGAGAACGGTCGTGGCTGCATTAAAATAAAACTAGTTAGCCAGGATTTGACAGATATTTTGATTCAATTGACAGTAGGTATTGTCAAAACATCAGCGTTTGACACTACCTGTCATTAGAATCAAAATATCTGTCAAATTATGGCTAACTAGTTTTCATGCAGTACGAGCGTTCTCAATGAAATACAATTTTAAACTTCTAAATATCAATAATCGTCGCCGCAAAAAATGGTTACACACACACTCACACAGACATATTTTTGTACCTTGGTCAAAAATGTGCAGGGGACCCCAAAGGTATTATTATTTCTAAAAAATTTTTTTCGGCGCGGTTACAATACTTTATCATACTATGTATGATAAAGTAAAAACCCTTTATTTACAACTTAGTTGGCTTTAAAAGATCTATCCTGTGATACATCACACGACTAATTCCACCATATTAAAACCATATTAATTTAAATGGTTAACCCTGCGTTCTTTTTGCGTAATGTTATAGTTTGCCATTTTTTAATGCATGCCCAACATTTGTAGAAAAAAAAATTAAAACGAAAGTTTTTTTTATTTATTTTGAAAAGGACCCATCTCGTGTTTTTAAAAATTAATATATATATATATATATATATATATATGTATATATATATATATATATATGTAAACTAAAACAAGCAATAAATGTAGTTAAATGCTCACAGGATTGAATTTTTCATTGCTTTGACATATAATAAAGAAAAGCTGCACTAAAGCTAGCTTACTCACAAATTAATTTGTTAATTATCTCAAGATGACCAAATTGTTACGGGTGCGATTTAAGCGTGCATTATGTAAATATATATGTGCATTAGATTTAATAATTTGAGCATTAAAATAATAAATATCGTGCATAAAATAAATATGAATAATGTTAAAATGAGCAGTATTTTATTCATATTGGGCCATAGAGTGTATAACTTACGCATTAACACATACATAGGACCTACTAGGCAACAAATAAAGATGAATAAGTTACATACAAATTTATATATATATATATACAGGGTTAGCCAAAATTACCGGAATACCCAAATAATTGTACAACGGTAAAAAATTTAAATAAAAAATTCAAACAAAAGTTTTTAGACTTTAAACAATCCATCGTTCAAAGATATTTTGAATATACAGGGTGTTCATTTTATTATAGAAATCGCGTAAATTTTTTTTTCAAATGGAACATCCTGTATCTTTTTACATTTTATAATTTTAGGACTAATTCTGGACATTGTTTATTAAAATAATTTTTTTATAAAATGCATCATTTTTGAGTTTTAAGCAATTAATTAAAATTAGTCCAAATTACCGGAACACCCAAATAATTCTCCATCGGTAAAAAAATTTCAAAAAACATTCAAACAAAAGTTTTTGACATTAAACAAGCTATCATTAAAATATATTTTTAATATACAGGCTGTTCATTTTTTATGCATATTTGGTTAACTTTTTTTTTCAAATGGAATATCCTGTATATTTTTACAGTTTATAATTCTAACACGAATCTAATAATTTTTTATTGGAATAATTTGTTTAAAAATTTCATAATTTTTTAGTTATAAGCATTTAGATGAAGTAATACCTCATCTCCTAGTTATATTCAACGAAGATCTGAATAAGATCTTGAATAAGATTGCATAAGATTCAACAAGATGGTGCACCGCCGCATTACGGTGTCCAAGTTCGGAATTATTTAAATTCAATTTTCCCGCAGAGGCGGATTGGAAGGAGAGGATCCATTGAATGGCCACCTAGGTCGCCGGATTTACAAATACTGGATTTTTCTATTTGGGGCCACCTAAAGTCCAAGGTTTACACCAATAGGCCGGAAAATTGCGTTGAAGCAGAGGATAGTGGACGAAGTTCAGAGTATTACTGTCGATCATTTAGACACACAAATTGGGATATTGGGACAACGACCAGGTCAAATAATCACAACGTTATAAACTCTGCGACGTTTCGACTTTATTTCAAAGTCTTCATCAGGCAACAAAGTTACTATAAAGACAAGAAAATACCACTAATAGTGACCAATTAGAATTTAACATCACATTAACTTACGTTGGTTGTGTGAGAAGCAGCCTTAATTTTTACAAACAACCGAAAAACCACATGGTGATGAGATGCAACAAATTTAATGAAAATGGATGTCTCCACGGCTGGCATTTTCATTAAATTTGTTGCATCTCATCATTAAATTCATTAAATTTGTTGCATCTCATCACCATGTGGTTTTTCGGTTGTTTGTAAAAATTAAGGCTGCTTCTCACACAACTAACGTAAGTTAATGTGATGTTAAATTCTAATTGGTAACTATTAGTGGTATTTTCTTGTCTTTATAGTAACTTTGTTGCCTGATGAAGACTTTGAAATAAAGTCGAAACGTCGTAGAGTTTATAACGTTGTGATTATTTGACCTGGTCGTTGTCCCAATATCCCAATTTGTGTGCCAACGTAGTACGACCAAGAGTACTTCTTTGCCTGATCATTTAGACAACTGTTTACGGGAATTTGTTGATAGGTTGGGGCATTGTCAAGCCGCTCAGGGATGGCAGTTTGAAAATTTAATTTAATTGTTTTGTTATTTTTTCTTTACATTGTTGTTATTTATCCGGTCGGCTAAAATAAATGTTTTGGAGTTTTGATTAATTGCTGATAATTAAAAAATGAATCAATTTATAAAAACCTACTTGAAAAAAATTCTTAGAATTAAAAAATAAAAATGTACAGGACGTTTAATGAGAAAAAGGAAAAGTTTTCCATGCTTCCATAATAAAATAAACACCATGTATATTAAAAATATATTTGAACGATAGCTTGTTTAAAGTAAAAAACTTTTGTTTGAATGTTTTTTGAAATTTTTTTACCGATGAAGAATTATTTGGGTGTTGCGGTAATTTTGACTAATTTTAATTAATTGCTTAAAACTCAAAAATGATGCATTTTAAAAAAAAATTATTTTAATAAACAATGTCCAGAATTAGTCCTAAAATTATAAAATGTAAAATGACACAGGGTGTTCCATTTGAAAAAAAAAATTTTACGCGATTTCTATAATAAAATGAACACCCTGTATATTCAAAATATATTTGAACGATGGATTGTTTAAAGCCTAAAAGCTTTTGTTTGAATTCTTTTTTGAAATTTTGTACCGTTGTAGAATTATTTGGGTGTTCCGGTAATTTTGGCTAACCCTGTATATATATATATATATATATATATATATAACAATAATATAATTCATATTGAGTTCAATCATGTTAAGTTAAATAAAACTCTTAAGATAAGCAATGGTTTAAGTATTTGTGTTAAAAAATATAGAGCAATCTGCTGTCAATTGTCAACGATTAATAATATACAGGGACATATGCCACTCGTCCCACCCGTGTGTGGCACATATAAAGTACAATATAATACAATATAAAGTACAAATTAAGGTAGATAATGTAACTCCAGCGCAATTAGAAGTTATTGAAGCACATGATGATGACTGTGCAAAAGCTCAGTTGCATATGACTCGTTCACTTAGTCAAGCCATTGAGCGTCATATTGTGGGATGCAAAACTCCAAAAGAAATGTGGGAACGTCTCAGAAGGATATTTGGAATCGGGACTGGTCAACGCCTGGCCAAGTTACTCCAGCAGTTCTTTGGATATTCGTACAGCGTTGAAATAGATATGACAACTCATACTGGAGCTCTACATAATTTATTCAACGACTTAAATAGCGAGTTAAGAAGAAATAAGAAATATTAACTTGAATGTAATTTGCTAGGGCGTATTCTGGACATCTTGACGGAGCGAATCCGTAATGATGAAGAAAGGATACTTGTGGGCGCAGGAGGCAACATGGTGGCGTTGCGTACAGTGCCAAGTAACATTAGCAGCAGCAAATGTAAATCATCAGTAACAAACGGTGAACAGAAGTTTGGTGAAGGAAGGTCGAAAAAGATTCCATTAAAGTGCTACAACTCTGGTCAGCGTGGTCACATAGCAGCCAAATGTCCGGAGAATCATGGGAATTCACAACAAGATGGTAAGAATAACAAGCAAAGGTATGGACTAAATACAAGAAGCGGTAGCAAAGCATCAAAAGACGCCATGGCACTATCTGGTTATATTAGTACAATAAGGGCGGATGCGTCGATTGCCGACGCAGCCTTTTCTCAACATATTACGTCAAACTTTACTGAATTTGCTTTTCCAAAGCTACCTGTTGCAATGAACATTGTCGATGAACATTGTTTACTCGCGTACGGTGTAGGACACAGCAAAAAATCGGGAAAAGTACTATATTCGTAAATTCGGAAATTTGTTTTACGTTCCAGAACTTTGTGGGAGTCTTTTCTCGACTGACGAAGCAAGGTAGCATGAATGCTCAACACAATGGCAAATGGCTCATGTGTTGTGGAAAGAAAAGGCCAAGCTGACGTTAATGTTAAAGCGATTTTGAATGGCCTAACTGTGCTGGACGTAGATGTAATGAAACTCGCGCATCCGATGTCAAATATAGCGTCAGCGAACGAATCATTACAGGTTTTGCATGAGAGACTGCCGCATTAAAACAAACGTCGTGGCCAAATTCCACATGGACGTAGTAAACTTCAAAAACGTATTCTGTGAGGGATCTGTCGGAAGTAAAATGGACCGGATACATTTTGGTTCGCGTGCAGTGCTTGCGATGGAACGCGGTAGACAGGTTAATTTAATTGGTTCTATGTCGGAGAAATCGATTGGTTGCTCGAAGTATGCACTTAATCAAGAAATGTATCCAAGTATTTCTAACCGAAGCGAAAACTGCTGATATACAGAGTAAAACTTTAATCTGTGATGCTGGAACTGAATTTGTCAATCAAGCAGTAAAGATATTTTGGGTAGATTTGGTGTGACATTGCGTTTATCTATGACGGAGACCCCTGCTGCTGAACGAGAGAACCGGGCCGTAATAGAGGTGGCGCGGGCAGTGCTAAATGAAACGGGTCTACCAAGTATCCATGCTATGGGCAGAAGCGTGTAACACAGCAGTGATTGTTTTAAATCATACAGCTCCGACACCACCCAGAGAAAAAAGCCCGATCGAGTAATGGTATAAGGAAAATGATAATTTTGGTATCAACCGTCTCAAGGTCTTTGGTACGAAGGTCTGGTACCTACTTATTACCCCAGCATCAAAGAAAAAGAAGTTTGGTTCTAAAAGCGAATGCAGTTTGTTAGGACGGTATGAAGGTTCTGATGGATAGCGTATTTTTGTAAGCGCATGTCGTAATCTTATCAAATCATGTGATAACGTAAAATTCGAACAGGAGCAAACGTATTTTGTCTAAGACGTAGAAGATCTGAAGTGTCAGACTATTCCTCATCAAGAAGAATACCGAAGTAAGTGAAGGTGACAACATCGTGCCAATCCGTGGAAGAGCCAACGAAAATATCGGAGGGTGGTAGTTCAAACGCTCGTCCAAGACGTGAACCAAAGTTGCCACGCTACCTCGATGATTATGTGCCGAACATGCCAGGAAAGAGAATCTTCGGTGATTGTGTTTATTATGCATTTATTTCCATTGGAAAATGGAAAGCACCTATGGAAGACGAGATGAGCTCGCAAGTTGAAAACCAAACATGGCAGATAGTTAGTTGATTTTCGAGAAGGAAAAAGCCTACTGAAAAACAGTAGGATATTTCGCTTAAAATTGAAACCGGAACTGTCGACAAAACGAAAGCTCGACTTGTAGTCAAGGGCTGCGCACAAAAACCAGGAGTAGACTATGGCGAACTTTATTCTCCTGTTGCGCGTTATTACACAGTTGGTGCCTTATTGGGTGTGGCGGCTGCGTAAAACCTAGAGCTACATCAGTTTTAAGGAGCTCCTACACGCAGTGCCAACGTCTCGCCAACGTTGGTGATGTGACACGCTGCGCGTAGTGCGCGCATTCACTTCGCCAACATGTTGGTATCGGGCGCAAGGTATTTCTGTGTATCGTAGAAGGCTCGTAGCGTCCCGCAGATAATTAAAAATGAACAGTGAAGACGATATAATTGCTGTTGCCGCAGCACCCATTATTTTAAGCAGTGCATTGTTGCTTAGAATTAAAAAAAAGGGACCCTCGAAAGAAGACACTGTTTAATAAGGTTGTTAAAAAAAAGCGGGGCGAATGGCTCTAGTGGTAGAGCGTTGGCCTACTGACTAGGAGGTCCGGGGTTCACACCCAGGACCAAGCCGAAAATGCGTCCCCGCCGTCTTTCGGAAGAGACGAAAAACCGTGGGGCCCGGCAAGCAGTTATACACCTCTGGTTGTCGATATGACTGTATAATAGTGAGGGATAAGCTCAAAGGGCCAATTGTGGACTAGGAGCTGCGCGGAAAAAACCGCACCCCTACCATACATTTACAAGGTTGTTAAATTATTAAACATGCTTTTCAGTCATTATTTATATAGAACGTTCGAAAATATTAAATACATTAAGGAATACAAATATACATCAATACAGGAAACAAAATTATTTAGTTTTTATATTTGCCACGTGACATTAAAAAAGATCTCCCTTTTTATTTTCTTTATGTTTCAAGCAACAAATGCGGAATAAGATGAGATAAGATCTGATACACTAAGTGGTCTATATTCTTATGCAGGGCCCTGGTAATTTGTGTCGTTTCTTTATATAAATATTTAATTTCAGTCATATCGATGAATTCATAATTTTGATTTAAAATATAATTTATATTTTCATGCTCATGTTACTGTAAAGCAATACAACGTGTGTGAGAACTGTCCGTGTTGTGTGCCGAATTTAAAGTCAACAACAAAAGAAAAATAAGTGATTCTGATACCGATAGATAGAGGAAATTCTGTGCTACGCAATCATCATATTATAATACCTGCAAAGAAAACAGAAGCAGAGTTATTGGTGGGTGAGTGATACAAAGTTTACCCGTTTTGGAGCTCGGACGTGTCCTTTTTTGTCGCGCTAGCAACCAGTCGCTTTCGCGCCAAGAACCGGTGCACGGGCCGAGTATACCAGTGAACACCAAACAATTTCAAGACTGTATTTATTTTACACACTTGGTACCCTATTAACCTTCCACAATAACATCCGCGGCCTCCCAAATCTGTGGTTAAGACACCTAGAAAGGCCCCTAGACTGCGAAGAGTTGTCACCCACCCTTCATCCTTATTATCCTCCTCCGCCTTTGTTCTTCCCTCTGTTGATTTCTTCCACACCCACAATGAGCACAAATTGTAATGTATGCACAGGTGCCCTGGTGCCAACCAGTGAGGTTGCGTGTGACTTATGTCATCAGCCTGTCCACTCTGCGTGTAGTGGTTTATCAAGGAATTAAGTTCAGATCATTAAGAGTAAAACTCGCAAGTTGATTTTTTATTGCGCCACTTGTGCTGATTTTAAGAGCCAACTTCAAGATCTGAAGTCACTGACAACTGTGGTGGCTACTCTTCAGAAAGACGTTGAGGCACTGAAGTCGCTTAATGCTCCTAAAGCTTGTCTGTCGCCGTTGGAATCAGCTGATCCCGTCCAGTTTGAAAACATTATCCATGAGATGACTGAGCGTGAAAGGAGGAAGAACAATGTGATCTTATTTAATTTGCCTGAACGTGATGGTGTGTCGATGGATGACCAGCGTGCTGATGATAGCGTGGTGGTGCGAGATATTTTGACCGAATTAAAGTTGGCTCCTGTCAGCTTTTCTGTTGCAAGGCTGGGCAAATTTGATCCAACTAAGGCTCACCGATCCAGACCTCTGAAGGTTGTTCTGCCCGATACCAAGGTTGTTGTAGCCGCTTTGACTGCTGCTAGGTCTTTGAAGCTGTCTACAAGGTTCAGGTTGGTTTCTGTTTCAAGAGATAAGACACCGTTTCAATCCTCGTTTTATAAAACGGTTAAACAGGAGCTGATCGATCGCACTGCAGCGGGCGAGGTTAATTTGACCATCAGGTACATTAAAAGTATTCCTACTTTACGACTATCGAGTCGGAAAACTAAATGTGTCCAACAGACTCTATCCTTCGATCCAATTGTACTATCAGAATGTGCGTGGCCTTCGCACCAAGCTCAACGATGTTTACTGCTCCAGTGACTGTGCTAATGCCGACATTATTGTGCTTACGGAGACATGGCTGTCTGATGATATTCAATCTTCCGAAGTATTTCCGTCTTCATTTAATGTGATGAGGAGGGACAGATGTCATCGGCTTGTCGACAGGATTACTGGAGGCGGCGTGCTTGTTGCTGTGCGGAACAATATTTCCATAACTCCTTACCATGTTGCTGGTCTCGTTAGTTTGGTGCCTTTAATTGATGTCTCTATTTGTAAATTCACTTTGCCAATTGTTAGTATTTATGTAGTGTCAGTATATGTACCACCCGATATATCCAATGATGATTACGAGTTATTTTTTGATGCTTTGTGTTTGGAACTTGTCGAGAAGAGTGTTGTACTTTGTGGTGATTTTAATTGCCCTGCGTTTAATCATTCTCAGCGGCAAAATGATCGCAGGTGTGTTGTGCTGCGTAACTTGATGGATGGTTTGGGGCTTGATCAGCATAACGGTGTGGTTAATTGTAATGGCAGATTGCTGGACCTTTTTTTCACTAACTTCAAGTGCTCAGTTTCTGTCGTCCTTGATTCGGTTCCTCTTGTGAACGTTGACGAGCACCATCCACCTTTGAATATTGCCGTGGACTTGCATCAGGATATCAAGACCCGTGCGTTCCCAGCATGCGAAGATAAGAGATATGATTTTCGTCGAGCAAACTTCCTTGGCTTTTATATGGACTTGGCCGAATTTGATTTCTCCTTTCTGAGGTTGTGTGGTGACGTGAATGAGGGTGTTGCCGCATTTTACTCGGCACTTGATGTGCTCCTGAACAGACATGTGCCAAGGTTTTCATCGTCTCGGAAGTGGTTTCCACCTTGGTACAGCGCATCCATCAAGAGTACAATAAAACTGAAGGAGTATTACTTTGGGAAGTAGAGAAGTACTAATATACCACGCTACCATGACGAGTTCGTTAGACTACGTAAATTGCTCAAGATTGAGCTTAGCAATGCGTTTAATGACTATTTGCGTACCACTGAGCAGTCGATAGCTGCAAACCCAAATCAGTTCTGGCGTTATATCCGTGAGCGTAAGGGCACCACTCGGATTCCTGGTTGCGTCGCATTCAGGGGGAAAGAAATTTCGGACCCACAGGGGATTGTCAATGCTTTTGCCGATGTTTTTGCAGCTACGTTTGGGGATCGTGGTCCTGCTGACGGCACTGTGGATTTGAGTAACCATACCTACACCTGCTTCTATTCACCACCGTTCACTTCTGGGGAAGTATTGGCGACGTTGCTAAAAGTGAAGGCTGACTTTAGCGTGGGTGATGACGGTCTACCTGGATTTATTGTTCGTGATTGTGCCCGTGTGTTTTGCGAGCCCTTGACTGTTTTGTTCAACCTCTCTCTTGCTACGTCAGTATTTCCTGATGCCTGGAAGTCTTCAAGAATAACGCCGGTTTTTAAGAAAGATGATCGTTGTGACGTACAGAATTATAGACCCATAAGTATTCTGTCCAACTTTGCCAGAGTTTTTGAAAAGTTGTTGCATTCGCGAATTTCCCGCGCTGTTGCTCCCTACATCTCGGTTCAGCAGCATGGTTTCATGCCTGGACGTTCTACAATCACGAATTTGGTCGAGATCACTCAGTTCATTAGTGATAATATGGATAAGAAACAGCAGGTTGATGTTATATATACAGACTTTTCTAAAGCGTTTGATGCCCTCGACCACGGAATCCTGTTATCTAAACTCTGCGCTCTTGGTTTTCCGGCACATATGATTAGGTTTATTGATTCTTATCTAAGCAATCGCACATGTTACGTAACCTACAACGGCTTCAAGTCTGCACCTTATATTGCTACCTCGGGAGTTCCGCAGGGTTCTAACCTGGGACCTTTGCTTTTTGACATTTACGTCAATGATCTGTTGACCGGAATGAGTTGTGGAGTACTTGCATACGCAGATGATTTGAAGATCTATGCTAAGATATCTTCTATGAGTGACTGTGCTATGCTTCAATCTGATCTCGATTTAATCGGAGAATGGTCCAGAATGAACAAAATAAGATTAAACATAGATAAATGCTCGTGTGTCAGTTACTGCAGAAATACTTCCATCATTGCTTGCGATTATGGTGTTGGAGGCGAGGCACTCTCAAGACAAACTACAGTGACAGACCTTGGAGTTGTATTTGACTCAAAACTGAGCTTTGAAGAGCATATTACTGGTGTTGGCAGGACTGCATCGAGATCGTTGGGTTTTCTTATTCGGTCGTGCAGAGGATTTATCAACATATCGACTCTGAAGATCCTCTACTACGCGTTTGTGCGATCTCGTCTGGAGTACGCCTCAATTATCTGGTACCCGTACTATGTTTATCAACAACTATCTTTGGAACGGGTACAGAAGCGCTTCCTGAAGTATATTTCCTTCAAAACCACTGGCGTTTACCCTGGGAGGGGTGCAGACTATGATCAGCTCCTGCGGACGTTTGGTTTCAGTGCGCTGTCTGCCCGTAGAGAGCTGACAAGTGGTGGTTTCTTGTTAAAGATTATAAATGGTGAAGTTGATGCGCCCGTCTTGTTGTCCCAAGTTGGTTTTGTGGTCCCGCGCCAAAATGCTCGTCATTGTGATCCGTTTTTTGTCCCGAGGGCGCGAACTAACATTTTGTTAAAGTCTCCCATGGTTCATATGGCCAGAAATTTAAACGATCAGCTTATTTGACTTATTGTGGACCTACTCGAATATTTGAACTTTGTCATGTTGTATTATTGGTTAGTTTAGTAGTATATATAGTTTAGGAGTTATATTTTATATTTCTTATTTTGTGGTATTGTATTGTCCTGTAATTGGATCAGTCTGTTGGACAATAAATGAATATTATTATTATTATTATTATTATATAATAAAACTGAAATTATCTATAATAAGATACAAAGAAAAATTGAGTATGTACATTATGTAGGCATATTTATTATCAACCCAATATTTTTAGTAACAGATATACTTTTTGATATTTTTCTGATAATCAAAATAAAGGAAGGCATCCAGTATAGTTTTTAAACTTTGTTGAATACATTAAATACATCAGATTATTTAAATTTGCCGCTTAAAACTAATCTATAAATTGTTAATTAATAAATAGTTAATTGTTGTTAATTATATAAATGCAGCTTTGTTTGATTGTAGTCAAGATTGTAGGGAAGAGGGTTGACCGCAGTCCATGGACCCCTATACCGTATGACTCCCCATCGTGTGTAGATTCATATCCCGCTTCCTTCCAACCCCCTCCCTCACCCTAGCGAATAAGGTTGACCGCAATCCCAGAACCTAAATACCGTATGCCTCCCCTTTGTGTGCGAATTCATTTTTAAAATTTTAATGACGACGTCATTTCTGGAAAACCCGAAGTCATACTAACCTCAAGACCATCCCATAAATTGGCATTTTCTGTCTATTAACACAACGTTCATTCCTTCGGCGTCATAAACACAAAAAAATAAACAAACGTACCTATGCCGTGCGTCACCGGTTATAACGACTTCAATATTGTCTTCAGAATATTATTTTATTGCTTGGTAATTTATTGTAACTGTAAGGTTAATATAATGCTTATAAGAACCATAATTATTGTGAATAAATTTACAAAATATTAAAAAAAGTTTTCATGTTTTACATTTGGGCAAATAATAAATCGTCATTGTCCTTAAAGTACGTACAAACATAAATAATACAGTATATATGATAAAACATAGATAGATAACTAAACTTTTCATCGGTAGTACGTACAATGCTAAAACAGAATGAAATAAAGCGGTCAAGGTCGACATATTGGCGATGTGCATTGGCACAGTTGGGTCTCGCTACGCAAAGCACTCCGATGGCCAATGATGGTCCCCGTTGGCACTGCATGTGGGAGCACCTTTATATCAAGACTGCATTTCTATATGGCAAAGTTAAACAAGAGCTATACATGGTACAACCACAGGGATTTTAAAACGGACCGAATCGGGTTTGCCGTGTCCGCAGTTCTTATATGGATTGAAGCAGGCCCCGCGATGTTAGAGTGCTCGATTTCGACAATTTGTGCTGACCCACGGTATTCAGGAGAGTAATGCTGATTCATATTTGTTTGTCCTCTGCCGTAATGGGAAGAAACTTTGTAGAGGAGAAATTAATGGACTGATCTCCGAATTGAAGACTGAATTTAAGTTTACAGAAAAGCAGTTAAATGCCTTCCTTGGTATGCAGACACAGCTGTCACAACGGGGATTTTTATCAATCAACCAGCATATACCAATGATATTATTAAGAGATTTGGATTGTTATGTGCCAAACCGACAACAATGCCGACGAGTGCAATTATGAAGATTGAAGAGAGTGCGCAGCTAGATTCGAACGTTCAATATCGACAAGCAGTAGGTTGCTTACAGTACTTGGTAATAACAACTCGGTCAGATATACAATTAGCAGTGAGTGTTGTGGCACGGTCAGTAACAAAACCAAGAAAATCTGATTGGTAGCGAGAACAAAGGGTATACCAATATTTAAACGGAACCGGGAACATTGTATCGTTCAGGACTAAAGATCCTTTTAAAGCATTCTGCGATGCAGGCCATGAAGGTAGGGTTACCAGATGTCCGGATTTCGCCGGACATGTTCGGGTTTTTAGGGAGTCCGGGGATTGTTTGATCTCCGGGGAAATTACCCTGACTATTTTAACTTGAAAGTCTTAAAATCCCCGATTTTTCAACCGCCAGTAACGACAAAATCTCCTACTTTGCGTCGGACTGACGGCGACGCCGTTTATATAAATATAAACCTATTCTTAAAAAGAAGAAACTGTCTTTTAAGGTATTCCATAGTTGCGTCCGAATTTTGTCCGGATTTTTGAAAGCAAATGTCCTAATGTCCGGGTAAAATAAATCTGGTAACCCTACATGGAGGGGACTGGACCTGCCCTTCAAAACCGAAATTGTCAGCGTATATGCGGGAGGGACAATAGTCTGTCTGCAAAGTTCAGTAGCACTGTCCACAACGGAGGTCAAGTACGTTGCCGCAAGTGAGGGAGCCAAAGACTCTATATGGTTATCAAAACTGTTCACTGAATTAACGGGCTTAAGTGAATCTTCAACATTATAGGTATTGGCTACAGTGTTTATCATACTATCCACCCTAGTAATTCTACTAGAGGTGGGAGTGCAGTCATCATAAACAAGAACATCTCCCACTACGAAGATATCAAAATTGATGCAGAAGGGTTTCAAGTGACAGCTGTAAAAGTCAAAACCTTTAATGGAATGATTACAACAGCAGCCATATACTCTCCGCCAAGACACAACATAAAGGCACAACAATATATAAACCTCTTGACTAACTTCACAGGAAAACTAATTCTGGGTGGAGACTTTAATGCTAAAGACGTTTTCTGGGGATCACGGTTAACTACCACAAAAGGAAGTGAGCTTTACCAAGCCACGAAACAGTATAAATGTGAAGTTCGTTCTACAGGTAAACCTACGTACTGGCCCACTGACATAAATAAGATCCCATACCTAATAGATCTATTTATTACTAAAAATCTATCGTTCGCTTATATTGAAGTGGAAGAGGAATTTGATCTGGATTCGGATCATTCGCCAATTGTTCTCACCTTAAGCGAAACGATAATTAAAAAAAAAAGAATCCAACACTTACAAGTAAATATACGTGCTGGGATACGGTCAAACTCAGTCTAGAGAATAGAATAGATCTACAAGTACCAATCAAGAATATCTCACAAATAGAAGATGAAACTGTTGGATTAATGACAGATATACAGAAATCCGCTTGGGAAGCCACGCCTGTAATGCCAAGAAAAGTGAAAGGTAATAATTACCCAAAGGAAGTAAGAGAGATAGTTATGGAAAAAAGAAAAACGAGAAAACGCTGGCAGGTAACCAGGGACCCAGCAATCAAAACTAAATTAAATTAGTTAACTCAGGAATTACCTAGAACGATTCAAGAGATTAAGCAACAGTCAATAAACAAAAGCCTCGAAGAAATGACAAGTGACGTAAGCACAGATTATTCTCTATGGAAGGCGACTAAAGGACTTAAAGAACCAATCACACAAATTCCGCCTATAGAAAAACCGGATGGAACCTGGGCTAGAAATGACAAAGACAAAGCCATAGTCTTTGCCGACTACTTGGAACAATCCTTCACTCCAAATGAAGACAGAAGTATGGCAGAAACGACTAATTCTACAATAACCCAAGGAAATCGAATACCGGGGGTTACTCCTAAAGAGGTAATAAATGAAATTAAAAAAATGAATACCAAAAAGTCACCTGGTTTTGATCTAATAACAGGAGAGATTTTAAAAAAAATTACTTAAAAAAGCCATAGTTAAGATAACAAACCTTTGCAACGCAACATTTAGGCTTAAATATGTGCCAACTGTTTGGAAAACTGCGGAGGTAGTGATGATTCCCAAGCTAGGAAAACCACCAAATTAAGCATCCTCCTACAGGCCAATTTCTTTACTGCCCACATTGTCAAAACTGTTTGAAAAACTACTTGCAAAACGACTGAAGCCAATCTTAGATGAAAGAAACATTATACCCGCTCATCAGTTTGGATTCAGAAACAAACATTCAACAATTGATCAGGTGCACAGAATAACAATGATAATAGAACGAATAGAACGAAGAAGAAAAAAAGGTATGCTCCTCTATATTCCTGGATGTGGCAAAAGACTTCGACAAAGTTTGGCACGAAGGCCTACTGTATAAGCTGGAACGGATGCTACCCTTCGAGTATAGCCAACTATTAAAATCATACCTTTATAACAGACTTTCGTATAAAGCAAGATAATGAGTACTCAACTGTCAAAAGTATTAAAGCTGGAGTCCCACAAGGTAGTGTACTTGGACCAATTCTTTACCTTCTTTACACACATGATCTTCCGCAACCAGATGGTGTTACCGTTGCCACTTTTGCTGATGACACTGCTATCATGGCAGTAGATACAAATGTTGAAGGAGCAACGCTAAAACTGCAGAACGCTGTCAACAATATTAATGATTGGATGCAACGATGGCTAATTTCATTGAACGAAACCAAATCCGTTCACATAATCTTTACCAATCAGCGAATACAACAAGTTCGAGTGAAAATAAATAACACCACCGTACCCTACTCGAACACCGCAAAATACCTCGGACACCAAGCTTCGCTGGAAAGCACACGTTAAAATGAAACGAGAAGAATTGGGCATAAGATACAAGAAAATCTACTGGCTTATTGGTAGGAAGTCGGCTTTGTCGACATATAATAAACTCCTACTTTACAAGCAGATACTTAAACCTGTGTGGACCTATGGTATCCAACTGTGGGGCCGCACTAAGCCAAGCAATATCGACATCATTCAACGCTTCCAAAATAAGGTGCTAAGAAACATCGTGGGTGCACCTCGGTATATAAGAAACAGAAATCTCCACAGGGATCTGAAGATGGAATTAGTAACCAACGAAATTGGAAAGTTCGCAGAGAATCATCAGAACAGACTTCTCCAGCACACGAATGTAGAGGCCATCCAGCTTCTTGACAATTGTGACAGTATGCGAAGACTCAAAAGAACTAAACCTTTTGAGTTGGTGAAGTGATGTTAAAAAACCAGAGCACAGTGTTATGTGAGTGATAGGTGAAGAAAGCAGAGCAACGTGCAGTGTGTGAAGTTTAAAGCGTCAGCATCCAAACTAAATTTAAGTTACACCAATGGGGAACACTTAATATCGAACACTTTTTATACGTAGCAATTTAGGTTAGATTAATATAGCTAGATAGTCATCAGACTAGGTGTTATACACAAGTACCTATGAGGTGCTGTTAATTAATAAAAACAAAATTATAGGTATTGTGATAATTGAATCGCGATTGCATTAACTAAAAATCCGGAATTCCACAAACGAACTAACGTTATAAATGTGCGATATTATCTTGTACAGAGTATACAGAGTAAAAATGGAAAATTATGTACCAGTACATAGATTCAAAACGTCAAGTTGCGGATATATTAACTAAACCTATTCGCCACAACGGCCAATTTTTCCTTTTGCGCGAAAAACTAGGGATGATTTCACAATATTAGTTTTTCTACTTTGCATTCACAATGCACATATTGTAACACTGTTGTCGGTGTAACAAAAAAACAAATTGTAACACCGCTTTTTGCAACTTTTTTTCTGAGATTGGTCTCTTTTATATCAAATGCCATATGTCAAAAGTACAACACATAACCACAAACTGCCTTTTTATAATCGCTTGCAATCGTATAAACTGCAAAATATATTTATTCAATACACTTTTTAACATGCGTGCAGCCTGCTACAGTATGGCCAACGGGTTGGGGCTTTCGTCGTTTTGATGTGCTCATCAAAATACGCCAGCATTACGTTTTCGGTGATGTTTTGCGACTCTGGTAAGTGATCGTCATCATTCTTGTCAACTAAACATAAATCCCTTTTTCAGATATAATTGAAGAACCACATTTACTTTAATAAGGTACTATGCGAAAATCTAACCTACATCGTAGATATGAACGATTTCAATTACTGCTGCGGGATTGTATATGCGCAATAAAAGATTTATTGAATATCAGCATACACGTAGGAAGCTATAGTACATTTAAAGTGTTGAGGATTTCTTAGTTTATGTAACGTATACGTTTTCGATAACATTTTGAGAATTTGTTTTGATAAAGGAGATTTGTAAAACACTACTAATGCAGTAATGTCATACTACAATAAGTAGGTATCTTATCGGTGCTTTGCTATGTGATAAACAAGATAGCTAATTCAGAAATTGTATCCCGTAGATTTTCCCGGGAATTCTTGTTTCCGATGAATATTATTAGTAACTGGTTACTGAACATTGTCTGTCGAGCAGAATTTGAATTTTACTGAAAACCCGAAGCCCGGAGAATGCTCGCCAAATCCGGCTCAAAATGACCGTGTTGGCAACCCTAGCAGTATGGTTGGCATACTAATAGCATTTATTCACCATAACCTACCGACAATATATAGTTATAAAATAAATAAGTAAAAATACATTAATTTAGTAAGTACGTAGGTTTTCACGGCCAGAATCATTTAGAAAATAAACTGCTTCTGGGTTATGCCGTGTGTCAAGATTTGTTAATGCTGACGTTTCGCGAACCATGTTGCTCGCGTCTTCAGAGGTAACTTAATACTCAGTATTAAGTAACAGTATTATTAAGTTAATACTAGTATATAACAGAGATAGTAGATAGATAGGTAAACATTTTTTTAATAAAACGAAACAAAAATTGCGAAGGATGCGAAAAATTTAAAAAATTATGAAAATTTATGCGTACAATTCGTTTATCAACGAAAAGCGAAAAATATGGAGCCAAAATTGGTTATGACGTCGTTATAGATTAAACATAACCACATGTTTTTTTTTAACAATGAACTTTTACAAGAAGACTAAGACTCGTATAAAAATTGGTTAAGATTGACAACATGCTATTTAAAAAATTGTACATTCTTATAGAAGATAAAATAAGTACTAATAAGTAAGTCTAGTCACACTTAGATTTATTGCTACAGGGAAATCATTTACATGTTTGCGTTACAGTTCGCAAAATACAACTTGTGCTATTTCCAAATTTTTGCCGTATGTTGTAGCAGCTATTCTTCATTCCTATCATTTCTGTCTGGGTTTGTAATTTCATAATTATGTTAAGCGAAATTTAACCCACCTACTATAAATAATTTCTCACAGCTACCTACACGCTGAAAGTATAAAAATGTCTCTGTTAGAGGCATTGAGATGTTATGTACCCGACCAACAACTAACATGAATTATTATGTCCAATGATTTCTTTTTTAATACATTTAAGATTGCTGCCTTACCTATCACAGTGACTCGTTGTATCAAGTTACTAGTAAGGCCGCATATTTATGTAGGTGCAGCAGATGACTTATTATAAGCAATCGCAAAATTATATGAGTCAAGTGTTTACTTTAACGATAAATTAAATTCATGTGGTAGCTTATCATTCGATTAAAACCCAAAATATAACAAAAAAATTGTCCTATGTATAATTCAATCCTTTAGAACAATTCATTACATTAATTAAACATTAATTAAACAATTCATTACATATTTGTATTGTACTAATATTATTTATTTTGTTATTAATTTATATTTTTATTAATAATTGTCCTGCAAATAACACAGTTTTATGCATTATAAACGCAACAATCTAATCTATAACTAATTTAGTGATACATGTCACTATCATTACAAAGGAAAGAAATGGTGGTCAAATAATGTCAGTGAAGAAGATATTATTACGTAATGCACTCAATTTCATCGAATTTTAGACAAAATTCTTTTTACGAATTCGGCCGCATAGTACCTAAATAAATACCTTGGCTGTCACTTGTTATTGGTTATATTAAAAAAATCGTTCAAATAATGTAATGGAAAGCAATTATGATAATTATAATAATAATTCGCATATCGGCATAAAATCAATTAACATTTTATGTAAAAAATAATAAAAGTTTTTAATTGTATTTTCTAAATATGTAGGTACATTCTTATTTTTCATTATATGAAAAACTCACATTTTTAAATATTATTTTGTTCTGTACTCAAATTGTAGTTCCTTTTAAAACAGTGAATTCAATAAAAATTCAGTGAAAATCAATTTTGATTATATTTTATAAAAAATAGTTTAAACAAAGGAATACTTCAAATGAGTCCAAATATACTTTTTATTATTTTCACAGTTCGAGACGTCAACACGCGACTTCGAAACAAAATATTCTCATTTCACAAAAAGGTGCGTATTAGTTATTACTGGTGGAAATTTTAAATTTCTTCATTTTTAAATAAAGGAAATATTTAGCTATTTGCAATTAAGGACTAAATCATACTACGTATACTCGCGGAAAATATGATGTATACATTCTGCATTTTTCGCAGCGCTAAAACTCAAAATCTATCCAAAAAATTTAGGTCTGCTCTTTCTTGAATAACCTTTATGTATTTCTCTACAGATTAAACCAGTTCAACAATAATTAATACATTGTTCTTTCATGGTTGTGATATTCTATACCTAAAATAAACTAAATAACGCTAAGAGCTAACCTTATTTGTCTTCTTAGGACATGAGGTTTTGGGGCAGTTTTCTTTTTAGTCGTTGGTGAAGGTCGTGGGTCCCTCGTATTTCTGGATATTCTTGAAGAATTTTTTGGTGGTATTTCTAATAAATGTGTCTATTGACAGGTATTCAGCTCATCGTGTAGTTGTTAATTTCTAACATACCAGGGAGCATAGACTGCAATCCGTAGTATTTTATTTTGGAGGACCTGAAGTTTTTTCAAGTTTGATTTGGACGTGTTGCTCCAGACTGGACAGGAAGGGTTACCAGGGATCGTGTTCTATTAGAAAATGGAAAGGTTTGCAAATTTCCATAATAAAAATAAACAGCCTGTATATTAAAAATATATTTAAACGAGATCTTGTTTAAACCCAAAAAACTTTTATAATGAATAATTTTGTAAAATTTTTTGATGGTTGGAGAATTATTTAGGTGTTTCGGTAATTTTAAAAAATCTATAAATATACAAAATTTTCTATTTGAAAAAAATTAAAGGTTATCAAATTTCCACAATAAAATGAACAGCCTGTATATTAAAAATACATTTAAACGCTAGTTTGTTTTAAACTTAACACTTTTGTTTAAAACATTTTTGGAAATTTTTTACGGTTGGAGAATTATTTAAGTGTTCCGGTAATTTTGACTAACCGTGTATACTCCACACTACTTGTGTATCTACTTTACAGTCTTAATAAATTTCATAAAATAATGTCAATAACGCAGTGAAATAAGTGTATAATTAAAAAATAAACTAGATATGTTAATTTGTAGTAGTATGAATACGACTAAGCATAAAAAATATATATAATATATTTGTTCTATGTATTTACTATGGCATACGGCATTATAAATATGTATGTACTATTTTCTTTTTTTTTATGACAGCGTACAAATTTTAAAACCTAAACCTAGAAACTTTTTCTTTGTGAATCCAAAGCAAATAGGCGTTTTCGGTAGACTTCTTTGCGCTGAAAATGAATACGGACTGAAAAATATTTGTGAATAAACTTTCAGGATTTCAGCTCCATAGTTCACGAAGGCCATTTTCAAGTTTCTAGTACATCAAGTGCTAGTACATATGTAAAAAATGCCAAAATTGCGTTTTAACATTTTACCTCACTTTTTTCGAAAAGCTTACGCGTTGGTTTTTTAGCCCGTACTGAATTCTTTTAGCCCGCATTAAAAATTTTTAGCATGTATTCTCATTCAGAGCAAATGGATTCAATACAAAATTCACTTACATATTCCATTCACAAAATCTAGGTTTCTCTAAGTTATCAATATTTTACAATTTTCAATTTGTCCTTTTCACGAATATTTTCTGATCTTAGACTTTGAAATGTTTCCGTTACCTAGACTATTGAATGATGTATTTACGTATGGGGTAAACATTATTTACATTTGAATGTCTAAAACTAAATATTACACAGAATCCTGTATTTTGAATTTTTAAACCGTCTCTGATGTATTTTACGCGCTTATTGTATAGGCAACCAAAACTACTTTAACCATAAAAGTAAGCTGTAGGTTCTACCGTAAAGTTCTTCACTCACTCTGGTTAATCGTAAAGGTTCCCGAAATTTTAAGTTATAATTACGGATAAGCGCCCACGATGCCATGCGCCGTGTGTTTGTTTTTGTAAATATGTTTATTCATAGCTTCTATTTTGTTAATTAATATACCGGGTCTTTCACGACGAGCTGCCCTTCGAAGTGTATTGAGAACCAAGTGAACCAGGGATTTAAAATTTGTGGACTTGTGGTTGTTGGATACGATCTTTTTAACTAAAATATTTTCAAGGTTTGGTCACTTCCGGGTACACCGGAAACAAGTCAACTTTAATATTTTGAATGTTTTGTGATTTATTTGTGTGTCCTGGCATTTTATATCATTTTTGAAATCTTTGCTAATTTTAGGTCAATTGTATGTTACATACCCTATTCTAAACTTGTGTCTTGTTTGAGATATTCAATTTTTACTTTATCATACGTAGTATGTAAAGTATTGTAATCGTGCCAAAAAAAATTTTTGAGATTTTAGCGGAAATATGTCTTTTTGGGTCCCCTGAACATTTTTGACCAAGGTACAAAAAAATGTCTGTGTGTGTGTGTGTGTGTGTGTGTGTGTGTGTGTGTGTGTGTGTGTGTGTGTGTGTGTGTGTGTGTGTGTGTGTGTGTGTGTGTGTGTGTGTGTGTGTGTGTGTGTGTGTGTGTGTGTGTGTGTGTGTGTGTGTGTGTGTGTGTGTGTGTGTGTGTGTGTGTGTGTGTGTGTGTGTGTGTGTGTGTGTGTGTGTGTGTGTGTGTGTGTGTGTGTGTGTGTGTGTGTGTGTGTGTGTGTGTGTGTGTGTTGTGTGTGTGTGTGTGTGTGTGTGTGTGTGTGTGTGTGTGTGTGTGTGTGTGTGTGTGTGTGTGTGTGTGTGTGTGTGTGTGTGTGTGTGTGTGTGTGTGTGTGTGTGTGTGTGTGTGTGTGTGTGTGTGTGTGTGTGTGTGTGTGTGTGTGTGTGTGTGTGTGTGTGT